>CM053602.1:25981940-26005220 GCA_028646575.1 Pseudocheirus occidentalis | reverse complement strand
CATCTGCCTTCTGTTATCTCCACCCCTATCCCTCCCTTTATCTCATTGCCTCTTCCTTTCCTGCAGGGCAAGATGGATTTCTATAATCCATTGCCTATATATCTTGCTTCCCAGTTACATGTAAAAGCAGTTTTCAAGCATTTGTTTTTAAAACTTTGAGTTCTACATTTTCTTTTTTCTTCCATCCTCACCCACCCCCACTGGGAGGACAAGCAATTCAATATAGATTATACATGTGTACTTATGCAAAATATTTCCATAGTGGTCATATTGTGAAACACTATATTTCCCTCCAACATTTCCTGCCCCCCATTTAATCTATTTTCTTCTTTTTACCCTGTTCCTTTTCAAAAGTGTTTGCTTTTGACTACTCCCTACCTTAATCTGCAGTTTCTTCTTTCATCCCTTCCTTCTTATCCCCTACCCCACTATTTTCCTGTAGGGTAAGATACTCAATTGAGTGTGTGTGTTATTCCTTCCTTAAGCCAAGTCCAATGTGAGTAATGTAGACTCATTCCCTTTCATCTCCTTGCTCTTCCCTTCCATTGTAATGGCTTTCTCTTGCCTCTTTTATTTGAGATAATTTACCCTATTCAGTCTCTCCCTTTCTCCTTCTCCCAATATATTCCTCCCTCACCTCTTAATTTTAGCTTTTAGATATCATCCTTTCATATTCAACTTACCCTGTGCCCCGTCTATATCTACATACACACACACACACACACACACACATATTCACTTCAACTATCCTAATACTAAGAAAAGTCTTATTAATTACAAATATCGTCTTTGCATGTAGGAATGTAAATAGTTCAACTTTAATAATTTCCTTAATGATTTTTCTTCCCTGTTTACCTTTTCATGCTTCTCTTGTGTTTTGTATTTGAAAATAAAATTTTCTGTTCAGCTCTGGTATTTTCATCAAGAATGCTTGAAAGTCCTCTCTTTCATTCGATGTCCATATTTTCCCCTGAAGTATAATACTCAGTTCTACTGGGTAGGTGATTCTTGGTTTTAATCCTATTTCCTTTGACCTCCAGAATATCATATTCCAAGCCCTTTGATCCCTTAATGTAGAAGCTGCTAGATCTTGCGTTATCCTTATTGTGTTTCCACAATACTCAAATTGTTTCTTCCTGGCTCCTTGTAATATTTTCTCCTTGCCCTGGGAACTCTGGAATTTGGTTATAATATTTCTAGATTTCTTTTTGGGATCTTTTCCAAGCTATAATCAGTGGATTTTATCATTTTCTATTTTACCCCCTGGTTCTAGAATATCAGGGCAGTTTTCCTCGATAATTTCTTGAAAGGTAATGTCTAGGCTCTTTTTTTTATCATGGCTTTCAGGTAGTCCAATAATTTTTAAATTATCCCCCCTAAATCTGTTTTCCAGGTCAGTGGTTTTTCCAATGAGAAATTTCACATTGTCTTCTATTTTTTTTGTTCTTTTGGATCTGTTTTACAACATCTTGGTTTCTCATGCAGTCATTAGCTTCCATTTGCTTCAATCTAATTTTGAAGGAATTATTTTCTTCAGTGAGTTTTTGCACTTCCTTTTCCATCTGGACAATTTTGCTTTTTAAGGCATTCTTCTCCTCAATGTCTTTTTGGACTTCTTTTGCCGTTTGAGTTAGTCTATTTTTTAAAGTATTATTTTCTTCAGTATTTTTTGGATCTCCTTTATCAGACTGTTGATTCATTTTTCATGATTTTCTTGTATCATTCTCATTTATCTTCCCAATTTTTCCTTTGCTTCTCTTATTTGATTTTGAACATCATTCTTGAGCTCTTCCATGGCCTGTGACCAATTAACATTTTTCTTGGAGCCTTTTGATGCAGGAGTTCTGACTTTGATGTCTTTTTCTGGTTCTATGTTTTGATCTTCTTTGTTGCCAAAGAAGGATTCTATAGTCTGATTTCTCTTCCTCTGTTTTCTCATCTTGCCACCCAATTATGACTTTTGGACTCTTTGCCACAGTAAAACTCTGCTTCCAGAGAGGAGAGTGCTGTGTCGCTAATTTGGAGTGGGGGGAGGGGGATTGTGCAGCGCTTGTCAGAGCCTCTTCTGGGCATCTGCCTCAGAACTATGAGGAGAACCACCTCTCCACAGCCTCAACAAGCTCTGCCCCACCAGTGTACCTCACCCCAGGACTGCTTCCCAGGATTATGACTGGGTCCAAGCAGGGCAAAGCAAGAGAATCCTGCCTCAGCTCCAGCAAAGAGATTCCTGCAATTTCCCTCTAGTCAACCACTTGGAACTCCTAATATCTGTGGCCCTGGAGATCCAGAAGTAGCTGCCACTGCCACTGCTGCCTCCACCTCCACTGCCCTGGGGGCAGGGACTAGACCACCCTCTTCTCTCACCCAGGTCCAACAGAGTTTCCCCACTGATCATTTACTTTGTCTTTGGTGTTTGTGGGTTGAGAAGTCTGGAAGCTGCCACAGCTGCCAGTGATTTAGTCCCCTGAGGTCTCCTCTAGCTGGTCTGTGCTGCTGGTCTCTCCTGGGTGGCCTATGTGGGACTGTGCTCCACTCCCAGCTGGGTGCAATAGACCCTTCCTGTTGGCCTGCCAGGCTACCTTCAGCAGGAGTTTTATTTCAAACTTTCATTTTGTGGGTTCTGTAGCTCTAAAATTTGTTTGTAGTCATCTTTGCAGGTATTGAAGGTTGTTGGGGCACAAGCTTAAGCAAGTTCCTGCTTTTACTCAACCATCTTGGCTCCACCCACTGAGAAATGAACTTATGATCCGATAGCTTAATCAGAATTCTGAGTATGTAGTGGCTTCATTCTGTGCTTACTGCACACTGATTTATATACCTGATATCTTAATAGAAATATTTATTTCAAACAATACTTTAGAATGAAATATATAATTACAAGTTTCTTCCCTCCTGGGATTGCTGTGAATTGATTCTCACCCAGTGGTGTGGACAGCCCTTGCACTTTGACTGTGTCTTGAACCAGGCAGCAGGCATAAATTAGTGGGCTATAATTCATAACTTGTCAGTGCTTAGGGCTTTCATTAGGGAGCTTTCAGGCTCCAACCTTAGGGAGAGAGGGAAGAAAGTAGAGAAGGAGCTGCAGAAGCAGAATGGCTTTATTGTAGACTGATATCCCAGTAATCTACTCTCAAGGGAATAGTATCAGATACCTGAAATGGGAGTTTGGGGACCTGAGTTTCCTCTGTACTTCCAGCCTCAGGCCCAAGGTGGGGTTCCCTTTCTGTAATAGATAATGTCCTTCAAAGTAGTATGTGAATTGGATATTTGCCAAAAGAATATTAAGGCCCACAGAACTCACTTTTTTAAAAAGGATATTTCAACATAGAGTTAAATCTACCTTATGCTTTCAGTACTCTCAATTCAATTAAGTTCCATTTGATAAGCATTTATTAAGAGTCTTAATATTGGTGAAATGACTACACACTGAAGAGACAAAGAAACAAATGAAATGATCCCTGACTTCAAGGAGCTCATATTCCTCTGGGTGAAGCAACAGATCAGGAGGAAAGTCACTGAAAGAGAAATCTGAAATCAGAGAAATGTAAAGAGATCAGGAAGAGCTGAATTCAGGTCCTGCCCCTTGGGCTGCCAGTGTGACTCTGGGAAAATCACTTCACTCTTGGACCCTCAGGCACCTCAGTAAGACAAGGGTTCTTAACCTTTTGAATTTCAGCAAAAACTTGAACGCCTTCCTACTATATGTTTTTAGATGTATAAAATGATTACAAAAGAAACTAAGTATTTAAATACAACTATCAATTTTTAAAAATTCATCATCTGTTGAAAATATCTGTTCAGTTACTATAAGTAGCATAACAGATCTACATTGATGGGGAGAACTTCCTATACCAATGAAATCACTGCTCTCCCTTCTGCCTCACAAAGAAAAGAGTAATTTGATGAGCAGGCAGGGAGGCCTACAGGAAGGACTTTATGTGGGACATAGCAGTGAAGTATTTTTTACCTGTTGATTTTTTTTTTGTCCTTGTCTTCCCAGCACCTGACACTACTAATAGTAGTAGATATGGTACATGTTTGTTGATTGATTAACTCTCATTCTTCCTTTATAGTGCAGTGCAAATGGCACTTTCAGGAAGCCTCTCTCCTGACTTAACCACTGACTTCTTTTCCCCTCCCATACATCAAAAAGCACTTGTCTTGTACCTCTCAAATACATTTGTTGTGTAAAAGTATGTATTGCAATTATCTCCAGTGGACTGCCCAGGGCATTTGTGCCAGGCACTGTTAGATAATATTTTTTTATCGATGATTTGGATAAAGACATAGATATCTCATTCATCAGACTTGCAGACGGCACAAAGCTGAGAAGAATAGCTAATACATTACGTTCCAAAGTAAAGTTCTAAAGGGCCCATGAGCTAAGAATGGTTTTTACATTTTTAAAAGAAAATTGTATTGACAACTCTAAGAACCATTTTTAGCTCTTGGTTGTTTGGAAATAGGCAGTGGGACTGGATTTGGCCCTCCACCTATTATTTGCTGGTCCCTGGGCTGGAACATCGAGTTGAATTTAATAAAATGAAATTCAGTAGGAAAGAAATGTAGTCTTTTACTTGGGTTCAGAAAATCTGTTTTATAAGTCCAAAATAAGGTAGGCATGTTTAGATAGCATTTGTTCTAAAAAACATATGTTGGGAGGTTTTAGTGGACTACAGGCTCGGTGTGAGTCAGTGGCTTGATGTAACAAGTCAAAAAATAACCATCCAAACAACCATCTGTGATGCTGAGCTGCAATCATGAAGGTGTGACTAGTAGGAGTGGGAAAGTAATAGTTTTGCCCCACTGTATGCTGCCTACATCAGCTCTTCTCTGGAGTACTGCATTCAGTTATTAAACCATAGTTTAATAAGGGCATTAAGAAGCTAAGAATCTGTTGAGAATGGTGAATGGTGGTAAGTCCATGTCATGTGATGAGCTGCTAAAGGAAATGGACATGTAAATTAGTGGGGAGGAAAAGAAATACAACAGCTGCTTTCAAATCTTTAAAGGGTTTCCATCTGTGTAGAGCGAGGGTCATTTGTTCTCTTTTGTTCCAGAGGACAGAACTAGAACATATGGGTGGAAGTTGCCATCCAGTGGGAGCTGTCCCATAGAGGAGTTGGAGGGTTCTCCCTTCCTTGGAGTTCTACTGGTAGAGGCTGACTGACCACTCTTTGGGTATGCTCTAGTGGGAATTCATTTCATGGTTAGGTTGGACTACATAGCTGCTGAAGTCTCTTTCAATTCTCCAATTTGGTGATTCTGTCTGTCTTATTTCCCTCCTAGACTGTAGGATCTGTAGGGGCAGGGACAGTATCTTAACTATACTTTATATCTTCTCCAGTGTCTAGAACAGTCCCCTAGAGGTGCACACAGTAGGCATGTAATATATGTTGGTTTTATGAATGTACCCCATTATATCTACTTAGTAAGCTCAGGTTTTTATGTATTTGCTTAAACAGGGACCCCTCCCCCAAGTCTTCATGTTTTCAAATTATTGGCTCATTATTAGGATTGGTAGTATGAGCAGATACTTGTGTTTTAGAAAGTCATAAGCTATAAATATTTAGCACATACAAACCAAGTTTAGAGTTGTCATCAAATAAAAGGTAAAACCTCACATATGCACATCTATGCATAATTCATTCCAATTCTTCAAATGTTTATTAAGTACTTAATAAGTAAGAAGTGATATCCTTTAGGAGATTGAGAACTGGCCTCAGAACCAGGAAGAGCTGGTTTGGAGTCATGTCTTTGACTTACTCTGGCTTTGGGTAGGAATAAGTCATGGCCTCAGGCAAATTGCTAAAACCAGAAACTGCCAGAGAAGGGACTCATTATGCATAGGTAAAGGAAGTTCCTTTCTGGGAGATCTCTACCCCAATGAAATCTCAGGCTTAGTTTAAAAACAGCCAACTAACTAACCAGGTGCTAGATATTATAGAAGGTTGTGGGCAGAAATAAGGAAGCAACTTGACCTTGGGCAGTGAAGTAGTTCTACAGTGAATAGAGTGTCAGGCTCTCTGGAATCAGGAAGACTCATTGTAATGTGGCATATCATATAGAATCACAGAACATTAGAACTGGAAGAAATGGCAGAAACCATCTTGGCAACTGTGATGAGGTGGAAAGAACAGTGGCCTAAGAGTCAGAAGACTTAGACTTGAATTCAGGCTTTTCCACTTACTAGCTGTGTGGCCTTGGGCAGGTCACTTCACTCTTCTGGCCCTCCATTTATCCCTATCTATAACATGGGGATAAAGGGTACCTGAATGTAGTTTAAACTAGGTAAATTCTATCCTGAATTTTTACCTCGTTTAAGATCATAGGAATATAGATTTAGAACTGCAAGGAATATCAGAGGTCATATCTAACGCCCTTATTTTACAGATGGGAAACTAAGGCTGAGAGATAAAGTGACTTGCCCAAGGTCATACATAGTAAGTTCTTGAAGCTTTACCAAAAGCATTCTAGATTTTCTAGATAAACTATATCCACTATATCTTATATGCTGGTATAATAATTCTGTTAAAAAAAAAGGAAATAAGTCTGATGTGACTCATTCATGGCAGTGCTACAAATCACTGTTTCTCTTTCTAGGTTTTCGCCAGTCACCTCACAGCATCATTGTTTTTTTTTTTTATTTTTTATTTTTTTGCTTTTTGGAGGGCAGTTGGGGTTAATTGACTTGCCCAAAGTCACACGGGTAGTTAGTGTGTCAAATGTCTGAGGTTGGATTTGAACTCAGGTCTTCCTGACTCCAGGGCTGGTGCTCTACTCACTGCACCACCTAGCCGCCCCAACATCGTTTTGGGAATCAGATGTGATAAGCTACATAACCTTTAAAGTGTCATATAAAAACCAGCAATAATTGCTATCTATCCCAACTTTTCATGTCGCAGGGGAAGAAACTGGAAATAACACAGCCTACTGAGCATGGGCATGGTATTTGCATATGTGAGGACAACACATTATAAAACTTGCAAGTCTAAGGAAGCCAATTATATGAATTTTGACAAATGAACCAAGAGACCATGGTTCTGGGTCAGAAGAAAATTTTCAGTGTTAGTGGATAAAAATAATTTAGTCATTTTCTGACTATTTCTTTTCTAGATGTTCACCAAAAGTCTTATAAATGATAAATTGTAGAATTTCTCAAGGAATTTGGTCACTGACCTATAGTTTACAGACTCTGTTCTTTTTCTTTCCTTTTTTTGAAATTAGGACATTTGCCCTTCTCTAATCTTGTGCTCCTTTTCCTATGATTTTTCCAATGTTACTGACAGTGCACAACAATCCCTTTGGCAAGTTTTTTCATTACCTGGCATTATAATTCATCTGAACCAAGAGAGTTGAATTTATCAAGGGCACATAGACTTTCTTTTCCTCATCTATCTTGAATATCAGCTCCCATTTTTGTTTGATAATTTCTAGTGCAAAAGTCATTTTTAGAAGCAGAGAAAAGAGAGGGAGAAGAAGGAAGCATGTCTTTTTTCTTTCTGTGGTCTGGGATCATCATTCTGTCTAGCCCAACCAAAGGTTCTATCCCTTTTTGCTTCCTCCTACTTCTCCCCCAACTTCACCTAAAAACAAAGAAACAAAAAGCAAAAAAAAAAACAATTTCCCCCCTCAAAAAAAAACAAAAGCAAAAACACTCCACTCCCATTTTGTGTCCTCACATGCTTCAGTTATTACTTAGCTCGTGATGTAGTTTTTAAAGGACAGTATCACATTTTTCTATTCATCTTCTTTTTTCCTGGCCCTTTTTCTGTCTTCTTGACATTTCTTTCTTTTTTTTTATTTTTTTTGAGGGCAATTGGGGTTAAGTGACTTGCCTGAGGTCACATGGCTAGGCTTTTGTGTTAAGTGTCTGAGGCTGGATTTGAGCTTAGGTCCTCCTGACTCCAGGACCAGTGCTCTACTAACTGCACCACCTAGCCACCCTTGACATTTCTTTCTTAAATGAAAAAGGCGTGGCTACACAACAATCCATGTGAAAAAGGTTTGAGGATTGTCTTGAAAGCCATGATAACCTATATCTCAGCACATGTGAACCAATGGACACAGAGTGCTCTATTCTGGTCAGATCATGTGGGTAGTATTGTATTTAGTGCTGAAAGCAACATTTTAAAGACCTTGCCAGGATGTTGTGTATTCCATGAACAGACAGGGTAACGAGAGGACTAGAGACCATTGCATACAAGAATAACCTGAAGAAACCAAGAATTTCTGGAGAAAAGAAGATTTGGGGGAATGTATAAAAGCTTGTTTTTAAGCATCAGAGTATCCCAGTAGCTTAGATTGCAAAGGGTTATCAGTGACCATTATCTGACCTGTATCTGAACCAGAGTTTCTTTTATAATATCCTTAAATAGTCATTCAGTCTTAGGAAGTACATTCTACCTTAAGGTAGCTCTAATTGTTAGAGTTTTTCCTTACCTCAAACTGAAATCTGCCAGTCTGTAACTTGCACCAACTGCTCTTATTTATGTCCTAAAGGGCCAAGCAGAACAAAGATAATTCTTCTATTACTACATGGCCTTCAAATACTACTATTGAATAATGTTAAGACTTCTCCTCTCTAGATCAAACCTTGGGGCTGCTTTAGCACATTGATCCTGCTATGACCTGACACAGAGGTCTTTCACCATTTCTGTTGCCCTCTAGATCAGTGGTTCTCAACCTTCCTTAATGCCGTGACCCTTTAATACAGTTATTTATGTTGTGGTGACCCCCAACCAGAAAATTATTTTTGTTGCTACTTCATAATTGTAATTTTGCTACTGTTATGAATTGTAATGTAAATATCTGATATGCAGGATGTATTTAAATTGAACATAACCCACAGGTTGAGAACCACTGCTCTAGATGTTCTTTCTCTTGTCACAGTTCTGCACATGTGCAGAGTGTAACAGACCATTTGCAAAGCTTGTCCTGGGTGTCTGCTTCTATTAATATAGCCTAGGATAACACTGGCTTTTTTTTAGCTGCCTGGTCGCACTGTTGTCTCTTATTTAATTTATATACGAACAAAAGCCCCAGATGTCTTTTAGACAAACTACACTTTAACTACACCTCCCCTGTCTAGTACTTGTGAATTTGAGCTTTGAATTGAAGTGTGGGGTTTAAGATTTAAGGCTCTTCAATTTCATATTTTGAGATTTGGTCTAACATTGAAGCCTGTTGAGATTTGTTTGCCCTTTGCCCAATTCATATTTTCCTTGGAGGCTTTTGATGCAAGAGTTTTGACTTTGTCGTCTTCTGGTTCTATGTTTAGATTCTCTTTGCCCCCCCCAAAAGAATTTTACAGTCTGATGGTGCTTCCTCTGTTTGCTTATATTGCTAGCCAATTACTTGACTGTTGAGTTCTTTGCCACAGTAGAACTCTGCTTCCAGAGTGGAGAGTACTGTGTCCCAGATTTTCTGGAGTTTTGTGCAGTTGTTGTCAGAGGTTTTTTTCCAGGCACCTGCCTCAGAACTTTGATAAAGACTTCTTCTTTACAGCCTCAACAAGCTCTGCCACACCAGTGCTCCTCACCCCAGGACCACCACCAAAGACTGAAACCCAGATCCAGGCAGGGCAAAGCAAAAGAACCCTGCTTCAGCTCCAGCAAAGAGATTCCTGAAGTTACCCTCTTATCAGCAACTTGGTCCTCCCACCTTCTGTTGGCCTATACCTCCAGAAGCAGCTGCTGTGGCTGCTGTTGCTCCTGCTGCCATAGCTGCCACTACCTCCACTGCCTTGGGGGCATGGGCTCTCACCCAGGTCCAACAGAGTTTCCCCACTGTCCTTTTACTTTGTCTCTGGTGTTTGTGGATTGAGAAGTCTAGAAACTGCCACAGCTGCCAGTGATTCAGTCCCCAGAGTTCTGCTCCAGCCTAATTTGTACCAGTGTGGCCCTAATGGGACTGTACTCTCCTCACAGCTTGGTGTAATAGACCCTTCCTGTTGGCCTGCCAGGCTGCATTCAGAGGGAGATTTGTTTCACTCTGTCATTTTGTGGGTTCTGTAGCCCTAAAATTTTTAAGAGTCATTTTTTACAGGTATTGGATACAAATGAGGGATGAGCTCAAGCAAGTTCCTGCTTTTACTTCTCCATCTTGGCCCTTCCCCCTGTCCACAAAGTTTGCATGAGAGTCTCTATGAAATGAGTATACTCAATCTTGGATTAACTATATGTAATCCACATCTTTTGTTCTAGTAACTTTGTAAAGAAAAAAAACAAAAGACATGAGTTTAGTCTAGTATCACTTGTTCTTGATGAAACCATGCTGCACCTCTCTGATCATTGCTTCTTTATCTAGATGCCCATATCTTGAGTAATATATTTAATCATTTTTATCAGGAACCAAAATCAGGTTCACCATACTACAGTTTTCATATTTCACTCTCTTTTCTCTTTTGAAAGCTGAGACACTGGCTTTTCTCTGATCCTATAGCATTTTTCCCATTCTTAATGAACTTTAAGAGATCAATGACAGTAACTCATTAGCCACATCCTTCAGGTTTTCTAGTATCTTAGGATGTAGGTCATCTGGGCCAGGTAATTTTAACCCCTTAAGGGGAGCTAGATGCCTTTTTTATACTTTCCCCTTACTTGGGCATCAACTTTTCTGTTAATTATTTTTGTTCTGTTCTTTCTAGTCTAAAGACCATTCTCCTGGGCAGAGAAAACAAGCACACAATGAAAGTCAGGCAGCTCTAGCCTCATCCTGTCACCATTTATCATCCCATTCCCATAGACCTGACCAATGGGGTTCAGTGTGGGTTTCTTTGCTGAAAACAAACAACGTTGCCTTTTAGCTTGTCCTTACCACTCTGTAGCCACAGCTCATTCTAAATTTTAGCCAGCCTGACCCAGTTATTGTTGGATCCTACTATATTTTCATCTTCCTCCTCCATTGCTACACATTTTTTCATGTTTTCCAAATGTAATTTATTTGTTGATTTCTGAGTACATTCACATCAGTCTCTTTTGCTAGCAGACTCTCTCCTGTTTTCTCCTCATTGGAATAATGTTTGCTTCTCTTTGGAACTTCATTCTTGAGAGCTTTGTATTAGGTCCAGACATATTTTGCTTAGAGAATTTTATTACACAGAATTCAACCTTTTGTTTGTCTGTGAACTTTGAAATCCTCTCTGACAATTTCTAGAGACTATGCTCATCTTTTTTTATATTTCCTGAATAACTCATGAGGATCTCTCTTCTTTTTCCACTTGTCCCGAAGTTTATTTGATTGACAGTACCAGGCTTTCCTCTAGTCCTTGTACCTTCACCCTTTAGGAGAGAGACTTAGCTGGATTTTGATATCATATACCGAGACTACCACACCATTTTCCTTGCTCTTGTTACTTGCTTGGTCCTCAGGCTTCTGTCCTATGTTGTTTTAGTTAGTACTATTCTGGCTCAGCCCCGTGTAAACATCTTATTGTTTGTGACTCTTCAGCTCCCAGGGGGCCTTTGAGGCAGACTGTATTTATTTACTGAAGCTTTGCTGCCTTTTCTCATAAGATGAGGCCAGCTTGCTTACGGGTCAATTCGAAAGTGTCTGAATGGCTGGGATATTCATGTGAAAGATACACTAGACCTGTTCTATTTGACCTTCCAAGGACAGAAGTGCAGTCAACGGATGGAAGCTGCAGAGAGTCATATTCAGGGTAGATGTCAGGAGAAATATCTTAATAATTAGAGACCCCCATGCCTTGAATGAACTACCTCTGGAAACAGTAGGTTCTACAAGTCTTCAAGTGAAGGTCTGAAGAACATTTTTCAGGGATATTGAAGAGGGAATTTTTCTTCAAATGTGTGATGAATGGGATTTCCTCTGAGATGTCTTCTAGATTCTTTCATCAGATAAACCAAATGGAGAGTTGCCAATTGAAGAAATAAAGCCAGCTGACCTTCTTTGGTGTTTCACATCAATGACATTTTCATAACCTAGCTGTTTAGAGGAAATGCCGTCATTTGGCCTCTGTGGTCAAAAAGTTGGGCTATAGGTTACATTAAAAAATCGTGTTTTTCATCAAGTTAAGAATGTCAGATTAATACAAGATGTTCCATTTTACATTTTTTGAGTACAGATAAAGAACCAGGGCTATTTTTTTTATTTTAGCTTACGTCTTTTTGAGAAATACTTCCTTGTCCAAAAATGATTTAATGACTTTATTTCAAAAGATATGGTGGAAGATTAGTTGTTGACACAAGTTAAAATTTTAGTTTTTAACTCATATCACCCAAAGGTATTCAGACGAATAAAGGATAAGAAGTAGAGTAGCAAATTTCATTTTAGCACAAGGTGTCGTGCCAAAAGGTTCACAGGAAGACTGTGAAGACTTATGAGCTTCAAAGTGCTTTGCAAATATTCAATGACCCTCAAAGTAAACCTTTGAGTTTGTTATTCTTATTTTAAAATATGAAAACTGAGGCAGAGGTTCTTCATGGCTTGCCTTATGACGCAGAAGAATTGTTCCAAATATATTAGTGCATTTGGCAGATGCAGTGGCTTTTAAAAATTATATTTTCCTGTCGGGGGAAACTTGGAGGAACTATGACCTCTTATTTGTCCCTAACCAATGAGAAAGTTATCATTTGCACTGGGAAGAAAGTTTTAGTGTACTCTAGAAGAAAGGGAAGGCTCCACAGAATAATGTGAAGCAATGGTTTAGACCTCAAATGGAAACGGAACCTCCTGACCTGTACATTAGGATTCCTGAGGGCAGAATATTGACTTAGAAAACCACGTATTAACATTTATTCTCTTTTATTGTATTTTTCTTTATTTTGTTAAGTATTTCCAAATTCGATTTTCACCTGGCTTGGCCCACTTGAAAGTGTTTGATGTAAAACATGTGAAAAGTGAGTGGTCCTAGGTTAAAATGAGTGATAACAGTACTGTGAATTCCCAGAGGTCAGGGACTGTGTTCATGTTGTTCTTGTAATTTCTACTGGATTTAGCACCATGCCTGGACTGCCATGGGCATTTAATAGATGCTTTCTGAATGAATGAGGAAATGGAAAAAGAAAAAGTCACAGTCTTTCCATGACTTTTTTAGGTCAAGACACAACTAAGCAGTTCTTTCACTAAGCTTGTGGAGAGGGAAACTTGGTTCTTATAATAACTTCTCCAGAATAAGAAATGTTGAGTTAAATCCTTGGCTTTGACATCAAGTCAAAAGTTTGAGTTTCTGCCCTGAAACTCTACCATAATGCCACTGTTAGTCTATTTCATTCAACTAAACAACTTATCAGACATTTCTTAGGTGCCTACTATGTACTAGGTACTTTGGACTTGGTTCTAGGACTGCAAAGACAACAAGAAAAAAGGTTCCTGCCTTTAGGGACCTTACTTTCTCCTGAGGAATTAAGACTTGTACATGGATTAATAAATGCAAAAATGTATATGAAGTAATACAAAATGGTTTGGAAAGGGATAAAATGCTAATGACTAGGGGAATTAAGAATGATTAAAAAATACTGTTGTCCACTCATGTACTTCCAGAAGAATGTCTTGTCAGTTACTTAAATGATATCTGAGAAGCTTGATCAGCTCCTTGGAAGGAAAGATATTGTGTAAATACAAAGGATCATCCTATACACACAAGAGCCTCTTTTTGGTCAAGATGTAATTTAAGACCAACATAAAATAAATTTGTAAAGCACTAGTTAAAAATACTAATGTAGGGGCGGCTAGGTGGCACAGTGAATAGAGCACCGGCCCTGGAGTCAGGAGGACCTGAGTTCAAATGAGGCCTCATACACTTGATATACTTACTAGCCATGTGACCTTGGGCAAGTCACTTAACCCCAATGGCCCCTCCAAAAAAATACTAATGGAAAATAAAACTTAGCTTCACGGTCAATTGAAAGAAGTAATCAATGCTTAGAAAATCCTTTGATATCCTTGGATTAAAGGAGCTAGACTATATAGAGTATTAGTTTCATTACTATAAATGTTCTAATTACTATTTATATGTTTACAGTTTTCAGATACTTAGCCACAGCTTGTCTAAAACCAGCCAGCCTTTGACAAGGACTATGTAGGTCTTACTCTCTACTTGCCTTGGGCTGAATGAATAATACACTGGAAAATCCATCATTATTCAACAATGCCTTGTTGTCTTTGGGTTGTATTTGGAAATGGGTCCTGATCTTTTTCAACTCCTCTCTGTCACCTGTATTTGGACAGTCTTAAGTCCGAATACTTATGTGCCTTATGTTTATGGCAGGGAAAGATGAAATAACCTTGTGTTATCATTTACTTTTGCTTGATATAAATCAGGAGTCAAATAAAAGGGAAGGCAGCCTTTTCTATGTTTTAGCAAGGTTACTGAACACTGCTTGGTGTTCTCTATGACATTTGCTTTAAAAACATGCTTCCAGCTTCATTAAACTGCCTCTTGGAAGGTAGCAATGAAGAATGGCCCCAAACTTTAAATGTCAACGTTCCCAAATGATGGGATTTACCATCGGAGGCAAAGTGGGGGGGGGGGAGAGGGGGAAAGGGAGGGCAATAGATACCATCAGAATTAGAGGTTAATTTGCTTGAAAAATAGGTAAAATTAATTCTGGTTCAAAAAGAGAGTACCCCTTAGGGCTTCACATGCTGGATCAGAACTCATCACACATGTTTAATTACCATGCAGCCTATGTAATATAGAATACTTGTTGCCATTCTAAAGTGAAATGAAGCATTTCCCCACCACCACCTAAGGAGGTGACAATGAGGTTATCAGAGCAGAACTGTTATAACAGGTCCTTTAACACACTGAATCTTACAGGAAACATGGAAGGTGATAATGACAGGCAGTTTAGAGGCTCATATTATTAACACCCAAGAAATGAACCAGAAATGAATTTGGCCAGATAGTAGGGGAGGGGGGGGTTGGTGGTGGCTGAAAGAAATAGGGAAAGGTAAGACAAGACAAAAATTCTTACAGTTTTGCTGCACCTAAGCGCACACATAGTATATACATGATCGGTGTTTGCTGGATATAGAATGAATGAATAAATGAATGGACAGGGAATCTGACCTTTGCATAAATGCAAAAAAAATGAATTCTGAAGGGCTGATATTCTCATTCCTTCATGGAGATTAATTATGCATACTAATTAACATTTGATTAATTGACCAGTTGATAATGTATTTTTAAATGTACATAGTACTTTGTTGTTTACATAGATAAGAGAAGACTGGGAAAGTTTGCTGGAGTCCTGATAGATGATATTTAGATAATACTTGGTGATTGCAAAGCACTTTTCAATTTCATCCTCCCAACAACACTAGGAGGTACCTAAAGTCAGTACCCTCACTTTACTCTGAAGAAAACGTGTTCAGAGGAATGAAATCAGTTGCCCAAAGTCACATTGCTTACTAAGGAGTTCCACTCAGTTCTCTTTGTTTTGACACCATGTTTCTTTGGAATAATCTTGTCCTGTGTTAAGGTACAATTAACATTTAGAATTGGCATCCTATTAAAAAATGAAGGCAAGAAGAGTATTTATGAAATGCTTAAAAATACCCCAAAGTGGGAAGGAAATATAGACAAGCAGGGTTGTAATGGTGCTACTTGGGTTAAATTTAATGCGTACTTTAAAAAAACAAGCTGCACATAATAGAGATTTACAGTTTCATATGTCATCTGTTGGTTGTGTTTTTACATATGGAAATATATTTCTGTTTTTTGATAGTTGTCAAGTTCATATTTCTTTTACAAAAAGAAATGATGACCCCAAGATTGTGAGTGCATGTACAACCAGAGAGATGGAGCTGGGCCTGTGTTTCATTAGTACATGAAGAAACTCTGTATTCTAATGGAGTCCGGCACCTCATCTGCAATATTTGCCATCTTAGAGAGTTACCAAAGCATTGAAAAGTGAGGTGACATGCCCAGAGTCACACAGCCAGTGTGTGTCAGAGGTGGGACTTGAATTTAGGTCTTCCTGGCTCCAAAATCAGCCTTCTATCTAGTGCTTGACTCTAATCTGAGACCTCCCTCTCCTTTCTGTCTGTCTCTGTCTCTTCCTCTGTCTGTCTCTTTCTCTGCTTCTCTCTGTCTTTCTTTATGTCTCTGTCTCTCTCTCTCTCTGTCTCTGTCTCTCTCTCTCTGTCTCTCTGTCTCTCTGTCTCTGTCTCTGTCTCTCTGTCTCTCTGTCTCTCTCTCTCTCTCTCTCAACTGGGAGTCTCAGGCTATAATTGCAGTGGCCACTCATGGGCCCATTTTTCTGACCTCGGCCAATTTGCCTCTCCTTAGGCAACCCTTTGCATTTATGGTTTTAGTGCCAGATTTAGTGCAGACACTCTATCAGCTTTAGTCCTACTGCATGTCAGAGCTCTAGGACTCAAGCCTTTCACTAATTTCTGCCTCCCCATCAGCAAAGAATGTATACTATCACACAAAATAAAATATGAGAGTGGCACCAGATTATACCTTTCACTTAACTGATTGAGTAAAGAGATTAGGGACCTTGGACCCAGCAGAGCAAAGATCAAAAAAGGATAGGCATGAACTCACTAAGAACATAACTAAGGGTGAACATGGACATATTCATTCAATTGCTGAATATTAGAACAGCTTCCTGCCTCTGTTCCCACCATGCTCTCTAGGACCTCAAGGAAAAGAAAGTCACCATTACTTTATACAAAATATGGAATTTGTTACCTTGAGAGGTTGGGAAGACTAGTTAAAAAATAAAACCAATTCAAGCAGAGTGTAGATCAGGGGTGGGGGATCCTATGGCCTCAAGGTCACATGTGGCCCTTTAGATCCTCAACTGGGGCCCTTTGACTGAGTCTAAACTTCACAGAACAAATCCCCTTAATAAAAGCATTTGTCTTGTAAAACTTGGACTCAGCCAAAAGGTTGCACCCAAGGACCTAAAAGGCCACATGTGGCTTTGAGGCCACAGGTTTCCTACTAAATTCATGAATGATAAACTCACCTTTTGAGATGAACATCAAGATAAACATTTAGTTTGTTTTTCCACAAACAATGACTTGTTTTCTGTATCAGAGATAGAATTCTGAGATGTTTGGCTCACTGGTTGGACCTGTCTCTACTATAACAAATCCAGCTTGCAAGATTTTTGTCATCATGCTTTGGAGGGTAACTGGCAATCCTAGTGACATGAATAAAAGGACCCAAACCATCTATTTGCCTCCCATTCCTGCATCCAAGTGCATAAATATTAGCTCCAATTCAACTTATTGTCACAGGCTATACTTTCCTCAAATGCTCAATAAAAAGAGATTGGAGCATCAGGAAGCCAAGGTCCACTGGGGGCAGAAATCCCAAGCATAGCAACGGTGTCCAAGCAGAAACAGCACTTTCCAAAGTCCTTAACTAGCTGAGAGGAGTCTCAAGTAACAATAAGACTCAGAAACCATGCAGAATTGGGATAAGGCAGAATAGGAGGAATTCTGGGAGCAGATCAGAAAGAAGGGGCAGTGCCTCAGCCTCTGAAGCCCTTGTGGCCAGGCAATTATGAAATATAGGACTTGGAAATGCAAGCAAATGTTCTTCAGCTATTGAGTACAGAGATGCTAAAGTGTTGTTAGGAATCTGAAGGTGAGGGAATACAATTTGGCTTACTTCAGTACATTTCTGTAAGAATGGATTGCTTTGTTTTTGAGTCTGAGATACTAGAAAAAAGAAAGTATAGCACGATATAGTGGGGGCTAGGAGTAAAGCCATGGGTAAATGGTTCTGGGTTTATTGCTGACTTACTATGAAACTTTGGATAGGCCTTCCTTCCCCACAGTGGAAATGTGACTCTGTGCAACTGCTATCCATTTCTCCCAGGTCATTTCCTCCAGATTGACAGCAATCACCACCCTTTATAAACATTTATCCAGTCTTGAGTCTAATTAAGTGTGCTATCATCCAGCCAACATTTAAGCACAGGACTTGTACCAAACAGTGTGTGCCCTTTAATGGAAGACTCTGGAACATTCAATTCTAGACATTTATTAAGTTCTATACTTAATAAATTTTTACTGTTTAGTTATATGAGGATGCTGTGTCACAGAGAGATTAAAAGGAATATTTCTGGGATTTTATGGCAAATATGTGATTCATATAGCAAATTCAGAGTTTACATTGTTCCTGACTACCTTCCTACCACAACTGCACTCTCTAACTGTCTCTACCCCACTAGAAACTCAGAATTCCCCTTTGTATCTCCAGCTCCAATAGATGAGCTTCTGGTTAGCATCCACTTTTCCCTGACCCCTCTTATCTGCCTCTTTACTGTGGCTCTTCGTCTCTGATCTTGGCTGCTTTTTTCCAAAAGGAAATGGCCATTTGTGTCTTGCTGGGGCCCAAAGCCCAGGCTTTTATGACACTTGCCAGCTGCTCCTATCATGTCCCCTCCTCCTTTTATTTCCTCTCCCTACTTTCTCACATCCCTTTAGGAGATGTAGTCCACCACTAGAATGTAAGTTCCTTGAGATCAGGA
Source organism: Pseudocheirus occidentalis (assembly GCA_028646575.1). Taxonomy (NCBI): domain Eukaryota; kingdom Metazoa; phylum Chordata; class Mammalia; order Diprotodontia; family Pseudocheiridae; genus Pseudocheirus; species Pseudocheirus occidentalis. The sequence continues at coordinate 25,986,762 of CM053602.1, read as the reverse complement.
ACTTTCTTTTTAAATTGTTTTAGGAACTGTCTTTCTTGCCTGTATTTGTATCACCAGTGCTTAGCACAGTTCCTGGCAGATAGTAAACAGTTAATAAAGACTGTTATCTCTCTTTTGAATTATACAATCTCAAAGTACTCAAAGGTACCTGTAATAATAATGAAATTTGAAGTTCCTTTTGTATTGCTAAGCCGAGAGGTACTTAGCACTTAGTTTCAAATTAAGCCTCTTTTAAAGAAAAAGAAGGTATGAACCCCTGTTGCTGACATAACAGCAAGGGGATGAATAGGGAAGAGCAATGTTGTATATAAGTAAAAACACTAGCTGGGAAACTCAGAATTTCCTGGGAACTTGTGGTAACAGAGCTTCTTCTGAGGGCCAGCTGGAGCTGTTGAGAAGCTGCTGAGGAGCTGCTTAGGAGCTGCTGAATCCGAGAGCCAGCCATGGCTGCTGAGGATTTCTGAGGACCAGCTGGAGCTGGAGAACATTGAGGAAGCATGAAAGTGGTGCCAGTATTTTGTCTGTTTGTGGCTTTGTTAAGCCTTGTCTTCCCAAGGATAGAGACTGTGAAGGATTTAAGGTGGACTGGACGTTGTGAGCTTCAGCATGGAACAGGAACTGCATGGAGAGCTGGACAGGGAGCTGGAAGATGTCTGCCTTTGAACCCAGGTAACAGTTTGGTGGATGCAGGTAGGAGCTACCTGCCTCAAGTCAAGATGAAAAGACCTCTCCATGAATAATGAGTAGTGACTGACCCTGATGTGAGGTTTTTCTTTGGGACTTACTTTGGGAAGAGTTGTGTGACTTGGACAAATGAGACTCTGGGCAGTCATTGAGCTGTCTCAGCTTTGAAAACCTGGTGTTGGTGTTTCCCTCTCTGGTAACTAACTAGGTACAGATGTAATGGTCAGACAGCTGGAAGCCCTATCTGCTGAACTGTGTTATTTTCTGTTGGGTAGTGACTGATGGAATTATAATTTATTTGTGATTGTACTTTGTGATTGAATTAAGGATTCTGTGATTGACTAAATTAATGTACTACCAAGGGGTGGAGTACTTTGTCTTTTGTATTTTGTGACCCTTAAGGAAGCAAACCTCCTTAAGGATGATTGGATGATTGAGTTACTAAGTGATTGATTGACTAAATGATTGTACTTTGTTCAAAACTATGTGACCACTGTGGTGAAAACTATGTGGCCATTTTAGTGATAAGTTGTTGTGAATGCTGTATTTTTATTTTATGTGATAAGTTGTAACATTGTGAATGCTGTGCCTTGATTTTCTGTGACTGTTTTGCTCTGATTTGTTTTTGAATAGAGTATTCACTATACTATGTAATTACAACCTTGAAAGCTGTTCACAGCAGCAATATTCTGGAAAGCTGCTTGTCCATGGCTTTATAATACCACATCAATATCACATCAAACTTAACAGATTGGCTAATATGACAAAACAGGAAAATAATAAATGTTGGAGAAGATGTGGAAGAGCTGGAACACTAATTCATTGTTGGTGGAGCTGTGAGCTGATCCAACCATTCTGGAGAGCATAAAGGGCTATAAAAATGTGCATACCCTTTGACCCATCAATACTTCTTCTAGGGCTATATCCTAAAGAGATAATAAAAAATAGGAAAAGAAACCACATGTGCAAAAATATTTACAGAACTCCTTTTGTGGTGGCCAAGAACTGGAAATTGAGGAGATGTTCATCAATTGGGGAATGGCTGAACAAGTTGTTACATATAAATGTAATGAAATACTACTGTGCTATAAAAAGGGATGAACAGGCAGATGTCAGAAAATCCTAGAAAGACTCAGTTGAACTGATCCTGAGTGAAGTGAGTAGAACCAGGAGTACACTGTTCACAGAAACAGCCACAGTATGTGATGACTGATTTTGATAGACTTAACCCACCTCAGCAATGCAAGGACCTAAAACAATTCCAAAGGACTCATGGTGAAAAACTCCATCCACATCCAGAGGAAGAACTATGGAGTCAGAATGCAGAGTGAAGCAAACTATTTTTCGTTTTGTTTTGTTTTGTTTTGTTTTTCTCTGTCATGGTTCCTCCTGTTCATCATAATTTGTCTATGCAACATGACTAATGTGCAAATGTGTTTAATAGGAATGTGTGTGTAGAGCTGTAAAGCCAAGCACAAGCAGCTTTCCACAGGGCTGCTATTGTGAATAGCTTTAAGCTTCTGATCACATAGTATGGTGAACTCTCTATTTATTCAACAGCAAACTAAAGCAAAACATTCACAGAAACCAGAGTTCAACATTCACAGCAATGTCATATAACAACTTATTACTAAAAGGGTTACATAGTTTTAAACAAAAGATATCATTCAGTAAGTCCTTAACTTAATCATCCTTAAGGGGCAATCATCCTTAAGGGATACATAGTACAAGGGTCTCCCACCCCTCAGTCATATTGCCTTAATCTCATCAGTCAGAAAGTGTTTTGTCTTTATTGGAAACTAGCTTCCAATCATCCTTAACTCAATCATCTTTAAGGGTTACAAAGTACAAAGTTCTTCTAGCCTAGGTCACAATAAATCATGATCTTGTCAGTAGGCACTAAGTACCCAAGAAAAGATTCTTTCATCTTGACTCAAGGATGACTCCCAGACTCCATAGTTCCTCTTCCATGCTCCAAGCTTTTGCCTGAATTCACCCAACTGTCACCTGGATTCACAGGTAAGCAGCTCTCAGCTCCTGTTTCAGCTCCTGTTCTAGTTCCTGTTCCATATTGAAGCTCACAGTGACCAGTCCACCTCAAGCCTTCCACAGTTTCTGTTTCTAGGAAGACAAAGCTGACAGAGCCACAACAACATTCATACACATTGCTGGCACTATCATCAATTTACTTTCTGCCTGTGAAATCAACACAGACCCATAAACAAGATCTGAAAAATCGACACAAATCATCAGTAAAGTCCCAGGATCTCTGAAAACATCAATAAAACCCTCCTCTAGGACTTCTTAAACAGACAACAAGAAAGTCCTCTTTCAGGGATTCTGAATCAGCAGTAAGGTCCCAGAGCTTCTATAACAGCAGCAATATCCTCTATCAGCAGACAGGTCTGACAAAATAACATCAACACAGGCAGACAAAGTGTGGGCACCACAGCCATCCTTCTTCCCAGTTCTGCTCAGTCCCAGCTATGTTCGAGGTTTTATATATCATCAGCTCTTCCCTCTTCTGCCCACCTCTTACATCCTTCCTGTTCTGGTCTTTGGCAAGTTCCTCCCACTGTGGGCTTCAGAGGTTCTGTTTCTAACAAAGACTTGATATAATCACAGGTGAGACTCAAAGGCACTTGAAGAGCTGAAACAAGGTGCTAAATACCTAAATAATTGAAACAAGGAACTAAGTATTCCTTTGCTTTCCATTACAAGAGCTCATATCAGATTGTATGCCATCTTGAGGGAGGGGGAAAGGGAGTGGGAGAAAATTCATAACTTATGAAAGTGAATGCTGAAAACCAAAAATAAATTAATTAATAATTTGGAAAAAAAGAAAAATGCTTCAATGGACCAAAAAAAGAAAGAAAGAAAAGTACCTCAGAGCTGACTTATACCTGATGAAAAATGAACTTTATCTCCAACACCTTGAACATCCTGTCTTTGAAGACCTCCATTGAAATGCCCATTCCGAACTGAGCCTGCTCAAGATAGTGAGCAGAAATTGGCTTCTTTGCACTTTCCACTTATTCATTGGCCCCATTACATTCTGCCATTTAAGGCCAAGCAGAACATGTAGTCTTCATGATAGCACTTCAAATGACTGAGAAGGAAATGATGTTTCTCCTAGCCCATCATTTTTCCATTCCAAACACAGTCAGTTTCTTCAGCCGATATTCCTTTGGAATGGTCTAGACTACCTTCATCATCCTGGTCGCCTTTCTCTGGACATGCTTGTGCTTTTTTGTTTCCTTTAGAAAATGTGGTACTCAGAGCTACCCTTGTCTGACCAGAACCATCATCTCCATCATTCTGGACACTTCTGTACCATGAATGAGCTGATCCCATCCTCTCAGGACCTGCCAAGCTACATCTCCTGTCTGCCTCTTGCCTTTCTCTGTCTCTCTGTCATTGATCTGAGCCCTCACCAGCTATTCTTTCCCCTCTTGTTTTTAGGGGCCAGTAACTAACATCCTCAGTTCCATTTAACATCAGGTATCTTTTACACAGAAGAACTTACTTCAAAATTATGACAAGACCAAACATACAAACATTTTATCAATAAGGACATTGTGGAGTCATGCTCTCCCCTCCACCATCTCAGTCTTGGGTGTAGTGTCCTCAAAACTTAGTTCAATTCCTCTATAGCATTGGTCCAACCTAGTTCCTGTCTAGGTGTGGCATGACTGCCAGATGAGCCTGCATTTCAGCCACCACTGGGCTAGGGACCTCTCAGTGGTCATTCCTTGCTTCTAAGGGAATCCATGCAACACTGGTTACAACACCTGGATTCTAGAATAACAGAATATTGAGGAAAGCTCTATTCTCTTCATATATCCAGACGTAAATGCTGCATTGGCTGCAAACTCAAATCCTGGAAAGACGGGATATTGAGGAGCCCTCTAAACTTTTCAAATTCATGAAGTCATAGTCTCCACTCCTCTAACAAGCTGCTGAGCTCCCTCAAGAGTGCTGTGATGGGGGGTGGAGCCAAGATGGCAGCATAGAAGCAGCAAGGTCCCACAGCTCCCACACAGCCACCCTAAATACCCATAAAATATGACTCTGGACAGATTCTAGGACTCTCAAATTCACAAAAATACAGAAAACACATCTCTCGTGGAAGGCAGCT
>CM053602.1:25955024-25981440 GCA_028646575.1 Pseudocheirus occidentalis | reverse complement strand
AAAAAAAAACAGTAGCTGTAAAATTATCTCCAACATAAACCTAAGATATAACCTCCTAAAGATACACATAATATCTGTGGGAAATAAAGGCTCAAACTTAGAGTTGTTCTTCCTTTGTTTTCAAAGAAGACCAATGACACGATCGAGTGATAGCTTAACTTGCGTGTAAATTGGATTTAAATGAGGCAGAGTTGCACAAAATCATCAGCCTTACTCCTTCTTCCTGAGTCATTGAAGTACAGTGGCAAGACAAAAGTCAAGATTATTGCCAATGGCCTGGGATGCAGTAGATGACTTTAGTATCTCAGATGTCTGACCAAACTCCAAGTATTCCACAGCACCTGCTTCAGTGACCTTCATGGCCATTGTAACAAATTGTTCTCATCTACCCATTCCCAGGAAAGTCTTCACATATTTGGCATAGATAATCCCCTAACTCATCAGCAAGTTTGAGTGTCTCCTACTGTCCTGCTCCTCATAAAAACTATGTGGTTGATGAGGGTTGGAGGAAGAAGAGGAAAGAAATGAACTCTTTCCCTTTTCTGCCAGGGTGTATTTTTTAGGCAGCTCCTAACTCGCAATCTCTCCCATCCACTAACTTCTGAAATTCACAGAGGGCTTAGATTTTTAACATGCACATTGTTATGTCTTCTTAGCTAATAATGTTGTTCCCTTTTTGACTCAACAGAGAGATGTTTGCATCTCATAAAGAGATTAGAGAATAAATTCATCTTTGCAGTTAAACACTTCATTAATACCTTGTGATTACATTCAGGGCCTTCTGTGACTATCAGCTGATGTAGCAGTGAGCTCCTCCATTATATTCTTCCTCCAGTTAAACCTTTGCTGCCCATAGAAAATCAATTGAGGCACTTTTTGGCAGAGTCCATGGATCTAAATTCTGGATAGCTCTCTAATAATTTAAGGCAGCTCATGAATTATCTTCTACATCAGTGGTATCTTATTCAAATAGAACATAAGGCCATTAATCCATACATAAAAATCCCTGCCAATGGTGTATCGACCTTAGTTTTAAAATGTAGTGTTATCTATGTTTTATTGTATTTTTATTCATTTTGTTAGAGATTTCCTAGTGACATTTTAATCTGGTTCTGGCCTTGTAGCCAGCTAGGCTGAATATTTGACACATTTGCTCTAGAGTGCTTTCTCCAGTGCCTTGTATTAAAGAACCTCAGAAAAGGTCACTTGAAACAGTTTTGAAATAGTCCAGAAATTAACATTTTTCTACAAAGATATATGGCTACCATAGTTGGTTGGCCTGGGGTTTACTGTACGCTTGCTTCAAAATTCATAGTTGCATCATTTTAAACAAAACATAGCATTTCACAAAATTTTCCTGCATTACCAACTGTCTTAGTGCTTGTAGAGGCCTTCCCCAACATAAAGACAATAAAGTAAAGGGAAAAGAAAGTCAAACTTTTCTCAGAAGAAAAGTCTGATGTCCTTAGAGAACTCCCCAAATGCATGCTGTTCTATTCACAAGGATTAAGGGTCTGGGATTAACTGGAAGTTAACTTTTCCCCCTTCAGGTGAGAAAACAGATCATTTTGTCTTGGTGCGTGTAACAACACAGACCAACTAGGTCAAAGAGAAGGGGTTAAGTCTATGGTACTTCGCCTTTCCCTTTGAGGCACCCCATATGTGGCCCCTTATGTATAGACCAAATTTAATCTTGGGGAGAATTTATCTGAGTCCCTGAAAAACATAATACACCATAGTTTCTTCAGGGAATCCTGATTCGTTTTGGAAATGCAACTAGACACCTAAATTTAACTTAAAAAAGGAAAAAAAAATCCCTCAGAAAAGCCACAGGGAAGTATAGGGCTCCCTGCAAAAAGGATTAATCACTAGGGGTTCTTTACTGAGAATTTTCTAGGCTGTTAGACAGAATTTGACATCTTAATCTGTAGTCCCTGAAGATCTCATGTGAATTGTTTGGACTTAGGTCATTATAGAGCAAATGGTCTTTATCTGCCCAAAAGATTAACAAAATGGGAACAGCTAGGTGGCACCGTGAATAGAGCACCAGCCCTGCAGTCAGGAGGACCTGAGTTCAAATCTGGTCTCAGACACTCAACACACATACATACACAAACAACTCGCCGTGTGACCTTGGGCAAGTCACTTAACCTCAATTGCCCTGCCTTCCCCCTCCAAAAAGCAAAAAAGGGCGGGGGGGTGGGGGATCCCAGACTGAGAATCTATCCAGTGTGTCTCTTGAGTACTACTCAAGTACTTCCTGAACAAAGCTCCCACTTTATAAGGGTACAGTGTAGACACTTCTAGGGTACTCCCCAAATTGTACTCATGAGCTTGATCCCTTGAGTAGCCACTGCTGCTTCTGGGTTTAGGGTAACTCTGTCAGTTTGCTTTCCTAACTCTACTGGAAAATATTTAGCATCCAGTTTTCTGGGGATAAAATGTATTCGAATACTTTTAAACTAAAATTTGGTGTATATAATTAACATTTCCATCATCACTTTCTTTAATCTAGACGGTCAATAAAACAATAAAACAGTCCCTGATCTGTGACTTTTTCTGATTTCTGAGGTATAAGTTCTTGCCCTGAAAGCTTAACAGTGGACTCTCATGAGCCATTTGTCCTAACTCCAGAAAACCACTTTCCCCCATCAGAGATGTCTACTGCTGTGCTTCCCATTAAAAATTAGCCAGTAGATTCGGCCTTTCTAAAACTAGAAATTAGAGCAGAATTTTCTATTTCCATTGATGGAAGGAGATTCTACAATGGGAATTCTTATATTGTTTGCATATTAATGAAATGATTGGTCTGCTTTGCTTCTATTCTTCAACAATGCCTAACACGTAATAAGTGTTTAATGAATGCTTGTAGAATGAAAGAATATTCTGAAGTTGTATCCCTAAAAATCACAAGCTAAGTACCCACCCTGAAAATTATAGTTTCTCAAAGTAGAAAGGGCAATCCAAGACTCAAGAAGGGCACTAGAGGTGAAAATCTCAGGGAGATAAACTCTTTGCTCTCATAGAATAAACCAAGTTAGCGATTGTTGAAATTTCTGGCTTCCTTGAAAATAGAGCTTATGGCAACAGGAAAAACTTTAATCAACAAATAAAATATAAAACATAATAATTAGATGTTTCTTAACTATTTTTTAAACCAGATCTTGAATCCATGAATACAATGGAACTCCCAGAAAAAGAGACTTCTCTACCAGTATAGATTGGCGACCTTCTCTGCAGTTTATGGCCTTAGTTTCTTGGGTCCCTGAGAGATTCAGTGACTTGCTCTAGCAGTTCTTCTTGAATGGAGAGGTTTGGGGTTTGTTTTTTTCTCCTCCCAAGTAATTTATGCTATCCGGTCTATAAAATGCTGGGTTATGGACTTTATTTCACTTTGATTCTTCATTTTCTAGTTATCTTTCATTGATCTTTTCTATTTTAACTAGTTCCAGAGAATCTGATAATTGGGACATTATTATATAATTTTAGGTCTTTCCATCTCATTTTTACTTTCCCCTCCATTATTTTCCTCTCCCTTTTATTCCTCCAAATGAGTTTTATTATTATTTTATCATAGTCTATAAACTATCACCATGGTCATTTAATTGCTATAGCACTAAATCTGTAAATTAATTAAGATAGTTTTTTTTTTACTTTTTAACATCGCCCAATCCATAAGCTATAGGGCAATTAGGTGATGCAGTGCCTTGAGTCAGGAAGACTCGATTCCTGAGTTCAAATCTGACCTCAAAAACTTACTAGCTGTGTGACCCTGGGCAAGTCACTTAATCCTGTTTACCTCAGTTTCTTCATCTGTAAGATGAACTGGAGAAGGAAATGGCAAACCACTCCAGTATCTTTGCTAAGAAAACTCCAAATGGGTCTCAAAGAGTTAGGCATGACTGAAAAGCAACCAAACAACAAAAATCCTTAAGCAGTGAATATCACTCCAATTATTTGAGCTGTTCATTACTTTCAAAAGTGTTTTGTTATTGTGTTTATATAAATCTTTACATTGTATCTGTACAAATTTATATAAATCTTTAAACTTGGTAGATTGATTCCTAATTATATATGTATTATGTATATATATGTGCATATATAGGTATGTATATATACACTCATATATCTATGTATATATGAGTGTATTGTGAATACATAGCTATTGTGAATGCAGCTTTTCTCTGTAGTATTTCCTCTTCAACTTTGTTATTGCTAGATAGAAATGCTCTGGATTTTGTGTGGATGTGGTTTGTTTTGGGGTTTTGGGGGGGCATCATGTCACTTTACTGAAATAATTGTCTCAGATTGCTGAATCTTCTAAGTAAATCATTATGTTATCAATAATAAGGACAGTTTTGTTTTTTCTTTATCTGTTTTTATGTCTTTAATTTCTTTCTCTTATTTTATTGCTAGCCCTTGCATATCTGGAAGTAAAAAACCAGTAGGGAAAAGCACGCATCTTTTATTTATCCTTGTATTTAACTGGAAAACTTCTAGTGTTTCCTCAATGCAAATAGTTTTAGCTTTTGATTTTAGGGTATATACTTTTTATTATATAAAAATCATTCTTGGATGAAAATCCTCAGTGTCATTTTTGACATGTAATATTCTGTTAAGAAACATTTTCTACATTTGCAGATATAATCACATGGGTTTGAAGTGAAATGTGATTAATATGTTAACTGTTTTCCTAATGTTAAGTGACCCTTGTATCTCTGGTACAAGTCCAATTTGGCCATAGGGAAGAACTTTTAAAAATTTATTATTGATGTCTTTTTTTTAGGCCTTAATTTAAAATTTTTGAATTAATATTCATAAGTGATAATAGTCTATAGTTCCCTCTCTTTGCTTTATCTTTCCCTGGTTTATCGGTATTAAAAATATCTTTGCTTTATAAAAGATTTTGGTATTTTTAAAATTAATTTCTGTAGTATAGGTATTAGTTCTTCCTTTAACTTTTATTAAAATTCATTTGTGAATTCATCCATTCCATCTTTTTTTTGGTAGTTCCTTTATAACAGGTTTAATTTCATTGTTAAAAATTGAATTGTGTAAGACCTCTACTTCACATTTTTAAAAATATGGAAATTTAATATTTTCTTAGATAATTCCTTTATTCCTTTTAAGTTGTAAATTTTGCTAACTTCCCTGGTTTGATTTTACCCTGACTCATCTTTTAATTTGGCAATTTAATTTTCCTCTCTCTCTTTTTTTGGCCATAGTAGCTAAAGGTTTATTGATTTTGTTGGTCTTACTAATAGGTCAACTTTTGGTTCTGTTTTTTACTTCTGTAGTCTTTTTGGTTTCTAATTTGTCTGTTTCCCCTCTACTGTCTTTTGTGCTTATTTTGAGTTTGTTGATTTTCTATTTTTAAATGCACATTTAATTCAATAATCTCCTTTTGCAAATTGCTAAAGCATGTTCTCAGAGATCAGATTTTACCTCTGAATAGTACTTGAGTGGTGTAGTAGCAATTTTGTTATGTTATTTCATCATAACCATTTCCTTTCACATAGTTATTAATTGTTTCTATGATTCATTCTTTGGCTCATTATCCAGGATGTCATTATTAAATCTCCACTTAGATCTGTAAGTTTTATGTGTGTTCCCTGTATTAAATACTCCTTATTCTGTTATTTTCTCTCAAAGATGTGACTCATTTTTGTGCTTTCCCTTATTTATAATTTCTCTATGCCCTAGTAAATTATATATATTTTATAAAGGTGGTATGTGGTACTGAAAAATATGTGTAAATTTTTTTACTAGTCCTTTTCCAAAGATACCATTAAGTCTTTCTGATCTAAAAACTCTAACAGTTTACTTAGTTCCCTATTTTTGTTTTTGTTCATTTTTCTGTTCATTTTTTGTAGTTTAAGGACATAAATTTTGCAGCCTTCTGCAACTATCTATGTCTTTTTTCAATTCTATTAACTTTCCCTTTTTTAATTTAGTTATACCATTCAGTGTATTTACATGAATTGATTTCTTGCTGCTGGTTACGTTCTGCATAATCTAGCTACCCTATTTTTCTTTTGATGTTGTGAATTGCTATATTTACTTCATCTGATAGCATGATTACATGATAGCATGCTTTTAAAATTTTATCTGTTGTATAAGGAGTCTCTCATGTTTTCCTTCTCTATCTTTCCATATTTTAATGGGGTTTTTTGTATACAACGCATTATTGTATTTTTTTCTTATCATTCTCTTTCATTTTAATGGATCATTTAATTTAGTAATATTTAAAGTTTTTATTGTTAGACTTGATTTTCCTCCATTTATTTCTTTTGGGTGTTTTTTTGTCCCTTTCATCTTCTAAAGTCATAGTGTTTTGTTCCTGTGATCCCTTTTGCTCATGTTACTTTTATGCTGATCTATTCCTGCAGGCTCTCACTCAGCACCATCTTCTCCTTCTATTATCTACTATATCCAAAAGCATTTTGATTTCTTTAAACTGTTAGTTTCTAGTTCTTTCTTGCATGTAACTATTCATTTCTTTTCTTTTTTGTCTGTGCTCTTTCTCTATTGAGGTAAGTAATTCAAAATATTCCTTTTCTTCTTCCTCTCCAACCTCTAATATAATTTGCTTTGACTTTACCTTTTCCAAGAAGTTCTCCTTTGCTTTGTTCTACCAGTTATTTCCCTTATCTTCCAATCTATTATAAATTTTATTTCCTGAATTAGAGGTTTACTTGTTGCTTCTTTGTTCACTGTGTCCCTCTTGGGTACCATGAGTTCCAGGTTTGGGCTCCTTCATCTAACCAATTTCCTTGTTATCATCTTCGTTGATTTTACCTTGTTGTTCCCTTTCTCTTCTTTGTCTCAGTAATATCATTTCAAGAATGACAGTCATTCTGTTCCAAATTATGAGATTTGATCTTACCCCTTGCCTACTCTGATCTTTCCTTAACACCATGCCATCCTCTCTCAAACACTATATTTCACTTGTTAGTCTGGGTCAGAATTTTTCCTAAGAATGTAGATATCCCTTTTGGAGGATAGTATGTTATCTATGAAGGCACAGTACTTTCTCAGAGAAGGTGAAATCCCAATGTGCTGTCAACATAGGTACTATCATTAAGTAGCAAACGGCTACAAAAAGTAGAGTATAGAATGAAATGAAATATTATACAAAATGATGAATGTGAAGATTCAGGGATATGTGAAAATATTTATATGAATTGAAGCTGAGTGAAGAAAAGAGAAACAAGAGAACAATGAACACAGCAACTACTTTAAGGTAAATGGACAGCTCACAAAAAGGAAGTTGAACCATAAATAATGGGAAAATCAATTAAGATATAATGGCACACACTTCTTCCCTCATGACAAAAAGTGGGAACTATGAAGACAGTTATTATGTATGTGTTTTCAGACATGGTCTCATTATCAGATGTGTTTGCTTAATTATTTTTCTTTGTCATGGGGGATAGGTCATCCTGGAGGGCAGTGCTAAATGACTGCCATTTAAAGGTAAAATCTATTGATATGACTTTTTTTTAAGACTCTGGGAAAGGAAGATGACTCAGGGTGGAGCCATAGGGCCTGGGGTCCTGAAAAGTTGAATGATGGTTAAGTTCATATATGCAGCTTATTGGGCAACACATCCAGGGCTTTTTCATTTCTCAAATGAAATAAAATCTTTATAGTCCTCAGCACAGTGCCCGGGATGCAGTAGGTATTTAATATGTTTATTTTCTTCTCTTCTTCTATTCTGATACCAGCTCCCCTCTTTTAACCCATGTGACCCTAGATAAATCCCCCAGTCTCTCTGAGCTTCTGTTTTCTCATGTGCCCAGTGATTTCCACCCCTTACATCCTTGTTTTCCTTCAAGGTTTGGTCTAGGTCTTTATTGACCCCCAACTTCCCTTTCCCTACCTGGCTATATCTTCTTCTTCATTTTTGGTTTTGTACCCGCTAAGAGTCAAAGGAGATTTAGTGTATGTTCATGATGATGCCTCAGTTAAAGAGAAAACTCTCTAACCAGCTGGATTAGGATCTCAGCTATTTGCTGGGAAAGATCCTTCTCTCCTGTGTGACTCCTGGAGCTATCCCACACCTTAATGTCAAGAGAAGAGGGACAGAAGGGAATACACAGGCCAGGTTTGCCCAAAGGTGTGTCTCTTTTATCTATTTACATCTATATTTCTCTCTCTCTATCAATCTCTCTCTCTCTCTCTCTCTCTCTCTCTCTCTATATATATATATATATATATATATATATATGTGTGTGTGTGTGTGTGTGTGTGTATGTATGTATATATAGACATATATGTGTATATGTATGTATATATACATATATGTGTGTATATATGTGTATATATGTATATATATGTATGTGTGTATATGTATGTGTATATATGTGTGTGTATATATATATATATATATATGCCCACATTACGTGTCTGATTCAGATTTTAGCAAAATAAAGGGGCATATTTAAATATGGGTGCCCAGTGCATCCCATTTAAGTATCAGGAGAAGAAGGTTAAGATGCCTAGTTCTTCTGTATCTCTTTTTGCCCCCTTAGTATGCTGGCCACTTGCTGAATATGCACAATAAAATAGTGTTACACCTTGCTACTTGAGCTTTTACAAAGTCATGGGTTGGAAAAGAAGAGCTAATAGCACCAACAGCAGTTGTTGGCCACACTGGGCTGCTCACAGGCCACAGCCTCTCTGTTTTTCTTCTCTTTTATTTGTGGGTGCTCCTTTTTTCCTTCTCTAGCCCCAAACTCTGATGTCTAGTTCTCTTTCACGTTAGCTTCCTCTTTACCCAGACTGGGAGGAAACACATTTCCTGTGGTCCTTAGCAATTGGGCTCCCTTGCATGACTGTCAGTCTAAGTCTTGCTAAAGGACTTTTAACAAATGTTTATGTTTGCACGCATGTGGTGTACCCCCATGAAAACATGCTGTTAGAGGGCAGGGACTAGCTTATTCCTGTCTCAATGTCCTCAGCAGCTAATTCAGTGACCTGTCCTCCCACCCACCACCACCAGGAAAAGGTCTATACATGCTTATTGGATTGATAGATGTATAAGGTCCCTTTCACTCCAAACTCCTATAAATCCCTATATAGAAAAGAGTTCCACGAAGAGGGATTTTGGTGAGTCCTTAAGCATGGATGGAACTATATAAAACCCAATATTTACTTAGTAAATATAAGATTTCACCACCCAAAGGAAACCTTCCATTTATATATTAGAGTATGTGGTATAACTTGACATTTTGGGGGTCCAACCAAGAAAAGAAGTAAGGTTCCATTTACCTTTTATCAGTTGCCTAATAAATAGATCAGCAGCCTCCTTAAATGCAGTAACTAGCAGAGCTGAGGGGCCATGAAGAGAGAATAGGCAAGAACTGGCAGGGGCTGTCTCCCTTGTATATACACCAACTCTTTTTCCATTGCTTTTGGTACTTTTCTTGGGGAATCCAGAGGACCAGAATATTTGGTTTAGTTTAGTTTTGCCCAGACCTGTGATTTTATCAGTGTGGAAATTTCCTGGTGAGGAAACATTTATTATTATTTGTACTGTATTACTGAAATGGATTCATGATTTCATCTGTGTGTCGTCTATTCATTCATTCATACAACAAACATTTATGGCATCCTCACAATGGGAGCCACTGAGGGCATAATGACAAAAATGCATTCTTCCAGGAAGAACTCCCTTCCTCCTCACTTCCTTCAGTTGCAAGAAGCCTTTCACAGCCCCCCTTAAGTCTTCCCTCTGAGGCTGCTCCGACCTTATCCTGTTGATCACATGTTTGTCTAATGGCATTCGCCTATTGTTTCTCCCAGAAGACTGAGAGGTCCTTGAGGGTAGGGATTATTTTTTTGTCTTTCTTTGTATCTCTAGCCCTTAGCACAGTGCCTGACACATGGTAGGTGCTTAATAGCTGTTTTTTGCCTGATTGACTGACAAAGTTCTCTAGGCTCTTATTACATCATCTTGAAAGGTGACATCATATAGTTATTCTTTCAGAAGAGCTTATAAATGGGAATGACGTGTAAACTGGACATTTTAAAATCTTAGAGAGTTGCTGGGTGCACTGAGAGCTTATGTGACTTGTCAGGATTTCTAAAACCAAAATATATCAATTGTGGGACCTCGAACTCAGATCTTCTGCATGCTACCTCAGAGAACTTGGTTATCAAAAACAGAGTGACTGATCTTCAACTTAAAAATTCCTTAAGCAAGTGATGAAGCTCACATTCATATCTCATATCACATTAGCCACTTGTCATTCTGTATGGTACATACAGGATGAGTTCACATCCTCCCATAGACCCTCCATAAAGGATGTACCCAATGCCCCAGAGGCCTTCCTTTATGTCTTTCAACATTTTACTCTTATACACACAATACTAGAGTTCTCTGTTATGCCTTGCTCTTTTTCAAAAAAAATATTTTATTGATATGTTCTTTGTTAATAGCATTATACTTCCCACTGACTCCCCCTCCCCTTCAGTCCTACTGATAAAAAGTATAGTCATAGGCAAATTTTTATGGATAAAAAACCCCACCAAGGAAAGAAAATGTCATTCAGTGTTACTGTTAATGCCAACAAATTTTATATAATGTTTATTGGTGGATTCCTTTCATTTTTGAATCCATAATTTCTATAGAAGGCATCCTGCCAATGGTAGTCCTCTTCTTTGAGAAGTGTCATAATAGCTTCAGGGAGCATCTCTTCAAAATCTCTGGGGTCTGTGATGTAATCATGAAAGGTGGAAACATGAACCTCAGCACCATTGGTCACCTGTGCAAAGTGAAAGAGATGCCAAGCAGAGGAGAAAGCCAGGACACAGATCCAATCTGAGGCTTCCTTAGACAAACATATGCCTTGAATCATGGTGTAAGCAGCTACCATGGCTGCCTTTAGTTGGGGGGGGGGGAGAAGCTCCTCTGCCTTCACAGAAAGTTCTAGGGTACTTTCAAAGTCATACATTCAGAAAGAAGTAAGACCTAAAACAGAAGCTGTCACTCCCTTCCAAGTCGAGTGAGTGGCTGGCTCTTCTTGGCTCAGTGGCCAGTCTTATTTAATGTAGCCCCCTCTTCCCCTGCTGCAGTCACGGGGCTAAGTGATAGCAGCATCTTTCCAAATTCCTTTGGCACTGCAGATAAATATTCCCAGAGGAGGCCAGTAGGGTTCAGCTCTCCTTTACACACGCTCAGTTTGAAGTGCTCTAGCCGGAGCAGATTGGTGGAGGAGCTTTCTTGATTGTCCCCAGTGTACTCATCATAAAGAAAATTGGCTAAGTAAAAGTATAGCAAATACATATTATAACACCAGAGCACTATTACAGCAAATCCATTTAGCACAGTATATAATATGTAAAACCCCTAGTCCTCTACCTCTCTCTACTGAGATGAGGAAGGTATCCATCATCTGTTCTCTAGGATTGAGATTAGGCATTATCATTAATCAGGGCTCAGCTGTCTCTTAGTGTTGTCTTGATTTACATTCTTGGAGTCACTGTGTATATTGTTCCACTGGTTATGCTTGCTCCTCTTTGCCTGACTTCCTACACAGCTTTCCATATTTCTCTAAATTCTTTCATATTTGGTGTGTGTTAGTATTGTGTTTATATACCACAATTCCAGCAATTTCTTTTAAATGCTTACAAAGCCTTTTTGATGTTATATTTATATCTTATACCAATTCTGCTTATCTGCTTGGCATCTTCTTTCCCAAACACTCCCCTCCTCCTAACCTCCTTATTACTTCCAAGGGCACCATCATACTCTCAGTGACTCATGCTCACCACCTAGGTGTCATCTTCAACACTTCACTATCTCTCATCCCCCATATCTAATCAAGGTGTTGAGTCCTGTCATTTCTACCTTCCTAACATTTCTTGTATATACCCCCTCCTCTCTTTTGACACTGTCATTGCCACAGGCCTTCAATCATCTCATACCTTGACTATTATAGTAGCTTGTTAGTTGATCTCCCTGCCTCAAGTCTCTCCCCACTCCACACCATCTTCCATTCAGCTAACACCTCCCTATTCAATGAACTCCACTCATCCACCCTATCACCTATAGGATTAAAAGTGAAATCTTGTTTGGATTTCCAAATTTTTCACAATTTGCTTCTTCCTATGTTTTTATTCTTCTTACACCTTACTCTCTCTCCACTTACTCTGTGATCCAATGACACTGGCCTCTTTGCTGTTCCTTTCCCAAGCCCTTCCATCTCCTTGCTTTGTTCCCTGGCTGTTCCCCATTCCTGGAATACTCTCCCTCCTCATCTTTACCTATTGGTTTCCACTGCTTTCTTCAAGTCCCACTTTCTACAGAAAGCTTTTCTCAACCTTAGTACCTTCTATCTGTTAATTATTTCCAATATTTTGTGTATGTAGCTCGTTTGTATTTGTTTACAGGTTGTCTTCCCTATTATGCTACAAACTTCTTGAGAGCAGGGACCGTCTTTTGCCTTTTGTATCCCCAGCTCTTAGCACAGTGCCTGGGACATAGTGAGTGCTTAATAAATGTTTCTCGAATTACCAAGAAGAAATGCTCTGGGCTCTGCTTGTGTTATTTTGAAGGGTGATACAGCACAGCAACTCTTTCCAATAATCTCCTAGAAATCTGATAATACTCATATCCAATCAACTCCTAATAAGTTACTCTATAATTAGTGTCTTTCCAACTGAAGTCAGTGTTCAGATATCTTTTTATCCCCTTTATACAATGAAATTCCTATCCTGACACACAACTTTTCTAAATCCAGATAATGCTTCATAATTTATTTGGAGAATGTAAATTATGACTTAAAATTGGAATGTATTGCCTTGAGATATAATAGGCTTCCTCTCACTAGAATCTTTAAGCAAAAATTAGTTGGATATTTTGTAGAGATGGTTGTCATTTAGACATAGGTTGGACTGGATGACCTCTGAGTTCCCTTTTCAATAAGAGATTCTGTATTTATGTAAATCTAGACAGCTCAAATAATTCTGAAATGGTAATGATAAAATGCCTTTCTTCACTTACAAAACTGTATAGGGATAGAGTCTGAAAGAGACCTGAAATTGACATGTGATTTAATTGACATAGGGGCTTCCTGGGTGAGGAGTTCCCTCTACCAAAGAAAGTCTACACCTTATCTGTAGCTTGTCTTCTTACAGAGTTGTAAGTATCAGGTGGAGCTTAAACCCAGGCCTTTCCTGGCTCTGAGGTTGGCTCTCTATCTACTCTGCCATGTTATCTCTCATAGGGATGATAATACTTAGTGCACATACATCACAGGGGCTGTCATGACAAAAGTGCTTTATAAGCAATAAAGCAGCATATAAATATCAAGTATTATTTTTATTATTTTCTGAGGTTTCTTGTTAGGAAACAAAGATTAGTCTCTAAGGTTTCTGACTTAAATTTCTTTTTTTTCTTTTTTGGAGGGCAATTGGGGTTAAGTGACTTGTTCAAAGTCACACTGCTAGTTAATGTGTCAAGTGTCTGAGATCAGATTTGAACTCAGGTCCTTCTGACTCCAGGGCTGGTGCTCTATTCACTGTACCACCTAGCCACCCTTCTGATTTAAATTTCAATTGTCTCCACAAAGTCTTCTCCTTTTTTCTTTATGCCACTACTTTCCCAACATAAATTCTAATACAGACAAATTTGTTTTATAAGCAAATATTAAATATACCTAAAATATAATATGCAAGGCATTAAAAGTTCAGAATTTTTAAGAGTTAATTAAGTCAAATTAATTGATGAAGTTTTACTCTCTCTGTAGGAAACATATTCAGTTGTCTTATTTATATTTTAAAAAAGAATAGCTTGAGGTGGCTAGGTTGCCCAATGAGTAGAGCACTGGCCCTGGAGTCAGGAGGACCTGAGTTCAAATTTTACCTCAGACACTTAACACTAGCCATGTGACCTTGGGCAAGTCACTTAACCCCAATTGCCCTGCATTCCCTCCTCCAAAAAGCACAAAAAATAGCTTAAGTCATTATAAAAATTTTGGGTATATCATTTCTATAACTTCTTACTTAAATTTGATTGATAATAGTTCTAACTACTTGAGTCTTCCACATACCTGAATAAATCTGTGGTCTCATCCATTCTGTAATTCTCTTTATTGATTCATTGTTTCTCTTCAACTCATCCTTTTTTGCCCTTTCTTTGTTACTCTTGTTAACTTTGTTACTTTGTTAGTACCTGTTCAGCCAGGAGGTTCACTCAGTGTACTGGGAGCTTCCCTTGCTTTCTTCAAACATTGTGAAGGTGCTATTGGAGAACTCTGGCCATCAAGCTTTCCACAGTAGAGTATATATTACCTTTCTATCAAAATGTGGGTAGCATGTTTTGTCATAAGTCTTCTGAGTTTGTGGTTGGTCACTACACTGATCAGAGTTCTTCAGGTTTTCATAATTGTTTTTCCTTATAATTCTCTTGTTATTGTAGCTCCCACTCTTGTTACATGACAAGCCCATCCTTTTTTTTTTTGCTAACATGCTTTTCCTCTGTTCTTCTTTAGACTTCTGAGGTTATGTATTGCAGCCTACTGACAGCCCCAGAACTTTTATAGGATGCTCATCTTTAATTCTTCAGGTAATGTTATAGGTCCCATTGCCATACAGTAATACCAGTGACATTTTTGTATTGAAAAGATGGACATTGGCTGTTAGAGGAATTTGAGGTTAGTAAGAATGCTTTGTGTTTTCCTGAAAAGTAATCTAGTAGGTTGTTCTCTTTCTTTTTAACCTTTGGCCCATCTCTTTGTTTATCTGTACTGACTGTGCCAGGTACACATATGAACTCAGCTGGGTATTCATTCAGACGCATATTAAAAATTGAACATTGATTTTCTTCATTTCATCTTTCCTGTGTACATAGACCAAAAAACTTTTGAGTGATTACAGATCCCTTCCAGGAAGTTCTGCAGTATCTCAAGGGCTTCCTTAAGTCAATACAATGTCATATACAGAAACATCTGGACAACCTCACAGTCCACAAGCAATCTTCCCTTGACCTGGACTCTTTTCTCCATGTCCTTAGACACAGTGGCAAATACTTAAGGTGAATGTGTATCTCACTGTTTTATGCCTCAACTGATACATACTTTCAAAGTGCCATTGAACGGACTTTTTTCTTTTGTTGCATCATCTGAGCAAGCTTTAATAATCTTGATTTATGAACAGGAGACTCTGTGTAAAAGAACTATAAGGAGGCATTTTATTCTGTTGAGTTGAATTTTTCTTACAATCAAATGAGAATTATTTGCATCTTCAGTCAGTTGTGAAATTGTAAAGACGTGATCCATTGTTGAAAATGGGTCTTTTTTCTTGTAGAATTATACTCAATTTCTCTTAATAAGTTACTCTTGGTTATACATCTTTATCTTCTGATTTTAGGAACATTTTATTCCAAGATCTCCTTGTCTTTATATTGGTAGTAGTCAAGTCTATGTGATCCTGACTTTGGTTCCTTGATACTTGAACTCTTTCTTTCTGCTGCTTTAGTGTTTTTAAAAATGAGAAACTCTAGATTTTTCTTATACTGTTCCAAGGAGTTTTAATTTAGAAGTTTCTTTTAGGAGATGGCTGGTGGATTCTATTTTCATTTTGGCTTTTGGTTGTAATATATATTGGCAATTCTCATTTATGATTCCTTAGAATATGGTATCCAGACTTTTGTTCAGGAGTGGAGGTGGAGGGTGGGGGTGGGACATTCTAGTTTTCAGATGATTCTTATTTATATTTTCCAGATCAAGTTGTCTTTAGTAGTATATGTACAGATTTTTCATTCTTTGTTGTTTTCATGAAGAATACTCCAAAAGCCTTAATGCACTTTGAAGTTTTAAGCTTCAAATTTAAGTTTCAAATGGAAAAGAGCAAACAGAAACAAAGACGCCATAAGGCAGCAAGAAATACAAGGGTTTTCTAAAAGCCTTAATGCTTGAGTTCTAATGTTAGATTAGGGCTCGTTTTGAGTTTTCAGATTCAAAGTGCACTAAGACTTGAAACATCCTATATTTCTCACTGTCTCATGAAGCCTTTGCTTTCTGTTCCATTCATTCTAATTTTCAGGGATTCTAGTGCTTGAGTCTGGTTTACTACCTTCCCTTCTAAGCTATTAATTTTCTGTCCTGTTATTTCCGTCTCCACTCATTTAATTTTACATTATATTTGGTATCTCTTGTTTTATTTCTTACTTGTAGCCCAGTCCTTTTCTCTGAAGATCTATTTGGACTTAGTGTGGAGTTATTTTAAGAGGTTTACCTTTTCGGCTTCTCTAAATGCATATGATTTCTTCATTATGCCTTTACTCTTATTGCCAGCCTTAGTTTCTGGATTGAGTTTCTGTCCTTTACATGTGGTGATATGGTGGGCTAGCCTTGCTTGGTCCTTGATGTGGTAGCTAAGACAAGGTCCTGCCCTTTGCAGGAATTTCAGGCTTTTAGCTGTGGTGGCTTTATCATGGTATCTTTACTTGGGTTTTGGCCTTAGCCTCTTCTCTCTTTCCTTTTTTTGTACAGTTGTAGGCATCCCATAAGATCTCAGGTGTTTTCTTGCCCAAGTGCTATGATAACTCTTGGACCTGATATGGTTTCCATTGTGCTTTAGAAGTTGACTGCCTGAAGGGGCAGCTAAGGTGGCGCAGTGAGTAGAGCACCTGCCCTGGAGTCAGATGGACCTGAGTTCAAATCCGGCCTCAGACACTTGACACAAAAACTAGCCATGTGACTTTGGGAAGTCACTTAACCCCAGTTGCCCTCCAAAAAGCAAAAAAACAAAAAAAGAAGTTGACTGCCTGGCCACTGGACTGCCCTTGTTTCCTGCTATAATCCAAGCAGAGGCTGCTGGGCCTCTGGGTCAGCCAAAGGCTGTCTGGGTACTAAATTTGGCCCATGTTGCCTAAATGACAATCTGGGCGTGTCTTTTGCCATGACTTGGGTCCAAATTGTCTAGGCTCAATTGTGGAGACTGGTCTACCCCTGATTCCTGCTGTTGAGCCAGGTAGCTTGTACAGTGTGCCTTCTACATACTCTAGTTTGTCTCTATAGGTTTCTGGCCATTTTCTTATGTAGTCTTGGACTAGATAGAGGAGCTTGCAGCCATTTCTTTTTATCTTTCTTTATCATTGTTCCTTCCAGTGTTTCTTTTTTGTTTTTGGTTTGGTTTGGTTTGGTTTTTTGGTCCTTTACTATTAGAATCATTCTTCTGAGGAGAATTGTGGGAAGATAGGTGTATGTTATAACCTAGAGGAGCCCATAATCTCTATAAACACCCCAGTAAGGTGCTATTTGCTTTGTTTGGCCTGATTTTACCCTCTACTGCTTCTCACTACTTTATGAGATAACTACTTATAAGTGTCTGTCCTTTTTCCTGAGATTTTGCAGACAAGTCGATATTCTAATCTGGTATTACCTTTGGCAGCCAGCTCTGTCTATTTGGCAACTAAGAAAAATGTTTAATGAGGCACTTTGGAAGTATTTTTGGCCTACTCCTTATAGCAATTAATATACATTGGTTTAACTTCTGGATAAATGAATGTAATCTGTGTCATGTCATTTCTGTTCTCCATGTCTCATTTGAAAAAAATTCAATAGGTTGTTTACATAATTCATTGTTAAAACTTAATTGTATGGTATATTTTTGGACTTTAAATTTTTTTATTCTTTGTGTTAGTATATATATTCTGATCTGAGCTCTGTCGAGGTGATGGTCTTATTTTTTTTTGCAGGAAGTAAGGTAGGGCAATTGGGGTTAAGTGACTTGCTCAAGGTCACACGGCTAATAAGTGTTACATGTCTGGGTCTGAATTTGAACTCAGGTCCCCCTGACTCCAGGGCCAGTGCTCTATTCACTGCACCACCCAGCTGCCCCTGAGGTGATGGTCTTATTGTGCATAGACATTTTACTCAGGAATAACTCCCATGTCTATCTTTAGACATGAGCAAGCATTAAGCATTAAGCACCAAGTACAAGTCAGGTACTATGCTAAGCAGTATGGGTAAAAAGAAAGGTAAAAATAGTCCCTACTCTCAAGGATCTCACAATCTACTGAATCTAATGTCTTTCCCTGTCCATTAAAATATAATCGGTTTCTTTCTTTGTGATGTTTGTTGATTGCCATGTCCAGGACCTACTATTCTTTTTTTTGAAGAAATTATTCATAACAGTGGTTTCTGTATGATTTAAGGTCTTCGACCTTTCTCATTTCTTTTTCCTCAACCATAATTTCACATGTATTTCTCTCTATCCATGTCTTTTCCTACTTTTTTATTGAAATCACCAGCATCAGAGCGTATGACAATTTGATTTGGAAGATCTCGTCAAGCTCTTCACAGTATTTTTCTGGCACTTCAACGTATGCCACACATCATGGTGGTATTTTTGCTGCTACTATTCATCAGTAGTGCATAACTAATTGAATTATAAACACAAGATGAGAAAACATCCTAGGAATAATATTTCTTGTAGTTTGGGGAGTCTAATAAAGGCTACTCTTTCCAATCCTTTCTTTGCCTCTTTGAGGAGTACCTATGAGCCATCCTTACATTTAATCAAAACTTCCGTCTTTCCTCTCATTTCATTTCTACCAAGAATCTTGTGAGTGTTGTGATTCAGCTCCTCCAGAAATGCTGACAAACCGGTTTTATCAAATAGAGAAGAAACTCACATTGAGAAGAACACAAGTTAAATTAAAGTTGGTTGACCATCTAAAAACTCTGTGACCTTTGGGACCCTTTGGCCCTTTTCCAACAACTATGCCATCATTACTGCAGAAAAGGAAGAAGAAGGCAACCCAAACCAAGGGTAGGCTTTTTTCTCTATTTTATGGTTTGCTCTGGCCAAAAAATACCATCACACTGTGTTCAGCCTACTGGATTTGTGCCCCTCTCTATTGAGCTAGGCTGCCCTTTGAAAATAGACATAATCTGTTTCCAGTGTCATATTCAAAGGTAGAATTTGTAGTCTTCTGGCAGAGTTTTCATGAAACTGGAGTCAACTCCATGTCAGGATGTGGAATCTAAGTAGAATTTCTATCAATAACTTAAGAATGCTTTATTTAAATTACTATTGCAAGCAAATAAAGTATTTTTTTCATAAATCCAGTTTCAACATACACAAATGCCTGTTATTCAGAATTTCTTCTCCTAGAATCTTTCAATTTCTAGAACCTTCACCTATCCATGAGGCACTAATGGAAGAAATTTGATTTTCAGGTATAATTTACAAAGAGGTAGATTTCAGCTTGCTTTAAAGAAGAACTTCTGTCCAGAGGAGAACCATGCAAATCCAGTGGTATAGTGTGGACAAATTATTTCCCTCTCCAACAAACATTTATGAAGCACCTAGTGGAAGCAAAGACCCAGAGATACAATTATTCAACGAAAAATATTCTGTTTTCACAAGAAGCTTTAGTTTTATGGGAATAATCAAGCAGAAGATACCCGGCTATCAAAGGTTGATAGTAGGAATTCTTAACTCTTTTTCAAGTAGATAATGAGCTGACTCCTTGTGCAGCAAGTAAAGTGACTCGCTAGAGGGAATGTGGTATAATGGAAAGGATCTAAGCTTAAAGTCAAAAGACCTGGGTTCACATCCTAGTTCTGCTGCTTCCAAGCCATGTGACCTTGGGCAATTCACTTTACCTTAGTGAGTCCCAGTATCTTTAACTGTCAGTGGTGACAATCATTGGTATAGATTAACACAGGTGTTAAGCATATTATAAGAATCAAATGAGATCCTTTTAAATGTGCTTCATAAACAGCAAAGGACTGTGAAGTTAGATTTAAAGCTCAAAGGGACCTTAGGAAGGTACTAGTCATAGGACCATAAGTTAAAAGCTTAACATCTAATCTATCACATTCTCTGGTTCCAAATCCATTGCTTTTCCCACTGAACCAGACATGTCCTGGCTGAGGCTTAGAATGGATACGGTCAGATTTAGCATACTCAGAGAGGTCTATTTAAGTCACCTCAAATTAGAAAAGAGTTTGTTGAAGAAGAAAGTTGGCCTCTCAAACACCAAAGCAACTGACCAACTCAGTCATCTGGATCACCTGATTCTACTGTACTACTCACAGAATTACTGCAGTCATTTCTTATTTGGCGATGCACATCAATATTTTTCTCTCCAAAATAAATCCTTGCTTTAATTTCTTGGAATTAAAACAAAGGCATATCAAACTATCTGAGGACCTTTCAAGGTCCTGGAAAGGTGACTAAACAGGTATTTAGTTTTTCAAATGCACCTCTCTGTTGAGGTTTTGTTTGCCCAGAGATTTTATGGGAAAACACATTTCTCTTCCAGCTGTGCACTTCTAGGGTATCTTTTTTATTTTCTCCTTTTGTTCTGTACACACAGAACATCCTAAATTTTGGCTTTTTCTAGTATATCACCATGTCACCCATACCTTTTCACAAAACTTCAGTGAGTCCACTGTGGTCTAAAGGTCAAAATTTGTTGAACTATCATTAGTCTATTGAAGGAAAGCCCTTTTTCCTCAAATACAGGTGTGCAGGGATAAAGGGGTCCTGATCACGGGAATCTCTAATTAGTTTTATGTCTTTGTCATTCAACTTCGTGAGATTACAGGGTATGGATTTTTATTTGAATTGCACCTCTTATGGTGGCAGAAATATACCATGTCACTTTGCTGAGAGGACCCAGAGAACTCCTCTGATTGGTTCTCAATGACTGGGGCTGCCTATAAGACCTTTAGTAGCTGAAAGTCAGGGAGGAAGAACGCTTATTACAATAACCACTCTTTTGTCATGATAGAAATTAGTTGAAACACCTGTATTGAGGTATGTGTGTGTCTGTGTTTGTGTCTGTGTTTGTGCCTATTTATTCTGTCTTCAACTTTAAGAGTAGAATATGGGAAGGGGAGGAGTATTTCTCTCTTCCCACCCTTCCCTCCCCATAAGTAATGGAATTTTTTTTTTGCTTTTTGGAAGGGGAAGGCAGGGCAATTGGGGTTAAGTGACTTGCCCAAGGTCACATGGCTACTAAGTGTTAAGTATCTGAGGCCGGATTTGAACTCAGGTCCTCCTGACTCCAGGGCTAGTGCTCTATTCACTGTGCCACCTAGCTGCCCCTAGTAATGGCAATTGTTAGAAGACCCACACAATGAGCCTAAGAAGGGAATTCTTTCTTCCATTTTGTTTCCTTTTCTGAGATGTAGTTAGACAATGAAGTCCTTGAGAATAGATTTTCCTTACCCAAGCTATGGCAACAGCCTTAGGATTGATAAGAGTTCATGAAGAAGCACATAACAGGAAGTGATATGTGCTTGCATCCAGTCTGAGAGGAGAGATCTTGAGAATACCTTAATTAATGTTGGGTACTACCTTATGGTAATCATGAGTTTGAGTTCCCAAGTTCAAGTGTTCCTAAATTCAAATGTTTGGGACCTGGACTTGCTAGTGGGAATACTCCTTGAACAATGAAGAAGATTGCCTATGTGGCCCATGAAGCTGGAAAACAGGAACTATATTATGGGGGGCAAGGAGATCTGGACCTTGTCAACCCTCCCTGCACCTCTCCATGAGTCCATCAGACAATACAGTTCCAAGAACAGGATGGGCTTCTACAACCATTCTTAAAGTCTCTTTACTTTCTGTAGAGAGTCTAATGGACTGTTTGCATGTTTTATGTTTCTGCATATGTCCATGAACTGTTAATGAGTCCTATGTCTTATGAATTTTTGTGGTAGGTAAAGTAAAAGCTTCCTCATACCTGATATCTGTATTGGATATCGTATGTGGTATTTAGGGACTCCATTGCTTACATTAGAGTAAACCTAGACATAAATCATACCTAAAGCTGTATTTTGGAGATCTATATTGGTGTATAAGTCTAGAGTGAAGGCATGAGTCAAAAAGAGATCCTAGCCTCCTCTAAGTCAATTCCCTGGGACCTGACCCCTTTTTATGAGCCTTGATTCCTCAAAGGGACCTGGGGCTTGTGCCACACAGGAAGTTGACAAACATTTTGATTGGCCATTGTCACTGAATTCCCTTCCCACTTCTCTCCTGTCTTGATGGTACATTCTGGAGTTGGCAGCTTAAACTGGTTTTTGTCGATGCCTGCCAACCCTATGGTGACAACAAATACCAAGCCTGATTAGTTGCAGCAAGAGTTCGTTTCATGTAACTTTAATGGTCTAAACTTACAATTTCTCATCTTATACAAAATATATGCTAAGGACCCATTTTGGAGTATGATTACAACTTTTTATGCCATTTACTCTGAATCTCAAACCTTACAATACCTGTCCTAAGTGAGCCCTCTAATTATCTGATTTCCCTCACTTCCTTCTGTTTTCCCACCTCACCCCCTTGCAGTTTTGACCACTTTCTCCCAGAAGGTTTTATGTGTTTTTGGTGGTTTCTGTCTAATGATGAGAAAGGGCTTCAGATATATCTCATGATTTCCCCTATTGATTAATGCTTCCTTTGTCTCTGTGTATTATTTTTGATGGCCTATCTGAGGGTTTTGTCTGGTAATTTAATTCCAATAGAACATGCACTCTTTTGTGGTGATGCCTGGGGGGGCCTGAGACCCGCAGACCAACTGCTTCATAGTGGAGTCTTAACCATTTCCTCCTCCAAAGCCGACTCTGTTCTTTGTCACCTGTTGATGGCACACATTAGAAGGTTTTCATGCTGTGCTCATCTGCCATGGAGTACCTGGAAAAATAGTGTCCCTCTCTGGTATCTTATAAGATAATCAATCCAGCAATATGAAAACTTGTTGAGGGCAAGGATTTTCCTTTTTATCCCTATAGCTGATATGTTGCCTGGCACATAGTAGGTGCTTAATTGCTATTTTGAATTGAATCAGTGTGGTAGAAATGGTCATTTGGGGTCTATTCTACTTGCCTCTTCCACTGCACTATTTCACTCAAGTGAGGATACTGCTAGAATCCCTTATTTATTTTTTGGTTTAATACCATTACATTTCTTTCTTGAATAGCTTCTCTGTGTAGGTATAGAGGCCTTGGCTCATTATGCCCATTCTTGGATTAAATGTTGAATTGCCTTGTGCAATGGAATCTAAAGCAATGGCCTGGTTTTAGTTATGGCATCTGGTCATGATTGTTAGTAATGGGCAGCATGTTGTATAGATAAAGACACAAAATGTTCCTTAGCTTCAACCATATGCAAGGAATTGTCAGTGTAACGAAGACCCAGAGGAATGACTCCAATTGCAAGCACTTATATAGTTGTCCAGCTAATTCCCTCCAAGCATCACAGGAAAATAGACAATTGACTCCAAATCCCGAAACACTTGTTATCGAAACATAAAACCTATGAAAAGGAGTTTCCCTCTGACTAATTTTGGTTTTTCTTTTAAATATCTTTCCTCTTTGTCATTAAAAAAAATATTTTCAGCATTCTACTTTGGGAGTAGCTGAGTGTCACTTTTACTCAAATATGACTCACTTCTCAGTTTTTTCATGTTATTCTTAGGCTGGAACTTATACAGATGTTCATTTGGACATGTGCTTTCTGAGCAGTGTAGAAATGATTCAAATTGACCAAGGATGCCTCTGGTTCTGAATTCTAAGAAGAATGAAAAACACCACAGATGACTGCTTTGCCTCTTTCACAACTGCTACACGTCCCTCTCCCTTCCACACCAATGCAAAATCATGGAATTAGAATCAAAAGGGACCTTAAAGGTTTTTGAGTACAAACCCTTCAAAGATTATAGAAGTAAAGAAAGGGAGGCCAAGAGAGGTGAAGGGCCTTTTTACTTGTAAACCTGTAAGTGGCAGGACCAGAATTTGGATCCCATTCCCCAGTCCCTAATTCAGTGCCTTTTCTACTGACCTATGCTGGGGGAAAAGATGTGTGGTTCCAATTTCTCACCTCCAGTAGAAGAACAGATACACTGCTAAGACCAATTAGATAAAATTTTCCATGCTTTAAGAAGAAAGCTAGAGCTGTTCTGCTTGCTACAGCTATATTTACCAAAAAGATACAGTCTTTAAAATATTCTTTTTCTAGTGACCAAAGCTCCTGAGTTTAGATTGACCCACAAAATGACAGAGACATGGCAGGACTGTTTTGTCTTCTCCTTAGCAAGATGAGATGACTTTTTATGTTCCTGATGCCAGAATTGGGCTCATAAAAGATAATATTTGCACGTTTCAATATTCACATTGAAAAGAAAAGGACACATGTGTCGATTGAGGAGTAGTCCAGTGGGATGAGCAGGGATTGTGGTGACAGCAGACCTGGGCTTAAATCCTGGTTCTGTCATTTACCAGTTTATTTTACCAGATATGTCATATCTCTGGTCCTCAGTCTTCTCATCTTTCAAATAGAGACTTTGGACTCTTGCTCCCTATGGTCCTTATCAGTTCCAAATTTGTGATGCTGTGATTGCAGAAGGGATACCAGATAGAGATGAAAGAGAACCAGTTCTGCCACTCAACTGGGGAAGGCACTCCACTTCTCTAAGACTATTAACTCATCTGTAAAATGGGGATAGTAACTTAAGCATGCAGGCTGGTTGTAAGGATCAGATGAGACCTTAGGGAAACTCTTTGTAAATGTACAGAGCTACACAAATCTCAATAGTGCATTGTATGAAATTAGCCACTAGTCCCCACGTGATTTTTTTTTCTTTTCTGGTGCACATTGTCTCAGGAATTTTTTATGTGGCCATGTTCACTC
Source organism: Pseudocheirus occidentalis (assembly GCA_028646575.1). Classification (NCBI taxonomy): domain Eukaryota; kingdom Metazoa; phylum Chordata; class Mammalia; order Diprotodontia; family Pseudocheiridae; genus Pseudocheirus; species Pseudocheirus occidentalis. Next base: position 25,956,780 of record CM053602.1, on the reverse strand, counting down.
TACTTTTGGGCACTAGAAGAATTTTTTATGCTATCCACAGATATTTAGGTACTAGACCTGGAAATAATAGAAAATGGATGTGGAACCAATTGAAAGGATGGAGTTAGAGAGAAGCATAGTGGGAAGAGGGGCAGCCTTAGAATGACGAAGACTTACTTCAATTTCTGCCTCGGACATGTGCTAACTGGGTGAACGCTGCTACTCTAAGGTGTACCAGGACCTCACCAACTGCTTTGATGCAGTTTTCCTACCATCCTGGCCTTTTTGCTCTCCTAAATCTCCCACAAAAGGATGACAAATGTTTCAAAATGCTACAAAGGAAGCCAATATACATTAAATACTTGGAGTTTAGGAGGGAACATAAGATAGAAACACAACTGTAAAACAGGTCACAAAAGTATACAGGACAAGCAAAGATGAAGTATTCTAAGACATTTGGGACAGGATACCACAGTCCCTACTGGTTGGAGTTGGGGAGAAAGTAAGGGGAAAGATTTGTGGTAGAAGTGACTCCTATGTTGGGCCTTGAAGGAAGGGAAAGATTTCATCAGGTGAATGGGGAAAGGAGGGAAAAAAATTCAGCAATCTAGGAGGTGCATTATATACCCCCTCCCGACCCAGTGCCAGCTATTCTAGCAGCCTATTTCCTTGCCAAAATTGGGTTTTAGCCATCTAAAGTTTTATAGCCTATCGAGGCACTGTCCAGTGACTTGATGCCGCAGGATGAGCCTCCTGGCCTTGGGATTAGCATTGCTGGGAAGAACTAGGCTCAGGGCAGGCAGGATTAGCTGGGATGTGGGGGAACACTTAGCAGTGAAGGAAGTTCACCCCTATCTCTGTTACCTCTTCCCTCTTCCTCCCTCCATTGGAAACTCAAGCCAGCTCTTCCTCACACCCTTTCCTATTCTTCCTTCTATTTCTAGCATACCCTCTGAAGCCCTTCTCTGTGGAGTGGAGTAGAAATAATCCTGGCTTTGGAGTCAGAGATTTGTGTCCCAGTGCTGGTTCTGTGACTTTGGAGAAGTTACTTGACGGTTCTGGGCCTCGGTTATTCATCTTTAGAATGAGAGAGGAGGGTGGAGCCAAAATGGCGGCATAGAAGCAGCAAGGTTCCGCAGCTCCCACACAACCAACCAAAATACCCATAAAATATGACTCTCAACAAAGTCTAGGACTCTCAAACTCACAAAAATACAGAAAACACATCTCTTGCTGAAGGCAGCTCGGCAAGAGGGGCTCACTGCAGCAGGCCAGGAGCCAAGGCCAGCCCAGCCTGAAGGCCCCAGGGTGGCAGGAGGAGCTGAGCCGAGTCGCAGCCAGTCAACGAGAGAGAAGATCTACAATACCTGAGCAACTCCACTTCTAGCAAGGTGTGAAAAACAAGGACTAGAGAAAGGCATCTCGGCATCAGGGGCTCATCTTGCAGGCCGGCAGGCCAGGAGCAGAGACCAGCCCAGCCCGAAACCTAAACCACAGCCCTGAGCTGTCAGGAGGAGCTGAGCCTCCCAAGCTGCAGCATGAGTCTACCCCCGGGAGCAGATCTACAGCACCTGGAAGGATTTTCACATCTAGCAAGCCAAGATTACAGAAGGTCAGTGAAAGTGGAACTTTGAAACTTAATTTGGGGAAGGAAAAGCAGTTCAGCCAACCTGCCCCCAGGGCAAAGAAGCAGTGGGGGAAGGGCAGTAACTGCTGTAACTGGCAGATGCCTCCACTGGGCTGCTTCAGAGCCCCTGGCCTGCAGACCCTGCAGGGC
>CM053602.1:25936716-25954524 GCA_028646575.1 Pseudocheirus occidentalis | reverse complement strand
GGGATTAAAACCAAGAATCAGCTACCCAGCAAAATTGGGCATATTATTCCAGGGGAAAATATGGTCATTCAATCAGGTGGAGGACTTTCAAGCATTCTTGCTGAAAAAAAACAGAACTGAACAGAAAATTTGACAATCAAACACAAGAAGCGTGAGAAGCCAGATGCATCTACTGGTGAAGGACAGTGTTGTTGTTGAAGAGGCCCTGGAAACTTGCTGTTGGCTCAGAAGTCCTGAAGAAGGATTTTCTTGTACATTTACAGAAATCCTAGAAGAGGGTCTTGCTGATGTTTTCAGGGGTCCTGAGACTGTTCTGCAGGCAGAGAGTGAATTGATGAGGACACTGGCAATGTATGTCGTGGTTTTCTTAAGCTTTGTCTCCCCAGGAACAGAGATTGCTGAAAACTTGCCTCTAGTCAAGATGAAGAAAAGACCTCTTCTTGTGTACTAAATGCTGTGATGATAACATGGTTTGCTAGTTACCTAGGGGTGGGGAGTTTTCTAATGATTGTATTTAGTGATTGATGATACTTAGTAAGTGATTGCTAAATAAGTGACTGATTGGGGTAATCTAGTTGCCCCATGAGTGGAAGAGTGACTATTGTGTGTACTCTGAGATGAATGAATGACTGAGTAAGGAGGCAAACCTCCTTAGGGATACCAGATGATTATTCTTTGTACTAAATATTGTGATCACTCTGGTGAAAACTGGGTGGCTATTTTAATGATAAGCTGTTGTGAATACTATTTTGTGATTTTCTGTGGTAAGTTGTAATATTGTGAATACTGTACCTTGATTTTCAGAGAATGTTTTGCTTTGATTTGCTATAGAATAAATAGGGTGTTCACTATACTGTGTAATCAAAACCTTAAAAGCTGTTCAAAGCAGCCATTTTTCTGGAAAGCTTCTCGTGTATGACATTTCAGTGAGGATGGAAGAAGGGAAAGACTTTGGAAATTAAAGTTTAAAAAAAGAATGTTTAAAAAATTGTTCTTTACATGAAACTGGAAAATAAGATATATGGGCACTGGGGTATAGAAATGCATCTTGCCCTACTAGAAAGTTGGGGGTGGAATGAGAGAAGATATAAGAGAGAATAGATTGGGAGAAGGGATATTCAATAGGCTTGATATCTTGGGGTGGGGGTAGGGGAAAGATGGGGAGAAAATTTGTTACTCAAAATCTTGTGGAAATGAATATTGAAAACTAAAAATAAATAAATTGGGGGAAAAGGAGGGAAAAAGAATTAGAGAGCGGCCTAGATGATTTCTGAAACCCCTTCTAGTTTTAAAATCTGCCTTCAAGGTCTTGCTTTTGGAGTCTTTCCAACTTCTGGCATTCTCACGACCCATATTTTACCTGAAGGTAACTTCATCTCTTAGTATCTTCTCCAAGATTCATGGCTCTTTTACTCACCCCTCAGGGCCAGCAGCAGGAATCAGCATGATCTTTGCCCTCCTCACGTCTATTCTCAGACCCTGCTTCTCTGCCATCATTACATAGCAAGCAGCTTTAAAGTTCTCTCTGATCCCTCCATGTCTTTTCTGCCATCCTCTGTGGCTCTCTGGATTACTCCTCACTGTCCTCCCCCTCCCACTATAAGCTCAACGCATGTTTCACAGTTTTCTCGGTTCCAATACCTGCCTATTTCAAACACCCTGACCCAATCCCTCAAACTCCTTAATGCCATGACTACTTTGTCTCCAGTCTACTTAAAAAACTTCCAAAGGTGTTTGAATGCCTCAGAACTTTCCCCCCTTACCTTCCAATTCTCTGAATTACCCCTGCTGCCAAATTTCTTAATTACCTCTATATAGAAAATGGAGCCAGGAAAACCTGAGTTCAAATACAACAACAGACACTTACTACTTGTGTGATCCGGGGCAAGTCACTTAATCGCTGTTTGCCTCAGTTTCCTAATTTGTAAAATGAACTGAAGAAGGAAATGACAAATCACTCCAATATCTTTGCCAAGAAAAGCTCAAAATGGGGTCATGAAGAGTTGGACATGACTAAAAATACAACTCAATATATATGTGCGAACATTATTAGTAATTTGGAACAATCTTTCCTGTTGCTAATGGTTTTAAATTCTTCTTTTTAAAAGTCTTTGCTTGTTTTTTTGACCATTGGAGAAGAACTCTTGCTCTTATATATGTGTGTTAGTTCCTTTACATATCATAGAAATCAGATCTTTATCAGAGATATATGATATAGATATTTAACTTAACTGTATTGATTTTATGCAAAGCTTTCAAGTTCATGTGATAAAAATTATCTATATTTTTGAAGCCACTTTGTCATTTATTCAGCTAAGAAATCTCTCCCTAGCAATGAAAGATACTTGATATGGTTCTCTTCATTTTTAATGTGTATTCTTCAGTATCCAGGTCATGTAGCCATTTTGACCTTTTGTGGGATGTTCTACACAATGTTAGTGTAAATATAATTTCTGCCATTCTGCTTTGCAGTTTTACTAGGAGCTAATGTGAAGCAGGGAATTCTGCAAGTAATTTATGTTCTTGGGTTTTATCAGACATTGAGCTAATGAGTTTACTTGTTTCTGACTGCCCTTATTTAGTCTGTTCCATTGGTCTACTTTTCTGTTTTTCAATCAGTAACAAATGTTTTTAATGATTATGGCTTTATAGTATAATTTGACATCTAGAAGTATTCCTTGTATTCCTGTTTTTTCCCATTGTATACCTTTATTTTCTAGACCTTTTTTTTCCTTCAGATGAATTTTGTTGCAGGGTTGTATTGGCTCAAGAAAGTGATCCCTACGGGTGGTTAGATAGCACAGTAAATAGAGCACCAGCCCTGCAGTCAGGAGGACCTGAGTTCAAATCCGGCCTCAGACACTTAAAATGTACTAGCCATGTGACCTTGGGCAAGTCACTTAACCCCAATTGCCCTGCCTTCCCTCCTCCAAAAAAAAGTAATTCCTAGGTAGTTTGATTTTGTTTAATAACAAATCTATAAATTAATTTACTTAGTACTGAAACACAAAAATGGATCTGTAAATTTAAATGATTCAGGAATTCCCTCAAATGATTGCAGATTGTTCTCCATTCACACCTGTCTGTTCTATGCAATTCTTGTTCATGTTCTGCCAAAAGTTCAACAAAGAGGGTCTGCCCAGATCCTCTGGAGGATTTCCTTGCTTTTTCCTGACATTACAAGGGTCCTAGTGAGAATGCTCTAGCTGTCTACTTTCTACTTACCATGTGACCAGCCCATCTTGTATTCTTTCCATACAGGTCCTTGATGTCACTCTTTACTCCCATTTTTCAGAATTTCGCTTTGGTTATATGCTACAATCTGCTTTCACCCACCATTCCTCTTTCCATTGCCTTCTGATATGCATCTTTAACTTTTCCCAAGTCTTCATGTTTCATGGATCACTCTCATCACACCAGTAAGAGGTTAACATTGCAAAGATGAATGTTTGCTTTCCTGGAAAACGTGTAGTCACAAGTTTAGTTCGTTGTTTTTATCATTTTGACACAGTCTTATTCATGAGCAATAAATAACACTCTAATTAACTGTTGACTTTATTTTAATACGTTTTCCTGTTGGCTTTTACTTTTTCACTATAGTCATTTCATTATACTCATTTCAGTATGTTTCCTTTCTCCCACTCAGTGAATGAATTCTCCTTTTTAACAAAGGTAAAGAATTAAGCAGTTAAGGCACTAAATGCATCTGAGAATGTTTGTGGTGTGCCCCATGTGCTGTTCTCAACCCCCCTAAAATGCAAGAGCTACATTTTCTTATTGTTTTTACTAGGTGTTAGATTGGCAATTAAAATCTTTGTTTTAGTGACCTTGGGCAAGTCACTTAACCCCAACTGCCCTTCAAAAAAGCAAAAAAAAAAATCTTTGTTTTAGTGTTCTTTTCAAATAAGTCATTATAGTCATATATGTTATTCTGATTCTGCTTTGTTTACTTGATATCAGTTCATATAGTCTTCTTGTACTTCTTGAAAGTCCTCATATTTGTCATTCTGATGATGCAATTAATACTCCATTACATTCAAATACCACAATTTGTTCAAGATTTTACTACCACAAAAATGCTGCCAATGATATTTATGTATGTGTGTATATATATATGTATATATACATCTATGTCTATATCTATATCTATGTCTATATGTTGTGTATAGTCTTTATATCTGAACCAGGTTTTTCATGGTCTCACAAGGTACTCTACTTTTCCTCAGATTCAAACACTCCAATGGGAGTGATTTTTTCCCCAAAAGGGCTCACTTCTCATCCTAATCCTTGGCAGTAGCTGCGTGATGTTCCTGCTTCCTCACCAGGTACCTGGCTTGGCCCCCAGAGTCCTATGGCTACCTTGAGTTTCTCTCATCTGGGCAGAGGGATAGAAGTGTGCTCACTGTTTCTAGGCCTGGGCACTTTCCCATGATCAGCTTGAGGTCCTCTTGGCGTCAGGCAGAGAAGAAGGAAATCATTCTTGAAAACATCCCCTCCTGGCCCCTCTAGCTGCCATTCCTCCTTCACATCAAGAGTAAACTTAGGCCTACTCTCTTTTTCTGCCCTCCCTTTCCATTGTGTTCTTGGGACCTTTTTATTTGTGGAGCAATAAGTCACAGAAGACCTGGATTTGAGTTTTTATTACTTGTGTTACCCTGGCCTCTGTTTTCTCATCTCTAAAAACGTGAGAGAGGTAGACTAGATTGTCTCTATGATAGTTTCCAGATCTAAATCTGTTGATCCTCTCATTCTTGATCTCTTCCTCCCAGGTGACATATCTCTTGCCACTTTCTCCAAGGCTTGCTATTCTTGCTTTCATACCCTTTGGTGACACGCAGAGCTATAAGGAGACTACGGCATGTTGTTTGCTCCCAGTCATCTCTTTCAGATCCTATCTCTACCACCATCACTTCTCCTTCGAAATTAAATCCACTCACCAATCATCAGGCATTCATTTATTAAGTGCTTAATATGTTCCAGGTGCTAGTCTAAGTATTTTCTTGTCTCCATCCTTGTTGTGATGTCTTTGAAGTCAAATAGTTGATGTAGTGATCTTCTCTGTCCTTATCCTTTTCTCCTTTGACCCCCATGACATCCCAGCTCCTCAATTACCTTACCTCCTTTGAGCTCTTTCTCAAGTTTTACTTCAACTGTGCTTTGAATCTTTATATATCTTAGGTATTCCTTATTTCCTTGTCCAAATTGATATTGTCTTCCATGTGCCAGAATTCTTAGTTTTAACTGGTCTCAAAAATAACTATGACATCTACTTGTTCTTTGACCTACTCCCTAGTAGGGCTCAATAAATGCTTGTTGAGTAAGGGCATGAATTAAGCCTTTACAGAGGGGAAGCTATGGACCAGTTTAATAGAGTACTTTCATTTCCTATTCCCAGGGGATAGTGGGATGCGCACTATAGTGAGATATTATGTGGATCCTGCAGCCCAACATTTGAAATTTGTCTTTACAACTACTAATTTTTGTTGCAACTTTCCCAAGGTTACTTAACCTCTCTGGGCCTCAGTGTCCTTCTCTGTCAAATGAGGGAGTTGGAATAGCTAACTTATAAAGGCACTTTCAGCCCTAAATTGTGTGCTCTTAAAACAATGGATACTTCAAAGAGATCGTGCAAATGGGAAAAGGACTCACATGTACAAAAATATTTATATCATCTCTTCTCGTGGTGGCAAAGAATTGGAAATTGAAGGGGTGCCAATTGATTGAGTAATGACTGAACAAGTTGTGGTATATGAATGTAATGGAGTACTCTGGTGCTATAAGAAATGATGAGCAGGCAGACTTCTGAAAAACCTGGAAAGACTTATATGAACTGATGCTGACTGAGGGAAGCAGAACCAGGAGAACATTGTACACAATCACAGCCACATTGTATGATGACTAACTTTGATAGGCTTGGCTCTTCTCAGCAATGCAAGGTCCTAATACAACTCCAAAAGACTCATGATGGAAAATTCCATCCATATCCAGAGAACGAATTAGAGCCTGAATACAGATCAAAGCATACTATTTGCCCTCTCTCTTTTTTGTTTTGTTTCTTCTTTCCCATGGTTCATTCCACTGGTTATAATTCTTCTTTACAACATGACTAATGTGAAAATATGTTTAATATGAATATATATGTATATATATATATATATATATATATATATATATATATATATATATAGAGAGAGAGAGAGAGAGAGAGAGAGAGAGCCTATGATTACATGCCATCTTGGGGAGGGGGTAAGAGAGGGACAGGGGAAAATTTTTTTAAAGCTTGTGGAACTGAATGTTGTAAACCAAAAATAAATGAAAAAAATTTTAAAAACACTGGAAAATTAATTCAATATGATAATGGAAGGGATAAGTTGATTAAACAGTCAAACTCAATCTATTTAATGTCAGGATTACTAACCAGCCTAGCATCAGCCTTTTGTCTGTTTCCTTTGTGCATCCACATTTAGATCACCATGCTAACTGTCTTGTCGAGAAGGAAGGTAGTTGTTCTTTTACTTCCATCATTGTAGGTCAGTATGGTTTATTGCTCCTAAACAGGGAATATTTATTTTAATGGAATCAATTTTCATAATGTCTTTTCCAAGCCATAATTAAGTCCTCACAATTAACTGAGGCAACTAACATTCCATATGTAGTTAACTATGCCTTCAAACTGGATATTGGCTTGAGAAAATAAGTCCCCCATGAACATTTGCACTGTGCTAAATAAATAACTAGTGCCTGTGAGAAGGAAGTCTATGCTTCAGCATTTTGGTTTAAGGAATAGTCAGGATTGATCCACTACATTTTTTTCTATGCCACCAAAAAAAGCAGAGAAGTATTACACTCTGCTCTAGTAATGCCTGACAGAGAATGTTGGGACATGTGAGCTTCTTCTAGTATGATGAGTCATGGAGAAATATTCACTTGTTAACCTTAGAAAAGAAGCAATGTGTATATGCAGGAAGCTGGCCAATATTTTCCCATAGATTGCTGCTGTTCTGCTCACAGAACCCGACTGAAAAGTAGTTAAGACATTGGCACACTGTGAATTTTCCAGAAATTGTAGTCCACTCCAGAAAATGTATTGAGCCTCCATAATTCTAAGATGAGCCTTGAAAAAGGAATGGAAACACTACATATTGGTGCGGTGGAAATGGTACAAAGTGTTCCCACTCATTATTAAGTTCAAGTTTAGGGTCATTTCTGAGTGTGTATTCCTAATGAAGCTGGCATGTAGTAGGTGCTTAATAAATGCTTACTGATTGACATAGAAATAAAATTCCTGTTCCTAAAATTCTATTCTTTACAAATTCCTAGACAGTTCTCCCACACACTTAATAATTTAATAGGCATTTATGAAATGCTTGCTATGTGCTAGGTACTGGGGATGCGAAAACAAAAAAGAAATGGTCCCTGCCCTCAAGGAGCTTAAACTCTACTGAGTTGTGAGGTGGTATGTACAAAGTTGAATAAATACAATATATAGGAGGGGGGAGGGGTTGTACTCCATGGAGCATGTATGAGGATGGGTCTGTGACAGCCATACCATAGAGCATGATCTGGAGCTCCTCTGGCATCTCTCTGGACGTGTGGCTCAGTGCTTACCTATTATAAATATAATTGTATAAGGGAGAATGCACTAGCAACTCTTTAATAACAGTATTCTGGTTAATTTCCAAGTGAGCATGATATATAAAGAGGAAATAGAATATAGAAGAATTAAGTTCTGAGTAAATAAGTTGGCTAAAGCATTAATTGGCTGTTCTTGAGTTCTATTTCAGCCTTAGATCATTCGAGAAAATCCAGAATCTAATTTTTTCACTTGGAATTCTAGGGAAGATGATTACATAAGATGTTTGATGGTGGGAGAAGAGGCAAGAAGTGACTTCAAGTTGTATTTCTTCAGAAGTCCTCATAAAGAAAAGCTCAATGCTCATTAGGGCATGAAATGGAATCTGTCGGCATAAGACAAAGGTAATTTGAGAAGAGGCTTGAAAACCCAGGAAAGGAAATATGACTTAGTGGAATGAGCACTGAATTTAGAGCCAGAAGTGGGTTCAGATCCTGGTGCAGCCACTTAATAACTGTGTGAGCTTAAGCAGGTCAGCTAGGCAGCACAGTAGATAAAGTGCCTGGCCTGGAGTCAAAAGGACCTGAGTTCAAATTTGGCCTCAGACACTTAATCAGCTATGCGACTCTGGGCAAGTCACTTAACCCTGTTTGTCTCAGTTTCCTCATCTATAAAATGTGCTGGAGATAGAAATGGCAAACCACTCTCATATATTTGCCAAGAAAATCCCAAATGGGGTCAAAGAGAATTGGACATGACTGAAAAACTACTGAACAAGACCTAAAGCAAGAGCTTCACTTTGCTCATCTCTAAAATGAAGAGTGTGGATGCATTGAAATCTGAGATCTCTTCTAGCCCTAAATCTGGGAAATATAGAAAACCTCATTGTTAATAAAAGTATTTTTCTGGAGCCTTCCCAGATGTAGCCTCTGGCACACTAAACAGGTAGCATCACTTAGCATCAAGACTGGCAGGAGACTGAGGATCTCTGTTTCTACAAGTATGGCATGTGGAACAAGGATCCTCTGATGATCGTTCTTTCAGTGCCAAAGTAACAACCGGATATTGAGCTTCCAGGTCCACAAGGTGAAAGGATGGAAGAAATGAAGAGAAAGAAATGTTCCTAGAAAGAAGGAGGAAGAAGTACTTCCTCAGGAAAACAAAAAATAATCTGCTAACTTTAAAAACACTTTCAATCTCTCTAAAATAAGAAACATAAATGAATGAAAGTCTCAAATACCACCTTACAATCATTACACTGAGAGAAGTCTTAGAAAACAATGAAATTAAATGAGGGCAGGAATGTGGAGAAAGTCATGGTTTTTTACAGTGCTATCATGGTGGGAGTTGCTATAATTTTTTTTAGAAACATATAATAAGAGATATCAAGCTGTTCTTCTCCAACCCTTCTCTACTTGCCTGACTCTACTTGTTGATTTCTTAGACTCAACTTTTTCATATTTTATTCAAAGTTAGGCTTCTTCCTTAGCGTCTCTAGGACCTGGGTGGTCTTGATGGTAGATGCCATCTTTACCTTTGACTGTAAGAAGCAATCTCCCTTTTCCTATTTTAGAGCCCTCATTCCTTTCTAGCTGACCCACTAAGTTTATGCCTTCTCTTAGATGAAACAACTTTGACTTCATTTGTGAAGAAAAAATTAGTCACAAGTATGCGACATATTGAGGAGTTGTGCCTTTTGCTTATTTTTCTAGGATGTATGGGGATACCTCTTGAGCCTAGGTACTCCCAAGGGAGTGGCATTCAGAATCTTAAAATCAAAAGCAAAGAAAATTAGCTGTCATATGAGGTAAGGCTTCTTTAATTAAATTTCATGTGTATTTTTAGTTTATTCATTTCCACAAGATTTGGAGTTACATATTTTCTCCTCGTCTTTCCCCTACATACCACCCCAAACCAGGGATCCCACTGTATACTCCTCTCCCAATCTTCTGTCTCCTATATCTTCCCCCATCCCTCATCCCACTATAGTAATTCTTTTTGTTGTTGTTGTTTGTTTGTTTTTTTAACATTTTTGGAGGGAGAAGGTAGGGCAATTGGGGTTAAGTGACTTGCCTAAGGTCACACAGCTAGTTTTTTGTGTTGTATCTGAGGCTGGATTTGAACTCAGGTCTTCCTGACTCCAGGGCTGGTGCTCTATTCACTGTGCCACTTCACCACCACCACCACCACCCCCTGCCCAGGTAAGGCTTCTTAAACTTTTTCTACTTTCAACCCTTTCATCTTAAAATGTGGGTTGTGACCCTATATGGGGTTGAGATCCACAGTTTAAGAAACACTGATATAATGAAACATTGTCCATGTAGAGCTTCCCCAACCATGTCATATTCTCTCCATAGACATTTAGGACCCTGAGTTTTTCTAGCATCCTCACTCTTATATGAGAAAACTGAGTGAAAACTCTGTGTGATTCCCCTAGCACTTAAGACCATGCAAAGCAAGGTCTGAACAGAATTTTCTGTATTTCCTTTTTCTGCACAAGTCACAGCAGTATTTCTCTAGGGGTTCATCTCCCATAGTTAATTTCCTTTGAGGTCCAGGAATTTTTTTCTCTGAATTCTTATTCCAAAGGGCACTCAAAATTTCCCCCAATGGATTCCTACCACTGTAAGGGTAAACTACATGAAACTATAAACCCAACAGAACAAGTAGGCTCAGTTAGAAAAATAGCAAAACAAGTTCAAATAAACGTCGAGATAGGTGAGGTTCCCAAGGAAAGCAGTGAAGTACTACACTTTGTTTACTTGGGATTTCCAGGCAAATAAGAAAACTTTGCTCTATGAAATTGGAGGACACATAAATCTCACGATAAGGTAAGCAGTCCAGGTCTGTTAAAATGCAAAGAGGGAAGAAATGTGAACACTTCTCAAGAAGGTACCAGTATTTGAATGATGCAAACTCTGTATTTCTAAAATTAGACTCAATATCACTACTTAAACAGGATTCATTAATCTAGCATGTCTTAGTACTTAATTAGTTAAGGATACAGCAGATGCAAAGTTTATAAACTTATCTTACATGTGAGGAGAACCAGAATATTGTACACAGTAGCAACCACAGTGTGCAATGACTGAATTTGATAGACTTGGCCCTTCTCAACAATGCAAGGACCTAAAAACAATTTCAAGAGACTCATGATGAAAAATGCCAGCCACATCCAGAGAAAGAACTGTGGAGTCTGAATGCAGATCGAAGCAGACTATTTTCTTTTTTTGTTTGTTTTTTGGTTTCTCCCATTCGTTATAATTCTTCTGTACAATATGACTAATGTGAAAATAAGAATGTTTAATAGGAATGTATATGTAGGGCATATATCAGATTGCATGCCGTCTTGGGGAGGGAAGAGGTGAGAGAGGAGGAGATAATTTAAAACTTATGAAAGTGAATGTTGAAAACTAAAAATAATTCAATTAACTTAATAATTTTTTAAAAGATCATCTTAAATGAAACTGACTTTATTTTTTTTTACCAGTTTCTCTAGGATTCTACAAATAGGGATATCTAAAAACATAAGTTTCAAGTAAAGAATATTTCCTGAGGCAGCTAGGTTGTATAGTTGGAAGAATGCTGGGCCTGAAATCAAGAAGAGGTGAATTCAAATGTGGCCTCAGATATTTACGAATTGTGTGACTGGGAAATGTAAGTAATTTAACCTCCATCTGCTTCATGTTCCTTAACTGTGAAATCAGGATAATAATAGCAACTGTCTCGCAGCTATGTTGTGAAGATCAAAGAAATGCAGTTAGCATTGTGCCTAGCACATAGTAGGCATTTAATAAATGTTTGTTCTCTTTTTTTTTCCAAAGGTCTCTGCAAATTTAAGGGGTCAAATTTAATACTAAAAGTCTCCCCTGAGTCACTTAAAGCAAGGCTTCTTAACCTTTTTCCATTCACAATCCCTTTTTCACCAGAGAAATTTTTACACAATCCAGGGTATTTCGATATATAAAAAAGGTGTACAAATTAAACATTTACTGATAAATGTTCACATGAGCAACAGGTCTCCAAGATCAAAAGCTTTTGGCATGTCAAAATCAAGTCATATTCAGATCCCAGAATGCAAAATGGTAGGGATGGATACATGAAGTGTCCAGTGTGGTAAAGTAACCATACTTATTGGGAGGAGAGGCAGGAGCTCCAGTGGCCACCAGATGGTTTCCAAAGCATGGGTCCTGATCTTAGAGCAAACATATTCCAGGCTCTGTCCTTCATAAAGAAAAGATAACTTTTCAGGTTGGAAGAAATAGAACACCTAGGGGTTTTAGAAATATGCCTCCTTGGAGGGAATTAGTCCAGCCCTGCCAAAAGGGCTATTACACCTTGCAGATGAACTATATATGTATTTAAACCATGTATACTAGGAAATACAAACATCAAGAAATCACCCAGGGATAAGAGGGCTCTCTAAAAATCGGCCTCACAATATAAAGACACATTTCTTTTATATACCAGTGAGTTAAAAGTCTTATGATGACCCAGCCAGTGCCAATCATCTTCTTGGACCATATTATGTACTTTTGCACTCCACCCAAATCTAACATTATGGGTTACTTTGGGGAGGTAGGGGAATTCCTCCTCATTAGAAATTTAGAGAAAAGTCTGGATGTCTGCTTACTAGGGATATTATTGATGGCATTCCTCCTCAGATACTGGTTAGGTTCTAAGATGTTCTGTAGCTTTGTGATGTTCAACTCAGAATGTAGAATGTGATCAACATTTATTGATTTAAGACAAGTGTATGCTGTATAATGTTAAAAAAAAAAAGACTTCTCTATGAAAGGACATGGTTTTAGACTCTGTATGATAGAATATTCACTCTTCCTTTGATGAGAATGACTCCAATCATGTTTTGAGTTTAGAAAGTTTTGGTGATTAGAATTTCTTGTTTTTGTGTTTTCTTGAATTCTATGCCTGAGGCCACAGTGTGGAATCTGACAGTGTGTCAATATAATGCCTGTGTATATATGTTACTATGTGCACACATGTATCCGTATAGTTGATATCTTGTCATGTGTTCATATATGTACACATATATGTATTTCTCGTTATTCAGTTGTTATTCAGTCTTTGTGACCCCATATAGGGTTTTCTTGGCAAAGATACTGGAGTGGTTTGCCATTTCCTTCTCCAGCTTATTTTACTGGTGAGGAAAATGAGGCAAATGGGGTGAAGTGACTTACCCTGGGTCACACAGCTAGTCAGTGTCTGAGGTCAAATTTGAACTCATGTCTTCCTAACTCCAGAGACTCTATCCACTGCCCCACACATATCTATACATATATACTGTGTGTGAACATATTTGTGCATACACACATATATAGGCCTAGTCCTCTTGTTGGATGAACCAACTTTTCAGTCCATTTATAGAAAAAAGATGACTCACACGACTGGAACTTAATGAGTAATCATGCCCTTTGCTAATTTTTCTCAGGTGTACACTGACAGCTCTTGAGTTTAGGTCCTCCAAAGGGAGTGGTTATTCAGATTTTATAGAGGAATGATTTGGAAGGGAGAGAAAATAAACTTCTGTTTAATTGGAAAAAATATATTTCATTAGTTTTTTAAATAAATAAACATGAAAGAGCTGTATAAAATATTAAATGGATCAATAAATCAGTCTATTGCTCACAAAATAAAAAAATTGAATGAAAAAAGTTTTAAAAAGTTAACAGAATACACTATAATCTGGAGGATTCAATGCTGAATCAAGGGTTTGAAGAATTATTTTACTTAAAAACAATTTTTAGGGGTGGCTAGGTGGTGCAGTGAATAGAGCACCAGCCCTGAAGTCAGGAGAACCTGAGTTCAAATGTGGCCTCAGACACTTAACCTTACTAGCCCTGTGACCTTGGGCAAGTCATTTAACCCCAACTGCCCTGCCTTCCCCCTCCAAAAAGCAAAGAAAGGAAAAAACCAAAGGAAAAAAACAATTAGAAAACTTACTTTAGCTCATCTTTGTCGCTAACTAACTCAGGGGCCTTGAGTAAGCACTTGGCTTCTCTTTGCTTCAGTTTTCCTAATTTGTAAAATAAGAATATGTACCACAGGGATGATAAATGGGGGGGGGGAATGTGTTTTTTGGGAAAAACGGTAGAGAAATCTAAGGTTCCGTCTTCTCAGTTTCACACTTTAACAATGCAAAACACAAAACCAAAAATGAAATGAAAAATAACCATGCCACTGGCTACTCTTCATAGTGAGGAGTCGCATTTCAGCTAAAAAAGCAAGAAAATTAGGAAAATCCCTTGGTATCCAGCCTTCCCAAAAGGTTCCCTAGGTGGATTACTATTACCTGACCTTCGCATTTACATACTACCAGAATTAGGCCAAGTATTATTAGTGTATAAGGCACATCTACATTGGACTATATGCCTGAACCCAGAGAGTTTTAATAGATGTTTTTTCTGGGTTTAGTAACCATAAGGAGATATTTGAGGGCTATCTGAGATGGCCATGGTGTCATCCAGGACCCCAGGGGTCTTAATGTGTCCTAGAGGCACAGAGAGCAGACATTCCAACTGCAGTGGGGCTCTGGGGACTGGCATTGATGATTCAGTGAATAATTGGAGGTGCTGTCTGGGTCAAGTTCCCCATCCCTCATTTGAGCTGAAAAAGGAACTTTTCACCTGTCTTTTCTTTTGATGTCGTGACTTTGGAGTTATTGGCTCTGAAACTACTCAAGGAGGAAGGAGAATGAGATTTATGATTTGTGAATGTGTGTGGTGTTGTTTCCTTGCTGCTTTATTCCTAAATTCTTTACATATCCAATATTTGACTGTTTTAATGCCTTTCTTTACCTAGGTCTACTATGATGAACAACTGTTGAATATTAAGAACTGAATTAACAAGTAATACCTGTTTTCCAACTGAATGAAGGCAAAGAATGCCCGATGAGATTGCTTACTATTTAAAATCTTTACAATTTTATTCCAAATCCATGTGTGTTTGATGGGATCGATGAGTTCCGTTAGCCATTATCAGTAATAATTTAAAATTAATTCTAGAGGTTTTGTAAAACTTCAGGCCCCTCTGGGTCCCGGCTTAGCTAAACTTCTTTTTAAATAAATTTAGCACGTAGTAAGATTCGGATACATGACTAAAAGTGCTGTAATTCCATTCCCAGGCAAAAGCCCTATCAGTAAGCTTGTTAAAAAAAAATCAAAGTTCTCACCTGTGACTTGAGTTAATGAGGGACCAGAACTCAATTGTGAGATATGTGGGTTTCAATTATGTCTTAATCATACATTTGCTTTGTGACCTGGGCATTTCTCTGCATTTCTGTTTCTTTTTCTATATGTTAACTGGACATTATTCTGCTTCATTGTCAGCAGAGCACTTTGACTTCAAGAGAGGATCTGTTTGGATAGACTGAAAATGGGAAGTTGGTTCATTGCTTCTACCATGGATCTGGAGACCCATTTCAACTTTATTGTGAGCACTGGTTCTCTTCCTATATTATGTTGGTTTTTTACACCTGGTCTTGAAGCAGCCTGTGAAGCAGTCACTTTAAACTATTTTGGCATTTCTGCTTTCCATAGAACTAGGAAACTGTGAAGTGTGAAAACTAAATACCCTGAAGCTGGTTTTGAAACTGACAGAGACAGAAAAAAGTTTCACTTCAGTTTAGTTTTTGGTGGGAGCTTACAAGATGGTTTATCCAAACCATTTAACTAATATAGCTTTGTTTCCCAGTGCTTAGCACAGAACCTTTCATGTCTTGGGTGCTTAATAAAGACTTGTTGACTTGAGATGCCTTATGACTTGTTGTTCATCATTTGTTCTAGAAGAGGACCAAAGATATCAGGAAGGTGATGTCTTGACTTGCAATTGAATTGGATTTAAGTGAGGCAGGGCTGTGCAAAGTCATCAGCTTTACTCTCTCCTCCAGAGGTCATTGGAATCCAGTGACAAGATTTGGATCAGGAGGCCTTGGCCTTTTTAAACTAAGGTCTTTCCCAGATCTCAGTTTGTCTGAGGCCACACCCAGTCAATGATTAAAGGCTAGGTAAGGAATGTGGCAAAAGATAGCCTAGTTTGACTTCACAAAAGAATTAGTCAATGAGGGGAAGACCCTGAGGGTTTCTGGGCAGAACAGAAACAGTTGCTATTTATACTCACTCTGAGCCATTTTGAATAGTGAGAGTCTAACTCTCACAGAATTTCCTTTCACTTCAACCACTTTTCTCCAGGGAAAAGGAATTCTACAATTCCTGGTCTAGCCATATTAATCATGTTTAGATATTAGGTGCAGTTAGTGGAGAGTTAAGCTTTGAGTCTGGAAAACTTGGATTCAAATTCAAGTTGGGTGACCCTGGACAAGTCTGCCTACCTCAGTTTCCCATTTTTTAAGTAAGGACTTACCTCCCAGGTTGTTGTGAGGGTAAAATGAGGTAATTATTAGTAAGTGCTAAACCCTAAAGCACTTTATAAATGCTGTTCATTTCTAACACCAGGAAATAATATATCGCTGTTGTCCATTGACAGATAGCTTTTGCTTATGAAAATGAGTGTATATCTGATTTCCCATGTACCCCTTTTCTTTTTTACTAAGTCAAAGCTATGTGAATTGGAATAATTTCTATCCCCTTATTGTCTATCATTTTCCCTGTCAGATAGGATTGGATTAGATTATCTCTAATGTCCTTTCCTGTCCTATTATTTGATGATCTTATTTATATAACCTTGAATTTATAATATCTCTCTCCCCTTTCTCCTATTACTATTTCCTTTATTTGAATCTACACTTAGAGTCTCATTTTGTCTTCAAGAGGGGACCACTTTCCCACCTCACTAACCAATGCAGCAGCCTTCAGGATTATGGTAAAATATAGTCAACCAAACTGTGATCACATGTTAAGTGGTCCTCCACATTCAGGAAGAGAAAGGGGAAGAATCCCTTGACAGGGTCATTTTAAATAAACTCAGGAACTGTGATGTGTACAACATTCTGGTATTTTATTTGTTTCTAAGAAAGGAGTTATAATTACAAAAGGAAAAACCAGAACACCATTGGAAACTCACATAAACATATCTTGGACAATTAAAATTTTTGTGACCTACAGGTAAATTGTCAAACCTGGCAAGATTCTGTGGTTCAAGAGATTACATACTGAAGAAATCATTCCCATAGTTTGGATTGGTAACATCCCCAGCAAGATGGACTTAGAGGGTCTCAATCTCATTTCCCCGTCTTTCTATTTCCCAGAAATAAATTCAAATGGCAAAGCCAAGAACTCTCAGCTTCCTCTCCTCTAGAGCATAGTGATTGAACAGGAAAGGAAATTCTATAAGAGACAAAAAGCAATCTTACTTCTTTGGAGCCTTGCTACAAGATGATATAGAGGAAATTCTCATTAAGAATAGAGTTATATGGGAAAACTCTAAATTTCTTTCCAGTTTTGAAGTTCTGGAAGCTAACAGTTTTTTTTCCTCTTGAGTCATTCCTAGTGTCAATAATAATGATGATGATGATAATTATAATAGCTATTGCTATTAATATTCTTCAAATGATGTTAGGCAGTGGGTCTAATTGAGCTACTTCAATCATTCATTTTTGTTATTCATCAAGGCATTTTTAGGGACTCTGGGCCTCCATGTCATGTCAATTGATTTACGTTGGTTTAACTTTATGAAATTGTTAAAAACTGGTATATTCCATCCATACTTCCCTTATTGTCAAGTTGTAGCTGTAATCAAACATGTATGCATGTATATATACATATGCCCACGCACATATGTATATATACACACATATGTATTTGATATTATACATGTATGTGTGTATATGTGTAATGGTAATGGAATTTGGAGATGCCCTGAATTGACTTGGCTTTTGGGTTGAGTGTTAAGACCCAGAGCTTGTGAATCCCATTTGTGGGATGGATTTGTTGACATGAAGAAAGGGGGCTGACCTGGGAGGAGCCATGAATGGAAAGGAAGGCTCAAGCCCAGAGAAGGCCAGAAGAAGAAGGACTTTTGAGAAGAGCGGTATCCAGTATTGTGTAGCCTGAGTTGCTGAGAGAGACTGCTGAGAGCCCATTGGACCTGCCCAGGACTTTTAAGGACTGCCACCTGGAGCTGCTGAGAACTGAGGAGGCATGGCTGTGATGCTGGTATTTTGTCTGTCTGTTTTGATGTTGTTTTTCCAGATTCACCTGATGGTGGACAGTGCTGCTGTTGTAGAGGTTCTGGAGCTTGACTGTTGGTGCAGAAGCTGT
>CM053602.1:25920063-25936216 GCA_028646575.1 Pseudocheirus occidentalis | reverse complement strand
TCTAGGGGTAGAGTAGTCTGATCTCCATTTGAGAAGAGACTTTGACCTGGATTGAATTGAGAACTTCCTTGTGAAATGTATGAGTTATACTGTATTTTGACTTTCTCTGTTCTGTGAATGTTTACTGAATAAATGGGATTTGCTGTGCTGTTGATCTGAACCTTGGAAGTTGCCTTTGCTTGACATTACAATATGTTACACATCCATACACGCCCATGTGCATATACAGTTATCCCTTCCACATTGTGACTTTCCCCGTCATATTTTTGATATATCATAGGTGGAGTTTTGTGGAAGCAACAAACAGTGCAGGAAGTCCAGCAGACAGCACAGAGCCTTTGACCAAATTTGACCAAATACTTAGCCCAAATTTGACAATAAGATACTGTAAATACCCCATAAAAGAAAAAGAAAAAAATTCAAACTTCTTCTCTGGTATGAAGGGAGGACCAAATAAATTTACATGGATTTTCCAGATTGTAGGGACACTGTGTCCCTAACCCTGTGATGTGGAAGGAGTAACCATATGTAAAATCAAAAAGTTAGACTGGTGATATGGTCAGAAGGAGAGGAAAACCTCATGATTAAACTGAATGTTTCAGTGGTATCCTTGAAATGTCAAGAGAATTCAAGGAAGGCACCCAGTACATTGGACAGCTCTCCTAAGAGAATGATGGAGAGGACATAGATGAGAGGTGCAAAGAATAAGCAGCCATAGATGAATTATAATCTTTATCATTAGAGGGAGTACCCACATCAGGGAAATACTGTTACTAGATAATATTTACATAATACTTTAAGGCTTACAAAGCACTTTACATTTATAGTATATAAGCTGCTAGGTAGCACAGTGGCTGAAACACTGGACCTGGGGTCAGGAAGACCTGAATTCAAACATGGCCTTGGACACTTACTAGCTGTTTGACCTTGGACAAGTCACTTAACCTCCTTCTCTCCTCCCCTCAGTTTCCTCTTCAATAAAATGGGGATATTGGGGAAACCAGGTGGCTCAGTGAATAGAGCACCAGCCCTGGAGTCAGGAGGATCTGAGTTCAAATCCATCCATAGACACTTAACACTTACTAGCCATGTGACCTTGGGCAAGTCACTTAACTCCAAGTGCCCTGCCTTCCCCCTCAAAAAAAAGCAATAAAATGGATATATTAACAGCAACTACCTCCTAGAGTTGGTATAATATGTGTAGAGCACTTAGCACAGTGTCTTGCACATGGTAGGTACATACTATATAAATACTACCTCTCATTATTGTTGTTAGTGTTAATATTATTTATTTTGGAAATTCTGGTGTAGAAATTTCTTCCACTAAAATTCACAATTCATCTGCAACTTATAGTCATGGAGAGTTGTCAGGCACTGAAGTATAAAATGCTTTGCCCATGCTCACACAGCTATAATGTATCAGAGGGAGGACTTGAACACAGGTCTTCCTGAGTCTCAGGCTGGCCTTCTATCCACTATTCTGTGCTGTAAATGACTTTTTTTTCTGTTGTTGATTTTAACCATACCAGTTATTTTATCATTGTGATAATTTCCCCATGAGAAACTTCCTCTGCAAATACAGATTGATGTCTTCCTGAGTTGAAATCAGGCCTCAGACTTCCTAGCTGTATGACCCTGGACAAGTCACTTAACCCTGTTTGCCTCAGTTTCCTCATCTGTAAAATGAGCTGGAGAAGGAAATGGCAAAGCACTCTAGTATCTTTGCTAAGAAAACCCCAAATGGGGTCATGAAGAGTTGTATATGCCTGAAATGACTCAACAGCAACTACCACAACAAAGTAATTACTGTGGGGGGAGTACTTGCAACCGGAGAGACCGAACTAGGCTTGCCGACCTGTAAGGGGTGATATTTAGTTTGGAAGAAATTCAGGGTAAGGTGAGGAGGGAGAGTGTTCTGTGTGGAACAGACTACAAAAGTGAAGAGATGGAGGGTATTAGTAAGAGTGGAAAGGGTACTGAGCCCGGGGTCAAGAAGACCTGAGTCCAAATTCGCTTCTTAACTGATTTAACACTGATTGACTGTTACCTTAGGCAAGTTACTCTCTGTGCCGTCAGCTTTCTCATCTGTACAAAATGAAGACAATGGACTTGATGGCCTCTAAAGTCCATTCTAGTTATGATTCTTTGCCATTATGAGGAATGGCAAGCAAATAAGCCAGATTGACTGGAACATGGAGGGCATGAAAGAGAGTAATGGGAAATAAGCCTGGAAATGAAGGCCAGAGTCATATTGTAAAGGGCCTTAAATGCTGAGCAGAAGATATTATTTAATCTTAGTGACAAAATGGAGCCACTGGAAGCTCTTGAACTGGGGGGAAATAATGAAGAATGTGGCCTGGGGCAGGGAAGAGGAGACAAACAACAGGTAGAAGTCACAGCCAGGTTCCAGCAGGCACTTCCTAGTTGGGGAAGTTCAGGTGCAGAGAAAGCAAATGATTCAAATTATACCTGAAAATGAAAGCTGTTTGCAGGTCTGCCTTCTACCCAGTTTGGAACCAATCCTTGTTCCCCAATTAGTCCTATTTCGAATCAGTGAGTATCAATGGCTAAGATGCTGGAATTAGAGTCAGAAAGACCTGGGTTCAAATTTTGCCTTCTGATATTCAGTAGATAATGAGTCTCCCTCCTTGTACTGAATGTCAGAATGTAGAGAAGGTTTCTGTTTGGAGACAGGACTAGGTGAAGCAACAAACAGTCCTTCAAGCTTACAGATTCAGGTCCCCTTTTGAGTTAGGTGCCCACTTCTTTGGAATGATTTTTGTTTGGGGGGTTTTCCCCTTTATAATCAATGTTAGAGATAGATACCCTTGAAAGATATTCAGAGGAAATTGAATGCTTGTGATGTGGTCATGGGTGCTTGTGAAACCCCCTGGAAAATAGGACTGCCTTGTCATTTTGCGGCAGTGTGATCCTGATTTCCAAATGAAACTCTGTAGGGTGTTGTATGCCTAATTCAGAGATTCAGGTTAATCAGCCAGCTCTATTTGATGGCTGCTTTGGATCATTTTTCACTGTCAAAATGAATTTTCAGTTGCTGAGCCTCCAAAAAAGGAGTTGAACTGCTCTATTTCAAACAATCTGACGGTTCTCTCTCTCCCTCTCTTCTCACATTGCTAGAGGAATGGATAAAGATAACTCAGGTTTGCCCTGTTCTTGATTTCCTCTGATGCAGGTCTATTGAGAGCCAAAGACATATGTCATAAAGTTGGAAGTAAGCTCTCGTGAGGCTTTTTGGAATCCATAGAGCTGACTAATCAGTCTATTGATTCAATTGAGGGCTTGCTGACTCGGTCTCCTTTACCAAACCAGCCTGTCTTCCAAACTGCAAGTTGTTAATAGGGTGACAGATACTGGACTGCTGCATATTTCCCAAGTCTTGAATTTGTCAGAGTTTGGACTACTTTGTTCAGAAGGGTCCAAATCTAAGAGACTGGCAGAGAACTGCTGATTGACAGGCTTTGTAAATTCAGTAGCTTGATGTTTAATTAGGTATTACTTGGAGACTGGTAAAATTGCAAGCAATCTTGTAATTCATGGGGATACAGGTTTAAAAGTCATCATGGAACAGCATGATAAGATTTAGATAATTAATATTTGGCTGGAAAAATAAAAACATTGAAATTATGAACAGCATGACCCATGGTCAATGATCTCTTACTTTTTTCAAGTCATTCACTACCTCAACTGGTATTTCTTCAACTGGTATTTCTTTTGAAATAAACAATACAGTCAGTCCTTGGTTCATCAGAAATTTTTGAAGTGCCTACTATGTGCAAGGAATTGTGGTAGGCCAAGGGGGTTGAGGGGCCCCAGTAGAGAGCAATTCATTACCAAGGCATATAAATCATTGTGATTCACTTTAATCAGCATTTCTCAAGTATGATTTACTAAGCTTTTTGCTAAATATTGAGATCCAAAAATGTCCAAATTGAAAGTCGCTAGTCTTCAGGGCCTTATTGTCCATTGAAGGCAAGCAACAATAACACAAATAAGACAGCAAGAATATATACACAGTAATTTGGGTTGTGGGGGGAGAGTAATAACAACTAGTGGGATCAAGAGGGATCTCATATGGGAGGTCTCATGGGAGCTTAGCCAATAAGATAGCTCAGTAATCCAAGAGAAAGATGATAATGAAGAACATTTTTAACAAACATTACAGCCTGTGAAAAGCCAAGGAGGATATAGGGGATGATATGTCAAACACAGGGAAAAGCAAGGCTGTAGGAGTCAAGCTGGCAGAATAAAAATAGGAACTTACTTGAGCTCACACCCCAACCACCTCCAAAACCTGTAAAAAATTACTCTAACAAATTTTAGTGCCATAGAATCCACAAAATGACAGAATGAAATACACCTCCAGCTGAAGTCAGCCTGGCAAGTCAAAAGGAAGGACGTATCATATCTGGCTAGGAGTGGAGTGCAGTTATGTGTGGGTCATGCCAGCACAGACTGGCAGCACAGACCAACAGGAGCAGACCTCAGGGGACTGAACCACTGGCAGCTATGGCAGTTTCCAGACTTTTCAACCCATAAACACCAAAGAGATAGCAAAGGGTAAATGGGGAAACTGTTAGACCTGGGTAAGAGAAGAGCCCAGTCCAGCCCCTGCCCCCAGAGCAGTGGAAGTGGTGGTGGCTGTGGTGGAAGCCACTGTGGTAGCAATGGCAAAGATGGCACCAGCTACTTCCAGGCCTCCAGGCCCACAGATAGTGGGAGGACAAATCGGCTGACCAGAAGGCAATTGCAGGAAATCTCTTTGCTGGAGCTGAGGCAGCATTCCCTTGCTTGGATCTGGGTCACAGTCTTGGGCAGCAGTGCTGGGGTGAAAAGTGCTGGTGTGGCAGAGCTTGTTGAGGCTGTGGAGAGTCAGTCCTCCTCACAGTTCTGAAGTAGGTGCCTAGAAGAAGCTCTGATAATACCTGTGCAAAATCCCAGAAATTTGGGACACAGGAGTCTCCACTCTGGAAGCAGAGTTTCACTGTGGCAAAGAGCTCAAAAGTCATAATTGGGTGGCAAGATGAGCAAGCAAAGGAAGAAAAATCAGACTATAGAATCATTCTTTGGTGACAAAGAAAATCAAAACATAGAAACAGAAGAAGACATCAAAGTCAGAACTCCTGCATCAAAAGCCTCCAAGAAAAATAGTAATTGGTTGCAGGCCATGGAGGAACTGAAGAATGATGTTAAAAATCAAGTAAGAGAAGTAGAAGAAAACTTGGGAAAAGAAATGAGAGTGATGCAAGAAAATCATGAAAAATGGGTCAACAACTTGCTAAAAATTACTGAAGAAAATAATACCTTAAAAATAGACTAACAAATGGCAAAAGGGGTCCAAAAAGCCAGTGAGGAGAAGAATGCTTTTAAAAAGCAGAATTGGCCAAATGGAAATGGAAGTCCAAAAGCTCATTGAAGAAAGTAATTCCTTCAGAATTAAAATGGAGCAAATGGAAGCTAATGACTTTATAAAAACTCAAGATATTATAAAACAGACCCAAAAGAATGAAAAAATAGAAGAAAATGTAAAATATCTCATTGAAAAACAACTGACCTAGAAAACAGATCCAGGAGAGATAATTTTAAAATTATTGAACTACCTGAAAACCATGATCAAAAAAGAGCCTAGACGTCATCTTTCAAGAAATTATCAAGGAAAACTGCCCTGATATTCTAGAACATCTGGTGAAGGCTTGGGGTTCAGTGGATGATCTTGACGTTTTTGATGTCTGACTGAGCTCTAAGCGTTCCACAGTGCCTACTACCTGAACAATTTTGTTCTCATCTGCCCATTCTGGCAGGAGAAGTCTTAACATTCTTGGGTAGACATCCTCTTAACTCACCCATGGGTTTGAGGCCTGTTGGCTACTCTCAATTTGTTTTGGCCCAATCTACTGAGATGGTTTTACTGGAATATGGCTGCCACAGATGAGAGTTAGGTGACAGGTGGGCATCAAAAGGCTGAATGACCCTGAAAGGGCTTGGTAAGCCCTCTCACCAGAGGAACTGGTCCTCTCTGAACACCCCATAATACTATAACCCCTGTCCCAAAACACACTGATATAGTACTCTCTCGTCATTGGTGGATAAAAGCCCTGCCCTTCTTGAAGGGTGGGCCAGTTTGATGAGAGCTGGAGATCTATAAGTCTTTTCATTTTGTTATTATAAACATACACAGGCACTTATCTTAAATCAATTACTTAACACATGGAGCCAATTTTTTTCCCTGTGGCAGCATAATTAGCAATATGTCTTAATTGCCCAATCTGATTAGTTTTTTTTCCTAATTCTTAATCCTTCTGACCTCTCTGCAAGAAAATCATGAAAAATGGGTCAACAACTTGCTAAAAATTACTGAAGAAAATAATACCTTATTTAACATTTAACACTGGTCTAGGTGGCACAGTAGATTGAGTGCCCAACCTGGAGTCAGGAAGACCTGAGTTCAAATTTAGGGATCAGACAGTAGCTTTAAGACTGTGGGCAAGTCCCTTTACCTTTATTTGCCTTTATTTCCTCATCTGTAAAAGGGTAATAATAATAACATCTACTTAACAGGGTTGTCATGAGAATCAAAGGAGATAATATTTGAAAGTGTTTTGCAAACACTAAAGGACTAAGGAAATGTTTGCTATTATGGTGACTATTAATGTTCTCTTTTCTCTGAGTTTTCATGACACTGTATTCTCCTAGTTTAGATACTCTCTGAGAAAAACTAATCTTTCTCTCTCCTTTTCTGATTCATCATTGTTAATTCAGGGGTCATTGAACTAAAACCCAAGGGGGCAATCCAGCCTTCTTCTGGTCTTTATACAGCCTGCTCTAAGCCATCAGGCCACATTTGGCCCATGAGACATAGATCCATATCATGTCCTCTAGCTGTATGTGTTCATCAAGTTGTCCTAGACCTTCTTCTCTTTTCCGTCTACACTCTTTCTCTTGACAATCTCAGTAGTTCCCATGGATTTGATTTTCTTTTCTATGAAGATGATTCCCAGATCTATATATTGAGTTCCAGTCTTTCCCTTGAGGTTCAGTACTGTTTCACCAAATGTCTATTGAACATATCACACTGAATGTCCCAGAGACAACTTAAACTGAACATTTCTAAAACTGAACTCCTTATCTTTCCCTCTAAATGTACCCTTCTACTAAGTTTCCCTAATTCTTTCAAAGGTATGACAATCCTCCTAGTTTTCCAGGTTTTTGATCTTGGTATTGTCTTGGATGCCTCGCTATCTGTCATCCTACATGTCTAATTACTTGTCAAATCATGCTGCCTCTACCTTTATAATATCTCTGGCTTCCTATCCCTTCTCTCTACTCACATTGCTATAGAGGACCATATCATCCTTTACCTAGATTATTGCATTGGCTTCTTAATTGGGCTGATTTTTATCAAGTTTCTCACCATTCTCATCCATCTTACACACTGCTGCCAGAGTAATTTTTCTTATGCATAGATTTGAACATGTGATGCCTGTAGTCAGCCACCTCCAGTGTTGGGGGTCACAGGAGCAGATTCCAAGACCCTAATGCGAGGGAAGTGAGGATGATGACCAAAGAACAGAAGGCATGATATGGAGATTGATGAGACCACAGATCCACTGAATATTTGGGAGAGAAAATAATCATTCTGTTTGGCAGTCGCCTATGTTTTCTGAGTTCCCATTTTGTGGTAAATAATACCATCTGTGATATTTCCGGCTCTTTTGGAATATTTCCCTCTTTGACATGTATTGGCAATTGATTCTAAGATGCCTTTATTTCATTTCATTTTCAATTTTAAAAATATTTATTTTTCATTTATATCTTTTATTTTTACATACCTATAAATTCTAAATATGTTCACTCCTCCCTCACCCCAAGAGCTGTTACTGAGAAAAGAAGAAAGGAAAAAGGAAAATCAGAAAAGGTGGTTCAACAGAACCAACCAATGCATCAACTGAGTCATACAATATATACAATGTTTCATACAAGTTTTAATATCTCTCTTTTGGGGCCAAACTTGGTCATTATAATTACGTAATGTTCAGTTTCATCGTGATATAGTGACTGTTCTTTCCTCATCTATTATTGTCATCATTGTGTATATTGTTTTTCTGGTTCTATTTACATCCCTCAAGAATGCCTTCCAATGAATTTCTGAATTTTTCCGGTTTGTCATATTGGAGAATTATTCATATACTATATTTTATTTAGCCAGCCTTCAATCAATGGGATTTTAATTGTTTCTAATTCTTGGCTATTGCAAAAAAGTGCTGCTGTGAATTTTTGAATGCATGTTGTTGTAAGGCACCATTCTTACCTTGGTCCCTAGCCTCTCATTTCAATAAGACCCCAAAATAATTCTAGGAAGTATAACTGATTGAATAGAGACTGATTCCAGTAAACTAAGCTCACTTATCTTCCTGAGGGAAACTGGCTTTCACCCAGGAAGGACTGTTAAGCTGTAGAGCAGTGGTTTTCAACCTTCCTAATGCCACAACCCGTTAATACAGTTCTTCGTGTTATATTGACCCCCAAGCATAAAATAATTTTCGTTGCAACTTCATAAGTGTAATTTTGCTACTGTTATGAATCGTAATGTAAATATCTGATATGCAGGATGTATTTAAATTGAACATAACCCATAGGTTGAGAACTGCTGCTGTAGAGGCTAGACCTCCCTTTCTTCCTACCTGGAAATTACAAACCTTGGAGAAGTTCCTCTGAGAGAGTGCAAGGATAGAAGTATTTGAGACTCTTAAGCCCAAGTCAGTTAGTTAGTTCCCAAGCATTTATTAAGTACTTAGTATCTGTCAGACAATGTGATTCCTGTCTGTCCTAGAGGAGCTCTCTTTCTACTAGAAAAGATAACAGGCAAATAGCTGTTTATATTCAAAATTTAGACATTGTACATAGAAGTTAATCTCAAAGGGGAGGTGGCCAGTGTATCTGGGGGAGACTGCATCCCAGGTGCTGTGGAAAACACTTTGAATTACTATTCTTGTCCTGCCATTAGAGTTAATGACTTCACTAAGGGTCTGCGTCTTTAACCCTTGCTGTTTAGGTACAATTTCATTTTCTTCTTTTAGTAAGTATACTATATCAAACATAATTCAAACTTCTTTGCTGATTCAGGATCTTTCAGGAGCCTCTGAGCATCAGCTATTGTGGTACTGTTATAGAAGTCAGCCACCTTCAGTGTTGGGGGTCACAGGAGCAGATTTGAGAATTTGAAGTGAGTTTTTTCACCCTCCCCCCAAAATTTACTTTAAAAATAAATCCTTGTCATCAGAGTGTATTTTCTTGCCATTTGCCTTTAGATAATCAAGGGTTCCAATTAGTTTTGGTTAATAATGGATGTTTCATTTTTTTAGAAACTGCTTAAAATGGCATTAAAATCTTATATTTTATGAACTTGGTGCTTCACAGATGTGTGTCACTGATTAATTTGTGGTTTGTTTTTTGTTAAACTGAAGCATAAATGGTTATTTTACATAGGGACACAATGTCTCCTTGATATGCGCCCTCAGTGGTACCACTTGGGATATACATGCATATATTACAGAGTTTTGAACACTGCTTAAGTGAAATGCAGAGGCCAAGGAAGATCATATAGAATAGATTGTACTTCACAATATTTAGAAGCTTGGAATTTTAGGGCTTAGACCTTAGACATAATTTAATTGAACCTGCTCATCTTACAGATAGGAGACAGGTCCAGAAGTTATAGGAACTTGCCCTAGGTGCAAAAGCAGAGCCTTGAATACTGATCTCTTTCCTTCTGATTCATGCTTTTGTGCCTTATTGCCTCTACATGTTTCTTCCCCTTCAAAATGTTGCTGATTTTTAAGTTTTCAGAAGGACTAGTCTGTGATTTACCAGAACAGATTTTGAGCTACAGAAAGAGAAGCATCATTCTTTGGGGGCAAACCAACAACCAACTAAATTGAACTAAAGTTGACATGATTAAATGTGGCCATGTGCTTAAAGACGTAATTATTAGGAATTCTGTTCTAACATTTCCCAAAATTGTACATAGGAGGTAATGCCTTGTGCGTAGGAAGATGCCAATGAAGTTTATTATACAATTTTTGCTTTTTGCTGTTGAAGATAACAGTGAACCTAATCTATCTTAACTCAGGACAAATGAGGAAAGAGAACAATCTGTACCAACTAGGAACCAAAAGTCTTCTTATGCAAATGATTGGAAAAGTCATGATGAGCTTTGATAGAACTGGATGTACTTGAACTTTGGAAGAAAGATGCCTGAACATCAAGATTGCATGGAAATTCTCTGAAAAAGTAAAGATTTACCCATGTGTGATGTATGAAAATTTTGTGAGATAAAGTCACAGTTGATTAATATTGCTAGTTAGCCATTGATTCCAAGCCTAAGTGGAAGAGGGATTTTTTAAAATCAATTCTGGGATTTCTGTATTCTGCTCCCTTTGTATTTTCCTTTGTATTTTCCACATAATTTTATCTCTCTGTGTTCATGTATTTGTTTGAAAACTAGGACCACAGTCTAAGGCACTTCTTCTTGAATCTTGTTCATTCAACTAGTTCTGACCCTGTGAATGTAGCCTTGAGCTAAATAGTTTAAAGGGAGGGAGGGTCTTCCAAGTGAATCCTGCTCTTGGAGTTTCTCCAGCACCTTTGACAATCCACATCTAAGTCTTAGGATTAGTCACAGCAAAAGTCTTCATTTGTAAAACTCTAATAGTACTTGCCCATCTCCCTCACAGAGCTGAGGTAGGGAAAGGTATTAGGAAGCCTAAAAGTACAGTATAAAGGTGAATTATGATTCACAGGGGAATATCCTATGTAGCTTCGAAATGGAGTTAGGTAGCTGTATTTCTGGTCTCCTACATTGTGTCCTTCCAGAAGGCTAGGGAATATTTTCCTCTACTGTAGCGGTTCTCAACCTGTGGGTTATCTTCAATTTGTAACAATGAAAATACATCCTGCATATCAGGTAGATTCAAAACAGTAGCAAAATTAAATTACAGTTATGAAATAGCAATGAAAATAATTTTATCTTTGGGGGTCACCACAACATGAGGAATTGTATTAAAGGGCCACGGCATTAGGAAGGTTGAGAACCACTGTTCTACTGGGTTGCTATTTTGTTCTCCATAGTAATAATAAATGTGAAAAAAAAAGTGAAATGAGCAAGATGATTAATTTTGGTGCTTGGTAGAATTCAGTAATTCTTGTTTTGGGTTTGTTTTTTTTTAACTTTTTGGAAGGGAGAAGGCAGGGCATTTGGGGTTAAGTGACTTGCCCAAAGTCACACAGCTAGTTTTGTGTTAAGTTTCTGAGGCCAGATTTGAGCTAAGGTCCTCCTGACTCCAGGGCCGGTGCTCTATTCACTGTGCCACCTAGCCGCACCCCCCCCCAATAATTCTTTAATTGTTAAATTGTGACTTTGAAAAGTTTGAGCAGTCTAAAGAGAGGAATCTTAAAGAGGGGTGTCATATCCAGACAGCCTGTCTCCAAAATTGCTGCAGCTACACATGACCAAATTAAATTTTAGGTATTTCTAAGTATTATGTATGCAAACATTTTTATTATTTAAAATATATAATCTAATATATACAATATAATATAATAATTTGTATTGAAAAGTGAGGTGAAAATGATCATGTGGATTTTGAAAAATGATTCAATTCTGTTTGTTTTTTTTCCTGTACTTATTTACCTCAATGATACATAAGTAAAGATAGTAAAGAAAAAATATCTGAATCTACTGCTGGATTGTTAAGGAGAAATCAGCAAGTCGAGAAGCATTCCTTAAGCACCTACTATTTGCTAGGCATGGTGCTAAGCACTGAGATACAAAGAAAGGCATATAATCCCTGCTGTCAGGGAGCTTATAGTCCAATGGGGGAGACAGCACAAGATATATATATAGGAAAAACTGGATGTAACCTCAAAGGAAAGGCAACAATATTAAAGGGAAAATTAATTAAATTAATTTTAAATTAAAAGAAAATTAAAGAGAAAGACTTCCTTTAGAAGGGAGTTCTTTAGCTGAGACTTGAAGGAAGTCAGAGAAGCTGGGAGGGAGAGACGAGGAGGGAAAGTGTTCTAGGCATGGAGGACAGCCAGGGAAAATGCTTGGAGTCAGGATGAGTGTCTTGTGTAAGGAAAAGTAAGAAAACCAGTGTCATTGGATCATAGAGTGTATGGGTATAAAAAGACTTGAAGGATAGGAAGGAACCAGTTTATTAAAGGCTTTAAAAGTGCAAAAGAGAAATTGAGATTTGATCCTGGAGACGATAGGCAGGCATTGGTATGTATCAAACAGGAGATGGTCAGACCTGTATTTTAGAAAGATCCCTTTCACTGCCAAGTGGAGGATGGGCTAGAGTGAGGAGAGACTTTAGACAGGTAGATGAAGCAGAAGGCTATCACTATAATGGAGGTTTGAGTTGAGAGGAGGAGGAGGTATGTATGAGAGACGTAGTGAAGGTACAATCACCAGCACTTAGCAATACATTGGATACGGCAGGGGTTAGTGGTGAGACAAGAGTGAGGAGAAGAGGGGGCTATGGTGTAGTGAATAGAGCAACGTCCTGGAGTCAGGAGGACCTGAGTTCAAATCCAGCCTCAGACACTTAACACTTACTAGCTGTGTGACCTTGGGCAAGTCACTTAATCCCAACTGCCCACAAAAAAAAAGCGTGAGGAGTCAACGTTGGCAATGTGTCTGGTGCCTGGGAGGATGGTGTTACTCTCAATAGTAATAGTGAGGTTTGGAGCAGGGAGCTTTTGGTGGCTTATGAGCTTGTATTAGAAGGATAGCCAGCCACAGAGCTATCCCCTAGCACCTTGAGAACAGTAGAAGCTGCCTCTTTGGGAACCCAACCTGCTGATCCCAGGGAGGGGTCTTATATTGTGTTTGAATTCTACCTTTTATAGCAATTAATTCTCTAAAAAATGGGTACAGTGAGTTAGCTTCTTTAATCTTATCCATTTCTCATTTTTCAGAGTCAGCAACTTAGTTAAATAAGTCAGATTGGAACTTATTGTAACAACACACAAATTTTTTTCAGGTTAATCTTTTCTTCTGTTGGAGGGAAAAGGGTCCATGAAGTTTTGAGATCCCTCTTGTGTTTCTGTCTGTGATTATAGCCAAGGAATTCATCATCTAGTGTCCAGCCTACTGGTGGGGTATAGTCTTCTCTGTACTTACCTAGACTGGCCTTTGGGAATCACACACAGAATTTCTCCCTGGGATTGTACTTGCAGCCTTTCCAGTTTGTCAGGTCCTACCAATGCCTTTGAAACTCTTTTGGCATAACCATTAAGATAGCAAGGTCACCTCCATGCCATGATGAGACATAGGAGGAGTACTTTTGTGAAGGTTTGCCCACATCAGAAAAATATGGTGTCAGATGCTGAAATGGTTTGGCACTACCTTAAATCTCTTGGAATTGACTACAGACAAATGTGTTGGATCACTCATGTATGGTAGACACTACGTGCATTTTTAGCTGCCTATAACATTCCATTTCTTTTGGAAAAGTCCTAAAGTCGTCAGCTTCATCTAAGTTTTAAAAACTGGACACACTCTGTGGAGAAAGAGTTTTTTATCATCACTCTTAGCTAGGGCCCAAGACAAGTTATTGCCAAAATACTGTAGAAAAAGCTGGTCTGAAAGTGAGGAAAACTGGGATTTAGTTATATGGCTCATAAGTTCTTGGGCAAGCTCTTTCCTTATCCTGAGAATTAGTTTCCCCATTTGTAAAATGGAAGGAATGGACTAGGTGATATCTAACAGCCCTTTTGGAAGTAGCATTTTATGGTCCTTCCATACTACCAAGTAAATACAACGAAGGCATGTGGATATACAGTGTGGGGGCCAATGTCTTCTTCTTAATATACCTCATATAGAGCAGCTGTTTGTCATCATATAAATCCGTTTACTAAATGCCTGCTTATACATATGTTAGGCATTAACAATTGCATGGTGACTGCCACAGTCTTGCTTCCTGTGTAGCACTGGAGCTGCCTGATGGCACAGTCATAATATAAACAGGTAGGACAAACTGACAGAACAAAAAAAAAAAGAAAGATATTTATTTCATGTATCATTTTTCCTTTTCAATTCTTTCTGTCTCCCTTCCCCCATTCAATTTCCGATTGAAAATGAATAGATGTTAGTATCATAGAATCATAGAATAATAGAATAATAGGGTAGTACATCTGGAAGTAACCAAGGAAAGAGAGTTTGGCATGGTGGAGAGAAAACTGGGCTTGGAGGTAGAAACCGTGATTTGGAGTCTTGGCTCCCACTTATCTTTCCTGTGTGACCAGGAGCAAATGAATGACTTGATTGCCCTGAGCCTTACTCAATGTCTTCATCTAAAAATATGGAGATAATAGTGCCTAAATGGACTTGAGATGAGAAAAAAACAACCTTGTAAACATAAATGTAAACTTCTAGTTAACTTTTCTAGTAAACATTTTACATCTAGTTTCTAGTTGTACCTCACCATTTTACAGGGAGAAAGAGTTGAACACCATGTCATGTATAGCTTCAGCATTTATCTTACTTTTCTGTAATTTCAGAATTGTAGAAATCATAGTCATGAAGCATAGAATGTTAGCTCTAGAAGAAGAGACCTAAAAATCCATCAAGTCCAGCCGAAAGTTAGAACAGAAAAGTAATCTTCCCAAGGTCTCTCTGCCCAAGTTATGGGCAGAACCAGGACTGGAATCTTGGTCTCCTGACTTCCAGGCCAAGGCTTTCCCTTGTCAGCTCTGAATCAATAATTAACCATTATTTAAGTGCCTCTAGTAATCAGAGTACCTATGATGAGCAAATCATTGTTTGTTTGCATCTGGTGTTCAGGAATGGGGAGGGACAGGAGGCTGTCCTTTGCTCTCCTTTAATAAGAGGGTAGTCTTTTACTTCTTATACATTTCATTAAGTGGCAAAGGTGAGGTGTGCATGAGATTGGCAAGAGAGGCCTGATATGATATTGTAGACAGTCTCCTGAGTGGAAGGGCCTAGTTCCTGTGTCCTAGCTCCTGCTCTGCCACTAACTAAACTGCCTATATACTTGTGACCTATCTCTCCCGGACTTGGTTTTTTCATGGGAAAAAAAGGACACGTATAATGTTTCACCAGGTTATAAGGCTGTAGGGGTCTGTTAGCTCCTTGTAGGAGGAAGGGCAAGGTGGAGATTGGAGGTATTTTCTCTGTGAATATAGAGGATTTAGGGTTAGATGATAGCTTTGGAGATCAAAGGCTTCTGGTCCAACACTCTAGTTTTAACAAATAAGAAAACTGAACCCTGGAGATGTGAAGTAGATTGTCCGGGGTCACAAAGGAAGCAAGTGGAAAGCTGGGATTTGTACTTATGTCCTTGTCTTTTAAATACAGTGATTTTTTTGCCCATACTACACTGTCCCTAGGGAGTTTCATGAACATCATACAAGTTAGAGGACTTTACTGAGGCCTACAGATAGTGAGTGTTGGCAGTGGTATTTGAACTCAGATCTTCCTGTCTCCAATACTAGTATTCTAGACATTTCACCTCTCTGTCTCTGTTACAGTAACGGGGAAATAAAATAACATATCAAAAACACTTTGAAAAGCCCCTAAAGATATTCTGGAGGTCAAAGGAGCTAGGATTAAAACCAAGGATCACCTACCCAGCAAAACTGAGTATAATACTTCAGGGGAAAAAATGATATTCAATGAAATAGGGGACTTTCAAGCATTCCTGATGAAAAGACCAGAACTGAACAGAAAATTTGACTTTTAAATACAAGAATCAAGAAAAGCATGAAAAGGTAAACAGGAAAGAGAAATCATAAGGAATTTATTAAAGTTGAACTGTTTAAATTCCTGCATGGAAAGATGGTATTTGTAGCTCATGAGATTTTTCTCAGTATGAGGATAGTTGAAAGGAATATATATATATATATATATGTATATATTCCTTTAAATACATATATTATATATAGGTAGATATATATGTGTATATATGTGTGTGTATGTATGCACATATATACATAGAAATAGGATATAGGTTGAGTTAAATATTAAGGGATGATATCTAAAAATAAAATTAAGAGGTGAGAGAGGAATATATTGGGAGAAGGAGAAAGGGAGAGGTAGAATAGGGTAAAT
>CM053602.1:25885188-25919563 GCA_028646575.1 Pseudocheirus occidentalis | reverse complement strand
ATAGAAATAGGATATAGGTTGAGTTAAATATTAAGGGATGATATCTAAAAATAAAATTAAGAGGTGAGAGAGGAATATATTGGGAGAAGGAGAAAGGGAGAGGTAGAATAGGGTAAATTATCCCACATAAAAGAGGCAAGAGAAAACTGTTACAGTGGAGGGGAAGAGCAGGAAGGTGAAAGGGAATCAGTCAACCTTACTCTCTTTGGATTTGGCTTAAGGAGGGAATAATATACACACTCAATTGGGTATATTACCCTACATGAAAGTAAGGGGGAAGGAGATAAGAGTGGGGGATGATAGAAGGGAGGGCAGATCAGGGGAAGGGAGCAGTCAGAAGCAAACACTTTTGAAAAGGGACAGGATCAAAGGAGAAAATAGAATAAATGGGGGGGGGGAATAGGATGGAGGGAAATATAGTTAGTGTTTCACAACAGGACTACTATGGAAATGTTTTTGCATATATAACCTGTATTGAATTGCTTGTCTTCCTAGTGGGGGTGGGTAAGGAGGGAAGAAGGGACAGAATCTAGAACTCAAAGTTTTGAAGACAAACGTTAAAAATTTTTTTACATGTAACTGGGAAAAAAAGATATACCAGAAATGGGCATAGAAATCCATCTTTCCCTACAAGAAAGTAAGGGGGAATGGGGGAAGAGGAGGAAAAGGGGGGATATATGACTGGGGGAAGGAGTAATCAGTATGCTTGCCATCTTAGGTTGGGGGGTAGGGAAGAAATAGGGAGAAAATTTGGAACTCAAAATCTTGTGGAAATGAATCTTGAAAACTAAAAATAAATAAATAAATTCTTTTTAAAAATCCCCTAAAGCCATGAAAGGTGCTACGCAAAGCCCAGGTTCTGTAAAAGGGTGTAGGATATCTTTTCTGAGGTCATATCCTGCCAGAGCATGCCCTTTTCCTCACGGTTGACTTGATTCTCCATAGACTTGATCTGCTCCATTTAGTGTGTTGGAGTGAACCTTCAGCCAGTACAATCATCTCGGTCTTGCTAGTCTT
This sequence comes from Pseudocheirus occidentalis, assembly GCA_028646575.1. Taxonomy (NCBI): domain Eukaryota; kingdom Metazoa; phylum Chordata; class Mammalia; order Diprotodontia; family Pseudocheiridae; genus Pseudocheirus; species Pseudocheirus occidentalis. The sequence continues at coordinate 25,918,546 of CM053602.1, read as the reverse complement.
TCAGAGCTCATCTGGCAGACTGCCCAGAACAAGCAAGGCACAGTCATTTTGTTGCCAGGAAAGGGGCTGGATAACACTCATTCCAGCTCTTTTCACATGGTGTTACTTCTTACCCTATGAAATAAATATGTCGGGCAGTCAGACTGTCAGTGGTGAAAAATCACCAAGAACATCTTAAATACAGCATTTGAAAGCTTTAATCCAAAGCTTCAGATGTTAATTGAATGCAAACTCCTCTGACCTCTTAAACTTACAATCATTTTGTCTTACCTTCTTCTGACTCAGAAACACTATTCAATTTAACTCATTAATTCCTCAATGAATTCACTGTTGGATCTAAGGATCTACTTTGCATGATGTGGCTGATCACAAGAATGATCATGCCTTATATCTGCAATCCTATATTTAAGACCTGTTCGACTTTGGATAAGTCACTTAACCTCTCTGTGCCTCAGTTTCCTCATGTGTAAAATGAGGAAGGTGGACTAGATAATCTTTGTGGTCTTTCCAGTTCTATGACGCTATGAAAAGTATATAAAGCTAGATAAAAATAAAACATTTTTGATTGGTTTTAAAATTTCCCAGTGAAAATTTTGCCACAATAATACATTTTTATAGCAATTTAAGTTTTATAAAACATTTTCCTTTTAACGACCTTCTGAGGTAGGTAGTATAAGTATTCCTACCCCCATTTCAGAGAGGAAAAAACTCTGGCTGAGGGCCAGAGACACTACATGTCTTGCCTAGGGTTAGACAACTAGTAAATAGTGGAGGTACAACTAAAATCCAAGTCTTTCCTGACTCCAAGTGCATTTGTTCGTAAGTATTTAGTTAAGGGGCGGCTAGGTGGTGCAGTGAATAGAACACTGGCCCTGGAGTCAGGAGGACCTGAGTTCAAATCCGACCTCAGATACTTAATACTTACTAGCCGTGTGACCTTGGGCAAGTCACTTAACGCCAGTTGCCCTCCAAAAAGCAAAAAAAAAAGAATTTGGTTAAGCCCTTTACCATGTGCAAGGCAATTAATTGAAAAGAAAGAGACAAAGACAAAAACTAGTCTCTTCCCTGAAGGGACTTTATATTCTCCTGGGACACTTTCCATTACTTCATTCTACATATGATATGCTAATATACCACATTACCACATTCAGGAAACATAGTTCTTCTTTTACTGTACTTTATTATGGATCATGACAAAATGAAAATCTAGATTCCCTGGCAACAAGGTGAATGAAGCCTTGAAGGAAGAAATGGAGCCTGAAATGATGCAGATAAAGTCAGTGAACATTCCAGTCATTAGGGGAAGGCCGAAGGGAGTGGCTCTTGGGAATGACCAAATATTGAACTCTGGGATAAGAATGCATCTGCCTCCTAGTTTTTTGACATTAAAGAGCAGCCAAGATGAACTTGGATTGATATCCATAGTCTTTTACAGAGCCATAATGAACAATTTTAATGATTGTAGCAAGCTTCACAAAACACTCCTACCATGAGCAGCAGAAGATATGCCTTCAAATCCATCTTTTTTTTGCCTTTTTTGTGGAGGGCAGTTGGGGGTTAAGTGACTTGTCGAAGGTCACATGGCTAGTGTTTTTGTGTTAAGTGTCTAAGCTCAGATTTGAACTCAGGTCCTCCTGACTCCAGGGCTGGTGCTCCATTCACTGTGCTGCCTAGCCGCCCCTCTCCCCCCATCCATCTTTTAAGGCAAATTGAATAGAGGAGGAAAAGTTCACTGCTGAAGATGAGGGAGAAGGAAGCACGATTATGCTAGGCTGGTAGGCTGTAAGTTAAGTTATGGTGCTGAATGGGGAAATGGAAGACCTTTGGGATTTCCTGTTTGGACTGATGATTAATGCAAAGCAGGTGCTAATATCAGTTTTCTTTGTTGCTAAAGGAGCAAGAGTGCGGTCAGGGAAGGCATCAGTGACCTCTAACTTTCAGGACCCTGATTTGCAGCTCCCCTCTTTTACCACATTCCCAAGAGACTAGTCACAGAGTTGTTCAAAAAGTGAACTTTGGGTTCTTGAAAAAATACATGTGCTCCTAACTGTGGCTATATTGATTTCTTTAGCAGTATCTACCATATGAAAAAGTACAGAATTTTATTCTCCCTTTAAATTTCAGGTCGTAGATTTAGATCTAGAAGGGACCTTAAAAATCATCTAATCTAACCCTCCATTTTGATAACTGAGAGAGCCGAGGGCCTGAAAACACAAGTGACTTCTCCAAGGTCACACGGGTAGAAAGTAGCAGAGTCAAATTCAGTGATGTTTACACTACACTTTCTGGAGAGGACATATTAAAATTTTCACTATTAATGACCCTATGTGGTACCTTCATTTGCTGATGGGAACATTCTGATTTCTGTAAACATATTTTAAGCACTAATCCCCAGTGTAAAGTACTGTGCTCAACTTGGTTTACTTGATACTTTGGGTTTCACTATGTCTCTTGCCAGGTTGGAGCTGGAAGGGATTTAGTACATACTGATATTTTATAGATATAGAAACTGAGGCCCAGAGAAGAAGAGAATAATTTACTCAGTTTTATCAGTCAGTTAGTGGCAAAGACAGGATTTTAGTCCAGGTTTCCTGAATCCTACTCAAGTATTCTTTCTAGGACACTATTGCTGTCTAGTAGATGTGGGCTTGAAATCACACACAAACAAAATATATGCACATATGTATATTTGATCTAGTATAAATATATATATATATGACATATAATATATATATATATATTTGATCTGGTATGGTATATTAGTATAAATATACACACATACACACAACTTGTCGGGGAGGTAGCCTCAGAGAATGTTCAATTTAAAAGTTCAGTGTAACTACTTCATAAATAGCACTGCTCTGTAGACCAGAACAAGGTTTTCCTCCCTTAACCTCAGTACCAAAAGCAAAAATAGTTGCATGGGGTGGGGATGAGGAAAGCAGGAGAGTGGAGAATGGTGCAATGGGAAGTGATGGTGAGGTTAGTTGTGCCTATGAGGGCTGGGGGAGGAGGCAGGCCCAGTGAAAAGGACACCACAGCAGTGGGGTACTTAGGGCATGGTTGTATACTGTGGAAATACTCCACTGCCCCAAGGAAGGGTTGTTGGATAGAAAGAAAGAGGCCCCTATCAGATATTAGTACCCTGTGACAAAGCCCTGTGTACTTCATGCTAGTTATAGCTGTATACAAATATTATTGTTTAGTTTTATTTATAATTCATCTCATGCCCTCCATTGATGATCTTGGCTATTCCTAACACTATGGAAAGCTGTCTTTGGTAACACAATACTCATTCAACAAAATTCTTTATCTTGAGGTACCATATAATACTTTCAGCTCCTAATTAGCTACATAGGTTAATAAGATTTAGAACTGAAAGAATTTAGAGATTTTATTTATCTCTTACATTTTACTGAAGAGGAAACTGATACTGTGAGAGAACACTAGCCAATGTTCCAGATCAATGTTCTTTGTGATGTAGCTATGCTGATTATTTTTAATACTCATTCAACATTCTCTGAGTTTAGCTCCCCAAATAGATGAATATAATTTTCATTCACTGGGAATCTAAGCTAATTTTGTCATTATTCCAACTAAGTTAGTGTAGCTTTGCTTTCAGCCTAGCCCTTCATCTGGACAAGTAACTGCTGTAGAGAAAGGACCAGCCATTCCTACCAACTGCCAGCCCTCTGCCACACACAGAGTAGGTTAGTCAACCTAGCTGAAGCTAGAAGGCTTCCTGAGGGAGAGAAAGGAGACAGCATGTACTAGCCAAATCAAACTACCACTATGACCATGTCTCCTTCAGTTCTGATAGAGCTCCCTGTAGGATCCTGAGCCCAAGAGACTTAAGAACAGCGTTTGTACTCCACTGTCCACGATCATCATCCTGGGAAATAACTCTTGGGGAAATGTAGCCTGGCAATTGCTCCTGCAGATGCTACAGCCATAGCTATTGAAGAAAAGAAAGTTCTTGTCACCAAAGTCTTTGGCAAGGTTAAAGCCTTCAACACCAGAAACTGGTAAGATTTCATCTTTGGAAATGATACTAAAGAGGCATTAACATCTGCTTTGCTTCTATGCCCTGAGGCCCATGGGACCCCTCAATCTGCGTAGAGCTGAAACTGTTCTTCCTATTCAAATGTGAGCTCCTTCTCAAGAGGGATGGTCTTGCTTTTTATCTGTATGCTTAGCTCAATATGTTGCACATGATAAGTGCTTAACACATGCTTCATTTATTCATTCAGAGTGGGTAGAGGACTAGCCTTGGGGGAGGAGGAAGCAGAGCTGAAGTCCTGTTTCTGATTGTAATGGGGATGTGGTGTATGTGCAGACCCCATTAACTTGCTTGGTTTGGTCCTCCAAGTGGAGGGCACCAAGGAACTTGCTTCTAGGAGAATCTTGATGATATGTAAGAGGAGGGCTTTAGAGAGACCATGAGGCATGTGTAGACATGTAGTAATTGGTTCTAGGCAGCTCTCTATAAAGGGGAGGCTCTTTGATTGACTCTGAAGGCATTAAAAAGACCTATCCAGATCAGCTATGTCCTCTTTGCATCTTTCAGTCAATTGACTTCATTTGGTGACCAGTTTGTTCATAGCATCATCTGAGCTACCATACTGTAAGGGAAAGGACATATGGCCTTAAGAAAGAGATCTTGGGGGCAGCTATTTGCAGTGAGTAGAGCACAGCCCCTGGAGTCAGCAGGACCTGAGTTCAAATCTAGCCTCAGACACTTGACAAGCTAGCCATGTGACCTTAGGCAAGTCACTTAACCCCAATTGCCCTGCCTTCCCTCCTCCAAAAAAGCAAAAACAAAACAAAACAAAAAAGAGATCTTGGTTCTTGGCCTTTTTGTTCTTTTCCATTCTAAGCAAAGGGAGTGATGCCTCTGACCTTGAATATTTGGGACTCCAGTTCAGTAGAAGGACTCATCTAGCAGTCTTGCCACATCTGAATATTAACTTGGTGGGACTACTGCTATGTAGGAAGTAAGTTACTTTATGAACCTAATCTACTGCCCCACCCCAGCCTTTGAGCCTCCCCCCACCCATTGAGGTGATCTAGGGAAGATTATGATCTTTAGCTGATAAGAGAAATGCTTGTGCTTTGTTTTGCCTATACCTTCTAAAAATATCTCTTCATAAAATTGAATTGATGTTCTTTGGTTGATGGAATGGGGGGGGGGGAGGGCTCTAATGATAGAAGGGACACTTCTAGAGGCTCATAGGGTACCAGTTAGAGAATGTCCACACATACTCTACAATCTCTTCAAAGCACTTTTCTTTTTCATGATTCTCCTCGTAGTGAGGTTGCATCCACCCAACAAACTCACGGGGCCTGTGTATTCACCAAAAGTCCATTGCCTGATACAATGAGCTCTGTGTCCACAGTCAAGTCATTTAACCTGTCAGTGCCCTAAGGCATCTCCAAGAATAAAACTTACTTGGGAGTTGCTGGTCCACTTTAATCAAAAAGATTTTATAAATCAAGTCAACCCTCCCTCTTCCACCTTCCCCCCCCCCCCCCGGGGAAAAAAAATGACTCAGGAGATAAATTCTGTTGCTGGATAGAGAATTGGCATCTCATGTTCCAGAGAGTGACTTTTGAAACAATCTGCTCTTGTGGATTAGCCAAACTACAATTCACAGGTGACTCTAATTTTCAGTTGTTTGTGAACCATGCAAATGTGAGACATACTTAAGGAAAGAAGCATGTCTCTTTGCCATGGGGAACTGTCAGCGACACAGACAAAAATTACCTAGTTGAAGCTGAAACAATGGAAAATAACAGAGTAATCTTGCTGGAACAGGGAAAATAACATGGAGATCAAATACCAGATGATAGAAAAGTTGACCTCTCTTTTTCTTTTTCTTTTTTTTCCCCTAAGTCAGTCCTCAATCTGATTTTCTCTTCCAAATAAAAAAGGCCCTTTAGATTCATAGATCTAGTAAAAATCTACAGCAAGAGGCAATGTCATAAAATTCACGTGTATTTTTCTCTCTTTTCTGGAATGGGTGGCCAAGGTTCCAGAGAGTTTGTGGTTCATTCTATTTTTTGTATATCTTTGAAAGTCTCAAACCTCTTTGTGTTCAGTTTTCTTTTCCTTTTTTATTTCTTTTTTGGAAAACCAAAGCTCTTGTTTGAGACAAGTTTTGTTATATTGATGATGGTTTTATCCAAGAAGCTTTTGGATTTTTACAGCATTTTTTGGTTTTGTTTTTGTAACACTTTAAAATGGAAAAAAATTATAGTTTCAAAAATTCAGAACAGCAACCTTCCCCCCCAAAAACCCCATATGCATATATTCAAACCAGTTGAAGTTCATTCATTCTTGAAATCTTTATAGATTCTAATCACTCCTATACAGAAACACATTCTTCTATCTTTGATCTTTCTTGATTTAACAAGTTTATAAAAGCATCCTCCAAGAAGCCTTTCTATATCACTAGACTGTGAGGAAGAAGGAAAGATCACAAGAGTGGAGGGCTGCTTTTGTCCAATTTGTTTCCTATGCGTTTAGGTAAGTTGTTGACTGAAATACAGCTTTGTCTGACCTTTTTTTTTTTTTCAAAACAATCTATTGACAGTTTTTCTCATGAACTAAATAGTATTGCTGATTTACCTTTATATTTCTTTACATTTTCCACATCAGCATTGTTGAGTGGAAGAGTCCTCCAGGTTTTGGAGTACAAGGATGTGGATTCAAGTTCTGGCAACTTGGGGAACCTTAGGCAATACACTTGAGCTCACTGGATTTCAGTTTCCTCTTCTCTAAGCTGAAGGGGCTGCAATACAGGAACCCTAGGTTCCCCTTCAGCTCCTATTATTCTGTAGAGTCTAAGTAAACCATCTTAGCAAGATTTCTGCTAATCTTAAAAACATTATTAAGGAATAAAACACAATAAATGGATTCAAATTGGTGATCTGCAGGAATCCTTTCAGCACTAAATCATGGTTTAGGGGGAAAAGTTGTAGCAATGATTTTGTTTCCTTATTTCCTATTCTTATTCCTTCAGTTTCTTTTTTCTTCTCATTGTCATAGTTAGCCTTTATAGTACTATATTGAATAATAGTGGTGATAATTGGCCTCTTTGCTTCACTCCTGATCTTATTGGGATTTTATTCTAGCTTAATCCCATTACTGATTATTCTTGCTGATGGTTTTAGATAGATATAACTTATCATTTTAAGGAAAGCTTCATTTATTCATATGCTTTCTATTGTTTTTAATCAGAATGAATGTTGTATTTTGTCAAAAAAATTTTCTGCATCCATTCAGATGATCACACGATTTCTGTTGGTTTTGTTATTGATATGGTTAATTATACTGTTAGTTTTCCTGCATTCCTGGAAAAAATTCCACCTGTTCACAGTATATGATCTTCATGATAGATTGTTAGAATTTCCTTTCTTATGTAATCTTCTTGCTAGTATTTTATTTTTAAAGAATCAACAGTTTGGTAAAGGAAGCACAAAAAATGAGAAAAAATGTACAAAAATTCACTGAAGAAAAGAACTCTGTATAAAGTAGAATTGGCCAAATGGAAAAGGAGGTAAAATGCTAAATGAAGAAAATAACACCTTAAAAATTAAAATTGGACAAATAGAAGCTAATGGCTCCATGTGACATCAAAAATCAAACGAAATCAAAAGAACGAAAAAATAGAAGATGGTAAATATCTCACTGAAAAAGCAATTGACCTGGAAAATAAATCCAGGAGAGATGATTTAAGAATTATTGGGCTAGGGGCAGCTAGGTGGCGCAGTGAATAGAGCACCGGCCCTGGAATCAGGAGTACCTGAGTTCAAATCCGGCCTCAGACATGTAACTCAAAAAACTAGCCGTGTGATCTTGGGCAAGTCACTTAACCTCAACTGCCCTCCAAAAAGCAAAAAAAAAAAAAGAATTATTGGGCTACCTGAAAGCAATGACCATAACAAAAAACTCTGGATATCATCCTGCAATAAATTATCCAGGAGGGGTGGCTAGGTGGTACAGTGACTAGAGTACTGGACCTGGAGTCAGCTATGTGACCCTGAGTAAGTTTCTTAACCCCAATGGCCTCTTTTTAAAAAAGAATCAATAGAAATTGAAAGAATCCAGTGATCACTTCCTCCCAAATGAGATCCCAAAATGAAAACTTCCAGGAATATTATAGCCAAATTACAGAACTCCCAAATGAAAGAGAAAATATAAGCAGCTAGAAAGAAACACTTCAAATATTGTGGAGCCATAGTTGGTATCACACAGGATTTAGCAGCTTCTACATTAAAGGATAGGAGAGCTTAAAATATTATATTCAAGAAGGAATGGGATATTCAAGAAGGGAATGATCATTCATTGAAATAGAGGACTTTCAGGCATTCCTGAAGAAAAGACCAGAGCTGAACAAAATTTGACTTTCAAATTGAAGACTCAAGAGAAATATAAAAAGGTAAACAGGAAAGAGAAAACAAAGGATTTAGTAAAGCTAAACTGTGTACCTCCTTACATAGGAAGATACTGATAACTTAAGAACTGTATCACTGTTGGGGAAGTTAGGAGTATACCTAGATAGAAGTTGTGGGTATGAGGTGACTTTGATGGCATGATATCTAAAGGAAAAAATTTAGGAATAAGAGAGGTTACACTGGGAGCAGAGGGAAGGGAGAGGTAGGATTGGGGGTAAGTTATCTCACCTGAAAAGCTGTTAAAAAGACATATTATAGTAGAGGGGAATGATAGAGGGTGGTTATGGGCATAATTTGAAATTGATTCTCCTTGGAATTGGCTCATACAGGGGAAAACACACACAGTCAGTTGGGTATAGAAATCTATTTTACCCAATAGGGAAGTAAGAGGGGAAGGGGTTAAGAAAAAGGGGGGAGCTGACAGAAGGAAGGGTAGATTGGGGGAGGCAGTGGTTAGACTCAAAGTGCTGAGTGAGGAGGGATGGCAGGGGAAGAGAGAGAGAGAGAGAGAGAGAGAGAGAGAGAGAGATATTAACAGGAGGAAAAATAGGATGGAGGGAAATACACAGTGATCATAACTGTGAATGTGAATGAGATTAATTCACTTATAAAATAGAAGCAGATAGCAGAGTGAATTAAAAACCAGAATCCTACAATATGTTGTTTACAATAAGCACACTTGAAGGAAAGAGACACACAGAGAAGAGGGTTGGAATAGATTCTATTATGCTTCACCTGGAATAAAAGAAGTAGAGGTAGCAATTATAATCTCAGATAACACAAAAGTAAAAATAGATTTAATTAAAAGAGATAAGGAAGGAAACTAAATTTTGCTAAAAGGTACCACAGACAATGAAATAGTATCAATACTAAATGCATATTCACCAAATGGTATAGTATCCAGATTCTTAAAGGAGAAGTTAAATCACAGGAGGAAATAGATACTAAAACTGTATTCATGTGGGACCTCAACTTTTCCCTCTTAGAAATAGGTAAATCTTACTACAAAATAAACAAGAAAGAAGTTAAGGTGAACAGAATTTTAGAAACAGACAGATGATAGACCTCTGGAGAAAACTGAATGAGAATAGAAAAATTGTATACCTTTTTCTCAGCAGTACATGGCACCTGCACAAAAATTCACCAGGACATAAAAACCTCACAGTCAAATGTAGAATGACAGAAATCTTACATGTATCATTTTTTGGATCATAGTGCAATAAAATTGCATTCATTAAAGGTCAGTAGAAAGATAGATTAAAAATTAATTGGACGGGGTGGCTAGGTGGCGCAGTGAATAGAGCACCGGCCCTGGAGTCAGGAGTACCTGAGTTCAAATCCGGCCTCAGACACTTAACACAAAAAACTAGCCGTGTGACCTTGGGCAAGTCACTTAACCCCAACTGCCCTCCAAAAAGCAAAAAGCAAAAAACAAAAAAAAACAAAAATTAATTGGAAATTAAGTAATGTAATCTTAAAGAATGAGTGGGTCAAAGAACAAATAATAGAAACAATGAATAATTTCATTAAACAGAATGAAAATGATGAGACAACATACCAAAATTTATGGGATGCAGCCAAAGTAAGAAAAGCATTGAACTAAAAAATACAACCAGGAACTGGTTTTATGAAAAAAAAATACAAGCCATTGGTTAATTTTATTAAAAGAAAATAAAAAGAAAGAATGAGTAGAAGGAAGGAAGGAAGGAAGGAAGGAAGGAAGGAAGGAAGGAAGGAAGAAAACCAAATTATCAATATCAAAAATGAAAAGAGTGTATTCACTATCAATGAAGAGGAAATTAAAGCAATTATTAAGAACTATTTTCCCCATTTATATGTGAATAAATCTGGTAATCTAAGTGAAATCAATGAATATTTACAAATATATATATTGCCCAAATCAACAGAAGAGGAAATAAAATGCCTATACAACCTATCTTAGAAAAAAGAAATTGAACAAACCATCAATGAACTCCCCAAGAAAAAATCCTAAGCAATGAAAACAGCTCCCTAAAAAGTAGAATTGGCCAAATGAGACAGGAGGTAAATAAGCTTATTGAAGAAAATAACTCCTTAAAAATTAGACAAATGGAAGCTAATGATTCCATATGAGACATCAAGAATCAAACAAAATCAAAAGAATGAAAAAATAGAAGGTAATGTGAAATATCTTTTAGGGGGGGAAAAACTAACCTGGAAAATAGATCTAGGAAAGATAATTTAAAAATTATTCAACTACCTTAAAGCCATGATCAAAAAAGAAAAGAACCTGGACATCATACTTTAAAAAATTCCATTTAACTTTGATTGTTAGATTTCTTGGCATAAAAGTGGGTAAAATAGCTCCTAATAACTGCTTTAATTTCATTTTCATTGGATGAATTTACCTTTTTCATTTTTGATACTAGCAATGTGGTTTTCTTCATTTTCTAATCAAATTGCCAATGGTTTATCTATTTAATTGGGGTTTCCCCCAATAATACCAGATCCTAGTTTTATTGATTAGTTCAATGATTTTTTACTTTCAGTTTTATTAATCTGTCCCTTGATTTTCAGGATTTCCACTGAAATTTTTTCTAACACAGAATCCAGAATACTATGAAGGTTGCCCTGTCATAAGGATTAGTATGCTCATTTTACAAATGAATAAACTGAGGCTTAGTGAGGTGATACTGTGGTCTCTTGACCAGTAAGTATTGGAACCAGAAATCATAGCTAGGCCTTCCAATGAGATTCCACACTGCCATGCAAATGGTTATTAAGTAACTCTACTCAATCATGGTAGAGATGATCCCAAATATGTTGGAATAGAAAGGAAGCAAGGTCTGAGATTGAAATATGGTTAGTTTAGTAATAGGTCTAGTGAACAATAGGTGATGAAATTGAATGACCTCCTGTAGAGTGTTCTTCTAAATCTCTGCTGCCATGATTTAAAAAAATGTGCTACTATAATTCTGTGAACTAATCTTTAGAATTGGTTTTACTTTTAGGGTTTTTTTCAAGTTTTATTATATGTGTGTGTGCATGTGTGTATTTTTTTAAAGCAGAAGGACTTTAAATTTTTTTCCAGTTCCAAATTCTCTCCTTCCTCCAAGCCCTTCTACTACACAATGAGAAGTCAAGAAAAAAAATCACAAATTTGTATGTCACGAAAGACAAATTTCTGCATTAGTCATTTCCTGAGGAAGAAAAGGAAAGGAAAAATGTTTCTTTTTTAATTCTTTAATTCATCAGTCTTCTATCTAGAAGTGGATAACACTCTTCATTATGCGTGCTTTGGAATTGTTGTTAGGGTTTTTTTTATAAGTTACTAAGTCTTTCCAAGTTGATTATCTTTATAATTTTGCCATTACTGTATAGATTGTTTTCCTGGTTCTTTTCATTTAACTTTGAAGTGATCATGCATTCAAGTGAGCATGTTCCTTTAATCCTTTCATACCATAATAATATTCCATCACATCTATATACCTTGTTGTAAAGCCAAGCACAAGCAGCTTTCCAGAAGACTGCTGTTGTGAACAGCTTCAAGGTTCTGATTACATAGTATAGTGAACATTCTATTCAACAACAAATCAGAGCAAAACACTCACAGTAAATCAAGGTACACCATTCTCAATGTTACAACTTATCACAGAAAATCAAAATACAGCATTCATCATGTCACCACTCAACCCATCACCAAAATGGCCACATAGTTTTCACCAAAGTGGCCACAACAGTTTTGAACAAAGTACAATCATTTAATCAGTCAATCACTTAGTAACTCAATCTTTCAATCATAAAGTACAAAAAGTCAAAGTCCTCCACCCATGGGGTACAATTAAGTTCCTATTTGCACTACTAGTGCAAATCAGTCACTATTCAGCCATCAGTCACTATTCAATCATCAGTCACTACTCAGTCATCAGTCACTACTCAGTACCCTCTTAAGGGGTGGTGGAAAATACACAGGCCATCCACCCCACAGTCACAAGTAAATCACAATCTCATAACTACTTAGTACCCATGGAGAGTTCTTTTCATCTTGACTCAGGACAGGGTTTCAGCTTCCCTGGATCCCCTTCCATGGTCCCAACTCCTACCTGGATTCACTAAACTGTCACCTGGGTTCAAAGGTAGACAGCTTCCAGTTCCTTATCCAGTTCTTCATGCAGTTCCCATTCCATGCTGAAGCTCACAGTGTCCAGTCCACTTCAAATCCTTCACAGCCTCTGTTCCTGAGAAGTCAAGGCTTAACAAAGCCACAAGTAAGTTTATACAAAGTACTGGCATCATAGTCATGCTTACTTGGTCTTTTGCAACTCTGGTTGGCCCTAAGAACTCTTCAGGAGCTTCATTCTCAAAATCAAAATAACTTTCTCCCATTCTCAAAACCAAGATCACTTTCTCCATGGAAGGTCCAGTCCAGCAGTAGCAGTCTAGATTTCAGGTACTCATCCCAAGAAGTTCTGACTTTCCCAGCTGGAGTTTTTCCTTATATACAGTATTGCTCCTCCCTGTTCAGCCCCTTCCTGTTAGGTCAACAACATGGGTTCATACCTTCTGTTTCTTTAACAGAGGCTTAATTTGAAAGTAGGTGCTAAGTACCTCTTAGCTTAGCAATACAAAGGGATCTTCAAATTTCATTACCATTACACTTGTTCAGCCATTCCCCCATTTTCTTTATTTTCCAATTCTTTGTTACCACAAAAAAGAATTGTGAGATAGATAGATAGAGAGACAGACAGACAGATAGATCATTTATTACTTTCTTTGTTCTCTGTGGAATATATACCCAGTAGAAATATTGCTGGGTATTTTTACACATAGTTCCAAATTGCTTTACAGAATGGTTGGACTAGTTCACAATGTCATCAGCAGGGCATCAGTGTACCTGTTTTCCCACTTCTCCTCCAGCATTTGTAATTGTCCTTGTTGTTTATTACATTAGCCAACCTTATAGGTATAAGGTGATACCTCAGAAGTGTTTTAATTTCATTTCTCAATATTTTAGGAATTTAGAACATTTTTCACATAGTTATTGATAGCTTTGATTTCTTCCTCTGGAAACTACCTATATATATCCTTTGACCCTTTATCAATTGAGGAATGGCTCTCATTCCTGTGAATTTGACTTATTTCCTTATATATATTTTAGATATGAGACCATTATCAGAGATACTTGCTGAAAAGATTTTTATTTTTTAGTTGTCTTATTTTTTGCTGCATTGGTTTTGTTTGTGCAAAATTTTGTTTATTTAATCAGAATTATCCATTTTACCTCCAGTAATCCTTTCTATCTCTTTTTCAGTCATGAACTCTTCCCCCTATCCATAGATTTGGTTTCTCCACTACTTCACTGATTTGTTTACATTATCCTTTATGTCTAAATAATGTATCCATTTTGAGCTTAATCTTGGTATATTATGTGAGATGTTGGTCTTTGTATAATTTCTGCCAGACCACTTTCCAGTTTTCCCAACAATTTTTGTCAAGTAGTGAGTTCTTGCCCTGGTAGCTGTGATCTTTGAGTTTATCAAACCCTAAGTTTTTGTGCGCATTTATTTCTGTATATTGTATGCTTAATTTGTTACACATATCAATCTCTCTATTTCTTATCCAGTGTCAAATTGCTTTGATGATTGCAGCTTTGTAGTATTGTTTGAGATCTGGTACTTTTAGGCTGCCTTCCTTAATAGTTTTTAATTGGTTCCTTTATAGTTAGAACTTTTTATTCCTCTAGAGAAATTCTGTTATTTTTACTCTCTTTATAAATTGATTTTATTTGTTTTATTTTTTTAGTTTGGTATAGTACAGAATAAGTAAATTAATTTGGGTAGTGCTGTCACTTTTATTATATTGGCTTGCCCTACTCATGAGCAATTAAGATTTTTCCACTTGTTTATATCTGTCTTTAGTTGCATCAAGAGTGTTTTATAGTTGTGTTCCTATAGTCCCTATGTGTGTGTTGCCTGGTAGGCTTGCAAGTATTTTATGTTCTCTGTAGTTATTTTAAATGAAATTTCTCATATCTCTTTCTGCTGTATTATATTTGTAATATATAGAAATGCTAATGATTTATGTGGGTTTATGTCCTATAACTTTGCTGAAGTTGTTAATTATTTCAGTTAGTTTTTTAGTTGATTCCCTAGGGTTCTCTGGATTCTCCAGAGTTCTCATCAGCAAAAAGTGATCATTATGTTTCCTCTTTGCCTATGCTTATTCTTTCCATTTATTTTCTTGTCTTCTTGCTATATTATTGCATTTCTAGTACAATATTGAATGGTACTGGTGATGATGGCAGCTAGATGGTACAGTAGACAGAGTGCTAGACCCAGAGTATGGAAGACCTGAGTTCAAATGTGGCCACAGACATGAGCTGTGTGACCCCAGGCAAGTCATTTAATCATGTTTGCCACATTTTCTCATCTGGAAAATGTGCTGGAGAAGGAAATGCAAACCGTTCCCATATCTTTGCCACACAAGTATAGTCGAGAAGAGTCAGGCATGACTAAAACAACTGAATGGCAAAAACTGGTGGTAATAGACATCCTTGCCTTTCTGTCTAGGTTGGATTGTTGTGGAAGAGTTTGTGGGGCAACTGACTCTGCCTTCTTGGACTATAGATCTGTGATGAGCAAAGTTTACTTTGTGAAAGTCAGGTGAAGTAAAACAATCTTGCTGCTGCTGATCCATAGTCCTCAAGGGAATGAAAGAAATGTTGATTGCTTGCCTCCATGTCATGTGGAGTATAAAGACTGTTGTTGTTTACTAGCTATGAAATGTTTCTATTCCACCAGGAAACCAGCTGGCAAGAGTATACGTGATAGTCAAAACAGATAAGTAGGAAGATGGATCATATTAGAAGTAGTGGGAAGATTTTGTATATTGCATATTAATGTTTATACCTGAATTGGTTTTAGCTTTACATTTTTCATTTAGATATTTGTGAAAAGTGATTACTTTGTGGTTTTAACTGTCATTTGATTGTATCCATTTCCAGCAACAGAGTCACATTGACCTCTAAAATCTAGTGTCTTCAGGGTGGAGCCAAGATGGCAAAGTATAAACAGCACTTCTGAATTACTCCAGTTTCCACCTCCTCCAATACATGTAAAAAATTACTCTAAACAAATTTTAGAGCTACAGAACCCACAAAGTGACAGAGAGAAACAATCTCCTGCTGAAGGAAGCCTGGCAGGTTGGCAGGAAGGGTCCATTGCAATGCTGGGAGCCAGCCTAGTTCAGTCCCCCATAAGCTGTGGTTTTAACTCAGGGTGGTCCCACAGCCACAGCTTTCATGAGAGTAAATCATCAGCAGCTGTAGCAGTTTCCAGACTTCTCAATCCATAAATGCCAAAGACAAACTGAAAGGTCAGTGTAGAACGTTATTGGTCCAGCAAGAGATAGAAGAGCATGGTCCAGCTGCTATCCATGGAGCGAAAAGTGGCAGAGGCACAGTGGCTGTAGCCACTGCCACATGGCTACTTTAGAGCTCTTACAGATTGTAGGGAGGCCAAGTGACCATTCAGAGGGTAATTGCTCTTGCTTTGACCTGCTTGGATCCAAATCACAGTCTTGGGTAGGGGTCTTGGGGTATGTGACCAGTGAGCTGGACTATGTGGGGACTGTAAAGAGGGCACCCATCTAATAGCTCTGGCAGCTGCCAAACCCCCAGCAATTTGGGACATAGCTCTCTCCGTTCTGGAAGCAGAGTTCTATCATGGCAAAGAACTCACAAGTCAAGTAATTGGCTGCCAGTATGGGCAAGCAGAGGAAGCACAAACAGACTATAGAATCCTTTTGTGGGGAAAAAAGGGTCAAAGCATGGAGTGGGAGGAAGACAGTGACGTCAGAACTCCTGCATCAAAAGCCTCCAAGAAAAATATGAACTGACAGGCTATGGAGGAGCTCAAGATGGATTATGAAAATCAAGAGAAATACAGGAAAATTTGGGAAGAGAAATGAGAATGATGCAAGAAAATCAGGAAAAGTGAGCCAACAGCCTGCTAAAGAAGACCCAAAAATACACTGAAAAAAAATAACACCTTAAAAATAGACTAACTCAAATGGCAAAAAAGGTCCAAAAAGCCAATGAGAAGAATGCTTTAAAAAGCCAAATTTGTCAGATGAAAAAGGAATTTCAAAAACACACTGAAGAGAATAACTCCTTCAAACTTAGACTGGAGAAATTGGAAGCTAATGACTTTATGAAAAATCAAGATACTACAAAACAGATCCAAACAATTGAAAAAATAGAAGGAAATGTGAAATATCTCATTGTAAAAACCACTGACCTGGAAAATAGATCCAGGAGAGATAATTTAAAATTATTGGACTACCTGAAAGCCATGATCAGAAAAAGAACCTAGACACCATCTTTCAAGAAATTTTCAAGCAAAATTGCCCTAATATTCTAGAACCAGAGGGCAAAATAGAAATTGAAAGAATTCACCAAATGCCCCTTGAAAAATATCCCAAAAAGAAAACTCCTAGGAATATTATAGCTAAATTCCAGAGTTCCCAGATCAAGAAGAAAGTACTGCAAGCAGTCAGGAAGAACCAATTTGAGTATTGTGGAAACACAATCAGGATAACACAAGACCTACCAGCATCTACATTAAGGGATCAAAGGGCTTGGAATATGATATTCCAGAGATCCAAGCACCAAGGACTAAAATCAAGAATCACCTACCCAGCAAAACTGAGTACAATGCTACAGGGAAAAATATTTTCATTCAATGAAATAGAGGACTTTAAAGCATTCTTGATGAAAAAACCTGAGCTGAACAGAAAATTTGACTCTCAAATACTAGAAGCAAGAGAAGCATGAGAGGTAAACAGGAAAAAGAAATCATACAGAACTTAGTAAAGTTGAACTATTTACATGCCTACATGGGAAAAATGATAATTGTAACTCATAAGACTTTTCTCAGTATGAGGGTAGCTGAAGGGAACATGTGTATGTGTGTTTATATACATACATACATACATACATGTGTGTATAGAAGGATGTATGTGTATAGGAACATATATGTTAGTGTGGGCATATGTATGTTCCTGTATACATAGTCAAAGAGAACAGGATGCGTTGACTATGAAGAGATGATATCTAAAAAATAAAATTAAGAGGTGAGAGAGGAATTTATTGGGAGAAGAAGAAAGGGAATGTTAGATTAGGGTAAATTATCTCACATAAAAGAGGCAAGAGAAAACTGTTAGAATGGAGGGGAAGTGCAGGAAGGTGAAAGGGAATAGGACAACCTGATCTTCATTGAATTTGGCCTAAGGAGGGAATAACATACACACTCAATTTGGTATCTTACCCTACAGGAAAATAGGGGGTTATGGGATAAGAGCAGGGAGGATAGAAGGGAGGGCAGATTGGGGGAGAGTGTAGTTAGAAACAAACATTTTTGAAAAGGGATAGGGTCAAAGGAGAAAACAGAATAAGGGGGGGGTGGGATAGGATGGAGGGAGATATAGTTAGTCTTCCACAATATAACTACTATGGAAATTGTGCGGGTAATGACACATATACAATCTATAATGAAGTGCTTATCTTCCCAGTGGGGCTGGGTAAGGAGGGAAGAAGGAGAAAAAATCTGGAACCCAATGTTTTAAAAACAAATGTTTAAAAATTTGTTTTTACATGTGACTGGGAAATAAGATATACAGCTACTGGGGTATAGAAACCCATCTTGCCCTACTATAAAGTTAGGGGGGTTAAGGGGGAGGATACAAGAGAGAACAGATTGGGCAAGGGATATTCAGTAGGCTTGCTATTTGGGGGTAGGGGTAGGGAAAAGATGGGGAGAAAAAATTATAACTCAAAATCTTGTGGAAATAAATATTGAAAACTAAAAATAAAAAATAAAATAAAATCTAGTGTCTTCTAGATGTGTGACAGACCATGGACTTTGTCAGAAGGGCACATGCAAAAGGGAGCTATTTTTCCCCAATAGTGACACAGTATCACAGTAGATTTTACCATAAATCTTAATGTTTCATAATCTCTCAGGTCTGACATTGCCAGTGTCTCTGAGTCCTGAAGTTAGCAGCAGAGAGCAGTTATGAGATAATACTTCTGTAAGCAGCTAAGGCTGGAGGGGCAGTCATCAGAGAGCTGAACTTGGAATTAGGAAGACTCACCTTTCTTAGTTCAAATCTGTCCTCAGATAACTTATTAGTTCTGTGTCCCTGGGTGAGTCACTTCACCCTATTTGCCTCAGTCTCCTCATCTGGAAAATGAGCTGGAGAAGGAAATAGCAAACCTAATATTTTTTCCAAGAAAACCTCAAATGGGGTCACAAATAATCGGACATGACTGAACAACAAAAGGCTAGAGACTGAGCTTTATTGATACATATAAATTCTGAATATCTTCCTTCAACTCAAAAGGCCTTTCATATGCCCACACGTGTTGGTAAATTCTTGTGGTTCTAATTCAGAACATATAACTAGCATTAAAGAATTATATTTCTTTTTGTGATTGAGAAAATTTTTTCCTGGTAGTAGTACTAGGCTCTGTATCAGAGACTCAGAGAAAAATAGGTTCTGAAGGGACCTTAGATTATATAAACCAATCCCTTAATTTTATAGATGGGGGAGCTGAGGCCCAGAAAGGTGGAGAGGGGGAATGACTTGCCAGAGTTCATGTACCTAATTAGCAACAGAGGTAGAATTAGAACCTAGATGTCCTAACTCCCAGCCTAGTATGCTCACTCTTTCTCCGTCTTCCTGTTTCTCTACCTCAATCTCAATCTCTGTCTCTGTCTATATTTCTGTAGATGCCTGTGGTTTTTTTTATCAGATTTTTCGTCTTTTTTAAGAAGGATTTTTTATTTGGTTCTCTTGATTAATTTCCTTGTCTTTCTGCATCCTGTGTCCAAATTTATTATTTGATTAGTTGTCTATGTCTATTCCTTCTTTAGCCTCTTTATGTTTCTTGTGGAATTAAAATTTTTAAAGTACAAAATTTGAGCTCCCTCTTCTAACCAATTACTTGTTACATCTACAGTGTTTGTAAATTTTGCCCCTTTTTATGACTCACTCTTAGAAGTATTAATTTATGATGGAAGTTATGACGATAGTAGCATTGCTCATGGTGGAAATTACCCTGTGACTCAAATCATGTGGTCAAATTCTACTTTTGACCCACCCCATGGTTATTTTCTTTCCCATTTATCATTCAGTTTCTTCTGTGGGTCTGTGACCTTTCACTCTTCTGTGTATCATTTGGCCACAGGAGCTCTGATTTGTCTTCTCCTAAGACAGAATATTGTCTGTGGATGAACGTTTTATCTCAGAGAAGATGTTTTCCCTGTACACAAATTCTCCATACATTAGATCCATTTCCAGTTATAGGCATATACCTCTTTTCTCAGGGGAACACTCTTCATTGGGATGCCCTCCTCATTTTATTAAGATCTCATGCTTTTATTCCCTTGCTTCAATGATTCCCTTTTGCTTTCTCTTCCATTCTCCTGAAGCATTTCTTCTTGCTAAGAGACTACAGGAGCTATCTTCCCTTCATGGTTTATCATTGACTAAATTTAGGGCACATCACATATTCCTCTCTATCTTCTACCTCTCTTTTTTCCATTTAGAGAGCCTCTCATTCTGTAATTTAGTCCCATATAATGAATCAATCAGTAAACAAATATTTATGTGTCAAACACTGTGCTAAGTGCTAGGAATATAAAAAGAGGCAAAAGACATTCCCTGCCCTCATGGAGCTTACAGTATAATGAAGTAGATGATATGCAAATAAATTTTAAACAGAGCAAAACTGAATAGGATGTTGTGATAAATAAGATAAAGAGGAAATAACACAAGGAGGACACTAGAATTAAAAGGATTTGAAGAAGGCTCCTTTTTTTAAAAAAATTTTTATTTATTTTTAACATTCATTTTTTTAATTAAAGTTCCAAATATCTCCCTTCCTCGTGCCTCTCACTCACCAACTGATAAGCAAGCAATATGATATCAGTTATACATGTGTAGTCATGTAAAACAGATTTCTGTATTAGCCATGCTGCCAAAAAATGCAAGAAAAAATAAAGTGAAAAAAGCATGCTTCAATCTTTGCTCAGACTTCATTATTTCTCTCTCTAGAGATGGATTGCATTTTTCATCATGGGTCCTTTGGAATTTTCTTGGATTGTTGTCTTGATCAGAGTAGCTAAGTTGTTCATAATTGATCATAATTATAATATTACTGTTACTCTGTACAATGTTCTCCTAGTTTCCCTCACTTTACTTTGCATCAATTCACGTAAGTCTTCCTAGGTTTTTCTGAAACCATCCTGCTCATCATTTCTTATAACACAATAATGTTGCATCATAAGAATATGCCAAAACTTATTCAGCCATGCCCCAGTTGACAGGCATTTCCCCAATTTCCAATCCTTTGCCATCACAAAAATAACTGCTATAAGAATTTTTGTACATATAGGTTCTTTCCCCTTTTCCTTGATCTGTGGGATACAGAGCTAGTAGTGATATTAGTGTTCAGAGGGTATGCATTACTCTTTAGGCATAGTCCTAGAGTATTTTCCAAAATGTTTGGACTAGTTCACAACTCCACCAACATTGCATTAGTGTCCCTATTTTTCCACACCCCCTCCATTGCTTATTTTCCTTTTCTGTCATGTTAGCCAATCTGATAGGTGTGAGGTGATACCTCAGAATTGTTTAAATTTGCATTTCTCTACTTGATAGTGATTTAGAGCATATTTATGTGACCATTGACAAACTTTGATTTCTTCCTTTGAAAACTTCCTGTTCACATCCTTTTACCATATATGAATTTGGAAATGGCTCTTATTTATATGAATTTATCTTAGTCCCCTCTATATTTGAGAAATGAGGCCTTTAACAGAGAAACTCTGCATTTTTTTTCCTTTCTAATTATGGCTGCTTGGTTTTGTTTGTGCAAAAATCATTTAATTTCATGTAATTAAAATCATTTTACTTCCCATGATACTCTCTATCTCTTGTTTGTTCATAAACTCTTTGGGGAAGGCTTCTTGTAGAAGTGGGATTTTAGTTGGAACTTAAAGGAGATCAGGGAAATCAGTAGTTGGAGAGGAGGGAGATCATTCCAGTCTCGGGGGATAGCCAGAAAAAAATGCTGAGCTAAAATTTGGAGTGTCTTATTTGTGAAATAGCCACGAAGCCAATATCAAGGGTTCAATGAGTACATGTCAGGGAGTAAGGTGTAAAAAGACTGGAAAGGTAGGAGGGGGCTAGGTTATAAAGGTCTTTGAATGCTAAAAAGAGCATTTTGTATTTGATGCTAGAGGCAATAGAGGCACTGGAGTTTGTTGATTAGGAGGTAGGGGTGGGGAGGGCATGATATGATTGGATCTCTGATTTTGGAAATCATGTTAGTGGCTGAATGAATGATAGATTGGAGTGGGGAGAGACTTGAGGCAGGCAGACCCACCAGAAGGTAATTGAAATAGTTCAAGTGTAAGGTAATAAGGGCTGCACTAGAATGGTGGCAATGTCAGAGGAGAGAATGGGCATATTCACAAAATGTTGAGAAGGTGAGATTGACAGAAATTGACAACAGATTGGATATGGACAGGAGGAGGGGAGCAGTAAGAGACAGGAGTTCAGGATGGCCTTGAAGGCATTCGTATAGATTTTAGGTCAGGGTATTTCAGGTTTGGTCTTACATGACCTGTCCAATTTCTTTAAATTCCTTTTTTTTGATCTTTGTCCCCTTGTGTACATTTGAAACAGAAAATCTCTTAATCATTCCTCTGTTGTCATTTTTTTTAAAAACCAGTTAGGTCAGGCTTTCTCTTTCCTAGCATAATCTTTAGAAATGGGATAATTTATTTCATTGCCTATTCTTTCATTGGCACTTATATTTAATAACCTTTCTTGTGTTTCTATTGTTTGGGATGATTTCAAGTAGAAAAATCTTTTCACATCTGATTTCTTTTGTAAGAATACTTCAGATGCATCTCTTTATTCATTGTCCATTTTTTTTTTGCTTTGATCATTATCTCAGATGTGCAGGATATGTCATTAGGGGTTTTATCTTGAGTTTCTTTGCTTTTGGTGGTGTTGGGGGATATGTTATTCTATTACCATTTTCTCTTTCAAGGGGGTGCAGGATAGTTCTTTGTTACTCAAATTTTCTTCCTTTATATTTGACAGTCTTTCTCCTGGACACTTGTAGAATTTGTTGTTTGTCATTGGAATTGTTAGATTTAATCACTATGTGCCTTGGAATTAGAAGTATATGTTTTATATTTCTGGATGTGATCTGTGGATTCTTTTGATTGGTACTTTGTTTTCTATATTCAGAAGTAGTGGGAAGTTTTATTGTATTATTTCCTGCATTATTACATCTAGGTTTTCTGTTTTGTTATATTTTTCTGTGAGACTTACAATCCTTATTTCTATATATCCTGTCTTTGACAACAGTGGCTTTTCCTTATGTAGGGATCATGTGCTCTTTTAGCATTATTGATTTTTAATTTTCTTCTTCCAGATGTCCTTCACTTCAGTATATTTATATTTCAAATCTCTTGTTTTGCTTTTTGCCTCTTTGAAGAAATTTACCACTGTGGATTCAAGTCTTTCTATTGTATGATTATTTTTGTTGTCCAGGTCATATGTTTTGATACTTGTTCCCTTCTAACTTCTCATATATTTTTCATTTCTCTTGTGAACCATTCTGGAACATATTCTTATGGTTCCATTCCCTCTCAGGGTTCCACAGAGTTCCATGTTTGATCAGGTACTTGCCTAAATTTCCTTTATCCTTTGTATTATTTAGAGAAGTGTGACTTTTTTTACATTTTAGTACCTTTCCTCCCTTCTAATTTTCATATCCCCTCTGCTGATTTGTCTACATGTGTCCTAGATTTTTTTTTTATTTTCTTCTCTTGAAATCTTTAGGTGATCTAAGATCTTTTTCCTTGTCTGTTATTTTTTGACCCCTCCCTTTTGGACTGAGTAAATAGCTGCAGCCTCCTCCCACACTGGGAAATTTAGTTTTCACTTCCTTTGGCTCCTACCCAAGTAGCTTCTGTGGGTGATAGGTCTGACCCCAGATAGATTTCTGTCCTCTTTCCTTCAGACCTAGAATAGCCATATAAGTAGCCCCTTGCCACAGTTCTGTTAGTTCCTTCTCTGGCTAGGTCGTGAAAAGGTGGGGTGGATGTTTCATACAATTTCTACATTCTTTTGGTTCTCCAACCTAGGAGCTGTCTCAGAAAGAAAGAAGACTGATTCTATCTCCTCATCCCACCACCTCTTTTCATTCCACTCCCCCTCATGAGACTGGATGAAGTCATTATCTTCTTGTTACAGTGGAGTGGAGGATGGGCAGGGGTAGGGTTTCCCAGCAGAGTCTCTCTGTAGGAAGAGGAGAATCCTCCTATGTCCCAAAGCATGTGTTCCCTGCCAGAGCGTGGATGCTTATGTAACAGAGGTCCTGAATGAGCTCATTAAGGATTAGAATTTTCTAACATTAATTCATAAGGATGTTACATTGTTTGGCTTCTCATTTTCTTGTCCTGTGCATTCAGCTGTAATTGTTCTACATTTGGCACATATTTCCTCTTTTTAGTTTTGAACTTTTTTGAAAGTTAGTGGGGACTGGAAAAAATGTCTAGTCTGCCATCTCATTGGTCACATAACCCAGATGGCCTTTAGTTTTATATTAATCTCATTTATGGATTTACCCCTCTTACTATCCAGGAATTGAACCCTCATTTGTAAGAAAGAAAAGTAGTGGATGGCTAGGTGGCGCAGTGAATAGAGCACGGGCCCTGGAGTCAGGAGTACCTCAGTTCAAATCCGGCCTCAGACACTTAACACAAAAACTAGCCGTGTGACCTTGGGCAAGTCACTTAACTCCAACTGCCCTCCAAAAAAAAAGCAAAAAAAAAAAGAAAGAAAAGTAGTTAAGCAAAAACAATTGATAACAGTAATGTGTCTGATAACGTACATGACAATCTACCCCAAATATCTTTGCCTCTCAACTGAGAGGAATCTGGTCCACTGCTACTTCACTGAACTTGGGAAAATCCTACTTTGAACAAGGTACATTACTGTAGTGTGCTTCTTCTACTTTTGCTTCTACTAGAATTAGCTGATTCCAGACTCAAGCTTACACAATGGATTCAGAGAGGTAATGAGATAATATTTATGGACTGCTTTGCAAACCTTAAAATGCACTAAAATTCTTGCTATCATTATCATTATTAACACCTTTTTCTTGTTCAATAAATAATTTTATTGATATATTTTGTTTTTATATTAGTTCTATTGCATGCTATATACCAGCAGTTTTCAACCTGTGGGTTGTGACCCCTTTGGGGGTCCAACAACCCTTTCAGAGGGGTCACCTAAGACCATCGGAAAACACGTTTGCAATGGTCTTAGGAACCGAGACACCGCGCTCCTCTATCTGTCAAAAGGCGGGTCCACCCACTTGCAGATATTCCTACTTACGTGTATTAAAGGGTGGCAGCATTAGGAAGGTTGAGAACCACTGCTATATACCTTTCCCCGTCCTACCCAGAGAACTATTTAATAAAGAAAGGAAAAAGAAATCTACTAAAGTACCGAGCATATCCCCCCAAACACCCCAAACCTGATATTATAGAACATTTCATACCTATGGTCCTCTACCTCTGGAGAAAATCAGAGGAAGATATTGCCTCATATCTCCTTTGGGGGTCAAGCTTAATAATTAGGTTTCAGCTATCAGTTTCTATTGTGTTGTTATTGTTGTTTCCATTTAAATTGTTGTCCTTGTTTATATTGTGTTCCTGGTTCTGCTTACTTCACTTTGCACTATTTCGTACAAAACTTCCCCTCTTTCCTGTAGTTGCATTCATTCTTTTATAGCAAAGTAATATTACATGGTATTTATGTCCCACAATTTGCTTAGCCATTTCCCAATATGGAGACATTGACTTTGTTTCTGTTTGTTTACTATTTAAAGGGGAGAGCTATAGATATTTAGTGTAAAATTGCACCTTTTTGTGATTTATCCCTTGTGGTATATACTTTGCAGTGAAATCTCTGGGTCTAAGCAAATTGACATTTTACTTCATTTTTCTTTGAGGGAGGAAAGCGGGGCAATTGGGGTTAAGGGATTTGCCGAAGGCCACATGGCCAGTAAGTGTTAAGTATCTTAAGCTGGATTTGAACTCAGGTCCCCAGGGCTGGTGCTCTATTCACTGTGCCACCTAGCCAACCCTACATTTTACTTTCTTCACATAAATCCAGATTGCTCTACAAAACAGCTGCACCAGTTCACAGTTCTCCTAATAATAAGTGTATGTTTCACCTTTTCACAACCCCTCTAGCTTTACTCTTTCCCAGTCTTTTCATCTTTGCCAATTATCTGAATGTGAAGTGAAATCTGAGGACTGCTTTTGTTCCTATTTCTTTTACTATTAATGATTTGGAACATTCTTTCATATGGTTGTTAATGCTTTTCATTTCATCTTCGAGAATTACTTCTTTATATCCTCTGACCACTTATCTTATTGTGAGGAATAAGTTCTGGTTTTACAAATATTTAATTGACTAAACACCTTGGAAATCTGACTCTTTTCATAGATATTTGATACAGTATTTTTCATAACTGGTTACATCCCTTCTTATCCTATTTGTTCTCATTTTGTTCCTACAAAACCTTTTCAATTTCATGTAATCAAAATAGTCTTATTTTATCTTTTCTAGATCACTTCTATGCCTTTTTTGGTTAAGAATTCTTCTCTTATTCATAGCTGTGGAAGATCTACGTTCTGTTTTTCTTCTAATTTTTTGTGGTATCAACTTTGATGTTTGTGTCATATACATTTTAATTTATTGTGCAACACAGTGTAAAATGTTGGTATAAACCTTATTTCTGCCATACTGATTTATCTTCTCCCTTCCCATTTCCTTATAAAATACTAGGTCTTCTGCTCCTTGATTTACCAGAACAGCCACTGAAAAGCTCTTTAGGAGCTATTTTTTTCCATTAGGCATTTGGTTGCTGCCTCAAACCTGAATTGTTGCTGGCGTTGGTCTTCCCATGTCCATACTATTCCTTTATCTTGCATTTTCACCGGATATTAGTAATTATATGATTCTTTATGTCCCACAAAAAGCAGTATGCATACAGTATTCATTGGAAAATAAACATTAAATCCAATCTTTTATTTTCCTTTTTAGGAACCTTCCAATCCTAGGAAATAGATTTAAATCAGTGGACAATCTTCTTCAAGTTTAATAATAGTCAGTAAACGATAAAAGTGTCTATGTTCCAGGCACTGTACTAAGCACTGGGGTTACAAATACAATTTTTTAAAAAGACAGTTCCTGCCCTGAAAGAGATTAACATCTAATGAGGGTAAACAACACACAAAATAAAGCTGAAAATTTGGAAGGGAGAATAAACCCAGCCTGGCACATGAGAAGTGCAACAAAGACCTAAAGCAGGTAGCAGGTGGGAAATGAGAAGTCGACATTAGATTCTCTCTTCAATGGAAGTTTCTGGAGTCTGTGGTTTGGCCTTCCAGTTAGAATGTCCAATCAAAGTGGAAAAGGGTACTGATAAAACGAGACTCTCATGGCTGATTCTGCCTCTGATTTTAGAAATAAAAACAGGTTTAACTTTCTGAACTTCTTAAGTTTTCCCACATCTGTTTTCATCTGCCAAGTCTAGAAGTAATAATACTAATTAGAACAAGGCAGAAAGAAAGGATTTCTAAACACTGAGTATAATAGCCTGGGTGAATTGATTTATTTATATAACATTTGTAAAGTACCTAATATGTGCTAGGTAATTTACTACATATCAGGATTAAAAAGACAAAAACGAGACAGCTTCTGTCTTCAAGAAAGTGAGCAAATAAAACACACTCCCCAAATAAAGTTTTCCATGTATAGTTGCATAGTCCAGCAAAACAAATGACTATATTAGCCGTTTCTGAAAGTACTTCTGTATTCACAGTTCATTACCTCTCTGTCAGGAGGTAAGTGGAATATTTTGTCTTCTTTTGGATTCATGGTTTATAATTGCATTGATCAGAGTCCTAAAGTCTTCCAAAGTTGCATGTCTTGAGCATGTTGTTACTGTCTTAATTGTTCTTCTGGTTCTGCTCATTTTCCTCTGCTTCATTTCATAAAGGTCTTCCCAGTTTTCTCAGCTGTCTATTCAATCATTTGTTATGACACAGTAAAATTCCATCACCTAAAAAGCTGCTGTAAAGATTTTGGTCCACATAGGTGCTTTTCTTCATTCTTTGATTTCTTTGGAAATATAAGCACTACAGTTAGGCCAAAAGGTATACACAATCTGGTAGCTTTCTGGATATAGTTTCAAATTGCTTTCCAGAGTAGCTAGACCAATGTATAACTATACCAAAAGTACATTAGTGTACCTGTTTCTCAATAACCCATCCATTTGTCATTTTCCTCTTGTGTTGTCTTTGTCATTCATGCATGTGTGAATCATAACATTAAAGTTGCTTTAATGGATAGATCTCTCATTAATAATAGTTTGCAGCATTTTTTCATATGATTATTGATAACTTGGGTCTCTTTGAAAATATTTCATAGAAAATATTGTATGTCTTGTTCATATTCTTTGACTGTTTATCTGTTGGTATATGGCTCTTAGTCTTGTACATTTGAATCAATTCCTGTTATATACCTTGGATATAGGCCTTTATTAGAGAATTTTTTTGCAAAGATTTTTTCCTAGTGACATGGTTCCTTTCTAAATTTTACCACATTAAATTCGTGCAAAGAATTCTAAATTTTCTGTGATCAGAATTGTTTGTTTTATGTAGTGATCCTATCACTTGTTTAGTGATTTTCTCCTCTTTTTATCGATCCAAAAGGTAATTTCTTTATTGTTTCTCTAATTTGCTTGTGATGTGACATTTTATATATGTTATGTATGCCACTGGATTATATCTGAGTTGTATTATATTCAACTTTCCCAGCACTTTACAAAATATTTATTTTAAACATTCTTTTCTCTTTAATCTTAAGAGTTCCAGGGGTGGCTAGGTGGCACAGTGAAGAGAGCACCGACCCTGGAGTCAGGAGAACCTGAGTTCAAATGCAGCCCCAGACACTTGACACTTACTATCCTTGACCTTGGGCATGTCACTTAACCCCAATTGCCTTGCCTTCTCCTCTCCAAAAAACAAACAAAAAAACCTTTTGAGTTCTAAATTCTCTCCCTCTCTCCCACGCTCTCCCCTGCCCACTGATAAGCCAAGGAATATGATATCAATTATACACATGAAATCATGCAAACCACATTTTCATATCAGCCATATTGCAAAAAAGGGGGAAAAATAAAGTGAGAAAATGATATTGCAGTTTGCACTCACAGTTAATCACTTCTCTTTCTGGAGATGAATAGTATTTTTTCATCATAAGTTCTTCAGACATGTCTCAGATCATTGTATTGATCAGAACAGCCAAGTCATTCACAATTGTTCGTCATACAGTGTTGCTGTTACTGTGTACAAAATTCTCGTGCTTCTCCTCTCTTCACTTTGCATTTGTTTATATACGTTTTTTCAAGTTTTGTTTTTTTTCTTTTTGGAGGGGGGCAATTGGGCTTAAGTGACTCACCCAAAGTCACACAACTAGTGTTAAGTGTCCGAGGTCAGATTTGAACTCAGGTCCTCTTGACTCTAAGACCTATGCTCTATTCTCTGTGCCATCTAGCCTCCCCTCAGGTTTTTCTGAAACCATCCTGCTTGTCATTTTTTTATATCACAATAATATTCCATCAGAGTCATATAACATGACTTGTTCAGCCATTCCATAATTGATGACCATCCCCTCAATTTCCAATTCTTTGCCACCACAAAAAGAGCTTACATACACACACACACACACACACACACACACACACACACGTCCTTTTCCTTTTTCTTTGGTCTCATTGGGATATTGGGATGACCTAGTGGTTGGACCAGTTCACTAATCCACCAATAGTTCATTGTACTTGCTTTCCTTTCATCCCTTCTAGCATTTGTGATTTCTGATAAAGTGTGAGATAGTACCTTAGAGTTGCATTAATTTGCATTTCTCTAATAAATAATGATCTAGAGTTTTTTCATGTGATTATAGATAACTTTGGGTTTTTTTTCTTCTGACCCTTGGAGAATGACTCTTATTTTTATAAATTTGATTTTGATTCAGCTCTATACTCAGTATAGACTTGAAAATAAGGCCTTTACCACAGAAACTTTCTGTAAAAAAATTTATATTTATTATCTGTGGCACCTTTTAGCAAAATGTAGTTTCCCCTTTTATTTAGGTTTATTTTTACTTTTGCTTTGTCTAAGATCATTGCTAACCCTACCTTTTTTACTTCAGGAGAAGCATATTAGTGTCTGCTGTAGTCCTTTATTTTAACTCTGTGTATGTGTCTTTCTATTTCAAGTGCTGTTCTTGTAAACAATGTATTGTTGGATACTGATTTCTAATTCATCCTGCTATCTGCTTCCATTTGATAGGTGAGTTCATCCCATTCATATTCACCATTATGATTAACAATTGCACATTTTCTTCCATCCCATTTTCTTTTGTTCCTTCTCTCTGCCTTTTTATCCTCCCCAGAAGTCTATTTTACTTCTCCCCACTGCCTCCCTTAATCTGCCTTTCCTTTTATCGATTAAATAAAATTTTTTTCTTCCTTTTATTTTGCCCACCCTCCACTGTGCCATAAAAAAGAAAGAAAAACAAAACCCTTTTTAACAAATTTCCACATTGACCATATCTAAAAAAAATGTCTCACTCTATACTCTGAGTCCTCAATCTGCATCTCTGTCAGGAGGTGGTTAGCATGTTTGCTCTTCAGTCCTCTGTAATTGTGATTGGTTATTGCACTGATCAGAATTCTTTAGTCTTTGTGGCTTGTTTGTCTTTATAATGTAGTGGTTATTGTATAAACTCTTCTCTTGATTCTGCTAACTTCATTTGCATCAGTCCATACAAATCTTCCCAGGTTTCTCTATAAGTATTCCCTTATTCTTTCCCTTATCCTATACTTGATCCACGGTTTTTACTCTTCTTTTCCTTTCTATCAATCCTCCCTTCACACACCTCTCTCCTGGAAACATATGTGTTTTGCTTATGACTTATTTTTATATATTTTATATAAATATGTGTATTTGTATAAAATATATTTAATGTTTTATATATATTTAATGTTTTATATATATATATATATATATACACATATAATATTTGCTTATTCCCTTACTGATCCTTCCCTCCTTCTTAGACTACTCTCTATCCCACCCCATTTGTCCCTATAATATCCTATTTCTCTTTTGAATTCAGTGGTATTTTTTCTATACTAAAATTTCTGTGTATTGGCTGAGGGTGTAGATATATGATTTTTTTAAAAATTGTTTGATCTGATTTATATGAAAGTTAGGTTAATTGAATTCCTGTTCCCAGTCCTTTCCCTCATGATGATATGTGCTTCATCTTTTGTACTTCTTTTGTAATAGTGATTTTCATTCTCTTCTTCTTCATTCCTTGCTCAGTATAATCTTCTTATCCTTTCATTTTTATCTTCTGGAGCTATTAAAACAGTGGAAAAATCTACCAACTGACCCTATACATGTTATTCTTTCTCTTTGATCCTTAAAGACATTAGAATTCTGAAAATACATTTGTTAATACATCTTGTATTAACATGTAAACAGTTTATCCTTACACATTTGCTTTTAGATAAACGAGTGTATACTTTTCTGTGTTTCCCTTGATGCCTGTGTTTCCATTTCAAAATATCAACTCAGTTCTGACCTTTTCATGAAGAATGCTTGAAAATCCTCTCTTCTGCTAAAGGTCCATTTTTTACCCTATAGATGGCAGAGTAGAAAAGCACAAACTTGGTGGGTGTGAGCTCCCACTCCAATCACTT
Organism: Pseudocheirus occidentalis; assembly: GCA_028646575.1. Taxonomy (NCBI): domain Eukaryota; kingdom Metazoa; phylum Chordata; class Mammalia; order Diprotodontia; family Pseudocheiridae; genus Pseudocheirus; species Pseudocheirus occidentalis. The sequence continues at coordinate 25,887,177 of CM053602.1, read as the reverse complement.
CCAATACATGTAAAACAAATTACTCTAAACAAACTTTAGAACTACAGAACCTACAAAGGGACAGAGAACCAAATCTCCTGCTGAAGAAAGCCCAGGAGGCCTACAGGAAGGGTTTATTGCAATGTGCTGGGAGCCGAGTACAGTCCCCATCAGCCACAGTTCTGGCCCCAGGACAGCCCCAACCAATGGCAGCCACAGCAGATTTCAGGAGAGTGAATCACCAGCAGCTGTGGTTTCTAGACTTCCAAACCCCTAAACAATAAAGTCAAAAATGTCAGTGTGAAACTCTGTTGGTATGGGGCTGGGGGGAGAGAAGGGCTCAATCTAGCCCCTACCCCCAGAGTAAGAGGTGGTGGAGGCTGTTGGCTCACTTTTCCCCATGGGCCTCAGGAACTCCTGGCCTGCAGATTGTAGGGGGACCAAGCACCATAGAGAGGGTAATTGCTCTTGCTTTAACCTGCTTGGATCTGGATCATGGTCTTAGGTGGTGGTCCTGGGGTATGTGACCAGTGAGTCAGAGCATGTGGGGGATATAGAGAGGGCGCCCATCTAATAGCTCTGGCAGCTGCAAAAACCCCAGAAATTTGGGATAAAGCTCTTCCCATTCTGGAAGCAGAGTTCTATTGTGACAAAGAGCTCAAAAGACAAGTAATTGATTGCCAATAATAACAAGCAGAAGAAGCACAAACAGACCACAGAATCCTTTTTGTGGGACAAAAAGCATCAAGGCATGGAATGGGAGGAAGAAAGTGATGTCAAAACTTCTGCATAACAAGCCTCCAAGAAAAATATGAATTGGTTACAGACCATGGAGGAGTTCAAGAAGGATTTTGAAAATCAAGTAAGAGAAGTGGAAAAAAATTGGGAAGAAAAATGAGAACGATGCAAGAAAATCATGAAAAGCAAGTCAACAGCCTGTTAAAGGAGACCCAAAAATACACTGAAGAAAATGACACCTTAAAAAAATAGACTCACTCAAATGGCAAAAGAGGCCCAAAAGTCAATAAGGAGAAGAATGCCTTAAAATGCCAAATTTGCCAGATGGAAAAGGAATTTCAAAAATTCACTGAAGAGAATAACTCTTTCAAAATTAGATTGGAGCAATCAGAAGCTAATGCCTTTATGAGAAATCAAGATACTATAAAACCGATCCAAACAAATGAAAAAATAGAAGACAATGTGAAATATCTCATTGAAAAAAACACTGACCTGGAAAATAGATCCAGGAGAGATAATTTAAAAATTATTGGACATGATCAAAAAAAGAGTCTAGACACCATCTTTTAAGAAATTATCAAGCAAAATTGCTCTGATATTCTACAACCAGAGGGCAAAATGGAAATTGAAAGAATTCACCAATTGCCTCTTGAAAAAATCCCAAAAAGAAAACTCTTTGGAACATTTTTTACTCTATAGATAATAATTTACAACCTGGGACCACTTATCCATTTTCTTTTGGAATACCATATTCCAAGCTCTCCTCTCCTTCATATTGGGAGCTGCTATGGCTTCTTTTATTTTTATTTTGCTTTATTGGTATGGGAAATCATTTTGGGATGCTTATAATATTTTTTTTCTTTGAGTTGGAAGCTTTGATTCACTTTGGCATTTTCTTCTTGTGATTTCTTTCCAGATATGATTATTGGATTCTTTCAACTTATATTTTGTCCTCTAGTTCTAAGAATTCAGAGAAGTTTTTGTTTATATATAATTTCCTTAAATCTCAAGAAGGAAAAGCTTAAGAACCTTGGGACACTGAAAATCTATACTTAGCACAAACTCTAGGAATGTGTAAAGCCAATCAGCAGTAGATTCCTGAGAGAATGCTACTGTGAACAGCCTTTAAGATTTGGATTACACAGTATTAGTGAACACTCTGTTTATTCCATTACAAAATCAGATTCAGTACAATGTTCACAGTTTCAGCAGTTCACAATATTATATACAATCTTCAGAACAAGGAAAGTCTCAATATTATATCTTATTACA
>CM053602.1:25838523-25884688 GCA_028646575.1 Pseudocheirus occidentalis | reverse complement strand
AGTCTGTCAAACAATCACCTAGATTCAGGAGCTGAAAGCTGACAGGTTCTCGTCCAGTCCTCAGGGATGAACAGCTCCCAGGTCCTTGTCCAGTCCTCAAGGCAACCCCCAGCACACACTGAAGTTCATCGGATTCAGCACACCTCAAACCCTTCAGGACTTCTCTTCCCTGGAACTCAAGGATTGGCCAGGCCACCAACAAACAAAGTCCCATCCTGTTCATATCTTCAGTCAGCCAGTGAAGAGCCAAATCCAAAATCTGTCTGTTTCTCCAAAATTCTCCTGCTTATAAACACTGGCCTTCTCCCAAGTGAACAGGGGAGTGTCTCAGCCAATGGCATTCTTCCAAGTCAACAGGGGAATTCACACCCGTTCACCAATGGATAGAGTTCTATCCTAAGCCCTAAGTTACTAGGATCTACTTAACCCTAAGTATATCAAACAAATTGATTACCATTACAGAATGCTACTTAAAAATAAAATGTATAGTAAAAATGTCAGGGTTCTGAATTATTTTTACAAAGGAGATGGGTATACTTAGAATGGAATTTACAAAAATTCTTTTTTCTTGATTGTATGAATCCAATTAATAAACCAACTATACCAAAACAGAGTAATTCCAGAAAGTTATATTCTGTAATCATCATGACTTCTCCCATAATATTTGACAAAAGCACACAAAACATTTCACTTCCTTCAAACAAAAGCATATGCTATAAACATTATCATATTTAGGATCATTAGAGAAATGGTAGAGATCTATATGAATATTCCTAAGGACAGGCCTCAAATGCTTCCATAGCGAAAGTGGCTTATTAAAACAATTGAAGACTTGTGAAAAGACCCTCAAAGAGTACATGAATGTCTAGTCAATACATATACTTAAACACCATATTACTCAGCTAAAGACAACAATAACAATAACAAAATACTCCAGAATGGAATCTAGAAAATAAAAGTAGATCAGAAAATTTTAATATAATTAATCAGCAACTGAAAGTAAAAGGCCAATAATTTAAGGTAATACAAGGATTCAGAGCAGCAAAAAATAAGGGGAAAACCCTATACTATAGTGGTTTCAATAGTAAGGAAATTATGGAAAGAGACTCCCATGGAAGATTGTAGAAAATTTCTGGTCTTTATATGCAAAAGAACTTCAACACATCAAAAGATCAAGTTGGATCAAATATAAAACAGAAAGTTTATTTATCTTAACATAATGAATGACAAAAGGATTATGTAAGACAAAATATCTTCTTTTCAACAATGGAAAGTGTTGGGGGCCAATAGTATCCACTAGTATTAACTCAAGCTCTTTACAATGGTACATGAATTATTCATATAGGCTACAGGTGGTGCTAGTGAGCAAGACCAACTGAGTTGATAGGCATAAGGAAGTTGGGACTTTCAACTCCCTCCTCCTTCAAGAGGGTGGCTTTCCTTTCAAACACAGCCTAGCAAGAATGATGCTGGTGGTTTGAAAATGAAAGTGCACTTACCCACACTATGCTGCTCATAATATGCTTTCTCACCAGTTCATTGTTTCTAGGATTAGCTGCATTCTGAATTCATAAGCCAGGCTTGTACAGCCTAATACATATCTCCCACTTTGTCCTAAGGACTGCAGCCACCATATAAGCTCTTGCTGATCAAACCTTTCATCTCTCTACAATAAGGAATACTCTGTCTTCTTTATCCCCCTAAGCCTTAAATAACATTCATAGCTTAGTAGGTAAATGAGATCTAAATTGAAAGCAGCAGATAACAAACAGACAGGCTAGCACATCCAGCTGACTAGAAGAGGGCAGGCAGCTTTGCTAGTAAGTAGAAGAGGCCTGGGGTTTTTGATCCCCTCACCTTGGGCTGGCTCTCACCACCCCCAGAGTTACAGACCTTAGGCTCAGATGTTTTGCTGTTGTCACAGCCCTGAACAGGTCCAGATCTTCTGATAAACTTTTATGGTTTATCCCTCAGCATGCTTCCCACTTCCATACTTGGCTCTCTAGTCCCTTAGTCCTATTTTCCTTCATCTCTTTTGTCTCCTCTTCCCATAATTCCTTCTTTTCAAAAGCAGGAGTATGGTAAGCCAAAGACTAAAGGTTTGTTCCTATCCCAAGTCTCTCTGTCTCATAAATAGGTAGTCTATGCTTACAAAACATCATATTAGTTTTTTTCCTCTGATTAATTCTTGATCCCATTTTTCTTAACTGGAAAGCATCATATATTTAATATAAAAAAACACCATTGTTTCTTCCAAATAAAGGTTAACATCAGAAGGGCCAGGCACATAACTTGACATTATATGTCATCTTTATATGAAAAGCATTCACAGATTGTATTATTCAAAACATGTATAATTGTTTACTGAAAATGCAGTACATTGCCTGAAGAAGCAAAAAGGATATGCCAAAAAGTCCCAGCAATGTTTTTAAAAAAAACATAAAACAAAAGCAAAACTTATGGCAGAGCCAGGATGGTGGAGTAAAGGTGGGAACTCACCTGAGTTCTTTGAAATTCCCCTCCAAACAACTTGAAAATAATTCTTAAAAATGAATTCTTCACTGGTAGAAAAAACAAAAGGATGGGGTGAAACAATTTTCCACCCAAGACAATTTAGGTCGGCAAGAAAGATCTATCTCGTTGGAGTGAGAGCAGAGTGTACTAGTACAGAGAGCACCAGTGCAGGCCATACCCCAGGAAGCCTGCAGCAGGCCTTGGGGGTGACTAAATTGGCAGGGGGGATTGAATAATCCATAGTGACTTCCAGAATTCTCAACCTACAGATGGTAAGGGCGTTGGAAAACTGGTGAGAAAGGGAATATAGGGACCCTTTTGCTGACACTCATTGCAGGACACATTGCATTTCCCATATGTCATTCTGGGTTGCAATCCCAGGGCAAGGAGGAGGAACACTATCACACTGGAGTGTGTGGCCACAGGGGTACAAGGACCCTGGGCACAATTCCAGGGTAGAGAAGAGTGCTTGTGGTCACTCATAGACCAGGAGAGAATAGGCCAGGAGAGCAGTGACCATACCTCTTCTTAAATCATACCACTTGGAAGAACCGAAAACTTACAGAATCACTGAACTAGCTCTGACAAAAGCAGCATAAAAAACTTGGGACAGTGCCTCCTCTACCCGGGGAGCAGAGCCCAACTTTAGCATAAATTTAAAAGTTAAGAAACAGGCTGGGAAAATGAGCAAACAACAACAACAAAAAAAGAATCTGACTATTGAAAGTTACTATGGTGACAAGGAATATCAAAACACAAACTCAGAAGAGGACAATAATGTCAAACAGTCACATTCAAGGAATCAAAGAAAAATGTGAATTGCTCTCAGGCCCAAAAAGAATTTTTGGAATAGCTCAAAAAAGGATTTTAAAAATCAAATAAGAGGTACAGAAAATATTGGGAAAAGAAATTAGAGTAATACAAGAAAGTCATGACAAAAGAGTCAACAGCTTTGTAAAGGAGGCACAAAAAATACTGAAAAAAACCAACACTTTAAATATGTCAAATGGTAAGAAAGTCACAAAAATCACTGAAGAAAAAAATTCCCTAAAAAGTAGAATTGGCCAAATGGAAGCTAATGACTCCACAAGACATCAAAAAGTAATAAAAAACAAAATGAAAAAAATAGAAGAAAATGCAAAATATCTCATTGGAAAAGCAGCAACCCTGGAAAATGGATTGAAGAGAGATATTTCAGAATTATTGGACTAGCTGAAAGTTATGGTTAAAAAAGGCCTAGACATTACCTTTCAAGAAATTATTTAGGTAAACTACCATGATATCCTAAAACCAGAAGGTAAAATAAAAATGGAAAGGATCTACTCGTTACTTCCTGAAAGAGATCACGAAATGAAAATTGTCAGGAATATTATAGCCAAATTCAAAGGAGAATCAAGGAGAAAATATTGCAAGCAGCCATAAAGAAACAATTCAAGTACCATAGAGAAAATAGTCAAGATAACACAAGCTTTAGCAGCTTTTGCAATAAAGCATCAGAGAGCTTGGAATATGATATTCTGGAAGGCAAAGGACCTAGGATTATAACCAAGAGTCACCTACCCAGCAAAACTGAGTATAAACCATCAGGGGAAATTGGATATTTAATGAAATAGAGGACTTTCAAGTATTCCTGATGAAAAGACCAGAACTGAATAGAAAATTTGACTTTCAAATACGAGACTCAAGAGAAGCATAAAAAGGAAAACAGGAAAGAGAAATCATAAGGGACTCAATAAGGTTAATCCATTTACATTTCTATATGGGAATATGATAAGTGTAACTCCTAAGAACTTTATCATTATTAGAGAAGTTAGAAGCAGTATACATAGACTGAAGGCATGGGTGTGAATTGACCATGATGGGTGATATCTTAAAAAATAAAATTAAGGGATGAGAAAGAGGGAGAAGGGGGAAAGGAGAGATAGAATGGGATAAAATACCTCACATAAAAGAAGCATGAAAGAGTTTTTACAGTGGATTATGAGATGGGTGGTGGTGGTGTTTAAACAATGTTTAAACTTTACTCTCATTGGAATTGACTGAAAGAGGAAATAATATACACATTCTTTGGGTTATAGAAATCTATCTTACCCTACAGGAAAATAGGAGATGAAGGGGGGTGGTGCTGATATTAGAGAGGGTGGAGCTGAGAAGGCAGTGGTCAAAAGCAAAACACTTTGGAGGAAGGGCTGGGTGAAAGGAGAAAGAAAGAAGGATAAACAGGGAGAAAATAGAATGGAGGGAAATACACAGTAATTTACAGGAAATACACAGTAAAATACACAGTAATATTACACAGTAATAGTAAAATACACTGTGGAAAAATTTTTACAGCAAGTTTCTCTGATAAAGGCCTCATTTCTCTTATATATAGAGAACCAAGTAAAATTTATAAGAATACAAATCATTCCCCCATTGATAAATGGCCAAAAGATATAAACAACTAGTTTTCAGATGAAGAAATCAAAGATAGCTATACTCATATGAAAAAAAAATGTATAACCTATATCAACTTACCTTCTCACTGATAACAGAGAGGAAAGAGAGAGGCAGAGAATTTGGAACTCAAAATTTTAAAAAAATGAATGTGAATGTGACCTTGGCCAAGTCACTTAACCCCCAATTGCCCTCCAAAAAGCAAAAAAAAAAACAAAAACAAAAAAAGAATGGGAAAAATTATTTTTATATATAATTGGGGGAAAATCAGTTAAAAGATCCGCTTATTCTTGATTTGGTGCTTATTGAATAAGCCACCTGAAAACATCATAAGAGTTACCCTGCCTGCTTGTATTGATTATTGCAAGCTTTGATTTACTTCCATCTACAATAAATCCTCAACTTTCACAAGGGAAATGTTTCTTGAAAATGTCATGAAAGTCAAAAACATGAAGTTTGATACACTGAACTTATAGTAAATAGAGGTTATGTTCTTGAGACAACCAAAAACCATAATCTTTCACTAATGGTTGCTGCAGATACATTTTTCTGCATGCAATTTTATAATAAAATATTAATTCTGATAACATGTACTTTCCATAACAGTAACCATGAGCTAATCCATAGAATTCAGTACACAAAATAAAATTGGTAACATGCAAAACATTTTTTCTTGCTAGTTAATTCCCTAGAATTCTGTGACCTTTTGTGCTATCATCTCAATTTTAAAAATATTAATTTCAGAAAAATATTCATTTTTCATAACACATGAAACACCATAATTACTTTCTTCCTTCTTAAAGATATAATGAATCACTCAAGATTGATGGTGGTTTTAGACATAGTGGCAAGAAGTTTGTCTAGCACCTTTATTTTCTCATTAAATGATATCACTGACTTTGCAGCTTGGGCTTAGAACCCAAAGGTTTTGCACTAGTCTTTGCGGCCATATTCACAACACAATACTTGAGTTTTAAAGGCAAACAATGAAAATATGCAAAGAATGCACCAGGAGCTCTGTACAATGGTAGGATGAACAAGACCCGTGAAGCTTCTAGTAGTATACCTGTCACTGCACAAACCACCTCTTATTTTTTTCTCTATTGTACATAGTCATGAATATGCATGGTTGCCAATTTGAAATGAAAATTAATTAAAATCATTTGGAAGCTTGAAGTCAGGAAAGTTAAACATGTGAATTTTGAGGAATGATTGTACATGGATTAGTCATGCAAGTATAACAAATATATTAAATATGTCAAATAATAGTGAGAATGTAACAGTATTTGAGGTTTCTATTTTAAACACACCATAAACACAGTAATGTTAAGATCAATTTATAGAACATGTCATCTTCTAGGAAGGCAGTTTAAACCATCTGTGGTTCTTTCTAGCTTTAAATCCATTATCATCCATTTAATGGAACTTGGTGTGGCCTTTAAGTCATAGAGTCATAATAAAATATTATTTTAATCACTTTATATACAGTGAGAACTTCAATTTATAATCTTTCATTGAAACATAGATTAAACAGGTATTTCATCTCATGAGCAGAAACATGGCACAATGGCAAGAGGACTGAATGGAGTAAGAGGTCCCAGGTTCAAATCCTACCTCTGATACTTAACATCTTTGTGACTTGGGCAAGACATTTAACCTCCTTTCTGGGATCTTTTTCAGGAGGTGATTGGTGAATTCTTTCTATTTCTATTTTGTCCTCTGGTTCTAAAATATCGGGCCAATTTTCCTTGAGAATTCCTTGAAGGATGCTTTCTAGGTTCTTATTCTGATCATGGCTTTCAGGTAGTCCAATAATTTTTAAATTGCCTCTCTTGGATCTATTTTCCGTGTCAGTGGTTTTTTCAGTGAGATATTTCACATTGCCTTCTACTTTTTCATTTGTTTGGATCTTTTTAATAGTTTCTCTATTTCTCATGAAGTCATTAGCTTCCAATTGCTCTAATCTACTTTTGAAGGAATTATTCCCTTCAGTGAATAAGCTTTTGAGATTCCTTTCCATCTGGCAAATTTGCCTTTTTAAGGCATTCTTCTCCTCATTGGCTTTTTGGGCCTCTTTTGCTATTCAAGTTAGTCTATTTTTTAAGGTGTCATTTTCTTCAGTCAGGTTGTTGACTCACTTTTCATGATTTTCTTGCATCATTCTAATTTCTCTTCCCAATTTTTCCTCCACTTCTCTCACTTGATTTTCAAAATCCTTCTTAAGCTCCTCTGTGCCCTGTAACCAATTCATATTTTTCTTGGAGGCTTCTTATGCAGGAGTGCTGACTTGACTGTCTTCCTCTTGCTCCATGCCTTGATCCTTTTTGTCCCCCAAAAAAGAATCTAAAGTTTGATTGCTGTGCTTGCTTTGCTTCCTCTGCTTGCTGATTTTGCCACTCAATTAATCAACTTTTGAGCTCTTTGCCACCATAGAATTCTGTTTCCAGAGAGGAGAGCTTTTTACCTAATTGCTGGGTTTTTCCAGCTGCTGGAACCATTAGTTGGGTGCCCTCTCTGAAGCCCCCACAAGCTCTGGCCCATTGGCCACACACCCTAGGACCTCCACCCAAGACAGCAATCTAGATCCAAGCAGGTTAAAGCAAGAGTGATTACCCTCTGAATGGTTGCTTGGTCCCCCTATGATCTGTAGGCCAAGAGCTCTGGAAGCAGCCATGTGGTAGCAGCTGTTCAGCTGCCAAGCCTCTGCTGCTTCTTACCCTGGGGGTAGGGACTGGACCACACTCTTGTGTCTTCCCTCCTCCCCCCCCCCAGTTCCAACAGAGTTCCCCACTGACCTTTTACTTTCTCTTTGGCATTTATGGGTTGATAAGTCTGGAAACTGCCACAGCTGCTGGTGATTCACCCTTCTGAAGTTTGCTGTGGCCAGTCTGGGTGCTTTTCAGGGCCACCATGAGGCTAAAACCACAGCTCACATGGGGCTGGGCTCAGCTCCCAGCATGCTGAAAAAGACCTTTCCTGTAGGTCTGCTGGGCTGCTTTCAGCAGGAGATTTGTTTCTCTCTGTCACTTTGTAGATTCTGTAGCTCTAAAATTTGTTTAGAGTCATATTTTATAGGTATTTGAGGTGGTTATGGGGGAGCTCACAGAATTTTCCTGTTTCTATGCCGCCATCTTGGCTCTGATGACATTTAACCTCTTTAAACTTCAGTTTTCTCATTTGAAAAATCAGGATGTACTGTATGGACTCTTAAGTTCCTTCTGGGTCTCAATCTCTGATGTCCAATGATGTCACAATATTGTTTGTACTTTATAAGTAAAACATTTTTAGTGGATTCTATCAAGAACAGATATGAAAGGTTTTGACCTTGAGTTGACAGGTTATATTGAACCAGTGAATCAAGGCAACACTTATGAATATCTGCTCTGGGAAAACTACAATAAACATGAGTTAACCTGGGAGAAACTTAAGGCTTTGTATGTTTAAGAGATTGACAGCCATAAGGCAAAAATTAAAGCTAAGAACATATTTAGGGCAATTAAGACCAATGGAGTACCAGTCTTAATATATACTTTTGGTACAGCCACATGTTTGACAAAACATAATACATAAAATAAAATACATAGGATAACAAAGAAAACCAATTATGTTGAAATACACTTATGAAAATATTTTTGACAAAATCAAGTTAATGGACTGCTTATTAGGAACCTCTGGTTTTAGAAATGGAGGAGTTTATGATAGTAAGTCAGGACCAGATAGTTGCCACTATAAATTACAAAACTGTGATCTTTAGAGAGTTCTTAATCATTGTTTATTATGATCAGTTAGATAGGATTCTATATTAACAACTGTCATACAAAGAAAGAGGTGACAAATCCCTATGCTAAAAAGGAGACACTCCAAAATCCCCTTGGGAATTTGATGAATACATTCTATTGGAGCAAGAGCATTACAGATTCAAATGTTGCCCATAGATGCCTGCCCATGGCATTGATCCAGAAAACTTAAATGATGGTTTTTTTTAATTTATGAATTTTTATATAGTTTGATTTTTAAATTTTTTTTTAGTTCCAAACATTCTTCCCTACCCATTGAGAAGGTAATAAATGATACCCATTAAACATATGAAGTCATGGAAAACCTATTTCAACAGTCATGTTGCCAAAAAAACATAACAAGAAAAAAGAAGTGAAAAAATATGCTTAAACTTCATTCAGTGTCCATCAGTTCTCCATCTGGGGGAGAACAGTGTTTTCATCAGGAGTCCTTTGGAATTGTCCTGGAACATTGTATTATTCATAATTGTTAAGTCTCACAATTGATTATCATTACAACAATCTTGTTACTCTGGGAATATTCTCTTGGTTCTGCTTACTTCACTTTGTATCAGTTCATTTAGGTCTTTCCAGGTTTTTCTGAAAGCATCCTGCTCATCATTTCTTATAGCACAATAGTATTTCATCACAATCATATAGCATGGCTTGTTTAGCCATTCCCCAATTGGTGGGCATTTCCTCCATTTCCAATTCTTTGCCACCACAAAAAGAGCTATTATAAATATTTTGTGCATATAGTTCTTTTCCTTTTCCTTTGATCTCTGTGATGCAGATCTAGCAGTGGTATTTCTAGGCACAGTTTTATAGCTCTCTGAAAATAATTCCAAAATATTCTCCAGAATAGTTGGACCAGTTCATAGGTCTATTAACAGTGCATTAATGTCCCAATTTTTCTATATTCCCTCTAGCATTTATTGTTTTCATTTTCTGTCATCTTAGCCAATATAATTAGTGTGAGGTAGTACCTCATAGTACTTTTAGAAAACGGATAGCTTTGTTTCCTCATGGTCTATTCTTATTCCTTCAATTTCTGGTTTGTTTGGGGTTTTTTCCACTTTTTGGAGAATAATTGGGATTAAGTGACTCGCCCAAGGTCACATGACTAGTTTTTTTTTGTGTGTCTGAGGCCGGATTTGAACTCTATTCACTGGTGCTCTGTTCACTGTGCCACCTAGCCACCCCCCTCAATTTCTTTTTATCTTATTGTTATAACTAGCATTTCTAGTATAGCACTAATACAGGTGATAATCCTTTGTTCGCCCCTGATCATACTGGAAAGACCTCTAGTTTATCCCTATTACAAATAATGCTTGCCCTTGGGTTTAAATAGATGCTACTTATCATTTTAAGGAAATCATCATTTATCTTATGCTTTATGGGTTTGGTTTTTTTTTGCTTTTTGGAGGGCAGTTGGGAGTTAAGTGACTTGCCCAAGGTCACACGGCTAGTTTTTGTGTTAAGTGTCTGAGGCTGGATTTGCCCCCTGCTTTATGGTTTTTTAATAAAAATGGGTACTATATTTTCAGTTGGTTTTGATATGATCAGTTATGCTTATAGTTGTATAAGACTTCCTATAGAAGATGGTTTTTAGTTGGGACTTAAAGTAAGCCAGAGAAGTCAGTAGTTGGAGCAGAAGAGGGACAGCATTCCAGGCATGGAGTCAGGCATAGAGAATGTGTGGAGCAGAGAGATGAAGTGTTTTGTTTGTGGAACAGCCAGGAGACCCATGTTACTAAGTTAAAGAGTACATGTGGGGGAATAAGGTGTAAGAAGACTGAAGAGGTAGGAGGGCACTAGGTTATAAAGGATTTTGAATACTAAACATAGCATTTTGTATTTCATCATGGGGGTAATAGGGGGCCACAGGAGTTTACTGAGAAGGGTGGAGTGGAGAGGGAAAATTACATGATCAGACCTGTGTTTTAGGAGAAACACTTTAGTGGCTGGATGGAGGATAGATTGAAGTAGGGAGAAATGTGGGGCAGACAGACTCACCAGGAGGCTATTTCAATAATCAAGGTATGAGGTAATGGGGGCTTACACTAGAGTGATGGCAGTGTCCAGAAGAGAGGAGACATATTTAATGATGCTGCAAAGGTGAATTCAACAGGCCCTGACAATAAATTGTATATGGGGCATAAGAGAGAGTGAAGAGACTAGGAATACTACTGGGTTGCAAGCCTGAGAGACTGGGATGGTGATGATAAGGAGGGGGAGAGGGCTTAGGGGAAAAGTAAATGAGTTCTGTTTTTGACATATTTAGTTTAGAATGTCTTTTGGAAATCCAGTTCAAGATGTCTCAAAGGCAGCTGGAGATGTGACAATGAAGAACAACAAAGAGTTTGAAATAGCATAGATAGATTTAAGAATCACCAACATAGATATGGTCATTAAATCTATGGGAGCTGATAGAGAAAAGGACCCAGGACAGAACCCTGATGGACAGCTATGGTTAAGCTGCATGGTCTGGAAGAAGATACAGCAAAAGAGACAGAGAAGATAGAAGAACCAGGAGAGAATAGTGTTCCAAAAATCTAGAAAGAAAAAGTATGAAGGAGAGAGTAATTAACTGTGTCCAAGGAGAATGAGGATTGAGAAAAGATCATTAGATTTGGCAATTAAGAAATCATTAGGAACTTTGGAAAGAGCAATTTCAGTAGAATGAAAAAGCTGGAAGCCAAAGTGTTAGGGGCTAGGAGAGTGTGAGAAGAGAAAGTGAGGCACCTATTGTAGATGGCCTTTTTAAGGAGTTTAGCTACAAAGGGTAGAAGAGATAGAGGATGATAGCAGGGAATGGAAGGATCTAGTAAGGGTTTTTTCAGGATGGGGAAAGACATGAGCAAATTTTATAGGCAGTAGGAAATGAGCTAGGGGAAAGAGAGAGAGAGAGAAAGAGAGAGAGAGAGAGGGAGGGAGGGAGAGAGAGAGAGAGAGAGAGAGAGAGGGAGAGAGAGAGAAAGGGAGAGAGAGAGAGGGAGGGAGAGAGAGAGGGAGGAGAGAGAGAGGGAGGAGAGAGAGAGAGAGGGGGAGGGAGGGAGAGAGAGAGGAGGGGAGAGACAGAGAGAGACAGAGAGAGAGGGAAGGAGAGAGAGACTGAAAATAAGTGAAAGAGTGGGGATGACAGAGAAGTCAGTCTGTTGGAGAAGAGGTGGAATGGGATCACTTGAACAAGTAAAGGAATTAGCCTTGGTAAGGAGCAAAGCCACTTCCTATGACAAGGGACTCCTCTCGAGGAGGTAGTGGTAGAAGGCATGTGAGTGATAAGGAAAAAGGAAGATGAGGGAGTTCATGGTAAATTACCTCAATTTTTTCTGGCAAATATGAGGCAAGGTTCTCAGCTGAGGGGCTGAGGGAGCTATGGAAGATTTGAAGAGGGATGAAAAGGTTTGGAATTGCTGCTGTGGAGAGTGGGATAGTGAGTTGATAAGGGAAATGTGGAAGATTGCCTAGCAGCAGTGAGGTACCAACTGAGGTTGTGTAACATAAATTTGCAATGAGCCCAGTCAGAATGGTTGAATGACTTTCTCCACTTTCATTCAGCAACATATGTGAGGGGATGAAAGCAGTGAATGAAGAAATTAGAGTTTGTTTTGCTTATGACTAATTTCTCTCTGACTCATCCCTCTCCTTGTTTCTGACTCCCTTCTGTTTCTCTGTTGAGTTAAAGGTATTTCTACACCCAAACATGTATAGTGTATGTATTCTCCTTTTCTTTTACAAGGTCATATGAAAGTGAAGGTCAAATGTTTCCCATTCCCCAACTCCTTCCTCCTTTAGTCTTCAACGTGCGCACCCTAATTATATGCATTCATTTCTCCTATTTCTTCCCCTCCTTTGTGGAAGGGGCCTTGAACAAAAATGCTACTTTGACTTTTTTTCTCCTGAGTAAAACGAAAAGATTGGAATGAAAGGGACTTCAGATATAGTCTAGCTTTATACCTTTAGGCTACTCTAAGTAACTCAAATCTAATTCAACTCAAGATAGTATTAAGCAGTAACTTCTGTGTAGCACCTAAGGCATTATCAAAACTTTACTTTCTGTAAGCCTGTTTATATCAGTTTTCATATTGTCCCTTTATTTAAGAAACACTGGTTACCTTACCTGTTATCTAAGTGGTTGAGAGATTATATTAAGGGCATCACTGCATTCATCCCTCAAGTAAACCTTGTAAAAGTATGTATGGAATTGTAATCAACTCTAGATCTTTCTAATCAAGGAACTGAAATGCAAAGCAAAAACAAGCAAAAAGTTTTTAGGAGCCTGAATCTTCCCCTCTAGATTTCTTTCCATCTGGGTCTCACCTTTTAAGATAAGCAAAATATAAAACCACTCCCAAGCTCTGTCTTATTTAACCCTCTCTGATGACATTAGGATTCTGAGGGAACACTTGAATCATCTCCCTCTATTAGAATGTAAAGACTTCATCCTTTTTAACTCCCTTTTAATTGCTCACTCATATTTTATGTGTCTCAACTCCAATGTTTAGATTTCAAAATTTCTTTTAGCTCTGTTTTTAAAAAAACTTAGGGCTGCTTAGAAGTTTCATATTTCCTTAAAGGTCCACTTTATCCCCTATAGGAATATGCTCAGTTTTGCTGGGTGTGTTATTTTTGGTGTCAAGCTTCTATCTTTTGCCTTTTGGAATATTGTATTTGAAACTCTCTACTTCATAGCAATAGTTGTTAAACCATTTGTGATTATGATGGTGGTTCCTTAGTTCTTGAATTCTGGCTTCCCAACCACTTGAAGCATTTTTTCTTTGACCTGAAATCTTTGGATTTTGGCTGTAATGTTTCTGGGAATTTTCATTTTGGGATTTCTTTCTGATGGTGACTGGTGAATTCTTTCAGTTTTCACTCTGCCCTCTGGTTCTAAGAGTTCTGGACAGTTTTCTTTCATTATTTCTTGAAATATGGTATCTGCTTTTTTTTTAGTTGTGGCTTTTAATTCAGTGATCAATTAGTTATCTCCCTTTGATTTTTTTTTCCTAAGTCAGTTGTTTTGATAAGAAATAACTTGCATTTCCTTCTTTGATTTTTCAGTCTTTTGACTTTGTTTTGACGTTTCTTGTTGCCTCATGGCTTTTATTGGTTGTATTCCAATTTTCAAGGAAAATTTTTCTTGGGTAAATTTTTCTACCTAAGGTTTTTTTTTACTACTTGTGCTAAGCCATTAATTCTATTTTCAAGGATTTATTCTATAGCTGTCATTTCTAATAATTTTTTATTCAAATGCTTTCATTTTATTACAAAATCTTTTTTAAAAGTCATTTCATTTTTTTTCTAGGAATTTAATTGAGCTTGTGCCCGAACTTGTGCCCAAGCTTTTTTTTTTCTTTGAGATTTTTCTTGTAGATATTTTGGACTCATTGTCTTCTTCTGGATTTGTGCCTTGGGCATCACTATTACCACAATAGTTCTTTATGGTGAAAATTTTTTGTTTATCCAGTCTTCCAGCCTTACTTCCTGAATTATTACTTTGTATTAGGGCCAGGCTCTGAGTCAAACTAGAGAAAATGTCTGGCCCTTTCTTGGTCCTATTTTGTATTCTCTGGGGTTCTTCTGCTGCTTTCTCTGTTAATGTGAACTATATGACATATTCATGTTCATGCTCTAACCCCATTGCCTACAGACTTGTCTCTCTCTCTACACTGACCTGGATTAGAACAATTACTCACTGTGACTTTTTTCATTAGATATCCTAATATTGACTTGGTTTGCTTCTCTTTCTGGATTTTTTTGGAGTTATCGTGAGGGAGGACTGGTTGGCACCACTTTCTCCTTCTCCACCATCTTTGCTTGTTTCCAGCCTGTGAGATTTAAAAATGATTGCTCTTTTCTTTTCTATGAATTGAGATAGAATATTTCTCTGTGCCACTATTTTCTTCTCAAAAGTTAGCTATCTTATGACCAACTGGTCCTGAGTGAGAAATTTATTAGATGGCTATCAACATGAGATAAGGAGAGGAAGAAGAAAGGAAGGCTGAGACTCTTCCTCCTAAATTGTATGGTTGGCATGAGAGTGCCTTGAATCTGAGGAGAGTCTCCGAGATTCTTCTGAAAAAAAGATGACAGTTGCTACATGACTCCTCAAACAGGACTAACAATGATGTTATAGCCCTAATAAACACATAGGTGAAGGGTCAAAACTATCAAGAACTCTCCAGGATGATGATGATGATGATAAACAGACATTTAATTAGCACTTTAAAGTTTTCAAAATATGTTAAGTTCATTATGTCTTTTGAGCCTCATAATAACCTGGTGAGGCAGGTACTATAGGCATTAATATCTCAATTTTACAGATGAACAGAATTATTCTCACGGAAGTAAAAAGTACATGCAAAAGTCATACAGCTAATGTCAGAAGCAGGGTTTCAATCCAGGTCTTACTGACTCCTAATTCTACCATACATCTTGTTGACTTTCTAGATGGAGTTACTTTGCCTTCCAAAAGAGAAGATCCCCTTTAAGCCTTAACTAAAAGGTCACAGATCTCAAAGTAGTGAGGGACACTTTTTTCACTTGTTATTAAGAGACAGAACTCCATGGCATGGAGGAAAGAGTAGATTTGGAGTCAGATCTTCAGCATTCAGATTCAAATCCTGAGTCTGGCACTTGGGAGATTTTTTTCATCTTACCTTTCTAGCCTCAGTTTCTTGTTCTGTAAAATGAGAGAGGTATGACTATATTAACTCTAACGTTCCTGCCAGCTCTATGAATGTAAGTACCAGATGTGGTCAAAGAGAAGGAACCAAGACTTTGTGACTAAAAACAGAATCTCTCCTTCCTTTTTTCTGCTTTAGTTATTAGTACCTGCTTTACTTTATTAATTCTGCCAACTTCAGTTGAGAGAGAAACTGATTTGATCTTCTCTCACCCTCACCCTTACATCAGAGGTCTTCCCTTTCCAGTGAACAATATGTGATGTTACCTAGTGCCTTCTCTTAGGGGGAAGTGCTAGTTGGGGGAGGGGCAATGAGACAAAGAGTTAGAATAGCAGACTTATGGCTGGAATGCTCAGTTTTCCTTGCCAGACAAAACACTGGGTGAAGAGAAGTAAAACCTGTTAGGCCTTTGTGGCAGAAGTAAACTTACAGCTATTCTCTTGTGTTGGAATTCTATCTTATATCCATCCGACTCTGCCTTGTATCAGTTTGCATGTTAACATGTCATACCTTGTGAGGAGAATGTATGCCCCTGGAGGGCAGGGAGGATGTTTCTTTATTTTTCTTGTTATCTTCACTCTGGGCGTAGTACTTGACTCATAGATACTTGGTAAAGGTTGGTTGTGAGGCTGGGGACTGAGAAAAGAGGTTATTGCTCAGCTTCTGTTTTCCTGGACACGCTGCCAGAGATAGAAAGGTATGTCAGAGGTCCTCTAGTTCAATGCCTTCTTTCTGCAGATGAAGACACAGACTCAGTTAAGTTTTTGCTAATGTTACAAATGTTACCATCTAGTAAGTGGGGAAAAAACCCTGTACTTCTCTTTTCACTGTACTGAGAGACTTTGCTCAGGTAATATTGAGTCATGATGAGAATGTACTTTCTTCTCCCCAGGGTCACTTTTACTCCTGATCTCTTCCAGGTCACTCTCTAGGTCCACTTATCTCTTCTCTCAGTTCCCCAGACACTCTGCTTACAAGTAATATCAATGAGATGATATCTGTAACATGCTGTACTAAGCATTAAGCACCATATAAATGCTATTGTTTTTTCATTGTTATTGGTAGCAGTAGCAGTAGCAGTAGCAGCAGCAGCAGCAGCAGCAGCAGTAGTAGTAGTAGTAGTAGTAGTAGTAGTAGTAGTAGTAGTAGTGGTAGTGGTAGTAGTAGTAGTGGTAGTAGTAGTAGTGGTGGTAGTAGAAGTGATAGTAGTAGCAATGGTAGTAGTAGCAGTAGTAGTAGTAGTAGTAGTAGTAATAGTAGCAGTAGTAGTAGTGGTGGTGGTGGTAGTAGTAGTAGTAGTAATAGTAGTAGCAGTAGCAGTAGTAGTAGTAGTAATAGTTGTAGCAGTAGCAGTAGTAATAATAGTAGTAGTAGTAGTAGTAGTAGTAGTAGTACTAGTAGTAGTAAATGGTGCCTCTTGGTGGCTCTCCTGAGGTCTGTTCTCTCATACCCAACTGACTTTTGGCCATCTGGAAATGGATTCTCCTAGGTATACTTTCACAACCTGGACAAATTCATTATCTTTCTCTCCAGGTGCTTTCCATCTTTCCAACTTTCCTATTGTGTAGGGCAACATCATTTCCCCATCCATCCGGTCCTGAACCTTGGCAGCATCTTTGACTCCTCACTAGGACCCGTACCCGAAATATCCAGTTTGTTGTCAAATCTGATTGTTTCTAGCTTTTCAAACATCTTTCCACTCTGCTGTTTTTTTTCTGTTTTTATTCCTTCTTCATACCAATAAAAAGAAAGTACAAGGTTGATGGAGACATAAAGATCTTATATGAGCTCTAATTATGTACTGGTGCTTTTTTTCTCCCTTGCCCTCCCCAACACATTATTTTTCTACTTTGCCTTGATAGCTACATTCTCTTAAAGCAAGAAAGCTAGAGAAAACATGTCTAGAATCACCCTTCGAAATATGACTGTATATGTTAGGATTTTCTTCTGGTAATAACTACCAGCTCACCCTACAAGTTCTTATTCTCCACTGTTATTAAGCACCTACAACTAGCCAGTATTGTGCTTTTTAAACAGATATGCTCTGTTCCTTAAAAGCTTGTATTTAGAACTGATGAACATCAGCCCTATAGGGCATGAACTCCTAGGAAGAGGAGACTTGAGCCTCTAGTTCAGGCTCTACCATTGTATGTAGGCTCAAGGAAATCTCTTGACCTCCCTGGTCCTCAGTTTCCTTATCTGAGGGGGTTGATCTAGATGTCCTCTGAGTTCCTTTTCATCACTATGTCTATAATCCTGTCATCTCTAAAAGAAAACAAAAAACTAACCTCTGTACTTCAGTTTTTAAAAAAAGGAGTAATACTTGTATGCTTGAGAAAATTATTTGAAAAATAAGAGGGGTGACTAGGTGGCACAGTGAATAGAACACTGGCCCTGGAGTCAGGAGGACCTGAGTTCAAATTCAGTCTCAGATACTTGACACACTTACTAGTCATGTGACTTTGGGCAAGTCACTTAACCCCAATTGCCCTCCAAAAAGGAAAAAAATAATTTAAATGAAATAAGAGTGAAAGTACTTTAAAGTAATGACCAGGGTGGTGAGAGAACTCATAACCATGCCACAAGAAAGATATATTGACAGAATTGGGAATATTTAGACTGTAGAGGACAAAACTTTTAGGGAGGACACAAGACCTATCTTCAAGTATTTGACATCATGTAATGTAGAAAACTGGTCAGATTTGTTCTAGATGACATGGAGTGCCCGGCTTGGCATTAATAAAAAATCATTTATAAGTGCCTACCATATGCCAGCTACTGTGTGAAGCAATGGAAGATCTGAGTTCAAATTCTGCCTCAGATGCATACTATCTCTGTGACCCTGGACAAGTGCCTCAGCCTGCTCAATAATTATCCCTACCTCTTAGGGATACCATGAGGATCAGATGATATGATATTTGTAAATCACCTAAAAAATAGTGGGTGGTTAATAAATACACGTTTCCTTCCTTTCTTTTTGTTTTAGAGGACTGAACTAGGAGCAATAGGAAGTTAGAAAGCAACATGTCTGCTCTGTGTGAGGAGAAAGCAGACAATTCCATCTCTCCAAAAGTGAAGGTTGATTTGGGAGTTGGTATGTATTCTGTCACTGGGCATCATCAGGTGTAGCTTGGGGGATCACCCTAATGGGATGTGTCCCAGATCAGCTACAGATTGGACTCTGTAGCCTGGAATGTCCCTTTGAAATCTTTGCTACTCTGATTATATGCGATCTCTCATTATTTTAAAACTTTATTGGTATCTGTCAGTGCATAAAAATATTAACTCCAAGGGATGGATACAGCAGCTCAATGGGTTGACATTGGCCCTAAGGGCAGGAGATGGGCCTCATTCTCTGTTTCTTAGCAGTGTGGTCCAGAGGTTTTAGAGGCAAAAGGCTTGGGCTAGAGACCCCTGTCTGACATACCTCCTCTGGGCTTCCTTGTTCCAACCTCCTGCTCTTATCTGATATTCCAGGGTTCTATTCTACTTTGACCTGCCTCTTTTTTGAAGTAGGAGATTGGTGATTCTTAGAGTGATTTCTCCCTTGGTGAACTGTCTAGTGGGAAGAAGGTAAGAAAGTTATTTGAACCTAGGAGGGAAGGTGGGTTGGTGTGGAACAAACCGTCAGTTGTACAGTGAAAAAAACAAAACAGAAGACAGCTGAATAAGGAAAGGCTAAAGCAGGTCGGTTTGATGTAAGCCTGGAGTCCATTTTACCGAGGAAGATAGGGAGTCTGAGAGCTTTTGCCTAAGGCACCTGGTAACTTATGGGTGGCACCTGCTCCCCAAACTTAAGGGTTCTATTTCCCAGTCCACTACTTTCCAGGCATCAGAGGAAGTACTGCTTGCCAGTTCTTTGTCTAAGCACCAGGCATCCTTGAGCACGGGAGCAAGAGAGTCATTTCACCAGCTCCTTATTATCTCCAGAATCAGATCAACTTCTGGGTTGGGCCTTTCTCATCAATCTACCTCAGTCTTCCTTTCCAGCCTTATTACACATCTTACCTTCATGCCAGCCGGTCTCTCATTGTTCGTCCCCCACACAGCTTCATTTCCTGACTGCCTCTCCCTTGGCTGTCCCTCTTGTTCACAAGGTGCTCTGTCCTCCTCTCAGTCCCACTAGAACCCCGAGTTTTCTTCAAACGTCAGCTCTAGAGCCGTTTTCTATAGGAAGCCTTGAGTAATCTCTTCCCCACTCTCCGATTACCTTGCATCTGTTTGTACTGGTCTCCCTTCCTTAAACTGAAATCTCTTTGGAGGGCTAGGACTGTTCTTCCTCTTGTGTGTGTATTTCCAACAAGGTCTGAACATCGCCAGGCACACAGGTGTTAAAGTAATGCTTGTGGATCGATCACCTTGTGCACTGAACAGCCCGTGCAGGCTGCCAAGCTCTCCTCGAACTTTGTGCGGGCCGCCTGGGGGCTGGTGCGTGACTTGTGCTTGCTCAGTCCCCCCTGTCCCCAGGACCAAGTCCCTAGGCTTTTGGAAGTCAGCCCCTTCTCTTCTCTGCAGCCTGGAGGATTGTCATTTCTGCTGTCAGTGCCACTTTACATCCCCTTCCCCTGTTCTTCCCGTCAGAATCGCCCTGGCCCTCGGGGGGCTGGAGAACGATTAGTTGGGGGAGAGAGGGTGACTTGCTGAGAGCCAGGTGACTAACAGCTGGGGTTCAGCAGCCCCTGTGCCCTACACTCCAACGTACCTCTTCCATGTCCCCGCAACAGCTGATTTTGACAGAGGTGGAGCCAGAGGCCCTGTTAGGATTGGGTTGGGGGCCCCTGGGCAGATCTAGGAGATGATAATGTGTGGGCTCTATATAGCAGCTTCTGGCTGAACAGGCTCCACCCCCACCCCCCGCGCCGTTTGAGTGTGTGTGTGTGTGTGTGTGTGTGTGTGTGTGTGTGTGTGCGCGTGTGTGTGCGCGCGTGTGTGCGCGCGCGCGTGTGTCTGCGTGAGTGTGTGTATGTGATGCTGCCGCCGCCACCGCCGCCGGTGCTGCTGCCGCTCCTGCCTCTTTCTCGCAGGCAGTCAGCCGGCCGGCTGAGCTTGCAGCTGAGGCGGCAACAGCCGCAGCAGCAGCAGCAGCAGCAGCGGCAGCGGCGGCGGCAGCGGCAGCGGCAGCAACAGCACTAGCAGCAGCCTGGGCTACATTGTGGCGCTGGGAGTGAGAGCTCGAAGCAGGCAGCGAGAGAGGGCAAGAGCCGGAGCCGGAGCCGGAGCTCCCGCCCGCCCGCCCGAGCAGAGCGGCTCAGCGCAGCCCCGGGGCGCTGCCACGGCCACTGGCCACTGCGCTGCACTTCGCTCCGGAGGCTGCCCGCGGGGGCAGCCTGGCAGGCGGCCGGCCACTTCCACAGACTGCGGGCAGCACGCTGGGCAGCCGAATCACCTTAGGCAATTCCTGCCACTCGCCTAGGCTGGCCGCTCACTTGGAGCAGGGGCAAGGAGCCGGCTGCCGAGCCGGGGGCAGCAGCCAGCAATTCTGGAGAGGCTCCCCAGCCCACCGCTATGGATCTATTCGACTTTTTCAGGGACTGGGACTTGGAACAGCAGTGGTAGGTTTGGGTTTTTGTTATTTGGGGGTTTCGGGCCCCCCCTTCATTTTGCCAGTCTTTTGCCTAATCCTCTCCCTCTTTTCGGGGCTTCTTTGTTAAGGGGGTGAAGAGATAAGGGTTGAGTGAGGGGGAAGCCCCCAAGTGTTTCCTACTTGCTTTAAGCCACCTTTGATTGGGGGGAGAATAGGAAGGGGGTTACAAGGGAAGATTGCGTGTGTTTTTTTCAAGTTATGACAGTTTTATTAGAAAAGGCAGTTTTATGATGCTTATGGGGTGTTGAACCATCTCTCTCTGCCCCCCCCCCTTTTTCGGGTTTTGTTCCTCACCAGTTCTTCGTGCCTTCAGCTGGCAGAGACACCTAGTGCTTCCTTCAATAGATGGCTTAACTTTAAGGGTGCTTATGTATCTTGATAGGTTTCTTTTTAAAGGGATTTAAAAGAGGTAAGCATGTCCCTCCCTTCCTGCTCCCCCTCCTCTCACACATGAACAAGCAGCCCTGGACAATCAGACAATCAGAGACAGACAGACACACACACAGACACACAGACACACAGACACACAGACACAGACACAGACACACACACACACACACCCTCCTTTTCACTTTGCTTACCATAAGTTCCCATTACTGCTGTAATAAACGAAGTGACTTCTTGTACAAACTAAATTTGCTAATTTGGAGCTTTATATTGTACTGATGAAGGGACAAATGTGATTTAATAAGTCCCGAAGTAGGGTAGTCCGATATAAGTATACAATTAATTACTGATTTGTGACTGTCCTCTCTTCCCCCTCCCCCAATCCTCCTCGGGTTTTTGCATTATGCAGATAGCTCAGATGGGAAGGTTTGTGCATATTTGGGAAAATATTGTATATACCCGTTGCCTAAGGGTTGGGCAGAGGTCAGGAGGGAGCAGGGAAATTGATACATAGGGGCATGTCAACTTCATTGATTTATTTCTCTATCTATTTCTTTATTTGTACTTCCTATCCAGGAGAAATGTTAACATTTTTAATCTGCCCCAGCAATTTAAGCTATCCTGTCATATATATTTTTTCATTCTAGTATATTAGATATTTTGGATAATTTAGAATTCCGAGGTTGGTTACTGGCTTTTCACTTGAATTGGAATCAGCTAATGACCCAGCCTGAAATGAGGGTAAAAGATCTTTTTAATTTCAAAATGCTGCCATATCTTGGCCCTAAAGGCTGTGTGTTTTTACAGTCACCTTGCTATTATAATGTTTCACTCAATTTTTGGAGAATAGGTCACACACTTAGACAGTAGTTATATTTTACTGATCCACTTTGCTTCAGTTGCAAATTTAAGATAACCAGAATTTAAATACCTGTCATCTTTTATTTTCCAACCCTGCCACATAAATCCTTGAAAACACCAATTACACAGTATCAATATTCATCTGGAAGGCATTTTTGATCTCATGCAGGGTTTTATCAGCTACACATAAAACATTAGACTACAATGTTTAACAGTCATGCTGTTGTTATTTAACAGTAATAATCACAATAAAATCACTCCTCAATTAAATATTATGTTTCTGTACAGTATCTGTACTCAGCTGCACTAATTCATTTTTCAGGCAGCTGATAAGTACTGTCTTGCTATTTGCATACAATTTGTCTAATATATGGTGTTGGTAACATCATCAATTTAATAGACATGATTACAACTGAAGATGTGGGTGTAGTTCAGAAATGTTAAACAGCCAGCAGGTATCTGATTGTTTTTTAGGATGTCTAACACAGTATTTGAATATTCCTTCTATCTCAGACTCTCTCAGTCCCTACTTCATCCAAAAGGGAAATTCACATTGCTCTGACTGCTTTTAGGCAATGGATGGAAATTCTTGTTCTCTCGTTTGGGGGTTCTCTTTCCTTAGAGGAAAACGTAACACCCTTGTTTCAGAGGAGTTCCAACTAATCCTTGTTTTAGGCCCATGTGGCTTAAGAAGCACATATGCCTCTAGCCCCTCCTTGTGTGCGACTTACCCAATCACTTAGTGTAGTATGTATATGTAGATAAGTATGTATTTTGCCTACACTCATTGTGTGGAACACACACTCTCTTGCCTCTCCCATTTACTTTTTTTTGCTCTATTCACTAGCATGCTGGCTTGCGTGCTTCACATCTGGTATGCAGTTGTGTAAAACACCCCCACCAAGAAAACAAGCACAGATATGACCCTGGTAAATGCAATGAAAGCTTGCTATTCAGGTGACTGGGAGTATGTGTGATTAGTGTTAGAGGCCAGAAAAGAAATTCTGACCCTGAAAAACAGCCCTGACATCAAATCATATCCAAAGTCTCTAGACAGCCCAGAATCTACCTGTTATGTTTATTCCCACTCAATGGCAGCTAACTGCATTTGTGACCCTTGCCCATGGTACTATCAACAGCAGAAAGCTTATTTTCCTCTATGTGGGTTCTTTTGCTTCACTGGTCGAACTTGCCACTCTTGGTAACTGCCACGAAAGGCCTACACCTTTATTTCACAAGCTTGTGCCTCCCTTTAGCTGTACACAAAAAGCGTGCCCCATATATGTTCAGAATTCAATGTATAAATAAATATGGGAAATGGGGTGAAAATGACACCCAGCCCCCCCACACCCCCATTGTGCTTTAGAATTCTCATTGTTGGCTTTGACAAACTGCAGAAATCCTTTCATGGATCTAGCTAGCCCTGGGCTGGATTAAAGGGCCAAGCCTCAAGTTCTGTTAAGATTTTTGTATGAATAAGTAACATTCTCCTGAGTTAGATTTTTTTTAATATAAACTGGTCTGTGACAGGGAAGAGAATGGAAACCTCCAGTGCCTGAGACTTGTGATCTTTGAAAAATATATAGCTGATTTTTTTCCCTTTTAAATCTTTCTGTAGGCTTGTCAGTGGTCACCAAGGTAATGGCATTTTGAAGTACCCAGCCCCTGTGGCTGGATTTGGACCTCTCTCTGGGAAGTGGTGATACCTTTAATCACCTACTAGAGGAAAAAAGGCTCAGAAAAGCGACTCAGATACGAAGCCATTCAGGGCCATGGGTGGTAAAGAACTGCCCTGCTATTTTGTCCCAGCTTGAGGTTTTTCTTGGGGGGTGGGGGTGGAGTAGCAGGGGCAGGGAGTGTTTTTCCTTTATTTTTTGAAATGGCAACATTAAAGGGTCCATTTTGGAAAAAAAATGTTAGCCCATCCTTACTGGACAAACCAAACTCTTCTAAAAGAAAACCTCCAGGCTTAGTGCAAGTTGTAGCTGAGTGAACTTGTCAGTAGAAGCCTTCTCTCTTGTGGAGCCCCAATCAATTGTTTTTACTTCTTATATGATGTCTCCCAAGTAGCCTAATTAGAGTCAAGCCAGTAAACTGGTACTTGGATTGGAAGAGCCTTAAATTCACCACCCTGTTATATAAATAGAAAGTTCAAAGGTTTGTGTGGTTGTCAAAGCTGAGAAGAGGCCATGTGCTGGCCAGTTTTCTCTTCTGTCTGCCCGCCAGAGAGCAGCGTGCCCCTTCACCATGTTCCTGGAGCCGGTGACCCTGCTCTCCACACAAAGGTGGACTATTCCAGCTTCAGCCTGAGCTTTCCCCCTGCACACTGCAGCATCACTCAAGCTCTTTCTGATTGCCTTCTTTGCGCAGAGGTCTTCAGAGGCCTTGTTGACTACAATTCTTCTTACTATTAGAACAAGGCTGTTTAGGAGAGAAAGGTGTGGGAGATGGAGAAATGATATCCCTTGCAAACCTGGATATTTTCTGGTGCTTAGGCAGGGAAAGAGAGGGAGGGAGGGAAGACAAGAAAGACAAGAAAGAAAGAGAGAGAGACAGAGAGACAGAGACAGCTGGTTCTAACTAATATCCTTAGCTTTGGATAATTTCTCTCCCCAACCCACGTACCTTCCCTGTCTGTATATATTTGTCATCCATTCAAAGGAAGAATAATTCTATTTAATTTACTATACATTCTCAAGTGTTTGCCAATTATGTTAGCCATTTTTCAAAAAGCATTTGTTAGAGTTTGGGGTAGATGGGTAGAAGAGATGAATCAGTGTCTGATCAGGTAGTAGAGAAGGTCCCCTGTTCCCACTAGGGAAAAAAAAAGCAGTCAGTGTCTGTAGATTTTGAAAGCACATCTATTGGACAGGAAAGAAAAGGATCCCTGTAAGAAATCAGTTTAATGATGCACAAATTGTTTTGTTAATGATGTAGTCAAGCCTTTAACAACTTAAAAATATACAAATCAAGTTGGAAAATGACTATCTCAGTAATAAATCAATCATTATGCAGATAAGACCCACAGCATTTAAGCATTTTGTGGATGGAAGAAAATCGTAGTGCTTTAAAACAGGCTGCTTTTTGTGGACTCAGAACGGTTTTAATGCAATGAATCCTTGTTTCATGTCTTTTATTCGCCATGATTTCTTTCCATGTGAAATTTAAAGATATCTAAAATAATTTGAATTGTTCACATTTGTCTAAAAATCTCAACAACTAAAAATGGTCCTCTCTAGAACAATAGAGGGGCCCTGGCCTTTGTGTCCTTCAGATCTCGGGAGAACATGCCCTTGATTAACAGACTTAGCTTGTGTCTCCAGGATGCCAGACCACCCAGTCAGGTCATTGGATTCAGTGACCAAAGTCAGTCAGTCTGCTTGATTAGTGGTATGAAGACAAAGCAGTGGGGTGGGTTGAATAACTTTTTTTTTTTAACTTTTCCACTTGTTGTTTTGGCTTTGTGGAGACCCAGCTAAAAAGGTTTAAAATATCTGTCCATTGATAGCTGAAATCCAGTGTTTTGCAGACAGCATCACTCTTCCTTGCTCTGTACAGCCTGGAGAGAGCTGCCCTTTTAAGTACAAGCCCTTGGGGGTGGGAAAAGGAAGAAATCAGACTCAAAGCAAGTTAGCAGACTGCTTCAGGAAGCCTGGGAAAATAGGAAGAGGAGTGGTCTTAGTTCTTCTCCTGATCAGTCATTTGCCCTCTCTGGGCTCCGGTTTCCTCACCTGTAAAATGAAGGAGTCTGACCAGCTGATCTCCAATCGCCCCCAACCCCCTTCCAATTCTCATTCTGTCTTAATTTCTCTCCACTTCCATGATTGTTACCAGAAGAACTGCCAGAAATAAGACAATTGCAAATAATACCACCTCTAATACTGGGACCTTTTGGCGACTCACAAAATGAATTTCCAGTTTCATTTTATGCTTTTAATAAATTATGCCTAACGAACTGGTTGCTTATTTCCCCATGTGGGCTGGAACATGTAATTTTTATGCAAGCAGGTCCCACTGAAATATTATAGAACTGTTGTGTGCATAGGTAAACATAATAATTGGCCATTACAGGGAATTTGACAGACGAAAACGTATTTTAAAATAATGTATTGGTTATATTATGCTATAGACTCACAACTCTTATATTTTAAGAGTCTTTTGATGGGAGTTGATGAATGAAAATGCATGAGAAGAAACCTGGTTGAAGTCTTGGAGACTATTCTTCCAAATACAGATTCCCAAATTTTGGAAATGTTTTCTTTATTTAAATAAGAATATGACCAGTGAATAATTTTGTGAGTCAAGCTAAAGCAGTTGAGGCTTTCCAGGGGAATGTTTTACTGATTTTTAAAGCCACAATACTGACCCCTAGGGAACAGTATCTTGTATAACCCTCAGTCCCTTGCTCAGTGTTCAAGAAATATGCCAATGTACTGATAATAAAGCTATCCTCAGTTCATGGCTATGGAGAATCAACATGGCAGAGTGAAGAGAATGCTGGACTTGTCCTGAAAACCTGGGTTCATATCCATCCTCTGAAATTTCATAGCTTTGTGAATATGGGCGTTATGTTATTTCTCTTGAGCCCCATAGATGAAATCATCTATTTAAAGTTGAATGGGATCTGAAAGATCTTCTGCTCCAAGCCCCTCATCTTACAGATGAGGAGACGGAGACTCCACAGGGTTTATTTCATTCACTTTTCCAAAGTCCTACAGCTAGGAAGTGGTAGACTGGAGCCCAGGAACTCTGAACCCTAAATTCACGGCATTTTCCTACTGTAGCAGATCTGTGAAATGGAAATAATAATGCCTCCCAGGCTTGTTGTGAGGCTCAAATGAGATCAGGTGTATCAAGCACTTTGTAAACCTTAACATACTATGTAAATGATCACCTATTATTATCATCCCAGGTAAACCCATGTGTCTTATAACTATAAGTGCCTAACAACTCCTGCCCTCCATGCTGCTCCTCTACAGGTTGTATAATGTACTCATTGTTCCAGTACTCGTTCTCCAATTGGGCCAAGAGGCCAACTTGACCTCTTTCCCAGAAAAGAATGCTGGCATGAGAGGGCAATTAAAAGGGAAGAAAATCAGGGGCTCCAAAGAGGGAGAGCTACTATTTGAATGCTATTTCTGGGAACTTTAAAGGATATATAGAAAAGAAAGAGGGAAGAAGAAAAAAAAATTTTCCATAATAATAGTTCACATTTACATGGTGCCTTAAAGTTAACAAAGCCCTTTATATGTGTTATTTCTTTTGATCCTCTCAGCTTCCCCTTGCTATTAGATGCTGCTATTATCTTCATTTGGTAGATGAAAGTGAGGCTCCTGTGAGGTACCTTGTCCAGGCTCCGTAGTCAGTGCCTGAGGTAGGATTCAAATCCACACCTTCCTGATTCCCAATCCAGGGCTCTGTTTGCTCTGCCAGGACACCTGGGTAAGAATGAGTTGTCTGTATTCATAAACTTAGTAAGTCAATAGGCTACAAGGCAGAAATAGAGCAAGGATGTTCCAAAGGCAGAAGGTCAGCCCATTTTCCTATCTTTTGCTTGCCTGGAGTTTTCAGCCATCCCTCTTTGCATTTCATCATGGAAGGTCATTTGTGTTGTGTTTTGTTTGACTTAACTATAGCAGATTCACATAATAAATTACTCTTAACTGTTAAACTGGGGTCCAGTGCTAGGTTGCTCTCCTGTCAAACTTTTGTGCTTTCACTTGAATGGAATTTCATCTGCATGTTCAAAGCCTGTTGAAGTTTAGGTGGGGGAGAGGGTAGGAGATGCTCAGAATTGTTGAATTTACTTTAAAGTAAATCTCATCTATGACCTTAGCTGTGGACATCTCCTGACCTCCTGAGCGGAGAAAAATGATCTGGGAGTTTCAGTTGAATGATGAGCTCTAAGCTGAGTTGACAATCGCGCTTCCTGTGAAATCTGATTTTGATTAAGGGTAGCCCAGTATATGGAATGATATCTCTTAGGGATGGCGCATGTGTTTTACTTCATATGAAAACCTCAAAACAACTAATGATTTAAAGTAAACTCTGGTTTGAATTTTCAGTAGTCCCTGTGCAGTGGGAGAAATGCATGATGCTGACCACTTTTTTAAAAAGTTTCTGCTGGAAGCAAAAGGAAGCAACCTCCAACATGCAACTTCCATGTTATGTAGAATAGTTTGCTTTTTGTTTTCAAAATAATAGTCCTCTGTGTTCCGTCTAGTTGAACTCAACAGATTTCTCTTGAGTGTCCACTGCATGCATTTGAGAAAACACTCTACTGGAGATTCTGAGGGAGTTGCTCTCTGCAGTGAAAAAAAAATACAGATACTGGTCTTCTTGCTGGCCTTTCCTAAGTCATGTATTTGGATTCAGATTTTATATTTTCCAGGCAAAATATCTCCTGGGAATAGCAATTAGGTAGATTATTTTTATGTCAATAGAAATAAAATCAGGGAAAATACTTCTTAACTCACCATGAATTGATGCTGAAATTATAGTTTCTACCTTGCCAATTACTGGGAGAAGAGTGGTTTTATGGATGTGTATTGTATAGTCTCCAGCTGGCTGGTTTTTTTACCAAGTTTGATCAAAATAGCCAGTTGATCTGGGGAAATTCTGTCAATTGACCAGGTATTTTGTTTTCATGATATTAGATGGAAAATTTGCCTGTTTTTCACTGATGGAATGGATTATTTTTCATGCTGTATAGATTCAGCTATTGTGACTAAATCGAATGGCTTACAGAATGGTAGAGGGCTAGAGTGGACCTGTGAGATCTTTTGGGCCAGCTCCCTAAGTTTATGACAGGTCTGTACAACATCTGGCTGCAGGCTGCTTGTGGGCCAATGGTCATTTGCAGCCCACCAAATGATTTTGAGTGACCTGTGAGAAATGTAGAGACTGTAAGAGAAAGTAACGATGAAATAAGTGCTTTTGTCCATGCCTGGCTTAACCCTCCTTCCACTAGTCAGTATTGTGTCCCTCTTGTGGCTTGGAGGGTGAGTTGCCACTGAGCAGTCTCTCCTGTTTGTCATGTGACCCTCGCCAACCAACCATCATCAGTCTGTCTTTAGTCTGAGAGAAAGGGAGAGTTGTATCTTTTTGCTGGGTTTTTGATCATTACTGATGCCAAACAGGAACAAAGTGAGTGCAGCAAAGTAATTTTTTAAAAAACATTAATGTGATGTCATAATAAATAAAAATCTTATGTAATAAGTGTAATTAATTGATATTAATTGAAATTTTACTTTTTATAAAAATATGGTTTATTTGCAAAATAGTTTAATCATTCATTATACTTTTACTTGGAAAGTGAACCACTAAAAACCTATCTGCAGCCTGAAGAAGTTTAGCCTATTTTAATTTGGCCCATACCTGCTGCTGAGTTGTGCAGGTCTGGTTTACAAGTAAGGGAAGCCAGGACCAGAGAATGTAAGTGACCCCAGAGTTACACCGGTAGCAAGTGACAGAGTTAAGATTTGAACCCAAGTCCTCAGACTTTAAATCTTGTTCTCTCCTGTAGCACTACACTTCCCTAGGTACTGCAGAATCAGTGGAACATACTTCACTAATAATCAGCTCATCTGTTAACAAGTCTTTTATTGAACCCTGTAGCAGGGTTCATGGTGTGACTTTTTTATTCTATCACATAAACATCGATTCAATTAGACACTCAGGGAAAATTTTAGAACTGTAAGGTACCTCAGAGACTATTGGCTTAGTCCCTTCACTTTACAGTCAGGATTTCGGCCTCTCAGTTCAGCATTCTTTCTACTTTGTCAAGTATTTATTAAAATCTCTGCTCTATTCACAGCACTAGGAGGAATACCAAAGAGGTAGGAGAAATGTATCCAAACTTCAAGAAGCTTACACTCTAGTTTGGGAGATTGAAATAGTACATGACAAGTTGAGAATGAAGATAAAGGCAGTAAGAAGTCAGAGAAGTCTGAGATGGGTGCAATATGGGAAGTGATAGGGAAACAATTTTGAGCACAATCAATATAATATGAAGTAGAGAGATAAGTTGGCAATTAGGCCTATCTGGAGGGCCTACAGGATCATTTGAGATAAACTGAAATCTACTCTGGGGCCTAACTTATCTGATTTGGCTATCTACACAGCTCAGTATCATACAGACGATTGTCAAGTTCACTTTTTTCCTCTGTAGGTATAGTAGATTTGACTCCATTGGCCATCATTTGGGGGGGGAGGCAATAGCCACAAGATTCTTGCTAGATATGTTTGTGGTCTCAACATACACAAGCATATACATGATTTTGTATATTTGTGTATATACTGTATATGCAAATATTTTCAACAGGCATAACTTTCAGAAAAATCGTAAACGAAAGTTTGTTTTTCCTGAAACAATTGAAACACATGTTTGCAAATTGGCAACATTTGCTGGCAAAATAGACTTTTTCAACAGAAACATACATTCGGGCTGTTGAGATGCTCTCAAATAAAATGCTTCTTTTTTGGAGCAGAGTTTTGAATGGTAAAGCTTCCCAATGTTGGTACATGTCTTTCATTTCTTTACTTATAATTCATCTTTTTTTTAACCTTGACATTAAGAGAACATAATTTGGTGATTTGATTGCAGCACATTTAAGTGTATAGCTGTATGTTACAGTGTGTTTACTAAGTGTTAGTTAGAATCAGAGTATGACCATCAGAGACAAATAAGACACAGTGGTCTGAATTGGTCATTAAAGAGGTCAGTATCCTCAGTTACTTGCATTTTAATCCTTTTTTTTTTTGGAGGGGTAATTGGGATTAAATGACTTGACCAAGGTCACACAGCTAGTAAGTGTTAAGTGTCTGAGGTCATATTTGAACTCAGGTCCTCCTGACTCCAGGGCCGGTGCTCTATTCACTGCGCCACCTAGCCGCCCCAATTGTAAATAAATACAGTAAATTCAGTGAGTTACCAGGAGCCACTGGTGTTTCTCTAGTAGGTCAGGACCACTCCTCCTTGCTTCTTTCCTAGATCACTTGTAAATAAATGGGAACTGAATTTAAACTCCAGACAAATATGAGTCTTGAATGACAGTGGGTTTTTGTGCCTCAGTATGACTGTGATCTGCATGGCTTGGAGTTTTGTTCTGAGATAGCTTTGGGCATCCTAGGCATTTTGATACTAGAAAGAGATTGTCCTCAGGAGGCCATAGTATATGGAGGAAAAGTGAAAGACTGGCCAGTCACCTGGCTGTTTAGTCTATATGATGCTGAATATGTAGACCGGAAATTCAGATAATTGGCTCTTTTTTCATTTTTTTTAAAGGTAGAGATGTCTTAGAGTCACAGTCAGACCTTTTTTCTAGACCTGAAATAGTTGTGACTTACTGTGGGGTGAAAATGGTTCTTCAGATTTGTAAATAATAATCATTGTCATTGCATTGACTGAAAAGAGGTCAGAAGGTTAAGGATAAGGTTTGAGACAGGAGTTGGGAACCTGCAACCTCAAGGCCACATGTGAGTCAAGGCCTTTTGGCTGAGTCCAAGTTTTACAGAACACATCTTTTTATTAAGGGGATTTGTTCTGTGAAGTTTGGATTCTGTCAAAGGGCTGTACTTGAGGACATAGAAGGAAGGCCACATGTGGCCTTGAGGCAGCAGGTTCCCCACCCCTGATCTAAGAGAAGAAAGAAAATCATATGTACAGGTAGCTGTCTATGTAATCTATGTGCTTCATAAATTGCATACACGTTGATGTTTTTATACATTTTTTCTTTAAATGTCTTAGGGTATTTGCTTTTTTTAGTGAATTATTTTGTAATGTATATAGTCCAAAATCTCTTCTTCAAACCTAATTTATCTTTTACCTTCTGGTTATTTTGTACTTCAAGTTTTCTCAAAATGGAGTATTGCAGAATTTAGGACTTTTCATCTTGTAATCTAGAGAGTACTTTAGAGTCCCTTTATTTCCATGCCTTTTAGATCTACCACAAGGCTTTCCATAAGTGAGTTGGATGCTCAACAAATATGTCAATTGAATTGAAATTTTCCAAAAAGACAATTTTGTTTGATTTTATACCTAGTCGCGTATCAAGGTTCTGGGGTGTTACTGGAACTGAAAGCTGAGTCTTTCAACATTTTCTGAGTATGTTTCTCCCTAGCTTTATGATATTGTTTCTTTTGAGCCAGATGCTTTTGTTTTGAACAGTCTGTTGCTTTTGGTGGCTAACCTAAGGCCTGGGTTTTCCTAACATATATTTTTAGACAGAACATATTTTCTATTTATATCTCTGGCGGATTCAAATTGCTTTGTGTCATAGTGAGAATCTGCAGAAAAAATGGCTTTATTATACATTGAATTTAAGATTTCAACTGTTTTATGTTAATTACATTATTTATGAGAAAATTCTGCCATCAAGTGTCGATATCTAGAGAGCAACTAACACTGTGCTTTTGTTGTGTGAACAAGTTTGAAGGGTTGAAGAGCATGAAAAAAACCGATGTTCTTTTAAAAACTTTTTTCAAAACTGTCTTGGTTGAAAAAATAAATGTGATGAGAGATGTATAAAGCTTACTTAAAGAAAGAGGGCAGTCATGAGTTCAAGAGCAAGAGGCCTCTTACTAGTTTGTTAAAATGATCAGACTGACACGTGAGCATGTAACTTGGAGAAATCAGAAAATGGATTGACCAATATGAATGTCCAGAAATTATGGATGTTTTTTGAGCCTGTGTTCAAATGTATTGACCAACTGGTTTTGGAGTTCCATAAAAGCCTACTTATTTAAACTTCAGTGGTGTGATGGTAGCCAATTAGCAGATGACCCAAGTTCTCACCAAAAACTAACACTTATCAATTATTAATTATTAATAATTAATTATTAACACTGATCATTTGTATATTCCTAAGAAATAACAGTGAAATACCAGTGAGGCAAGTTACACACTTCCAGATTGCCCAGTCATTTGTGAGCAAAAGGCTCTTAGTTGTGATTGCAGAACCAAGAATAGAGAAGAGAAGAACATCTTCCAAAATGTCAGAAAACTCAGAGCGAATGCTAAATGGACATGAGGAGAAATGATGATGATAGAGCCAGCATTGCCTCAGCCAATTAATGTATAGAGGTACTGGTCAATGATCATAGCCAACAACTATGCAGAGTAGAATCCTAATGGGATCTGTCTATCAAGATTACAGAAAGTGGAGCATTTGATTTATTTCGTAGTTTTCCAAAGCTTCATTTTAACTACATACAAATAATGCATTATTGGAACAGTAACCCTGGATAAAATGGCATATTAAATAAAGTTGGGAATTTTTTTCTTTCTCATAATCTCATTTTGTAAAAAATTAAATCTGTTTTAGTAGTTTACTCATATTAAGAGGCAGTTGGTTGTAATCTTTCCATCTCTTGCTTCCTGGCTCACTAGAAAACATAGTTTCATAAAGTCCCTAATATTTTTTTTGCTCTTTTTTGAGGAAGAAGAAGGGCAGTTGGGGTTAAGTGACTTGCGCAAGGTTACGTGGCCAGTAAGTGTGTCAAGTGTCTGAGGCTGGATTTGAACTCAGGGCCTCCCAACTCCAGGGCCAGTGCTCTATTTACTGTGCCACCTAGCTGTCCCAAGTCCCTCATTTTCTGCTAATCTGTTTTATTCCCCTTAGTGTTTCTGGAGTGCACAAAGAAGAGCTTCTTGTTTTAATATTTGTCTGTTTTTGGACTTTGTCATGTTGCATCCTCAGGATGTCACTATCTACTCTGACCTTTCACATGCATGAAAATGAGAAGACTTCATTTTCAGTTTACTAAAATAACCACTGTACCATGTCTGGAGGTAGTGTGATACAGTAGACATAGTACTAAATTTGGAATCAGAAGACCTGGGTTTGGATTTTGATACTGCCACGCACTGCCTCCCAGACCACTCTTGCTTCCAGTCTAGTCCTTACAGCCATCATCTGGGAAGATGGTGCCTATAGTAAAGTGACCAGCCCTCTCCACCAACTGCCAACTATTTTCCACATACAAAGAAAGCATGCCAGCCTACTTGAAGCAGCAGGGCACCCTGAGAGAAAGAGGGAAGGCAACGTGTACCACACAAATCGAACTCCTGCCATTACCTTTACTGCCATCTCCCTCAGACCTTCATGGAGATAGCCCAGAACCGTGAACCTAAGAACCTTGAGAAAAATAATGTTTCTACCCCAGTGCCTACAGCCATCACCCTGGGAAGCAATCCCTGTGAAAATGTAGCCTCATAGCCACTTCTGCCAATGGCATGGACACAGCTACTGAAGACCCAGAACAGAAAGTGGTTGCCCCCAAAACCATTGTCAAATGGTTTAACATCAGAAACTCGTATGCTTTTATCAGTGAAGTTACATTACATGAGAGGTATGACCATCTACTTTGCAGCTCGACCTTTAGGACTATGGGACCTTTCCATCTAACTTCCATCTGAAACCTCTCATGTGTGTTGTCTCCCATATTAAATTGTGATCTTCCTGAGAGTAAGAACTGTCTTATCTGTATCTCCAGTCCTTTGCACTTCATGAATGCTTAATCAATGCTTCATTTATCCATTTATATATAAAAGGAGAAGATTGGACCAGTTGATATCCAAAGTTACTTCTTAGATCCTCTGATCACTGGTTAAGCCCCTAATATTTTTAAGTATAACAGCAAAATGCCTGAATAGTCATATAAAGTATAAGTTTAAATTTGGCGGTGCCAAACAGAATTTTGCTAAGGGTGTTCACCCTACAAGACCGCCATCTATCTCTATGCCAATTCAACACACGTTTTAAAAAGTCCTATTATGTTCCTCTTGTGTTAGACGCTATGGATACAAAGATGGAAAACACTTCTAGAAATTAGTGTGCATACCTCTGTGGGGGAGGTGGACTCTTTCCTTATCCCCTAAGTACTACCGATACTGTTTGGTTATTAGTTATGTTTATATGGGTAGTACAATATTGAAACATAGCATGGCATGGTGGACAGAGAGAGAATTGGCTCTGAAGTCATGGAGAACTGGATTCAAGTCTTCCTCATCCGTACTTGTCTTGCAATCATAGGAAAGTCACTTAACCTTCTCAGTGCCCTAGGCAACTTCCTAAGACTGCAGGCTATGGTTGCATTGTCAGTAGATCTACGTCTGAAGTTGTCCATCTGCATCAGCAGAGAGAATTTCTGTGCTGAGAATTCCCTATACAAATGAAATCACAGGTTGGGACAAAAGAGAACATGGTTACATAGCGACATTTACAGGTGGCAAAAATTGCGGAACTTGGAGAGTTGCTTCACCCTTATCTCTTCTTTTTAGTTCATTGTTTTAATGAATAATGGAAAAGACTGTGTTGCTCAACTGAGAAATTCTTTAGAATCTGTAGTTTCAGTTACATTCCAAATTTAGCTTTCTGTTCGTGGATGGCTAGTAACGTATGATTTTATACATTTCAGAAAACATGATTACGAAATAGTCACATGCCCTATTGTACATCAAAAACTTTTTTAAAATGAAGCAGATTATAAAGTATGGTTTTTATTTTATTAAATTTCCTTGAATTGCTCATTATAAAAATCAAGGAAAAAGTCATACATTTTGTAAAATTTATGAGATTTTTTGGGGGGGGGAGGGTTTCCAAAGTTTGACATCCCCCATTGCATCTGGCCTGGCACATTCCTATTTTTAATAAGAACCTTATGAGGGTGCTGAAGGCTTGGCTGTCTCAGGCAAGGCTTTTTCCCTAGGGGAGTCATAAAGGGTACACCAGGCAGTGACGTCACTGCTAATGGAATTTCTCCAAAATGTTTCAAGGCAAGCTGCCTCCACCCTACTTAAGGGGTAGAAGCTGGGAAGAAGTGCCATACTTGGGTCCTCATGGAGCGGTAAACTTCAATTTTTCTACTTATTAGGGCCAGAAAATGAGAACACTCATGGGGCTAATCTGCAGAGAGAGCTTCATGGATTCATGTATTCGTGTAACAGGAGAGATTTTTTTTAGTGGAAAAACCACCAGTTTGTAAATAAGAACAACTGAAGGTAGATGATTGAGTTTGCCTAGATCTCACTCAGGAATTTATACTTAAAGATGTAGGAGTGTATTGTGGTGTTATAAATATATATATGTATGTACAAAAAGTAGAGGCTGTCCATCTTGGACAGTACCTTAATCTTTTATGGAATGTTCCAAAGAATTCTTCCTTCCAATGGCATTTTGATAGGGAGTTGGTTTCTAGCATTGCTACTTCAAAAGAAGTTTGACTCAGCTATCTCAGGGAAATTCTTCCTACCTTCCTTGGTGTATCTCAATTCGCTTCAATTTAACAAGTATTTAAGTGTGTACTATGTGTAACCTGGGCACCCAGGTGGGAGAGTGGATAGAATGCCAGCCCTGGAGTCAGGAAGATTCTTCTTGAGTTCAAATTTGGCCTTGGACATTTACTGGCAGTATGACCCTGGGCAAGTCACTTCACCCTGTTTGCCTCAGTTTCCTCATCTGTAAAATGAGCGGGAGAAGGAATGGCAAAGCACTCCAGGATCTTCTCCAAGAAAACCCCAAATGGGGCCACAAAGAGCAGAGGTGTCTGAACAATAACAATAACAAGGTGTAACACTCTGTGTTAGGGTCTAGAGATGCAAAAACACCAAAACGAAACATTCTTTGGGCCTCATTTATTGATTTTAAATTCTCAGCATTTTGATTCCTCACAAACAGTTCACGAGCTAGTTAGTCGCCTGCATGTGTAGACATCTTCAAGTATTTGGGAAAATTTGGGGGAGCGAGATATGCACCCACCTTTGTCCCTTTGTTGACTTCTCTTTAGTACCTTTGCTTTTTTTCTCCCCCTAAATTAGTGATTTGGGAATGGTTTTTCAGCCATTTTCTTTCTTTTTTTTGGCTTTTTTTGGAGAGGGGAGGGAGGGGCAATTGGGGTTAAGTGACTTGCCCAACGTCACACAGCTAGTTGAGTGTCTGAGGCTGGATTTGAACTCAGGTCCTCCTGATTCCAGGGCCTGTGCTCTATTCACTGCACCACCTACCCACCCCTGTTTCAGCCATTTTCTTTTTATTTTAATTGATTTGTTTGTTCACTTTTAGTTTACCGGCTTCAGTTCCACAATCTCTTGAGTTTCAAATGTTGTCCCCTCCTTCCCTGCCTCCCCCGTGGTGGCTTGCCATCAAGTATAGGATCTGCTAATACTTTCCCATTGCTCATTAGTCTGGTTGTAAAGACTGGTTGTAAGCAATGGAGTGAACGCTGGGAAAAAAGAAACAAAACCAAACGTGGAAAAGAACGCGAGCATGTAGTTTGCTTCAGTCTCCATTTAAACTCTGTTCTTTCTAGATCTCTCTCTGCATGTAGACATCTCCTTTCTTCCTGAGACTTTTAGAGATGTCTCATAATTGTGCGTTGCTGAGGAGAGTCCAGTTGTTTCAGCCATTTTCATTGAGAAAACTGATTCTGAGTATCCACTTAATTTATTGCTCCTAAAACTTATACCCCTACATTTTGGGAAAGATACATGTTAATGACAGGAGAACATTCTCACCACTGGCTTGTGACAGGGTGGTATTGTGGAAAGAGCAGAAGCCCTGAGCCCACATCCTTTCTTTGACAAATTGGCCCTGTGACCTTGGCCAAGTTACTTCCCTTCTCTGCATCTCAGTTTACTCTTCTGTAAAATGAGAGGCTTCAACTAGATGGCCTTTGAGGTGCCTTCCAGCTGTAGATCTGGAATCTTTTCTTTGTTCTTAAAGTGTCAAAGGTTGGTGGTTGTTGGGTTTTTTAAAATCTTTGATGCATTCGTGAATTTGTATGAGGTAGCTCAGCAAAGGCAAAAGAGCATTGGATTTAGAACCTCTGTCCAAATCACGTCTCTGCAACTTACTAGCTGTGTGATTTCATTCAATCGAATTCCTTCCTGTCTCTGAACCTTAGCTTTTTTTTCCCATGAAAAGTGAAGAGTTTGAATAAAATGCTCTCTGGGGGCTCATCTAACCCTACCTCTTATGATCCTATAAAGGTAAACAACAAATTTCTTTATTTCTTCCCTGATACAGAAAAGTTTTTCCAAGACCATATTATTTAACGTCTTGCAAGCCGTTTTTCTGTGTTCCAAAATCTGGTTCCACACTTTTTGTAGTTCATATGGATTTTATGGCATATTAATTTTTAAAACTCCAGGGAACAGTATATATTTAAATTGTTGTAATAGAACCTTAATTTTCAGCTAAATTTGATAAACCTGCGAATTCTTGCTGTTTTGCATTGGCATATAATGATGCATTTGTTTCTATTTCACAGTGTATTTAATCATGGGCTTCCACATTTTCATAAATAGATAATGGAAGATAAAACCTTTAGAACTTGTATTACCAGATCAGAAATTAACAGAATTAAAATTCGCAATCAGCCACTTTTTTCAGGGTGATTACTTCTCATTAAAAATTGAAATGTAAAATCAGAAAAACCTGTAAAATATAAAAATTATATAAAATTATATTTTATAAATATAAATAAACTGTATTGATAAAATATAAAAATATATTTTATGGATAAAAATATAAAAATAGCAATAAAATAATAAATAAAAATTTTATCTATAAAATATAAAAATAAAATATAAAAAAATTAAAAATATAAAATATAAAAATAAAATCTATATATAAAAATAATCATTTTTTCCAAACTCAATTTAGTAATGTGAGGACAATATATTTGCATGTTTTATTTATTCATTTCTTTTGTGTCAGGTAATTCTTGACCCTTAGGTGCAGAAGGACCAGAAGAACTTTCCCCATCCCTCTCATGTGTCCTTTCCTTGAAATTCAACTACACTATGAAATAATCACTCTCTAGGGTCTTGAGGCCTTCCCAGTTCTGGGTCCTCATAATTTCTGGTATCACTCCGAGGATATTGTAACAAGTAGTTGCCTCCTAGAGGAAGACTCAGAAAAGAAACACGGACATGTATCCAGATGTAGGATACACTGGCTCTCGGAGAGATAATAGTGATTAAGGGTCAGGATTAGGACCAGGCTTGGAATAGACAGTGACTCCCTCACCAAACCACATTGCCACCCCCATTAATTAATATAGGCAGGAGTGAGACAGAACAGAAAAAAATATATAAAACAAGAAAGTCCAAATAAGCAAATCAAAATAAGGAGAAGAAGGGTTGTGGTGAGATCTACAAATGTAGAAACGAGAAAGATCAGGGAGCTCCAGAAGCTCTACATTTCCTGAAGGACATAGATTAAAGAAGGAAAATGTAAACATAAAGGCCCTGAGTGAGAGAACCGAATTCAAAAAAGCCTAGCTAGAGATATGAATGAGAAGGATGAAATCAATGAATCCTTTTTGGAAAAGGGTGCCACAAATGACTGCTTCTTGGGTTAAAAGTTGGATTGTAGGTTTGCAGTTTGGTTGCTAGATGCTGGTCTCACACTGTTATCTGAATCTTGAGAGGAAAGGATGAAAGGGGGAGAGAGTAGTATTTAAGAGAAAAAAATAGAATGACCAGGGATGTCCATCCATATTGAGAGAGAGGTGAGGGAAGGGGCAGATAGTTCCCCCTCCTCTATGTAGGCCTTCTCCAGATTTCCGGATGAACCCAATCATATAGAATCACCGAGTTGTAAGGAAACTTAGGGGCCATGTAGTTCAATTTAGGTTTGAATAGCAATCCCCTCTATATTCTCCCCAATAAATAGTTCCCCAACTTTTGTTTGAAACTTTGAATGAAGGCATTCCCCTCTCCTATTACACTTTGAAACAGCTTCAATTTTTATGAAGTGTTCCATGCCTCCTCGCTCCCCCTAAATCTTCCTCTCTGCAATTTCTACCTACTCTTCTTAGACCTGCCTTCAGGGCACCAAGTAGAGCCAAGTGTGATCCTTCCTTCATGTTACAGGAAGTCAGGCAGTGAGCTAGAGTTTAGTAAGCACCTACTATGTGCCAGGCACTGGGCTAAATGCTAGAGGTACAAAGTGAGGCAAAAAACTACAGTGCCTCTTCTCAAAAAGCTCTGTCTAATGGGTGAATCATAATAACACCACTAATACAGAGTTTTGAGATTTACAAAAACTATACCATATCCTCCTTACAACAACCTGGGAGGTAGGTGCTTCTATTATTTCCATTTTACAGATGAGGAAACCGAGGCATACAGAAATTAAGGGACTTGTCCAGGTTTATATGGATCTCAGATCTTTCTGACTCCAAGTTTAGCACTCTATACACTGTGACCTAGCTTTCTTTCACATATTTGAAGAATGTATCATATATCCCCTATGTCTTCTCTCAACCTCCTCAAATGCTTCTATTAATCTTCATATTACATACACTTGTAAAATTATGATCTTATAAGCAGTACTGTTTATAAGTAGAGAGTACAATACTCTAGCTTATCAGTGTCCTTCCTAAAATGTATCTAGAACGGAACACAGGACCCTAGATGTGGTCTGACTAGAGTGTATTACAGTTTGTAGTCGACAGACAGGCTTCACCGTCAGTGAGTTAGGGGGGTGTCTACCCAAGCATGTGAAGGTTTCCTCTGGTGGAATTTGTTCTAACCACCAAGAATGTGGCTGAAGCAGGAGCTATGAAGATCATCCATTTCATCCTGGGCCATTGCCAGCCATCTTA
This sequence comes from Pseudocheirus occidentalis, assembly GCA_028646575.1. NCBI lineage: Eukaryota > Metazoa > Chordata > Mammalia > Diprotodontia > Pseudocheiridae > Pseudocheirus > Pseudocheirus occidentalis. Next base: position 25,843,829 of record CM053602.1, on the reverse strand, counting down.
ACTTTTATCCTGCCACTGGACTTTGATGACTGGAAGACAGAGTGAGGCTGATGACTTTGTGCAGCTCTGCCACGCTGAAATCCAATTCATACATGAGTTAAGACATCACTTGGTGATATCATTGGTCCTCTTTGAAAATGAAGGAGAAAGAACTACTACTATTACTACTACTACTACTACTACTACTACTACTACTACTACTACTACTACTACAACTACTACTACTATACTACTACTACTATTACTACTACTATTACTACTACTATACTACTACTACTACTATTACTACTACTACTACTACTATTACTACTACTACTACTACTACTACTACTACTACTACTACTACTACTACTACTACTACTACAGTAGGGTGTTCTACATGTGATACTTCTCTTAATGTCTCCTAAAACTGCATTTACTTTCTTGGGTGCCCTATCCCACTCTTTTAACTCAGAGTGGGCTTTCAAGACATTAAAAATCTCTGTTTTTCTTTTTTCAGATAAACTTGTCATGCTTCCTCCAACTTGTACTTTTAAAAATCCAGGACTAAGACTTTACCTTAAAGTTGATTTTTTTTAGACTTGACCCTCTGCTTTCACTAGACATGACCTTTTTGAATACTAAATTTCATTTTGTATTTTGGCTCTCCCTCCCAAATTTGCATCATCTCCAAATTTTATTAGCATGACATCTCTGCTTTTATCCTAGTCATTGAGAAAAAAGTTAAACAGCACAGGGATGAATCCTACTTCCCCAGAAACCTCCTTCTACATTATAACTATCCTGAATTTTGGACAATAAGATTTTAGGTGTGTCTTTCCATACTTTAATCCTGCATACCGAATTGAGGTACAAATTTGTGTGTGTGCAGGGAGTGTTCTTTGATAACCAAACCCTCCTCTAGTCTGTGAGAAATTGATGGCAGCTAAGCTGATGACTTGGCAACAGTGAAAATCTGGGCTGTTGGGTGACTGAGGGAGGAAAAGGACTAAAATATGCTTCCAACTCTCCTAGTACCCTGGACTAAGGAATTATGAGCTCAAGGACCTATCCCTACAGAGTCATCCTTATTATCAAGGTGATAGGATTCTTGACTGGTGCTACCATGATGTACTAGCCATTAGTTACTAGGCAGACACATCTTTTCAGGTTAGTCTTGGGGAGTCAGGTGGGTGCTGGCCCCACACAACATGAGTTAATCTTTTTCTTTTTTCAAACACAAATTCTTCTGAACATTCACAGAGCCCTTTTTCTTTACTAAGTAGTGGTGACTGGGTAACTGAAACAATGGCTCAGGTAGGGTGTTCATTCACTACAGACACAAATGACTAATGCTGAATTGGATTCGAGGTTCTACTGTGAATTGTTGAGAGAGTAAAAATAGATCCTGCTCCATCATGTTTATGTTGCCATAGCTTAGAGGAGTCGAGATCGACACCAGGGAAACATCAGTAAATGGCCATAACATGTCATTTGCAATGCCAGTGCCCTGCAGGAGCTTGAGTTCCCAGCCAGAGGCTGCAAGCATGGCACTGGGCATCTGCCTTTTTGAATGACTGGCAGGAAGCTAGGTTGAGCTGACCCTGACCTAATTTTTTAAAAGCATCTGTTACTCATTATTTCCTCCTCTTGCATGGGTGGAAGTGAAGTCAAAATCTGGCTCTTGACTATTATGTTACAATATAACGTATACTACCACAAGGTTCCCATCCATAGTCAACATTAGTCTGTGATAGACAATGATTTGTCTGTGCTCCAGCCAGGAAAGAATTAGGGTAGCTCCTTGGAGTCAACACCAGAGTGTATTTAATCATGTTGAAATATATTCACTTGACTCCTGTTGTTAACTCAGTTGTTCATGTGGGATCCTATAACGTTTACTTGCACCGATGCAGCACTTTATGGATCACAAAGTGCATTAAATACAATGTATCATTTGATCTCAGCAAATAGAATCAGAACCCTTTCTTAGGAGGAAGGTAAAGGATCAGATGAGATGTTTGTAAAGTGCTTAGCCCAGTGTCTGGCACCTGCTAAGGCATTTCACAGGCACCTCAAGCAGACACTTGTTCATTTCCTTCCTTCAGGATAGGGATTATTTTTTGCCTTCCTTTATATTCTTAATGATCAACAAGCTACCACGCACATAGTGAATGCTTAATAAATACTTGTTGGTTGAAATGATCGATATTCATAGCCATGGATGAATGGATGAATGGATGAATGGATGAATGAATGAATGGATGAATGAATGAATGGATGAATGGATGAATGAATGAATGAATGAATGACTTTTTGGACTGACACTCAAAATCCCATGTTTTCTAGACTCTTTCAAGCAGCGGCTATTGTCTTATTGACTTGTGATATGAAAGGGGAATGTTTGCTCTTTGTACTTGGGGATAACTTCTCTCTTTACTGCAGGGTGATAGGTGATGTTTGGATGCCAATGCCACTGCCAAGTTGGAAGCCATGACTTCTCAGAGATAATAGTAACTGATACATGCCCTTTAACAGTTTCAGATCACAACTCTCCCCAGTGTAGTCCTAGTTTGCATTTTCTTGGATTAGTGCAAGGATCTGCTTTGATTTCTTACATTATTGTTGCAGAAGTCACTGATACCTCTTCTCTGGGTAACACAGTGAGTGCCTGGCATACAATAAGTGCTTAATAAATGCTTGTTGGCTGATTGGATCTGAGAAGAAATGTTCAAGTTCTCCCAATGGCGAATACAAATGTATCTTTCGTCTCCCAACTTGCCTTTTTGTGCTTTTTGTAAACAAAACCCTTTGGTGTTCTGGCTTCCCAACCTCGAAACAGTAAATAGTATAGTTTTCTACTCTCTTAGAGAAGTACCTTGCAACGACTTCTCCTTGGTTTGCAGCAAACTTCCTCCACTTGACTTGGATTAACTCTGGACATAGTAAAAAGCTATATAACAAGTCCAAAAAGGAAATTGCATTAGAACAGACAGAGAGGATATTTCAAATCCCAAGAACTGATGTTAATACTACTTGTCATGTCCATATACCGGGCTATATGTACTCCAGCATCATGTAATGATGTTAGACCTTTATAATATACAACCATGATGAGTAAAGTTGGGAATAATGTGCATCTGATTACCAGTTTTGGCTGCTGTTTCTCCATGCTTCTAAAGGATACAGCCCTGGTAGCCTGGGATAGTGACTCCCTACCCATCCTAACACATGTACACACATCCTGGATTTATCTCCTGCTATTTTTTGTTTGTTTGGGGCTGTTTTGTCCAAGGATACCAGTGATTTGTATTTCATATATCCCTTCTCCTTTAGTAAAGAAAAAAAATTAATGCCAGCTGCCCTTTATGCATGTGTTTTTAAAGAAAAAGAAAAAAACCCTATAAACCCAGTTTGCATCTGAAGCTTCAAAGAGAGGATATTAACTCCACAATATTTACAAAACTTATAAAATTCATCACATTCAGAATGGATAAATCCAGCTACATTCTGGGGCTGCTTCAGGGCTACAAGAACTTTTCTTTTAAAAGTTTTGGATTCAGGAAAACCCCAAATGCATATTGCCCTCAAGCATTTTTGCCCTTTTAATTTAGAGACCCCTCTCTATTTGGAGTGGAATGTAATCCATATGTTTTTGATTCATTTACACTTAACCCATCAAAATGTTGTCTAGTAAGGGCCATTTGATGTTTGAGAAGCTTTTGTGCCTTTTAAAAAATAAACCCCTTAAACCCTTCTCTTCTCCTTAAATATGAAAGCCCTACATTGCCAGGAGTAAACAAACCCCAATGCCAAGCTAGTCTGAGTTCAGTTCTTAATAACTTCCCTACAGAATGCAAGGCAGACCACTTCAAGGAGATGCCCAGTCCCTCTCAGGACCACTTGGCTGCCCTGGATCTACCACTTCTTCCTTTGGTGGGCTTGGGTAGGTTGCTCTGACCTAGTAACTTGTCTTTCTTTTCAGTTGAGCACTTCTCCCATTTATCAGATTTGTCCATCTCTTCTTCAAAGGTAGAAGGCATTTGTTGACTTGTCATCTTTATTTTGAGCTGAACAAGAAGTGGAAGAGAGAATCTTGAAATGGAAATCAAACTCTGTTGTCACACAGTTGGGCAGTGACTTTAGAAATGAGTCCTCCTTTCCAACTAGCCTGTTTTCTTTCCACTTATCCATCAGTAGGATTTTCCTTTGAATTGATTTTAGCTGCCCCATAGCAGGTGCTTCTCCAACACACTCCCTCACACAAACTCAGTAATTTATTTGTCATTAAGATTACAAAGCAACTTTGACAAATTGTCCAGTAATCACTGAGGCAATGCCCTTGAAAAGGTAGTTTTTTTTATGGAAAAGAGTGTAGAGGCAGAAAAATACAGCAGAAATTGGTAGAGCTGATCAGTAGAGCTGTTATTTCAGTGCATGGCCTGTCAAGCATTTGAAGTCATATTTGCATGGGAGCTTTCCAAAATGCTCCTCGCCCACATGCGTTTGGCTGACTTCAGAGAAAAAGGGATCTCCAGGTGGTAGTGGAGAAATGTGGAGGTAGATGACGAGGGAAGAGCAAAGAGAAGCTTCAAGAAGCACACGGCCAGACTTTTCTTTCCTCCAGTGATTCCTTCATGGGTGGGACTGATCATTTCTGCCATAATAGTGCTTAGATTCATTATGGGAATGAGGCCTAGAGATACAGAGATCAATGGATAGATCCATAATGCAATAGACAGATAGAACATTTAAAGAGTAAATTCTGGGCACTTTTGCTTAAACACAAAATGGCTTCATAGTTAAACAGAAAACTGCTACTTTATCAAAAACTTTTAAATAATTCAGATGATCCAAATCAATTTGTGATGGGAATTGTTTGGATGATTCAAAATGCTTTTTATCCCCCTTTATCCACACACATTTACCAACACGGAAATCCAATTGCATTTTATATTTTTAAAATAAGGAGTGACTATCAAAATTATATAAAGTAAGGTAATGTATATACCTCCTAGAAGTTTGAATGGTTTTCCAAAGAGGGTCGGAGTAAATGATCTGATGGAGTTCCTAACTGAAACAAATCAGAATTGCATGTGAACATCTTAAAGCAGATTTGGGCTTATATGCAAAAGACCTAGTGTGTGTGTGCGTGTGTGTGTGCGTGTGTGTGTGCATGTGTGTGTGCGTGTGTGTACATGTGTGCGTGTGTGTGTGCGTGTGTGTGTGCGTGTATGTGTGCGTGTGTATGCGTGTGTGCGTGTGTGCGTGTGTGTGTGCACGTGTGCGTGTGTGCGCGTGTGTGCGCGTGTGCGCGTGTGTGTGCG
>CM053602.1:25802180-25838023 GCA_028646575.1 Pseudocheirus occidentalis | reverse complement strand
CCCCCACTGGAAGGACAAGCAATTCAATATGGGCTATACATGTGTAATTATGCAGAACATCTCTACAGGGGACATATTGTGACAGTCTGATAATATGTCCCTCCTTCCTATCCTTCCCCCCTTGTTCTATTCTCTACCCTGTCCCTGTCCCTTTACTGAACTGTGTGCTTCCAGCAACCCTCCCCCAGACCCTGCCCTCCCCTCTGTCATCCCACCTCTCATCCGTATCCCCCCCTACTCTCCTGTGTGGCAAGATACCCAGTTTAGAGTTTATGTCTGATTCATCATTTCTTAAAGTAAAATAGCATTCCATCACATTCACATACTGAATTTTGTTCAGTCTTAATGACTGAATTGATGGGCACTGCCTCAGTTGTCAATGCTTTGCCACCATAAAAAGAACTGCTGAGGCCCAAAAAGCCAATGAGGAGAAGAATGCCTTAAAAAGTCGAACTTGCCAGATGGAAAAAGAATCTCAAAAGCATTCTGAAGTGAATAATTCCTTCAGAATTAGAGTGGAGCAAGTGGAAGCAAATGACTTTATGAAAAACCAAGATACTATTAAACAGTTACAAAGGAATGAAAAAATGGAAATCAATGTGAAAAAGAACTGCTACAAATATTTTTGAACATATGGGTCCTTTTCCTTTTTTTTGACCATTTTAGGGTAAAGATCTCATAGCAATATCACTGGGCTAAAGGAATGCACAGTTTTCTAGTTTTTCAGGCACTCAGAATGTTTTCCAGAATGGCTGGGTCAATTCACAGCTTCACCAACAGTACAGTAATGTACCTATTCATCTAAAGCTCCTATGACATTTTATTTTGTCCTTTTTTGATTAACTGTAGTTTTTTTAATCTGATAGATATCAAGTTATTAGTAATTTAGAGCATTTTTTATATAACTATTGGTAGCTTGTATCACTTCATCTGAAAACTGCCTATTTTTATCCTTTGATCATTTATCAACTGTGGAATGGCTTTTCTTCTTATAAATTTGAATCTGTTTCCTATGTCTTAGAAATGAGACCTTTATCAGAGAAACTTGCTGCAAAGATTGTTTTACTGTTTACCTATTTCCCTTCTAATTTTAGTTGTAGTCATTTTATTTGTGTAAAACCTTTATGATTTTATAATTATTTTAGAATTTTATGATTTTTAAAAACCATCTAATTTGCCTTCTGCAACTCTGTCTCTTGGTTGATCATGCATTCTTCCCCTGTCTATAGATCTAACAGATGATTTCTTTCTTGATCCTCTAATTGGTTATTCTATCACTTTATATGACCAACCTATTTTTTCTTTCCAGTCACATACTTCTCTAATAACATAAGACAATATTAATTTCATTAATAGAGAAATATTTTAGAAATTCTAACTGCTGTGGTACTGCTCTAGCTACAAATAGTCCCCAAGGTTGATAGTACAGAAGGAACAGAAAAGGCCAGATTCCTATCCATTCTCTCAAGACACCAAAATCTCTTGTTTCTAGTAACTAATTTTTAAGAAATGAATATGGTCATGAAACATGGAAAAGACTAATAATGTGGGATAATCCCCAAATCATTTGTGTCTGAAGAAAGTAACATTTCATGTATTTATTCACATTTAAATGTATTCTGGGAACATTAAACAAACTAAAGAAACAAGCAAGGATGCAAAACATGAGACCTGTCTCACCCCGGTAGATGTCCCTCCTCTGGTTTCCTGCTTGCCTCTTTACTGCTGTCACAATCCATGCTTAAAGTTGATGATAAAAACCTCTGCTCCTATTCGAAATGAAACTGCCCTTTCTTTTAGACTGCCATCTTCCTGTTTACAAGGCAGTGAGACAGCAGTGGAAATTAAGTGTTCTGGTGAAAAGCCAATCGATTAATTAAGTGTTCTGGTTTAAAAGGTTCTTCCAGACTGAATGGGGGAAATGAAAGTAGAAGCATGGCATCGAGAAGAGACTTCAAAGTGACTGCATCAAAAGAAATGAAAAGCAAGATTCATAGATAACTGAGAATTGGAACCAAGAGAATCATATTGAAAGCATCCTATTCTTATTTTTCATCATCCTATCGCTCATATTCACCAGAACTGTCATCTTCATTTCACCAGTCCAGTCCCTCCTGCATGCTCTCTTACACACCAGAGGCAGATATATCCAAATGGATCTAGGACCTCACTGATGTGGATATTTCCTCCATAGGTGCAGATTGCCACTCATTAATACCTCATCCTGTGTAATTATCAGCTATGATGTTTTATAGATCAACAATAAAGGACTTGCCCAATAGGAGAGGTCTTTCTCAGTTTATTATATAATGATTAATAATAATATATTAACAATATAATAATTAATTTTACACTATTATATTACACAAATATAATTATATAATAATATAGTATAATGCTTAATTATTAACTAATTATATAAAATATTTTATAGAGCAGAATGAAAACTATGTATCACCGTCATTCACATGGCCAGCCCACTTCCTTTTCTAAATAGAATGTTTTTTGGATGATGATGCAATGTCTTTGAGGCAACATCTCACTTTTTAGTCATGGTCAGTTACGTGCTTCAGCATACTGCCCTTTGGGTCACCTATCACTATGACTCTTCCTAGATGGTAATACTCCATGATTCACAGCCATATAGCACCATTAGGTGGGTGAATACTCATGCAAAGATGGACTTCTCAGCATCAAGCAGCTTGGACCCACTGAAAACACTGTACAATTTCCCAAATGCGATTCAGCCAATCTTCTCCTATTAAACTCTGGGCTCAGATCATTGCCCATCTGCCAGTGTGTGAACGGTTCAACTCCACGGTTGCTTGTCCAACTATATGTCATCATCTGGGCAATGTTCATTTTTCATCTACTTAGTCTGTTTTTCTAGTGTGAAAGTCTAGGCTGTTTTATTTTGAGTGCCCATGGATCTCACTGAAGAATCCCTTTAGTTTTCTGGGGCTTGATGCGATCATTTCAGTCTTGCCAACACTGCTATTGCTGCTATTGCTCTAACAGCACAAATCTGAAGAGAAAGTGAATCATTTGTTCAGTAGATCCCCAAAGTGTACTTACCTTCCGGGGGAAGTTTAATGAGTCTAATGAGCTATTTGATTGATTTATGTTTCCATATTTCTTTAGCGGCTCCTGAGAGTCCTTTGCATCTTGTGTGTTTGCTGTAGTGAGTAGAATTAAAGTTCTCTCATTGCCAATACTCATATTGTATATTATGTGTCTGTGCCAGAGTTAGGAACCCTGTTACTACATTTGGGAAACTTAGACATGAGTCATATCTAAGACTGATTTTGGAAATTTCCCCAAAGTAAAACTCTAGGGTGCTAGAGCTAAAGAGAAATAATGATCCTTTGGGTCATTCCCTTAAGATCAAAATGAGTCTGTTTGAGCCCAGATCCTTACTTAGGAAGTGTGGGTGGTGGTGGTGGGGTGATTCCACAGGTAACATAATCTAAACATGGCAGATAAGAAATATGAACAACCATAGAAACATGGAAGAATTTGGAAGTGAAATAAGAGAAATGTAAACCAAGTACTATAGGAGTTCAAAGGAAAAGTGATTCCTTTCTTTTGATGAAGTGATCAAATAAGCTCCTTGAAGGAAGTGGCATTTGATCTGAGCCACAAAGGACAGATGTATAGGTTGTCCCCTGTGTCTAAAATACTGCTCCTCCTCCTTAACATATCTTGGAACCCTTAACTCTCATCACAGCTCAGCCTGAGTGCCAACTTTAGCAAGATAGCTAGTTAATGCCTAGTTGTTAATGCCCCACCTAATATTTGGAAGTTTCCTGTATAACATACACACAGGTATGTATTCTGGATAAGATCTTCACAGAATACACAGTAATGGGGAAGTGGGATGACAATTTCTCTACAAGGCCGAATGGGTCTCTGGATATTTCTCGCCCCGTCTCATTCCGGTCTCTAATAGCTGACTTTATATAGCACTTTCAAGTTACCAAAGTGCTTTCCACACATTATTTCTTTTGAACTTCACAAATCCAAATGTTATCATTATGCCGTTTATTCCACAGGACAAAACCAAGGCTCGAACAGGCAAAGTAATTTCCACAAGACAATGATGATAGAAAATGTTCCTTTCTCCCTCCTCTCTTCATCTCTTCTACTACTTTTTGCCTCATTCTCTGCCCAACCCAAATACCATTGCCTTCGTGAAGCCTTTCATGAGTGTTCAAGCCAATGCTAAAACCCCCTTCTCTGAACTCCAGAACAAGGAATATCCATGCCAACTATATGGCACTAATCATATATTGTCCTTAGTTATAGTTGGTCTTTTATTTATTCATCCTCCCTCCCTAAGTACTGGAAGTCGCATGAGAGCAGGGACTATGTCGTATACCTCCTGTTATCACCAGCACCTAACGTGGAGTTTCAAAAGCACTGGCCCTAACCGAAGTTCTACTAGATTCTAAAGCCTCAGTAACTGAGATCCTATCATTTAAAAACTAAAGCTAAAGAGGGACCTCAAAAGTCATCTAGTTCAAGCCCCTCATTTTAAAGATAGGGAAACTAAGGTTGAGAGGGGAAGTATCTTCCTTGAGTCGCACAATTAGCTGGTGGCAGAGTCAAGTCTAAAATCTAGGCTTTCTGAGTGTAAGTCCAGAGCCCTGTCTGCTAGTCCATGATATCTCAATAGAGATACACCATGCTCTCATAGAACCAATACAAAGGGAGCATCTGAATGGAAGCTTGGATAGTTGGGACCTATGAAATCACTAAATAATCACTTGGTGAAATGGCTCGGTGTTGGGGACCACGTATTTATTTGAGAGGAACCAGAAACTGAGGTTTAATGCCACCTGAAGGTGACTTGGAGGAGTAAATCTCCATTTTGCTATCAGCTCACACATACATAAGGTAAGTAAGGCATTGTCCTATACTTCATGCCTATTGTATTGGTAAAATTCCTCTGAAGTGCTAAATAAATTCTTAGGAATAGCCTTCTTTTCATACCTCACCTCTCAATTTATTCCAACTAAAGAAACTCATCAAAAACATTGATTGAAATGATTGTTCTTTGTTTCAAATTCCTTCAGACTTGAGGCAGCTAACTGGTACAGTGAATAGAGCACCGGCCCTGAAGTCAGGAGGACCTGAGTTCAAATATGGCCTCAGACACCTGACACACTTACTGGTTGTGTGACCTTGGACAAGTCACTTAACCCCAATTGCTCTGCCTTCCATCCTCCAAAAAATTGCCTTCAGACTCACTTCCTCTATAAAACCGTACTCATCCTCAGGACTTTATTTTTGTCCTGATAAGGTTCTTAATAGCACTTTACTGTGTGTATGGGTATGTGAGGCCAAATCAAGTCAAGTTAACAAGCATTTATCAAGGACCTACTATGTGCCAGGCACTGTGTTTGAAGATGCAAAGAAAGGTAAAAACAAGCTTTGCTTTCAAGGAACTCAAAGTCTAAGGGGAGAAGTACCCTGCAAACAACTGTATACAAACAAGAGAGATACAGAATAAATAGTAGATGATAAAGAGGGGAGGCATCAGCATTAAAGTGAAGCAGGAAAGGCTTCTTCTAGAGTTGAGATTCTAGCTGTGGATTCAGGAGATGGTTGGTCCCCCAGCAGCAGAGTACTAGGGGGAAGTCCTGGGTAAGAAAGCTGGAAACATAGGAAGGAACCAGGTTGAAGGTTATTTAAAAGGGAAGGGGAGGGAGAAGAAGAAGCATTTCTATATCACCTACTATGTGCCAGGAACATAGTTTGTAAAAACTATGTGCTTTTTACAAATATCTCATTGGGTCCTCACAACAACCCTAAGAGATAGCTGCTACTGTTATGTTCCTTTTCAAGTTAAGGAAACTTAGGGAAACAGTCCAGGGTCATCCAACTAGCAAATGTTGGAGGCCGGATTTGAACTTGGATATGCCTGACTCCAGGCCCAACACTCTGTTGACTGTGCCACCTAGCTTCCTCTGGTGCCAAATAGGAGAATTTAAACTGGATACCAGATGAAATAAGGAGCCAATGGAGTTTAGTGAAATGTGGGGTGAGGTGGGACATGCCATATTCAGAACTGTACTTCTGGAAGATCACTTTGACAGCTGAGTGAAGGATGGACTGAAGTAGAGGAGAACTGAAGCAAGAATATGAACCACCAGGCTCTTGCAATAGGCTAAGTGTGGGATAATGAGGGCCTGCACCAGAGTGGGTGCAGTGTCACCTAAGAAGGCAAGGAGAGCAGATCATATAAAAGAGAAGGAACATAAAATGAGAGATGTGTGGACAGAGAATCAACAGGACTTGAAAGCAGATGCATGGATATAGGGAATGAGAGGGTGAGAAGTGTTACTATACATCTCGGTGGTGCAGTGGATAGAGAGCCAGGTCTGAAGTCAGAAAGACACCTCTTCCTGAGTTCAAATTTGGCCTCAGACATTTACTAGCTGTGTGACCCTGGGAAAGTCACTTCACCCTGTTTGCCTCAGCTTCCTCATCTGTCAAATGAGCTGGAAAAAGAAATGGCAAACCACTCCTGAATAATTGTCAAGAAAACCCCAAATGGAGTCATGAAGAATCACAAATGACTGAACATTATAAAGCTGGGTGACAGGGAGGGTGGAAAAACTTAATACAATGTGTTTTCAAAGTGATACAAAGGAATTAGAAGCTAAACTTTAAACTAAGTGGTCCTCCACTCTTCTCCTTTTTAGCAGAATTAGGAAATGCAAGTTTAGATTAAGAGGTTCCAATACCTCTCTTTTGACCACTTCCTCAGATTTCTGAAGTGGTATTCTGATTGCAAATAGCCAGCATGCATCTCTTTGAAAACACATCCCTTAAAAGTAAGACATCTCCCTCAGATACCAAACTCAGCTGTATACCATGTCAAATACATGACTTATTATCCCTCATTTTCTCCACAGGCAATCATTTCTAACTTTGGGTCTGAGCAGGACCGTAACCTCAATCTTTAAGATCTTTTTGACTTGCAACATGGAGCAGAAGAATGTGTATTGGGGTTATCTGCAGAACACATTTAATCTTGAGTGAGATGGTACCATTTGATTATGAGGTAGTCACTTCTTGACGACTAGGTGGCACTGCAGTGGATAGATTGCCAGGCCTGGAGTCAGGAAGACTCACTGTCCTGAGTTCAAATCTGACCCCAGACACTTACTAGCTGTATGATCTTGGGCAAGTCACTTCACCCTGTTTGCCTCAGTTTCCTCATCTGTAAAATGAGCTGGAGAAGGAAATTGCAAACCACTCCAGTATCTCTGCCAAGAAAGCCCTAGATGGGATCATGAAGAGTTAGAAATAACTGAAAACTGACTGAACAACAAAAAAAGTAACTTCCTGTCTTGGAGTCTCAGTTTGCTTATTTGTAAAATGGCAGTGACTGCACTGGTTCTAATGTCCCCACAGCATTCCCAGAAGGCTCAAAAGAGATAATGAATATAAAATACTTTTTATTCATTTCTGATGAATTTATTATCATTATAATTGGAAATGATAATTATTGTCAAGGAGACCAGGTGCTACTACCTCCCATTCACCATGCACAAATGAGACATCCCTTGAAAAACACTGAGAGAGTAGGTATGTGATGGCAAGAATATGCTACAGAATAATGCTGAGTTCAACAAAGTTGAATCAACTGAGGCTGTATGATTCAGTGGAGAGCAATGGCCTTGGAGTTAGAGGCTCTGGGTTCAACTCTTTACTTTTTCTACTTATTATTTGGGTGCTTTGAGACAAGTTGCTTTATATCTCTGTACCTTAATTTCCTCAACTGTCAAGGGAGGGCACGGACTAGATGACTTCCAAAGTCAAGTACGATACCGGAAGAACTGATGAGCTGTCATCATTTAATAAATGGTCAAAAGCTCTGCTTAGATATAAATGATTAACAGAAAGAGCTACTTTAAATGCTTAGAACACTTACTTTGAAAACAATAGAATTTTCCAAACATGGATGACAGTAAGATGCTACCTTCTCTTTCTGAATAAAGACTATCATTGTAGTACAGAGGCTATAAATCATTTTTTAAAAGAGTCCTCAATGTTGTAGGCTTCATAATACGTAACAGAACCTTGCTTTCTGTAATGTAGTCAATTTGACCTCAAGCTAGCATGATCCAACTATGACTATATATGCATTCAAAATTGTAATGATTTGATATACTACACTGAATAAAATTTCAATTGTGTTCTCTCCCCACCCCATTTTCTTGCATTGTTAATTAATTAATGAATCTCTAAAGGACAGACCAAGGAACCTAAAAAAAGATGGCTTTTGGAATAGGGAGAGAAATTGGTAGATAACAACTTAATGGTTTCAGAATAATGGTGATTTCCTTCCTCTTTTCTTCACTTGCCTTCGCTCAGCTAATGGTCTCATTAATAGCCACACTCCTCTGAATAAGAAAGGAAGCTGATGTTACATCTATTGTAGTCCCCTCATAATCAAACCAATTCAATATAATGCCACTGCCTACTCTGTGCCATTCAATGCTGGGAGGCCAGAGGGAAATCTTCCATGTCACAGTTACTTTTTACAAGTAGTATCAAACTGGCCTCATTAAGAAATCATTGATGATATTGTGGCTTCTGGAGTGATTTGATAACCCAGCAACAATCCAAAAATGATGGGCAAATGAATTGTTCCTTAGTGGAACACAGAGTTGTTCCACAAAGCCTTTTTTTTCTTTCCTACATGATTAAAGTCACATATTTCCAGACAACTAATAAATCTTGTCATATCAGCAATGCCATCTCATAATCTACAATGTCTCTTCATTGAAATGGGATTGCTTGAGGAACATCAAAAGCAGCTGGGTAAGTGAGAAAGGCCCACTTCAAGAAGGTTCTTCTCCATGAAGCCTCTTGGGACTCTCTGAAACACTGATGATCCCACCTCCATGTCTCCAGTAGCAATCAGTGCCTGGGTCATTTTCCTGGAGTTGAGCATATGCTGTGTTTTCACTGCTACTTATCTTTCCTTACATATTCTCTGTTCCTTCCCAACTATGGAAATATGTTTGAGTGACAAGACTGTGTTTTAAACCCCTTTGAATTCCCAGGACCTAGCGAGATTAATGCTCTTTGGTTATCAGAGAACAGAGAAAGTCCAAGAAGGTAGCAATGATTCAGCCAAAAACTTCAAAGATACCCAGCCATTGTGCATGTATTAAGAAATCAAGCCGACCACAATTTATTAAAGCTCCTAATGTATGCCAGGCACTGTTCTCAGCACAAAGACCAAATGGCTCCAGCTTTCAGGGAACTCTAAGGCCAGCAGGGTAAACAACATGCAGACAAACAGCTACATACAAGTAAGAAAGATACAGGATAAACTGGAGACAGTCAACAAAGGGAAGGCACTAGCATTAAGGGGGAGAAGGTTGTTGGGAAGGACTTCTTGCAAAAGGTAAGGTTTTAAGCGAGGCATGAAGAATGCAGAAGAGGCCAGGAAAGGAGATGAGGAGGGAGAGAACTACAGAAACCAGGGACAAGCAGTGTAAAGGAAAGTGTCTTGTTCAAGGAGCAGCAAAGAGTCCAGCGCCACTGGATTGCAAAGTATATGGAAGGAAGGAAGATGGAAGAAGATTGTAAAGATAGAAAGGAACCAGACTGTGAAGGGCTTTAAAAGCCAAAAAGAAGATTTTTAATTTGGTAATAGGGAGCCATGGCACTTTAATGAATAGGGGAATAACTAGACATGGAAAGTTTCAGTGACATGTCATTATATACATTTTTCCCATCCTACAACCAGATATTCATATTGCATATAGCATTCCTCAAAGGAAGACAGGAACATTCAGAAGCTAAATTCAATCCTTGGGATCACTAAGGAATCATTAAGTGATCTGAAGTAACTGACCACAAGGTCCTCTCCTGATTTCTGCAAATGGAAGATCTCCAAAGGTGTAATTGTGTGGAATGAGTGAAAACTTCTCCATTTGGGGTTGTTAACCTTCCCTTCCTCCCCCTCCCCTCCTCCATTGCTGCTGTCAATCACTTTTACCTTCCTTTGTCTGTTTTCCCTCGTTGGTGGGACCCTTCCCCCTCTCTTCTCTTGCTGTCCCAGTTGGGAAGAATTTGGTGAGGTATGCCTCTCCACCAATGAAAGAGGAAACAGTCTAGAAAGGGGGCTTGACTAAGTTAAGTTATAAATTATGGTTCTGTCCTTTGTAACGTGCTTCTTCTCCATGATGTCTCATGGGGCAGACTGCCCTCTTCTCCCAGGGAAGAGAATAAACTCCTGTTCTTATCCTAAGACATCTCTGTGTTTACTTTTTTTTTTTTAACTAAATTAAGGATAAAGGGTATTTTTCAACCCAAACATAATTCATTCCCAAGGAGTGGTTTATGATTCTAGAGAAGCTAGATTAATAGGAATAACCCAAAAGTAGCATTTCTGAGGATATCAGTGTACAAATAGTATGTGCACACACACACACACACACACACACACACACACACACACACACCCCTCTCACTTGTTTGGGCCTGAGACAGTTGGCAGCCACAGGCACATTTCAATCTCAACTGTGGGTAAGTAAACTGTGTTGTTTTTATGGCTAGAAAGAAACTGGGTATGTTCAGCTCTTTATTATTAATACTATTGGTCCTCTTTGAATACATCGTTTAAAAGGATTCATTTCCAGAAAGAAAAAAAAACAATTGGCGTCAATCTTTATCAGGTCAATGACATTCATCCCTCCCCACCTATCTTCCCCTGGCATTCAGTTCCTTTCAGATAACTTATTCCTTCAATTTAAAAAATGCATAAGATGTTGTGCATTTTCAATGCTCCCTTAGTCTATCCTTCTGGCAACATAAATTTGAACCAGCTGGAAGTGGTGGGGTTGGAGGTATTTCATTTTTGTCTTTTTTGTCTTGAAATACTGTTCGCATTTAACATTTCTCTCTACTAGCAAATGTAATGTATAAACTATTTTGCTGTTCTCTCGGGTAACCTGAGTTTGACTAAAATGCACATATTTTCAGCAGATGCCTTACAGTTATTTTTGATTAAAACAAGCTGGTAGTAACAGCCAGGGGAAAAAAAGTTTTACACCTAGGCTCTTGGATCATGTTCTTCCAAATCAAGGGTTCCAACATCCGGGAACACTCTTCTCCCAGGGACATGTAGCATTGGTCTTTAATAGGGATGGCATGGCACACCACTTTGAAACTGGGAGGGTAAAACTGGAGGCAGAAGTTTGGAGGTCTCCGATCTGTAAGCCCGAGTATTATATATTTCAACCTTATGGCACCTTGGTATACTGTTGTGTGATAATTTCTTCAGACTTGCCTTGGTTATGCCTAGTACCCATAACAGATGCTTTCCTTTACACCACTCATTCATACAGCAAACATTTATTAAGCTCCTGCTGTATAGATGGCATGCTGATAGGAATACAGAAATATAAAAAAGCCCACACGGTTTCTGCTCTCAATGATTCTACTCTCTCATGTGGCATGTGAAATTCACAGGCTTCAAAGTACAGAGAAAAGGAAAAAAAACCCTACCTCTCTAAGCACATAATGCCATACAGGGAATATTTGACCTACCATCCACATAATGATTTTTTTTAATAGTTCCATTCAATGAGCCTTTCTAGACCATACATGCTAATGGCATATTGAAGGATGACTGTGTTTCTTAGGTAGGGTAGAGAGGAAGATGTCTGCACATATGGCTATTTATTTCATTACAAACTATATTTAAGATCTAATGTAGTTGAACCCCACGCATAGAGTTCTGCAACACACAGGTGACATGTAATAGCAATTGCTGTGCAAAAAATGGTTCATTTTATAACAAGCAATGAGCAAATCATACTATCTTGATCCTCCTGCTCCTGCCATTTGGGAGCCCCTTAAAGCTACCGACTTTTGTTTCCCTGCTGTCAGGGCAGAGATAAAAGTCCATCTGAGGTAAGTCCATTGTCTGGACATCCTAAAATGAAACAGAATGATTCCTGAACCCAGGAAACAACCAGTGGAGCAGATGGTTCAACTCATACTCTGGACTGCCATAAGACTGTGGGCTTTGGCCAAGGAAAAGGAACTCAGGAGTCAAATAAGATCCCATATCCCACACAGTGTTTTTCTTATGTGCAACAAAAGGAAATAAGTGGCTCCAATCATAAACAGAAGGTCAGGAGTCATTATGCTAGCTAGGCACAGCTAATATTTGATAAAGTTCAAGTCTTGAGTCAAGTCTCCTACTCCTTTCCAACTCTTAATTACAGTACAACTGAACTTTTAGCAGTGCCAAATTCATCTTGTAGTGTCCCAATCTCTCTACCCAATAACCTAGCCTAAACTCTCCAGCATGCAAAAAAAAACCCAATAAGAGGACTATTGTGGTTCCCTGCTGCCCAAGGTTAAAGAGTAACACTCAACTTGGCATTCAAAGCTCTGAACAATCTGACCTCTACCAGGTTATCTTGATGTTGACAGTGCTTTGTAAAAAGGCTTAACAAATAAAAAAAATGGTACCTTGATTCCTTGTACATATTATACGTATTTCTGCCTCTGGTTCTGTGCTTAGAATCTTTCCTCTTTCTGGAATTCTCTACCATACCTTTCTTCAGTACTGGCCAAAATCTTATCATCTCTTTAAATATCACTTCATTTAAAAAGCCTTTCCTGAACATGACACCTAGCCTACAGCACTGGTTAGCTGTATCAAACATGTGACATCCAGTTTATGCTGCCTCATAGTATGTTTCCTCCAGGTAGCTAAGTGGTACATTGGCTAGAGAGCTGGGCTTTAAGTCAAGAAGATCTGAGTTCAAATCTAGCCTCAGACATTCACTAGCTCTGTGACCCTGGGCAAGTCACCTGTAAAATGGGGCTATTAATAGCACTTACCTGTCAGGGTTGCCATAAGGAACAAATGAAATAATATGAGACAATGTATCACTTTGCCAATCTCAAAAAGCTGGCTATTATCATTAGTTAAATATTCTTTTTCTGTGTGGTCTGTATCTCCTCAACTAGACTCATCGGGTATCTGCTGGTCTTTGCCTCTGTATTGCAAAAATTCAGCCCAAAGGAGTTAGAATTCAAAAATGGCTCTCCTAAGGCACATTTCATTGCAACTTTCAGACCTGAAACTTAGCTTCCTTCTTGATGTCAGTCCTCATTTTTGTGGACTTGTAAATCTGATGCAAGAGCATATTTTCAAGGCTTAGATGCTGGGGTATTGTGCAGGGATAATCAAACACTGCTCACAAATGGGGAGAAAAGAATGTTTAAGGTGCCTGAATCTAGGTAACTCAAACAATCAGTGGTCCCAGCAGTATAAGGGAAATTGCTGTCTAGACTAGCCAATCCCATTAAGAGTCCTACAGTCCATTTGGTTTCAAAGTTGTCCTTTTCCTGAGGCCTTAACTCCCATGGGCTTTAAGACCATTCCTCTCATCATGATCATCTCAGGAAATCCTTTCCCTCTTTATCTTTCTGTTACTGGGGGGCGGGGCTCAACTCACCACTAGCATGACAGCACTTCAGAATGCAAGCTTCCCTCTCAAATTTGGAGCAAAGGCCTCAAAGGCAAGCTGGGAGCTGTTTTCAAATCAGTTTGCCAGAAGAGACCCAGATGCCATTTTGCTATTGAAATGGCACAAAACCCAGCCTTGCAGGAGCACACATCCCCTCAGAATAGGCTCCTTAACATGCAAGTGCACTGTCTGCCTAAATTCTGCTTTTCTGATTAAAGTTTGGTATTTAATTAAATTTTTTCTTTAATTAAAATGCAAATATTCTAGGACTTTCACAATAAATTGTTTACACCAGACTGAGTAACAGCCCTCAAAGGCTTTGGGGAAAATGGCTTCAATTGCAAGCTATAGATTCAGATTTCACTGCTCACTGAAAATGGGTAGAGATCTATTTTTCTATTGGCTTAATCTGCTGGCAACACAAAGTACAGATATACTCATTTGTATCTGGAATTCATGTGCAGAGAATACAATTCCCCAAGTTCTCAGCTGTTAAGCAAATAATTAGGCCAGTTCAGACTCAGGCTCTTTTTTAGGTTTTGAAACAATTCTCTTACGGGCTTTTCAGCAGAAAGGAACATTACAAAGGACTGACATCAAGGATTTAAGTTAAGATGTTTCTGTTCTTTCAAATTTGTCAATTTGCCACCGAAGACCACTTTTTGGCCAACGTAACTCTTGCAACCACTGGCTAAGGCAAGGAAGGGGTTGTGATTTACTTTTCATTTGCTTTGAGTATATTTGACATTTACTTCTCTATTTACAGGGGTTTTTTTCCTAAAAGGAGAATGTAAGCTCCTTGAGGGCAGGGTCTGCTTCCCCTTTGTATGTCCAGAATCACACATAAAAGGTATTTAACAAATCTTGTTGGAAACACCTAAACTATGATTTTTTTGTGAGACAGAGGAAATAGCAGATCCTTGCAATAAAGTAGTTAAATGATCATGGCCACTATGATATGATCAAAACAGCTCCTTAGGAGGCAGACCCAACATCAGCTTTTTTCTGTGTGTCCTGAGTACATGAAAATGATAAGCAGGAATTCTAACAACATTCCTCAATTGTATGCTATTTACAATCTGTAAACATTGGGGGTGGGGAGGGAGGAGGAATGGGAGGTGGAGGAGCCAGAACTGACAGATATATATTTTAAAAAAACAGGTGGATATCCTTTCCAAACCTCAGGGAAAGAGAAAATCTGACATCAACAATCCAGTGCCACTTAAAAGAAAACCTCAATGATGTAGGGATTCATTAGCAAAAAATGAAGCAACAATGAAATGCATCATCATTTCCTTTTCAAATATTTCAGCATGTTGTCAAGCCAAGAGGCAATATAAAAAATGATTTTGAGGTTAAACAGAACACATCTCTACAAACTATTAAAAGAATCAATTCCTGATTTATTATTTAACTGAAATTATTTTTGCAATAATAGCATCAATATGGTCCCAGTGGGAGTATTTGAACAAATTTTCTTTATTTTGGTGAAACTCTCAGAAAGAGCACCTGAACTTCTAGCATTCATTGTTGATTTGAGAAATTACAGTGAAATCAATAGCTAAGGCTTGGCATAATCTCCTTCATCACAGAAATTCCCAATTTCTGGCCTAAAACCATTACTGAAATTTCCCATTATCATCTACATGTTTCCTTTTCTACCCACAATCATTTTAGGCCTAAGGAAAGATTCATCTTCTTTCACCTTATTGATGTGCCAGTATGTTTAACTAGCACATCTGAAAAACCAAATCTAGAAGCCAGAGCCAGATGGATATTTCCCGCAAGCACAGTTGTGAACTACAATAATGCTATTGATGTCATTGTTCCAGAGCAAAGAGAAGACATGATCTTGAACAGAGTTGGGTTTCTGTGAAATAAAACTGAAAATAGGCAGGGATGCTCTGACAAACGATGTGCCTATCTGAGTTAATATGTGAGCTGGTATTAAGAAAGCTTTCTACCCACTGTCACAAAGCATCCATCTTGAGGCTATTATATATTAGTAAGAGCTGTCTAGTTCCATGTGATTTAGGAATTCTTAGTAAAAGTCGGTAGCATGGAATGGACCAAGACAGTTGGACATTTTTCATATTAGGGGAGAGAGGGAATCCCCCTTTTAAGAAAGAAAAAAACGAGATGCTCTAGATTTGAAAAATCCATTTAGCCAAGAGGTGCTCTCTTCCTGGATATATATTTCCTCTATAGCTTTAATAGATGTGTGTGTGCACACACACACACACACACACACACACACACAGAATTCTATGTTCCTGACTTTCCAGGAACTTTTCTCTAGACTTGATTGTGTAGACATGTTTCCTATTTATAGCCTCTCCTACATAGGTGTGTAATTTCCTTACAATCTCTATATAAGGATGTCTCTATCCTCTATATTCTCTACGATCTAGTTGCATGTTCTCTCTATATTATCTAGCACAGGAATGTGTATGATAGTCTCAATTATGTGGGTACGTATATTCACTCTATATTCATTCCTCTGGTGAATTTGTTAGGATCAACTCTTTTAATCGACAGGCATGATTTTCCGTGAATGAAATGCTGTAACAGTCTGTGTTATTCCTTGACCTTTTTTCCCTTGCAGTGCATATGGTTAAATAAATCTTCAGGAAATGCACAATAGTGTCATCTACAACCAATTACCATCAGCAATTGCTTTGTAAACACTCCACAATAAAACAATTTATTTTAGTGAACAGAATCTATGTCAGTCCAACATTAAAGTTAAAAAATAGCATGGAATCTACCTCAGCCACAGTAGTGCTTAATTGCTACTCAATTTGCATAATTTATACAAATTAATGTAGACTCAATAATTAGCATTTTCATATGGTTTACTGAAATCTAAAAGGCATAACAGTATGGTCTGTTAGCAATCGGAACATGTTTAAACAATATGTTTTGCGAGTCACTGGCATCCCAAGTTAGCTTAGTATAAAATGGGACTCAGAGACAACACAGGCCTGCATCAACTTGTGAAGTCTGCCTTTGTGATGCCAGGAAACTTTAAGTTCAATGATATTTTTTGGTGGGAAAGGGATCCATGATGAACAACCTTCAGCTGTGATTAACAACCATAATCGACAAGCTAAGGACCTACTTAGGAGTCAGGCACTCTGCTAAGCAATACAGAGACAAGGAAAGGCTAAAACAGCCCTTGCTCTCATGGAAGTTGCGTTTTAATGGAGGAGGCAGCATATAGCTAAATAAGTATGAAAATAAGAATACTACAAAGGGGATTTTGAGAGGGAGCACACAGGCATCTGAGGCAACCGTGAAAGGCTGTGGAAGGTGGTGTGCCAACTGAGTCTTGAAGAAATCCAAAGATTCTAAGAATTAAGGATGGAAAACATTCCAGGTATGGAGGGGATGGCCAGTACAAACTATGCAGATGAAATAATGTGTGTGAGGAGCAATAAGTAGATGGATTTGGCTGAGTCAGAAGGGAGAAAAGTGGGCAAAGATTGGAAAATAGACTGAGTCTGACTTGTCCTGAGTTGCAAATGCCAAATAGAGTAGTTTCTATCTAATTCTAGATGTGATAGGGAGTGGCTGGGATTTATATTTCTTTCAGTTTAGCTAAAGTAGCAGTGCATGGGACAGACTGGAAGCAGCATGGGCCAGGCAAGTCAAATCACCCCCATTTTGACCAGCATCTCATCTTGGACTCAGATGGAGACAGCCCAGGACCCAAAAGCCTTGAGAAGAGCAGTGCCCTCCCCCCAACCACTAGACCTGCCTCCTCCTTTGGCCTCCAACAGCCATCCTTGAGAGAAGAAATCATTTCCTGGAAGGTTCCCACCCTTCTCATCACCCTGCAACAGATGTTGATCAACTTCAACCAGTAGGCAGACAGGCACAACAGATCCAGGAGTAACAGCATCCCTCAGACCACTAATCCTGCTTCTACCCATCCCTCACAGCCATCATCAGGGAGGAGGTTCTTGTCAAGAAGGGGCCAATCTTACCAACTGCCATCCAACTGCCACACAGGGTAGGCAAGCTAACCCAGCTGAAGCATTCCTGGGGGAGATACAGATGACATATACCACTTTTACTACCATCTCCTTTCAGACCCTGATGGAATTACTAGCCTGGGACACTGAGCCCAAGAGTCTTCAGAACACCAGTGCTTCCAGGGAAGAGCTCCTAGACATCATCATGGGAAGTAAGCCCTGTGGAGATGCAGCCTGGCCACAGGCCCCTGCAGGGGCTCCAGTCACAGTTACTGAAAACCCAGAAAAGAAGCCTTTGTCTCTGATGAATGGGTCAATCTCAGAAACAGATAAGAATTTACCAGTAGAAATGAAATCAAAGGAGAGGCATTAGCATTTGCTTTGCTGCTCTACCCAAAGGACCACAGGAACTCTG
Source organism: Pseudocheirus occidentalis (assembly GCA_028646575.1). Taxonomy (NCBI): domain Eukaryota; kingdom Metazoa; phylum Chordata; class Mammalia; order Diprotodontia; family Pseudocheiridae; genus Pseudocheirus; species Pseudocheirus occidentalis. The sequence goes on along the minus strand of CM053602.1, from coordinate 25,820,114 downwards.
TGTGAACTGTAGCTAAAGCCTTCCATGCCTTTTCCCCCCAATGAGAATGGGAGGTCCTTGATAGTAGGAACTGTCTTACTAAGGATCAAAACAAAAAGTAAGTGCTTAATAAATGCTTTTTTCTGCATTTTTTTCTGCATTCATCCATAGAGTAGGGCAGCCATGTGACAAGATGTAGGCTTTTGGGAAATCACTTTAGAGGCTGTGTAAAGGACAGATCAAATAGCAGGCAGGCTACTATAAAGGTCCAGAAGAGGGAGGATGATGAAGACATGAACTAGGATGGCGGTTAGGGGAAATGCAAGAAATGGAAATACGTAAAACAGATTGCAGAGATAGAAACAATGGGATGTGGTAAATCACTGGTTGAGAGAGAGCCAGGATTCAAGGATCCCAAAGCTACAAAGCTCTACAATCAAATGAAAACTCTCCTGTTTGGCATATAAAGCTCTTCTTAACTTTCCCCCGTCCCCCCCCTCCCCGCCACTGCAGTCCTTCTACATCTTATTCCCCATTTCCTGCCCCCTGCCCCATGCAGCCCCTGATCCAGCTATCTTGGCCTACTTGTCACGTCAAAAACAACATTCCTTCACTCATCTCCATGCCTTTGCAATATGTATATTCTGGGTCTGGAATGCTCTCCCTCTTTATCTGTTGCTCTTAACTTCCGTGACCACCTTTCATCTCAGCTCAGATCCCACCTCCTGAAGGAGGCCCTCCCTAGTCCCCTGGAAGATTACTAATAACTCTGCATAAAGAGTACATGTACTTATCTAGTGATTATAGAACATGTGATGTTTAAGGACAGGGAAAATTTTTGCCTTTTTTTGCATCCCCAGGGCTTAGCAGAGTGTCTGCTAATAATAAGCACTTAATAAATGTTTTGAGGGTCTTTGCTTTTTGGAGTGGGGAAGGTAGAGCAATTGGGGTTAAGTGACTTTCCCAAAGTCATATGGCTAATTTGTGTGTGTGTGCGTGTGTGTGTGCATGTGTGTGTGTTAAGTGTCTGAGGCAGGATATCAACTCAGGTCCTAACTCCAGGGCCAGTGCTGTATTCAATGTGCCACCTAGCCACTCCAATAAATGTTTTTTGATTGATTTTGTTCCCTCAACAGTAAAAGGTTCATTATGAATGGGGGGGGAGATGATCTTTATTTTGGATATAGTCCATTTCAGATGGCTACATGACACCCATGTCACAATGTTTAAGAGGCATCTAGTGGTATAGGACCAGAGCTCCTAGGAAAGATGAGAGTTAGCTGTATAGAGCTGTGTAGAGATGGCAACTGAGTCTATAGGAATTGATGAGGATCCCGAATAAGAGAATATAGAGAGAAAAGAAGACAGACTAGAACAATGTCTTTAGAGACACAGGGAGCTAACTGGTGTGATATGAATGACAAATCAACTAAAGAGACAGAAAAGTGGTCAGATAAATAGAAACAGATCTTGGAGAGAGAAGTAGCGTTAAAAAACCCAGAGAGGGGGCAGCTAGGTGGCGCAGTGAGTAAAGAACCAGCCCTGGAGTCAGGAGGACCTGAGTTCAAATCTGACCTCAGACATTTGACACAAAAACTAGCTGTGTGACCTTGGGCAAGTCACTTAACCCCAATTGCCCTCCAAAAAAGCAAAAAAAAGAAAAAACCCAGAGAGGGGGCGGCTAGGTGGCGCAGTGAGTAAAGAACCAGCCCTGGAGTCAGGAGGACCTGAGTTCAAATCTGACCTCAGACATTTGACACAAAAACTAGCCGTGTGACCTTGGGCAAGTCACTTAACCCCAGTTGCCCTCCAAAAAAGCAAAAAAAAGAAAAAACCCAGAGAGAAGAGAAAAATTATAGTCTGGTCAACTGCATCAAATGCTGCAGAAAAGTCAAGAAAGATCCTGAGAAGTAACCATTAAATCTGACAATTAAGATATCATTGGTAACTGCAGATCACATTTTTAGTGAAATAAAGTCAGAAGTCAAATTTCAGGGGGCTTAAGAGGAGAGCAATAGTGTTAAAAATACTTAGAAAATCACAAGCATAGACACTGGTCCAATATTTTAGTTTTTTGTTTTTTTGTTTGCTTCTTTGGAGGGCAGTTGGGGTTACATGACTTGCCCAAGGTCACACAGCTAGTTTTTGTGTTAAGTGTCTCAGGCTGGATTTGAACTCAGGTCCTCTTGACTCCAGGGCCAGTGCTCTATTCACTGCGCCACCTAGCTGCCCCTATTTTAGTTTTTCTAAAGAAGTTCAATATATGTTCAATTGCATAGTCAAATGTTTTATAGAACCGGGATGAAAAAGATGAGAAAATTCTTCTGCTTTGGGGAGCTTTAGGAAAATACACTTGTCAAAATAAAGAGCAGAGGCATAAGTAAATTGTTTTTAATGATAAAATGAACATCTCAAAAATTTAGAGAAAACAGTCACATGACAGTCATCCTTTTGTCCTGGGGTGGTATCTCTCTTTACACAGTTGAGCTTCCCTCCAGAATACTCATTCCATTAATCAAAAGAAAGATCTGTGTTCCTCCTAAGCCAGTGGAAATCAGGCTCACATTCTCTGCACAACAAAATCCACACACACACACACATACACACACACACACACACACATGGAATGCAATCTTTGGGGCTTGAGGTCAAAGGTTGGCCTACAGCTTGAACAAAGTATGCAATGGGGGAAACAAGGCTCTGTGGCCTTTGGCAAGTTAGTCAGTACCTTCAGCCTGTTTCCTCATTTCCAAAACCGGAAGGGGGAAGGGGCTTAGACTAGAGGACCTCAAAGGTCTGCCTAGTATTCCTTTTCAGGTGTCTTCTGACTGAAGCTGGGGAAAGCAAATGGAACCAAATAATTATATTATTTACTGAGATTTCAGAAGAAAAAGTGGAATTGGCAAATCTTACCTCAAGTATCTGGAAATGTTAATTTTCCATTTTATCTTTCATTAACATGGTTAATCTAGAATTTACTATAAAAAAGATCATTAGGTCCTGTTACTATGTGAAAAAAATTGCTTTGACTTTGTCTCTGTGACAGTGAAATCAGGGTATATCATGCCTTTACTCTTCTATCAAGTGGGCATCTTGGATTGAGGGATGAGTTTGGAATCAGGAAGACCTGGGTTCAAATCCTATCTGTGACACATAAGCTTGTTCATTTGCAAAAGGAGAATAATAATTTACAAAGCAACTATGAGTCTCAAATAAGATATTATGTAGAATGTTTAGAAAACTTTAAAGTATGTACTAAATACATGTTTTTGATAGTTCCATGGAGTCCTGATAGAAAGGGTACTGGGACAGACTGTTATTCGGAAATTATTATTGCATAGGTGAATAAAATAATTTTTTTTTGCTTTTTGGAGGCCAATTGGGGTTAACTGACTTGCCCAAGGTCACACAGCTAGTAAGTGCTAAGTGTCTGAGGCCTGATTTGAACTCAGGTCCTTCTGACTCCAGGGCAGGTGGTCTATTCACTGTGCCACTTAGCTGCCCCCTAAAATAACTTTTTTTTAAACTGAAAACATTGGTATGTAAGTTTTTCTTACAGATCACTGTAAACAATAACACATATTTCTGGACTGCTTTAAAGTTTGCAAAGCACTTATGCACGTTCATTCATTTATGCCCTACAATAAACCTATAAGGTAGATCTTAAAGGCAGTATTATTCCCCTTTTGAAGTTAATGAAATGAAGAGCCAGGATCAATCATACAACAGCTAGTTGTTAGCACAGGTAGGATTTGAGGCCAAGGGTTCTTCACTACAAATCCAGTTATCTATCCTCAAAGTCTTCAAAATTTCAGAACCTCAAGGGCTGACTATTTGTCCCACCTAAGGATGAAAAGGGTGGTTTAAAAGATAGGTGATAACAATTCCTACCTCACAGAGTTGTGTAGATAAATGGGGATAATACTGTACTATAAAGTGTCCACTTTGCAAACTTTAATTTACCTTGTATGTATAAATTATTAATATTTTTCTTAATGTGCATGTGGAAGGGGAAGATTAGGGGATCCTTGATCAATTAAATTACCCAAGTCACCTCTTTCAGATGTTGATGCTAATGGGGGGAGGGGGAAGGAGAGAGAGAAACCCCTTCACCCAGGTTCCTAAATTCTACAAGAGGTTCAAGTCAATCCCCACCCTAGCCCTGAGGTCTTCCTCCTTAGCAGACTCTAGAGCTCACTTGACTGGACAAGCAGAGGTCAGTTTTTAAATTCTCAGTCTTTCCTGTTTACCCACATAAAGGAGAGGGAGGAGAAAAGGCTGGAAGCAACCCATGGCCAGGGGGCAAGTCCATTGTCTCTGACAAGTGCTTAACCTGCTTCCTATCCTTTTCATATACAAATATGGCCACTTAGAGTCTGAAAGTGCTTTTTACCAAACACTCTCATAAACTCCAAATATGGTCACTCAAAGTCTGAAAAGTGCTACCTTTTAATTTGAAAAGTGCTACCTTTTAATTTCATCAGGCCCTGCTGGCAAAATCATCATCTTTATTTTTTTGTCTTTTCTCCACATCTTTTCAATGGAATTCAAAGAGAAATGGTTTGAGACTTGTAATTATCCTTCTATAATTCTTTTATATATAATATCCTGTGAACTATGGCACAGAAGGATGAAATAATTGATTTTTGTCACTGAATAAGGGTGTTGGGAATCTAAGTTTATCTGCTATCGGTTCATTGAAAGCATATTCAGACACTTGCAGAAGAGGAGGAAGACACATTGCTCATCTACTTAATTATTACACAGTTCAGATATCTGCTGTTAGATCACTACATTTTATAAGTGTTTTGTTTTGTTTTGTTTTATCCCATATACCTTGAGCACTAAATATGGCAAAATATGAAAATGTTGTTCTAAAATGTTTGGGGATCACTGTTTATGTCCATGTAATTGGGGGCGACAATTCTCTATATAGTTTATTTTTTTTTTGGTTTGGTTTGGTTTGCTTTTTGGAGGGCAGTTGGGGTTAAGCAACTTGCCCAAGGTCACATGGCTATTTTTTGTGTTAAGTGTCTGAGGTTGGATTTGAACTCAGGTCCTCCTGACTCCAGGGACAGTGCTCTATTCACTGTGCCACTTAGCCATACCTCTCTATATAGTTTATTGATGGAATTCTCAAAGATATTTTGAAGTCCGTATTTGTAACACAAGGATTTGTTTGCTGTGTATGAAGAACACCAAGCTTCTGATGTGTAATTCACGTATAATTGTGATCCATCAGGTCTTTATGACTTGCTAGGTATTCAGCAGATGATCAATTTCTGCAACTTGCGAAAAACGCTGCACAGTTTTGATCATTTTTAAAAAAGAAATTGCACTAATCAATAACACACTAAGTCCAAATTCCTTAAAGACCACTCTTCTATAATTTCTGGTGACAATGACACGATCCTGAACTGACATTATAAGCCCTTTCCCACAAATCAATCTACATAACTCAATGATTTCTTCTATATATCTTGCTCAACATATTGTTGGTGTTGGCTGAGTCAATGTAGACATAGATTATATGCATATGTATGTGTAAATATATCTTTGTCATTATTAGCATTTATGTTACTCAGCTTTCCAGAAATGCTCCTATCTTTGACAGCAGAATGCGGGTCAGAGGAGAATGGTTCTAATCAGAGCTGTAATCCAGCAGGGCCAGGCTTCTGATCAGGTAGGGCAGTGGTCCTCAACCTTCCTAATACCGTGACCCTTTAATACAGTTCCTCATGTTGTGGTGACCCCCCCCCCAACCATAAAATTATTTTCGTTGCTACTTCATAACTGTAATTTTGCTACTGTTATGAATCGTAATGTAAATATCTGAAGTATTTAAATCGAGCAACCCACTGGTTGAAAACCCCTGAGGGAGGGGGTTAGAGGCTCATACACATGCTTGACAAACTGTTTGAGGGAAGCATGAGGTAGACAGCTCTGGAGGTTGCACCTAGCCAAGGAAGAAGAGGCCAGAAATTGGAATGGAAGCCACATAAAAGGGTTCCCATTTGTCTGAATTGGCATACTCCATTAAAGGAGCTACCTATTTACTGAGAAAAAATACATGTAAAATAAATGTAATATAAACCTTCCCGGCTTTCCAACAAATATTATTTATTCCAAACTAAATATATTTTTCACAAGCTCATTCTCATTTTTAAAAAAACTTAAATGAGGTTCATCGAGAAATAATCTGAGGACGTCATTATTCTGCTACAATTCTTTTATAGACAATGTTTTAAGGACTAATGCAGAGATGGGAAGGGGAATAAACATTTATTATGTGCCAGGAACTGTGCTAAGAGCTTTACCAATAATATTTCATTTAATTCTCACAACCCAGAGAAGCAGGCACAATTCTATTATTATCCCCAAATGACAGTTAAGGAAACAGCAGCTAACATAAGTTAAGTGACTTGCCTAGAGTCACAAAAATGTCTTAGGTGGCATTTATACTCAGGTCTTCTTGAATCCAGGCTCAAGGGTTTATCCGCTATACCATCTATCTGCCTCTAGATCAGCGGTTGGTTCTCAACCTGTGGGTCATGACCCCTGGGGGGGGTCGCCTAAGACCATCAGAAAACATATATTTTCAATGGTCTTAGTAACCGAGACACTGCTCCTCTATCTGTCTCCAGGTAGTCCGCCCACATGCAGATACACCCACAAGTGAGTATTAAAGGGTCATGGCATTAGGAAGGTTGAGAACCACCAGGTTAGATGGACAAAATAATCATTTTTATATGAAAATAACTACATTGGAGTATTAGCTTATCTTCTGTAAGCTTGCTGAAAGCACCCTCAGTATAACACCAAAAGTAGGAAGGACAATAGGAATGATATGAACTTTATCTTATTTCTACATGATTTTGATCTCTTTTTGCTAGGCATCTACACTGTGAAATCTTTTCATATTTTTTAGCTTGGAGATTACGAGGGCTACATAGAATGACATCTATTAAAAACTGTTCCCAAGTTTTCTAGAGATCAATATCACATCTGGATGATTGTGAACAAGAGATAAGTCTGTGTTAATGCTTCACTTTCAGTATAAGTAATTGACAGAGTTGTCCAGAATATTTTGAGGTCTGTATTTGGAGTATGGAGATCTGTTTTCTTTCAGTCCATGAAAAATAGAAAACTTCTGATTTATAATCCTGGCCACCAAATGATGGATGTCTTACTATGTATTTATGGTTGCTAAATTTTTACAGTTTGCAGTGATATGCTACAAATTGTAAATTGTAGTTTCTACCAATTCTTTGCTTAATATACATTGATTACTAATTTCAAGATCCTTAAGGATAACAATTTTATAATTCCTGATGGCAATGACTTCATCCTGAATTACTATCATAAAACCTTCCATTCCCACAAACAGTTCACAAGTTACAATAAGCCAGGCACTGTGCAAAGCACTGGGGCACTGATATAAAGAGAAGCAAAAGGAAAGTTCTTTGCCTCAAGGACTATATATTCTAAAGGGAAAAAAATCCGCACAAAAAATGAGGCTGAAAAAGTTGGGAGTGGGAGGAAGGTACCAAAGGGTGGAGAGTTATAAGGAGTGCCAGGAAAGAAATAAAGGATGACTAACCTGGGCCCTTCTTAAAATGAGCGATCTGGGAGAACTCACCTTGGAAAAGGAGAAGAAGAGGACCACAGGGATGGAGGAACAGTCCAGGACCAAAAGGTCATGATGAAGAAGGGATTTTCCTGGGTGAGAAGACCATAGGCAAGGAGGGAACTTCTAGGGTGAGATGGCAGTTTAGGCATGGTAATGAAATCCAAAGAGTCAGAATCAAATCCTGGAAAGGAATGAGAGACCTGGGCCCTCCTCAAAATAGAGTTTCTTGGAGGAAATCACCAATGGAAAAATAGGGTCACAGATATGAAGGAATGTTCTACCAGGGATGGGGAACCTGTGGCTTCAAGGCGGCAGATGGCCCTTTGACTGAATCCAAACTTAAAGGGCCACATTTGAGGACCTACAGGGTCACAGTTTCCCCATCCCTGTTCTAGGGTGAGATGGCAGCTGACACATGGTGGTAAATCCATGTGACTCAGTCATTTTTTCAGTGTTTCTTTGGTAACACAGGGTTGGCTGAATTTATTCAAATGTCATCCATGCAAAGCCTCTTAATTTTATTTCTCAGACATGCCTACCCATATGCTCTGTCTGGATACAAGCTCTTTTGTGTTATATTCCACAAATCTAATAATATATATCTGTTAAAAGCCTTTATTCCTGCTTGAAGTCATTTTTGCTTGTTCCAAAAGTATTTCTGTAGGTTTCTGACCTATACATTACAAGCTATAAGAAGGTTTACCAATCCTCTTCCTCATTTTTTGCAAGGAGCTATTTCTTTGTAGAACAGTCTTAGGGTGATGGTGAAGACATTTAAAATGTCTTCCCAGAAGGCAGGAGAATTTTGGGAGGATAATTTCCAAATCAATTATAATATATTTTATAGTTCCAAAAATGTATATTAAGATTAGGATTTCATAGGTGTTTGCTGCTTTAAGTATTCTTCCCACTCAACTTTGATTTCAGGATGCCAGTAACTCTCTTAACATATTCAGTCAGTCTTCACTTTGATATCTTTATGCTTGTTCTGACTAGTCTGGAGAGGAAGACTATATTATAGATATTACCTTCATCCATTGGGTTCAATATGAACTTCAGATTCATATTCATAGCCTTCATTCTATATCTTTCAACTGTCAGTAAATAGTTTACATTTGAATCCAAATAACATTTTGATATAACTGGAAAAATTGTCCATGAGATGAATAAGCTATTTAGTGTGCTTTTCAAGAAAACTATAACAATTTGATTTTATCCACATACCTCAGTATTATTATATTGCCATTCTATTATATGTATAATAGATTATTAAATATTATATTGCTACTATACACACACACAGTTCCTTGATTATGGGATCAATTATATAAGCCATAGCCAGCTTTTTATTTTAAAGTCTGAATTTCCTTTTTTCCTTTAAAATTATTTATTCTTTCATTTTTATGAACATTCAACATCTCTTCTTCCTGCTATACCATTCAACTTTGTTTTTAAATAAAAACAAAAACCAACATAAAATATTTGCATAGCCCAAGCACAATAAATCCCCACATTGATCATATCCACAAATGTAAGTCTATTCTACATTTTAAGTCCATTATTTTTCTGGCAAAAGGTGGATGGCATGTTTGATCTTCAATTCTCTGAACTTGTATTAATGCCTACACTTCACAAACATTAAGCAACTCGGATCATCTAAGAAACCATGGAGGCAGAGAAGTGAGGAAGACTTTGAAGAGTTTTCAAAGGCATATTATTCCTTATTTTTATGCCCTTGGCTTTAGGCCTAGAGAGTTATTTCAATCAAGGGGAATTATTTGTGGACATTTCAATTTTATAATGCCTATTCTTCTTAAATATTAAATCATCAGGGTAATGGTTGCTCTGCTTTATGCCTGAGTGACAGAGCTTCAGAGGCTGGCACTGAAAGATGGAATTGGGCACTAAACAGCCAGGGAATTGGGAGATAGAATGGCTAGGAGAATATGCAATAGATTTGGAGTAAGAGGATTTAAAGAAAAATAGATTGCTGAGTTTGGAGTAGATGACTTTTAGGGCCCTTGCAGCTCTAACATTCTATGATCTTACGAATTTTAACTAAATCACCACGTACATCATCTGAACAAATTGGTCATAATAAAAAACAATTAAGCAAAAATAAATAAACTGTGAGAGTTTTAGATGAACCCTAACATTCCTTCCAGCTTTAAATCCTATGATGCAGAAAGATCCCTGGATTAGAAATCATACGACCTTGGTTTTGTACTTACTATATGACCTTGGACAAGTTACATCAATTTCCTCATGGGTACAAGGAGAGTGATAAGTTAGATGACCTCTAGGGTCCCTTCCCAGCTCTAAATCTATGATCCTATGAATGGTCATCCTGGAAAACACCCATGTTAGCTGATGGCACCTACTGGTGAAACCTAAAATTAGAGATTAACAGTATTAGACACTGTAAATCCTCAAGCCAAATTAAGCATGCTAAAGTCTCTGAAGAGCTAATCTGGCATAAAGGGGTAGCCTTAGATTTTGTACCTGACACATATTAGCTGTATGACCATGAACAAATCATTTAACATCTCAGTTCCTCTGGCAGCTCTCTAAGATAAGGTGTCCATCTACGTCAGTTGTCACAATGGGAGTTCCCTACTCTAATGAAATCTCAGCTTTTGTACCAAAACTGTTAAAAACAACAACAACAACAATAATATATGAGCAGTTTCTGTTGATTTGTAGCATTCTCTAAGTGAGGAAAAATTCAGATGGTATAAGGAGGACATGTCAGTAGCAGGAAGGAGATTTTTTTTCTTTCTGGAGGACAATTGAAGTTAAGTGACTTGCCCAAAGTCACACAGCTAGTAAGTGTGCCAAGTGTCTGAGGCTGGATTTGAACTCAGGTCCTTCTGACTCCAGGGCTAGTCCTCTATTCACTGTGCCACCTACCTGCCCCAGTAAGGAGACTTCAAGGTCATTAAAGTACATCAAAAGCACCCTGATACAACCTTAGCATGCCACTGACTACCATCTCCCTTGTAAAATATTCATCTCAGTCTCATGGGAGATTTTCCCCCCTTTCTTTGAAAATACATCTCCATATTCAGAAAGTCAATGAGAAATAAGGATTTATTTTACATAAAACATTTACATGATTTTGTTGCTGTGCATCCTAAAATACTGTATTAGTATAGCACCTTGGGAGAAGAATGTAGAAAAATGTATCCTTTGCTGACCAAAGGAAAGCAGAATCTGATGTCTTTAATTCCTTGACATTTAGTATCATTAAGAGGAATTTCAAGTCGAAGAATCTCGTAGCTTCATAATCAAAACATCAAAGACCTCATATCCCATTATTAATCTTGTGGTCAGCCGGTAATAATTTACAAAGCCTTAAGTAGGGCTAGGCAAGTGGACCTTACACTGAGGCAATGAAATGGAAATAAAGTGCTTTACAATTTACAAAGTACTTGTATTTACAAGTACAGATACTGTACATTTTTAGATGTAAAATGGCACCAGATACTGACTCATTTTACAGATACTGCCTCATTTTATCCTCACAGAAATCCTGGAAAAGAGGTGCCACTGTTGCTCCCACTTTACGGATGAGAAAACTGAGGCAGAGGTTAACTGATGTCCTAGGTAGTATAAAAGTGTTCCTAAGTGCCTGAGGCAGGATTTGAACAGTGATCTTTCTGACTCCAGGTCCAGTTATTGAGTGCACCACCTAGCTGAGGTCTGGTGCTATCTACTATGCCACCTAGCTGACAACATTCATACTTAGTACCTACTCAGTAAAAAGTAGTCAAGATTGCAGCCTTTCCTTCTCCCCCCTAAGCAGCAGGTCACCCTAGTGTATAAGTACTTTTCATGGAGAATTGTGATCTGAAATCCAAAGTGTGTCCCCAAAATCTCCTTACCTCCCCTCCATGAGTAAATTTGTTTCAATGAGTTAATTTGAGGAGGCCTTCATGACAATAACTCCAGTCCCCAGAACTGTTAGACCAGCGGTTCTCAACCTGTGGGTTCTGTTCAGTTTGTAACAATGAAAATATATCCTGCATATCAGATATTTACATTACGATTCATAACAGTAGCAAAATTACAGTTATGAAGTAGCAATGAAAATCATTTTATGGTTGGGTGTCACCACAACATGAGGAACTGTATTAAAGGGTCACAGCACACTGCATTAGACACTTCTCTGACGGTCTGGAAAGTATCACCATTTTAACAGATGCTCAAGATAACTCTTAATTCTGTTTGGAAACTCAGTTACCTGGAGGGAAACTTTTTTGAGGAAAAATTAGACTCTTTTAACAATGTTCCATATATTTCTTAGTGGAATTTCAAGCAAAAGGAATAGCACATCAGCATTGACTTTTCTGTCCTCAATCTAACTGGCTTATTAGGATTACTTATCAGAACTCATTAGCAACTCAGCACATCAAAAGACTTTCTATTTTACAAACTCATTTCACATCTGGTTCCAAAAAAAGGAAGCACACGCAAGTTATGACTTTGTCAGGCTCCAGAGTAGTTTGGCTCTATTAACATACTATCACTTACACAAACTGTTCAATTCAGAACATGAATGCTAAAACAGGCACAGTCTAATTTGCTAATTTGCTAAGTTGGTGGATATTTCCAACTCAGTGATGCCTGTGTGTCTCTCTGCCTCTTTGTGATTTTGTATACATTACAACACACACACACACATACACACACACACACACACACACACTGGTCCTGATGTGTGATTTCAGTGGTAGGGGAAATTTTTAAAAAATTAAAGTTCTTACATTAATGCACATTGCCAACTCCTCTACAACTTTGAAAAGCACCTTGGGCACACAAAGGTTAAATGTCTTGCCCAAAGATGCGACTTAAACCCAGCTCTTCCTAACATTCTATCCACTAAATTTTCTCTTCCTCCTTCTCATAGATGTGTATGTATGGCTATAGGTCCAATTTCCTCATTGTGACATTGTAGGGATTATTCAGAAGAGCAGGCAGGAGGAGTCAGTGGAAAGAGCACTGAATTTGGAGTCACGGGACTTAGTTTAAAATCCCAATGTGGCTGCTGGCTTTAGTACCTTGGGGAAGTCACTTAACTTCTGCTTTTTGCTTAGCCCTCTGCTTTCTATTTGGTAAAATATAGCTAGATACAGACCTATACAACTTATCAGATGTATGTTTAACAAGCATTTGCTACCTTGCAAATGTTCAAAAACTAACCTAAAATCATCTGAAACAAATGTCAGTGATGAGATTTTGAGCTAGAAGGGACCTGGGAGATAATTCAACCCAATCCTTTCATTTTAACATGAGGAAGTTGGGGATAAGAAAGGGGAAAGGAATTTGCCCAACATTACATAAATGGTGACTGATCTGGGATTTAAACCCTAGTCCTTTGACTCCCAAACAGTAATCTACAATCTGAAGTATTCTGTGTGTGTATAGACAACCTTGACTGCACCTAGCTCTATGTTCTGGTTGGAGTCACCTTGATGTGGGAGCCCTAAGTTAGGTGAGCTCAAAATCACAAAGTAATTCTCTAACAACCATGTCCATAGCCAAAGATGTATGGATCATGGAATGTAGAGTCAATTGTTCCTTTACAAATAAATTGCTTACACGCTTCCTTTAAATAGGGAATTCCTGCGAATACATTTAAAATGTCTTCCCAGAAGACAGGTGGCATCTAGCTTTTCAGAAGGAGGACACCTGTTTTGCAAGGAAGGCCTACAAGTACAAAACGCTAATGAGACTGCTCAAGTTTTTGGGAAAGCATTGCTTTTGCTCTGTGGGGAGGTAGATATGGAGCAGAAGGAACTCTTGATTATTCTCCTCCCATTAAATGTCATTTGCTCTTCTAGGGCACTTGGAGGGATATTAAGTTAAAGTCTGGTTGAATATAGGAAATGGTTCTATTATCCCTTTGCTGGATCTAGAGAGCAAAGGCATCAGGAGACCAGCAAGGAGCATGATATGGCTCAGCTACACTGGAGGATCCTTCCAGAACAAAGGGGTCCAAAAGGCCCAGCACCAGGGCAGAAATGCATGCTTGGCACAGTCAGATGAAGTCATGTGCAGGTAGCTCTTTGCCCACATCTTGTAGGGCTTTGAGAAGCCCAGGCTTAAGGTAGTAGATTCAATTACTTTTCTTTTTTTTTTTTTTTTTTTTGCTTTTTGGAGGGCAGTTGGGGTTAAGTGACTTGCCCAAGGTCACACGGCTAGTTTTTTGTGTTAAGTGTCTGAGGCCGGATTTGAACTCAGGTACTCCTGACTCCAGGGCCGGTGCTCTATTCACTGCGCCACCTAGCCGCCCCCTCAATTACTTTTCAGGAGAAGGACAAGTTAAATGATCAGGAGAAGTAACAACTTAAAACCAAATCTTTTATTCCTCTCTGTACTTCCTATTTTGTTTCCAGTCCAAGTTTCTTTCTTTGAAGCATATTTCCTAAAATCACAGGATCACAAATTTAAAGGCAGAAGGGACCTTGAATTTCATCTAATCTAGTCAGCTTCTCCATTTAGTTTATGGAAAACTGAGGTTCACAGAGTGGAAGGGCCTTCTCTCGACCTTGGTTTTTTTACCTGTAAAATACAGTCGTAACTAAGGGAGTGATTTTTATTGAAAAAGCTGGAGAATTGGCCTACTACAAAGTTCTGTCAAGAGGCCTAGTGACTGTAACTGAGCATAATGTGCCCCCATGTGAAACAGAACTTTGCAGGCCAAGTCTTAATGATGGCTTTCTGTAAAGCAAGCTTAAAGCCAACAATGGAATTGCTGCTGTCACATTTCATGTCCTTTGTTTCAGTCCAATTAGGTTCCTGTCCCAGGGTACAGGAATATGCTATTCCGGGATTAAGTGTTTTCCCTGCTTCCCCAGGAATCATTCCCAAAATTTCTCAGCTATCTTTCCTGGCAGTTTTCAAGTTGAAAGCAATCAATTCCCCAACACCTGACAATAGAAAAAAGGCTGTTCCATAGTAGTTGTCTCCTATGATAACTATTTTAAAAAGTGCAATCTTATTCCTTCTTCCTAAAATAGGGATTATAATAGCCAGAATACTGACCTCCCAGGGCTGGGAGGCCTTTTTAAGGTTTACCTTCCTTAAATCAAGGATACTTAGAACAGTATCAAGTTCTCAAGGCTTTGGTCAAGATTAAATGAATAAGGTTCAAGAAGTCTTAAACTTTTATGTGAGATAAAAAAAAATACACACACACTAAGCCAAATATCACAGAGGGTAGCATACATGAAACAGGAATAATAATGTCCAGGAAGAAGTCTAGTAATTCACATATGACAGTACCCAAGAACAGCACTATTGATAATCATGGTCAAAGTTATACAAATACATAGGATGTAGATAATTAATTGAACTAGATATATTAATAAAGCAAACTGATTCAAGTTTATAGTTATCATTAAATCTGAAAATGACATTATTCTTGAATAGATTATATAAATGGAATATATGCCTTACTTAAAACGAACAGATTACATACAGTCATGTTAATTATCAAGAGAGACTATTGTCAGTGAAAAGCATGTGGGCAAGAGTCAGTGAAAGCCATGATATGATATGATATAATATGATATGATATTACATGACATGACATGATATGACATAACATGACATGACATGTGATATAACATAATATAGTAACATAACATATTCTAGATAGGATATATATACATATATGTATGTATATTTATTTCCAGATATTATAGAAGGTATTCCTTCACAGGTATGAACGAAGTTAAGTCAAATCAAGAAGTATTTATGAAATATCTACTAATATGTCAGAAATTGCTGAGGGGAGTGGGCATATAAAGGGAGACAAAAATAGTCCTTGCTTTTAAGAAGCCCTCATTCTAATTCTATTCTAATAGATACAAAATAGATAGCCCTCAATATTCCTTCCAGCTCCAATAATTCAAAAGAAAGAATTCAAGGCAGTGGTGACATAGTGAAATGAACAGTGGATTAGGGGTCGAGAGCCCAGGTTTTTACTCTCGGTCTGACACACAGACACAAGTGTGGCCTTAGACAAGTGGTATCTTTCCTGAAAGCCTCGGATTCCCCAAATATGAAGTACAAGGGTTAGAACAAATAATCTCTAAGGTCCCTTCTACCTCTCTGAGCCTGTGAACTTCTATAAAGCTGATTATTCAAAACAGCTAGAGTCACACTCAGATGGGTAATATTAATATTAGCTGGCAATATGCGGCTAATGTTAAATCCTCCAAAAATTCACCACTGATGGTTTGCTTAGCCACTGAGAATTTGATATGAAAATGTCTGTAACTTCTGTTCCTTTCTAGCATTCATTGCTTCTTCAGAGGTCTAACATTAGCTAAACCTTTTCTAAGGACTTAAAAAAAATTTTATTAGCTATTGATACTGACTGGTGTGTGGAGTTTTAGCTGTTATATAGCAAACTTCTTAAATTCTTGGCTGGATTGTAGACATGAAGAACAGGAAAATACTTATAGTTTGAGGGGGAAAACCTATTGGCTTCACCCTCTTTAGAACAGATATAAAATTGTGCAGTTGGATGGGTTTTCCTCCTTACAGAGTTAGTCAGCTCATCCTATCAGGATATTATTACAAGAAATAATTTTCCCTTAAAGAATCCTGACTGTTCTTCACTTTAAGAAAAAAAGAAATAACTACAATGGATTAGCTTTTTGTGTGGTTACTTCACATTCCCCAAATCCCAAGTCATTCTGCTGCCCCAATTTCTCTAAACCTATTCCTTTAAATACTTAAAAAGGAGAGCTGGCCACAATAGCTGTCAACAGAGTAGATGGAACACTTTATAAATCTTGACTCCAAATGGTGATGTGGCAGCTACAACTTTGAATAAAGAGGAAGACTAGGTGAAGGCTCACAGGCACCAGACGCTTTCCCCACTTATCCTGAATGGGAGCGCCCAGTCATCTCTGGGGTTAGATTCTGGGTGGTGCAGTAAATACAAGAATATAACAGGATACTCAGGCATTAGTGAGTCAAGACAAAATTGTCTCTCTTCTGTCTTTGAAAGAGGAAGATGCCAAAAAATCCTGTATTGAAATATCAATTGAAATGCTATATTCGGGTGTTTCCTTAATGTCCTGTATTTTGAATTTTGAATAACTTAAACTGGTAGGAGGCAGAGGCGGGGTTGAAGGGGAGGACAATAGGAGGATACAACTCTATAGGAAAACTCGAAAGTGACATGTTTCGTTTGCTAATTTTACAACTATTTTCTTTGGAAACCCCAGAGAAAATAAATTTCTAATGTTGCCTTTTTATACTAAGCATGTGGGAAAGGGTTTGTCTGAAAGGCAATGAAGAAAAATATAGAAGGTGATGAACCTTTCTGAAGCAGTATCTAAGTTAACTTAAATGAAAATAGTGAAATATATTAATTTGTCATTTCTGTTCTTCGGAAGGCCATGTGTTATATAGTAGGCAATAGTACTAGCCTGGTGATTGATGGTGAGGGTGGTGGTATGCAGAGATTCACCTTTTAGTTTCTTCTCTGCTTCTAACCTGCTGGGGCACCTTGGGCAAAACCCTTGTCTTCTCTGGGCCTCATGGTCTTCATGTGTAAAGCTAATGGATTGAACTTGATTGTCTTTGAGTTCCCTTCTAGCAATAAGATCATATGAATCTGCGTAAGCATGTTGGGATTCTTGTTGAAATGATGCAAGTGAGCCTCCCCAATCCCAATGAACTTATAGGAAATTCTGCTATTATTCAGGCAGGATCATCTTTTCTTCTGCTTCGTCACTTAACTTTCAGAGGAATCTGAGCATCTCACTTTTGAAACTTCAGGTGAGGGCACCTATAGAAACACAGATGCAAAACAGTGTCCCTTCCCTAACCCCAATAGGTGTGTGGCTTATTACACAGCACCTGAAGAAAGCTTATACAGCTTTGCTACAACAGTTAGGAAGACACAGAGGAGTAAACATTTTTCTAGAGTTAACTAGAAAAGAAAAAACAGGGCTGGAATGAGCTGTTAGGAATTGGGGAAAAAGAAAGGAAATCATTAGTCACTGCCATTTAAATGAGCACAATTTAAGAGTCATAGACAGAAAGAGATATAGTTGTCTTTGATTCTAACATTAGAACAAATCTTACTTATCCCCCCCGAGAGTTAAGTCTGAGACACACTGGGTCAAGAGGTCAAAGGACCTGGCTTAAAAATATCTGCTCAGCAAACTACTTGCTCTCTCTCTCTCTCTCTCTCTCTCTCTCTCTCTCTCTCTCTCTCTCTCTCTCTCTCTCTCTCTCTCTCTCTCTCTCTCTCTCTCTCTCTCTCTCTCTCTCTCTCTCTCTCTCTCTCTCTCTCTCTC
>CM053602.1:25782672-25801680 GCA_028646575.1 Pseudocheirus occidentalis | reverse complement strand
AAAAAAAAAAAAAAAAGAAAGAATATGCATTTCATTCCGAGTCCTCACTCTAGAAAGGCACGGGAAAAGAGATACTGATATACTGACACTACTCACTCTCTCTTTCCTTCTCTTGACCTACTTTACTTGATTCAAGGAGATAATTTACCTACACTGTCTGTCTCACTCTATGTCTGTGTGTTATACTCTACCACAGTGCTACACCTCACCATTTGTACTAAGAGTCTCCATGGCACCAACTACTCTTTAACTTACCCCAAACAACGTATCTTCTCTCTAGAGACCCCTAAGTCCCAACATCACTGGTAACGAAAATGATAATGAATTCCATTTTATCCATCCAATAGATTACAAAAGAACAACCCTGGCTCCTGAAATTATTTTACTCACATCCTCTAACAAAATAGGTTTGACATTGGTATTCATAGAGTATAGACATCAGAAGAAGGTCTGAGTCATTTCATTTAAATACATGCAGTTATTCAATTCAACAAATGTTTATTAAACATCTATTATGGACCCAGGCACTGTGTGGTGTACCTTGAAGGATGTCAAAAATGAAACTCCTTGCCCTCAAGGACCTTATGTTCCATCCTAAGTAATCAGAGTAAATTGGACAAAAGCAACATTCAATGAACATCTACCAGATGTGAGACACTGTTCACAAGCAGTGATGGGGTACAAAGATGAAATATGACAGCCCTCATCCCCAGAGTTTAAAATCTAAAATGGTCTAAAGAGCTAATTGAGAGGTACCTTATTCAATGATCTTGCATTGTCAGACTAGTAGATGGTCTACTAAAGACACCCATTTTACAGTAACCAAAAACTCTAAATTTACAGTTTAGTCTTTTCTCTTCCTGACATGAAATTAAACGATTTGGCAAAAATGCAACGATTTCAATTTTCTTTATATGAGTAACAGCAAAGATCTCATTCTGTTCAATGAGATGTGTGTGTGTGTGTGTGTGTGTGTGTGTGTGTGTGTGAGTGAACTGGGGCAGGAGAAGGCAAAAGGTGATTGTCCAGACTTCTAGTCTAAAATTTCAATGTTACAGCAACACAAAGGGTTGTTGGGTTTTACATGTTGTTTTGGTTCTTTTCTCCTGTGTTCAGAATATGTTCTACATGGCTATAGTATACCTAGCTACTAATGCTACCTTCCTCTATTTGAAAATCTGAAGCAGGAGACAGTTATTGACAATTCTGATCTATAACATACCAGCTGTACAAAGATTTCAGTAAAGCTGTAGAAAGAGGGCTATACGTGGAAATCATTTCCCAACCTACCTCTAGCCAAATCTCTGGATCTTGGTTTCAAACGGGCAGTATGTTAAGCATGCAAAACACTTGGAGGCTCATAATTGCATCTTACACTTAGAGCCCTGAAGAGCATTAATTTTAGTCCTGATTGATGGTGTCCTTTATTCCTGATAAGAGTCACTCACCATCCCTCCTGAGAAAAGGTAAAATATAATCTCTCAGGACCAACCAGAAGGAAAATAAGAGAAATAAAATGAAAGTGAGATTCTGAAAAATTCATTGGATTTGTCATGATTCTTCTGTGCATTTAATAAAATCCTCTGATGGAAGTCAAAGATGAAGTCTCTACTTTCTTCTCTGCCTTGGAGAGCTGATAGCACTCTAATGCATGACCAGTTACATGGGTTTATTCCAGTGATTACAACTGTGATGTATTGAGAATATTTGTTTGTCCCATATTAGTTCCCTAATTAAATGATTCCTAAGGGGAAGGGAAGAGTGTTCCAATTTGGGGGTGAAAAGACACTTTTATGAAGCTACAACAGGCCATTGTAGACTTAGAACTTCTTTCGAATCCTTTGCCTCAAGTGAGATCAAATGAGAAATTATTTTGTAATAAATAGACCAGACCTCAGGATCACATTTTTTAACTGAAAGAGTCTTTTGAAGTCATTTTGGCCAGACTCTCTCATTTTACAGATGAGAAAGCTGAGGTTTTGAGAAGTGAAGCCAGGAACTACCTAGCAAAGTTGGGGCTAGAAATTCTGATTGTAGTCCCAGGAGCTTCCCACTACATGTCACTGCCAAATCCAATAAGTAGACTCCCCTTGAAAGCAGTCACTAGCTAGAGATATGGCCAAAGAGGCCAATCATTCAAACCATTTCTAGAACTTCTTCAGGGCCAATTAATAAAACTGCAGGAAAAGTAGTCTGATTACTTTAGAATGCTCTCTCTCTCTCTCTCTCTCTCTCTCTCTCTCTCTCTCTCTCTCTCTCTCTCTCTCTCTTTCTCTCTCTCTCTCTCCTCTCTCCCCCTCCTCCCTCCCTCCCTCCATTCCTCTCTCTGTCTCTCCCTCTTTCTCTCTCTGTCTCTGTCTCTCTCTCCCTCCCTTCCCCCTCTGTCTCTCTGTCTCTCTGCCTCTGTCTCTCTTCTCTCTGTCTCTGTCTCTCTGTTTCTGTCTCTCTCTCCTCCTTCCTCCCTCCTATAAACAGTATTCCCCAATTTGAGTAGCACCTTCTTACATTATATAGCATATGTATTTCTGAAGGATTTTAGGTTTCCTCTACATCCACTCTTCTCAATCAATTCTCAAATCTGTAAGCTGGCTTCTTACCTCATCACTCAACTGAAATTGCTCTCCCCAAAGTCACCAAGTGATCTCTTAATTATTAAATTTGATCATCTTTTCTCAATCCTTCTCTGTCTTATCATCTGTGCATCATTTAATACTTTTAACCTTTCCTTTGTACATCAAACATACATCTAACTCTTTCTGTATACTCTCTACTTGCAGGATTTTTCTTGCATCCCATTTTCCCTAGCAGATTTCTCCCTCTATCATTCCCACTTGATCACTAATCTTCAGTCTCTTCCTATCTACTAGCTGTCTCCCTGCTACCTACAAACATGCTCATGTCATCCTATATCTTTAAAAAAACACCCTTCTTGATTGGACCATCTCCAGTAGCTAGTGCCCAATATCTTTCCACCTATTCTCATCTAAGCTCCTTGAAAATGCTGTCTAAAATCGATGAGCATACTTCTCTCACTCTCTTCTAAACACTCCACAGTCTGGCTTCTAACCTCATTATTCAATCCAAACTGCTCTCTCCAAAGTTAGCACTGATCTCTTACCTTGGTAGGTAAATCTAATCGCCTTTTTGCAGTTCTTATCCTTCTTGACCTCTTTACTAGCCTTGACCACTGTTGATCACCTCTTCTCCTTGATACTCTTCCTCCCCAGGTTTTTGTCACATTGCTCTCTCCTGGTTCTCCTCCTTCCTATATGACAGCTCCTTCTCTTTACTAGATCTTCAGCCAGGTCACACACATTAAACTTGGGTGTCTCTCAGGGTTCTGTCCTGGATTCTCTCCCCTCCCCTCCCCTCCTCTCCCCTCTCCTCTCCTCCTCTCCTCTCCTCTCCTCTCCTCTCCTCTCCTCTTCTCTTTTCTCTTCTCTGTTTACTTTCAATATACTATTCTAATTGGTGACCTCATTAGCTCCCATGGATTCCATTCATTATGTCTATGTGGATGATTCTCAGATCTTCTTCTTTGACTCTAACATTTCTTCTGACTCTCAGATCTTCTCTGACTCTAATGTTTCTTCTGACCTTCAGTCTCACATATTCAACCACTTATTGGCCATCTCAAACTGAATGTTCTATAGACAACCTAAACTCAACATTCCTAAAACTGAACTTTTAAATGAGAACATAGATCCACCTGTATAACTTTACCTCTCTTGGACTCAGTTTCCTCAAGTATGAAATGAGCAGACTTGATGATATAGTTAGTGAGATTTCCTTTAGCTCTGGACCTCTGATCCTACTAAAGGTCAGCATAGGAAATTTTTCTTTTTCCTTGTCAAAAAGGATTTTTTTTAGTTTGGATCTTTTAAAAATCATTCCCAAAGTAAGAAGAAAATTTGTGTCCAGAATAAGACATGGAATGCAAAATCATTCCAGAGGAAAACTGCCCAGTCAAATCATAAACTTGTCTCGCACAGGGTTAATAACAAAAATGCTGACACACCCTAAAGTATGGCAGTGCCGGCAACCAGTCCTATAATTAATCTCAATGGACTATAATTACACTAAATGTGGCTTCTGTTGAAGACTTCCAAATCATAAGACTTTTTTTCTCCTTAGATAACATGTAGTTTATTTCCAATCACTGGTGTAGCCATGGTTTGCTAAAGGAACGTAGCATTAGAAGCAATATCTTAATCAAATCAGAATCTCTCCTTTGGCTTTTGGAGAATTAGCAACATCTGATGCCTTAGGAATAGAAATATGAAACTGTGAGCTGAAATGTGCCCTGCTTGAGAACATCTTCTGCTGACCTGCTCCTGGTCATTTATAAGTACATCTATGTGACCTACCTAGCCACCTCTGCTTTATATGGTCATATAACCCACCAAAGAAAAATGGAAATTATACACTGAAAATTTTAGATGTGAATAGGGGGGTAGAAACATTCACCTCACATGGCCTGTACATTTTCTATATTACATTTTCTTGTGGAAGAAAGTCATTTAAACAAAATCTAATAGCTAATAACCACATACCAAGCATTACTGATCATGTACATGAACCCATACACACCAACTGACAGGATTATAAACCAGGACTGAAGAACCAGACTATTACTGATGTGAACTGACCACCTATTCACACAATACCAAAATGAAAATGTTGCATTTGGAAACCTACAAATGTTAAATGTCATCCCTCTTTCCAACTTTCTCCTTACCCAAGGGACTGGGATTTTTTCAATCAACCAAAAAGAAAGAAAAGCCAACTACCACAGACATATGCATAAAGTTCTCAATAGCTCCTACAACTGAGCAAAGGAAATGAATTGTAAAAGTTGTTGCTAGAGAAGCCCTTGGTGTGTGTAACATTAGTGTCCCATAAAGGGACCCCATGTGATCATTCTGAAATAATGGGCCATGTAAGGACTCCTTCCTTTTCTGCCTGTATATTAAGGGTCACATGCCTCATGATTCAAAAGAAGGAAGAGAAGTTCAGAAAAGATCAAGAAATGAAACACAAAGACCAAAAAGAACCTGCCCGTCTCTGCTCTTTTCCTGACTTGCTATAAAACACGAAATAAAAATAATTCCTAGTAGTACATTTAAATAAGCACAATATTTCAATGTCATGAGTTCACTTCTCTAAACTGCCATTTGGAGGACAGGTGTCCAAGCAGGCGCATGGATGGAGTCACATAACCACCTTCCTTTTGAGGGTGGAGAGAAATGGAGAGGGAGAGAGAGCATGGCTGAACCTGTACTAAGGGGCATTCTGTCATAAAACCAAGAAGTAGCCAGTCTTACACTAGACACATTTGTGCATACAGAAAAGTATAATCTTCATTTTTTTCATGGTCCCTGTCCTCTCTGTGCTTACAATCAATTCAGGATGATTGGATAATATATATGGAAAACAATAAAAATTGCTCCCTTTCCTACCAGTGAACTGACCACATGGCATAATTATATTGGAATATCTGGCTGATGTTAATTATCCATGAGGAAATTTCACAGGCTTGTCAACTACTCCCCATTCTTCCCAAACACCTTAGAGGCCTTTGTTGACACCGTTCCCTCCATCTCTGCCTCTGGTAAATGTTGATGGCCAGGAGCTGCCCAGTTAACTTGGGTTTTACTGGCTACATTCTGTCCTTCCTATACTCCTTTCTTTGTTTCTTTCCTTCCTCCTTTCTTTTCTTTCTTTCCTTCCTTCTTTCTCTTTTCTCAGAGACCAAACCTTAAACCCATTTCACTTTTCAGCTCATAGCTTGATCCACAATAGGTCCCTGCCAAAGCACAACTTAATGGCTGTATTTTGGACCCTCCTGGCCCAGAGTGAATGTCAATAGTAACTGTTTCTCTTTTGACCAGCAAGCCTGAGGGTTATCTCTTCCCAGTTTGTTTGTTTTTCTTTTTTTGGAACTAAAGGGGCCATCCCTTGACTCACTTCTTTGTTTTGTAAATTAAATCAATCATCTTTATTAATAAAATTATACAGTACATATTCCAAATACACATCTCAAGCTTCTGGATTACAAAAATTTGACCCATTTCTTAAAGAGGCCTATTCACTGAATGGGCATTACCTCCCTCAAAGTGAAAAACTGAAAAGGCCTTCCCCTACAAGGGCCATTGTCTCCCAATGCATCCTGTGCCATCTCCAGTCATCTGGATGAATGTCTGGCCACTGGACCCAAATGGCTCTGGAGAAGAAAGTGAGGTTGGTGACCTTGTATAGCCCTGCCTCACATAAATCAAAGTCAATTGCAAATCATGTTGTAAATTTCCTGATGTCATGGTCTTCTTTGAAAACAAAGGACAAACACAAGCCTCTTCAAATCATACCCATCCTTCAAAACCTAGTTCAAACATCAGTGCTTCCCAGAAGCCTTTCTTGGTTCTCCCCAATCAAGACCACTTTTGCCATCCTATGAATTCATGGAATGCTGTCTGTGTCCCTCTTGTTATACTATGCCATATCTGTTTCAGTTTAGTTATCTTCAAAATGGGAATAATAAGAGCATCTACTTGATGGGATTATATGAGATAAAGTAGAGGAAGAGCTTTGCAAACATTCAAGTGATATTAATAAAATTGTGTTAATTTTTATTAACTATTACTAAGTTCTAGTTCCATTATTCATTCCTTTAACATAGTCCTGCACTAAACTATAAACACCTTGTGGGAAGGGTCCTTGCCAACCATTTGCTTATACAAATGTGAGTTACTATAATTCTTTTTGCATTTTAATGGTCCCTACAGGTCCTAAGACAGAGCAGGAGCTCAGTAAATGTCTGAATCAATCAATGTTAGCTTAGGGATCTTAGAGATTCAGAGGTTTTTTTTAATAAAAATTTTTTGAGGGAGGCGGGGAGAAACTGGAGTAACAAAATAACAGATATTAACACTGACTGGTGGCAGCTCCATAGGGTTCTGATCTTCAGAACAGATTCCAAATGCTAGGGGCCTGTCTGCCTGCCCTATTGTTTTTGCCGGTGGCTTCATTAGAGATATCTCTCAGCAGGTGCCCAAGGAGGCAGGGGCAAAAAGGAGAAGCTATTAGGGTTTGACAGAGGGTGAATGTGTGGAGGTGGCTCTTACACCTGACCCTTTTGTACACCATTTTCAAAAATGTAAGAATACTGGAGAAGAGAACATAGGAGGGAATGGATGAAACAGTCTGTTCCCTGGCACAGAGGAGAAAAAAACCCACAATGTCTTTTCAAAGTACCTAGTAAATGTCAGCACTTAGATGCAATTTTCTGCCTCTGTAGCAGGGAAAATCCAGTGGTGGTCCAAGCCTACTGTTTTGCTCACTACTCCTTTCCTACTGTTTCCCATTATCTCACCCCAACAGCAACCAATCCTCTGAACAGGATGGGAACCCTGGAAGATTTAGGAGCTGCCCTAAAGAAGCAAAAAGGAAAGGATGTTCCTAATTTCCATAGCTAGAGATAAACGTGCTTTGAACAAAACATGTCAGGGAAAAACCAAAAGCCATAAGGCCTTCAATTCTCCCAGATTTGACTTTTTCATTCATCCAAAGGCATCTGTGCTGTGAAGTCAAGGCATGCTTTGTAATAGTCAATTTAGTCTCTGCACTGGAATAAGGATGCTAATTTTTTAAAAATAGAAGACAGAAAAGAAATTGCTTCATATAGTCACAGCAGACAGCTTAGGAGCTCCTCCTTTCACTGTTCAGGAAAAAGAAAGGAAGGAAGGAAGAAAAAGGGAAGAAGGAAGGAAGGAAGGAAGGAAGGAAGGAAGGAAGGAAAGAAGGAAGGAAGGAAGGAAGGAAGGAAGGAAGGAAGGAAGGAAGGAAGGAAGGAAGGAAGGAAGGAGGAGGGAGGAAGGGAGGGAGGAAGGAAGGAAGGGAAAAAAAGGAAATTAAAGACTATTGTTCTCCTTTGTTTCCCTGTCTAAAGTACACAGATGTCTGACTCTGAGGGTGCTAATAAGACAGACTAAAACAAAACTGTGCCCCTGTAAGGCAGTGTTCCCTCTTCAACCACTTTGGATTCCCTAGGGGAAAAAAGTCACAAAGAACAAATTAAGACAGTCTATGAAAGAATAAAGGCACTTCTCCTTTCATGGGATTCCTTACAATCCAGGGGCTAATTGAGTAGTATGTGGGCACATTTTCTCAAGGGAAATTTAAGACTTAACCCTGACATACGCAAGATGTTTTACAACTTTGGGGTAGCTTGGTGGTGCAGGAAACAGAGCACTGGTCCTGGAGTCAGGAGGACCTGAGTTCAAATCTGGCCTCAGACACTTAATACTTACTAGTCATGTGACCTTGGGCAAGTCACTTAACCCCAATTGCCCTCCAAAAAAAGCAAAAAAAAAAATGAGTTTTACAACTTACGAAGTACTCTCCTGCCTTAATTCTCCTGATCTTCATAATGTCCTTGTACAGTAGGGAGGACATATATTGTTTTCTCTATTTAAAGAGGAGGAAACTGAAACTGAGAAACAGGAAGTGACTTGCCAAAGGTCACACAGCTAGGAGGTGGCAGAGCAAAGATGTGAAATCCCAGCTCCTTCCTCCCAATCCAATAAAGTTCTTTCCACTATGTGACACGTTGTGTCATAAATGTATGCAAACATACATATTTATACAGAAACACATCAATCTTTCTCTGTGTAACTAGAAACATATATGCATATATACCTTATATATACACCTCTC
The DNA here is from genome assembly GCA_028646575.1 of Pseudocheirus occidentalis. NCBI lineage: Eukaryota > Metazoa > Chordata > Mammalia > Diprotodontia > Pseudocheiridae > Pseudocheirus > Pseudocheirus occidentalis. The sequence continues at coordinate 25,792,968 of CM053602.1, read as the reverse complement.
TCTTTTCCATCAGCAGTTCTGCTCAGTTTCCACTCTCCCCCAGAACATGCCAATCACCTAAAATCACCCCAGAGAGTGACTCAGGTTTGGCTGCCCAGCACCTTCTCACCCACCTCAGTAGCCTCTCCCTTCTGACTGGGGGGCTGGAGGCTGGGTACTAAAGTACTTCCAAAGCCTTAAGTTTGCAGAAAACTCTCAATTTTCTATCAGAGACTGTGTGGTTTCTACCCCATGGCGTATCATACTTCCCTTTTTTTCAGTTTCCTTTTGTGAGCTGTCTTCCCCAATTAGACTTTAAGCTCCTTGAGGGTAAGGAATATTTTTCTCTCTCTTATGTGTGACCCTAGTGCTTAGCCCACCTGAGACCTCCAAAATTGAGTCCAAATTTGACAGAACCAATCCTTTTATTAATGGGATTTGTTCTGGGAAGTATGGATTCAGTCAAAGGGCCGCACTTGAGGCCCTCGAGAGCCACATGTGACCTTGAGGTCCCAGGTTCTCCACTTCTGGCTTAGCACATAGCAGGCTTTTAATGTTTACTGAATTGAAATGAATTTAATATATACCTGTGTATTGTTGCTATTATTGTTGTCAGAAGATGGAGTTCAAATCCAGTCTCAGATATTTACTAATTGTGACCCTGAACAAGTCATTTGACCTCTGTCTGTCTCAGTTTTTTCAATTGTAAAATGGATATAATAACAGCACCTATCTACAAGATTGTTGTGATAATCAAATGACAATATTTTGTAAAGGGTTAGCACAGTATCTGGTACAGAAGAGGTACTTGATAAATGCGCGTTTCTTTCCTTGCTTCCTTCTGGTAGCATACCTGATGAAATATACTCAGTCCTTAAAAATACCAAACTCTTCTCCATAAATATTCAATCATTAATGCATTTGAATCTTAACTAAAGTCAGGCTTAGGCTATGATGTGGGGTATAGGAGTTACACTCATTAATACTGTGGTAAAAGGCACATAATGAGAAGTACCTATCTCTGTCTGGTTATCTGGAACCCATTTCTTGAACAACAAGAGATAAATGGATGAAGCAAGTAATTACAATTTGAAAAATCAGGAAAACTCTAGGGCAATGCAAAGAGCAGATTAAAAAAAAACAACAAGTGAATCCTCAGGAAATTAGGTAAGGAGCAGATAAGATTATCATTAGAATTATTCAGATTTTTAGGAACTCCAATGGCCCCTTCCCTCTGGCCATCTTAGAATCTCATGTTCCCCTCTCTCAGCTACAAAGTTAAACTTTTGACTTGATGCAAAAAAAAAAAATTTAAATCCTTTACATTCCTACAGGGAAAGACAATTTGTAACTCATGAAACTTTTCACAGTATGAGGATAGTTGAAGGGAATATATATGTCTATATACACACATATGTATATAAACATATATATGTATAGGTAGGTATATGTGTATACATATATGTATGTGTGTATATGTGTGTACATGTATACATAGACAGAGGGCACAGGGTGAGTTGAATATGAAGAGACGATATCTAAAAAATAAAATTAAGAGGTGAGAGAAGAATATATTGGGAGAAGGTGAAAGGGAGAGATAGATTAGGGTAAATTATCTCATAAAAGAGGCAAGAGAAAGCTATTAAAATGAAAGGGAAGAGCAGGCAGGTGAAAGGGAATGAGTCAACCTTACTCTCATTGAATTTGGCTTAAGGATAGAATAACACACACACTCAATTAGGTATCTTACCCTACAGGAAAGTAGGGAGGAAGGGAATAAGAACAGGTGATGATAGAAGGGCAGGTAGATTAAGGGAGAGGGTACTTAGAAGCAAACACTTTTGAAAAGGGACAGGATCAAAGGAGAAAATAGAATAAATGGGGGGTGGGATAGGATGGAGGGATATATAGTTAGTCTTTGACAACATGACTACTATGGAAATGTTTTGCATAACTATATATGTATAACCTAAATTGAATTGCTTGTCTTCCCAGTGAGGGTGCATGAGGAGGGAAGAAAGGAGAGAATCTGGAACTCAAAGTTTTAAAAACAAATGTTTAAAAATTGTTGTTACATGTAGCTGGGAAATTAGATATACAGGCAATGGGGTATAGAAATTCATCTTGCCCTACAAGGAAGTAAGGGGGAAGAGGGGAAGGGGAGGGATAGGGAAGGATATATGAGAGGGAAGAATGGAGGAAGAGATAATCAGAATGCATGCCATCTTGGGGTAGGGGTAGGGGAGAGATGGGGAGAAGATCTGAAACTCAAAATCTTGTGGAAATGAATGTTGAAAACTACAAATAAATAAATGAGTTTTAAGTCCCCATGATAAGCGAAGTTAGCTTGCAGAATACAAAACAGATTTCCTGTCACTTCGATCACAACATCATTTGTTTTTTTCTCTGATTAACATCTCTGTGTTCTCCAACTTTGCCATTTTCCTGGTCTTCCATATATGAATCCTATCACCTCTTGTCCAGACCAAAATCAAGTCCTGGACATAAAGTGCAATGCCCAGAGGGATCAAACTAAAGTAAGTCATTATGTCCTAGCTAAAGGATAATCTTGGAGAAATAAGAATGGCGGTGGGGATGGGGACAAATGCAGACTATAAAATGAGGCAAACTTGGTGAATCTTACAAAAGCAAATTGGTTGAGCAAAAAAGGCAAAAGTGACCACACAACATTGTAAAGCCAAGCTTCGGAAAACCACCCAAGCCCAACAAGAAATCTATTGTCTTTCAATTTTCTTCATTTGATAAGGAAATCTATGATTAGCATCAGATAGTTTGAGATCCCAAACAGCCACAATCCCTCCACAAGGTCCACTTTGGCAGAGCCTTCCTAGGGTGGTATAACCAGTTCTAGGTTTCATAAATGAAAACAACAACAACCTTGATGAAGAACTTGTGAAGAAAGCAGCAGAGATCTGACATCCCTCGTTACCCTTTAGAAGGGATACTACCTGGTTAAACTCCTCCCCTACATTAATACCTCGATCTTTACCATCTGCATCAGTGTCCAGATAGCAAATATATTTTCCTTACATTGCATCTCAAAACTGTTCTGAGACAGTTTGAATCAGGTAATCAGTTCTTAACATGTTAGATCTCAGAACATGCCAGCACATTTTAAGTCAGATCTGAACTGCTAGAAGGATCCCACAGGTCATTGGAAGTTGTTGCTCAAATTTGAATTTCAGCCTCTGAATGACTATTTTTCCTCTGCCGTCTCACAGATAATGTCATCTTTATTTTCTTTGTTATACTTTTAAAGCCCTTCAAAAAGTAGAGATTTAGTAGCCAGCAACTGTGTGTCCTAGGAAGGTTTTTATCAGTGAATGAGTTGAAACAAGGACTCTATAAAATCATTTTCTTCTGAGTGTCGGATGCAAAAAATTGAAAGCCCTGACCTTCTTCTTCTCTTCTCCTCTTCCTCCAATGCCCCCACACCAGAAACCCAGGGACTCTCAAGTGCAGGGTATAAAGGGAGTTGAAAATGAAGGGAAGGAGTCCAGTGGGGGGCCATGAGCCGAACTCTCTTGCCACTACCGCATCTGCTTCACTTTGACACCCAAACACCATCCAACATGACAACCAAGAGAGGCTGTGGGTTTGATGCAAGCATCCCTGCATTCCATACACCTCTTCCCTGCTCCCTACCTGCACCCTTGAACAAAGCAAGGACCTGCACCACACCTTTTTAATGATCTGAAGTTTGTAAAACATTCATTCCAAATGATTTAATACACAAACTAAAAAACAGAATCCCAAAATCACAGGACTGCTGGGAAAAAAATTCTGTGACATAAATATATCTAGCCCAAACATATTGGCATCACTTGTGTGCAGCTTAATGAAACCACTATTCATCTCTTGATTGCATGGACCAATTGGTCAAAATCTATTTTCACTACTAAATCCATTTCCAGCTTATGGTTACATCTATGCTAGAATAATAGAAAATCTACTTTAAGCAGAAAACATCTGTTTTATTTGGCTGCATCCTCAGAGACCAAATGGACACTTCAGTTGCAGACAGGTCCAAAATACACAATAACATTAGTTATTGTGACAAAACATCTGCTTGGGTTTTTTGGGGCGTGGGGATGTCAAACACTTCCGTGAACATCTCACAGACATTTGCTCTAAAACTTACAAAGTAGTTCCTTGTTATGATTGTTTTACTCTTCTATGCAACGGAAGATAAAGTTTAGTTGAATTTGACACAATAGATGTTTAAATAAGTACTATGCGCAAAGTGCTGAGTCCAGAGCTTAGGGAAAGAGGCAGTAAATAATGGAAGGTTCCTATGCTCATAGTGCTCACAGAGGGAAAAACACCACCAAAGAACCAACACATACAAGTATCAAGGGCCTTTTACCTTCTTACTCATAATGGATTGGGTTTCTCTCCTGGTGATCTCATAAACTCTCATGAACTACCATCTCTACTTAGATGACTTCTGAATCCACAAATTCAACCATCATCTTTCTTCTGTGCTCTAGGCCCACTCCTCTGCCTCATAGACGTGTTCACTTAGCCATTCTCTAGGCATCTCAAAGTCACTATCTGCATAAAAGACCTCCACCTCCTTCCCCTTAAACCTTCTCCTCTTGCTAATTTGACTACTTCTACTAAGGGTACCTGCCCTGATTCCAGCTTCCCAAAACCTCAAAGTCACACATCCCTAATATCTAACCAGTTGCCAATCTTGTTGATTCTCCCCTACATCTCCCTACTCACATCACAATGGTCCCATCTGAGGCAATCATCATCTCACCAGTACAATGCCTCACTGACTTACCTGCATCCAGTCTCTCTCCTCTTTGACACATTCTCCACCTAGATTCCAAATAACTCTTCCCATAGCCAGAGTCTAAGCATGTCATTCCCATGCTCAAGAAGTTTCAGTGGTTCTCAACTGCCTCTTAGGTAAATGACAAACTTTTAAGTTTGACATTTGAAGCTCTTTATAATCTGGCTGCAGCCTATCCTTGGAGGCTGATTACATATTTCTCCCCCAATACATTCCATGCTTAAGCCAAATTGCCCTACTCTGGCTATTCTTTCCCCTGATTCCATACCTTTGCACTAGCTGCCCTCATGTCTGGTATATTCTGTCTCCTTACCACCGCCTCCTGGAAAACCTAGCTTTCCTCCAGGCCCAACTCAAAGGCCAAGTCCCACAAGACATCTTTGCTTGTTGAAAAGAACCGTATTAGAGACATTTGGATAAAGTGTCTTGTGACACTTGACCAGGGATCAGGCATTACTGACAGAGGGGATCAAGGAAAAGAAAGTAGATAAGGTGGCATTTTAGCAGAGAGGTAAGGGGTGGGGGGAGGAAGAAAGGGAAAGTGAGAATAAGCATGTATAATGCCTATGCGTCAGGCACTGGGCTAGATCCTTCTACAAATGATTTCAGTTAACACAATTACATCTTATTTGAGGCATAAAGTCAAAGCCATAATATATCAAGTCAGACCAGAAAGACAATCCACATGCATCATCAGTGCCCATATAGCATGGTAGAAAGAGTCAAAAGAATGAGTTCATATCCCAACTTTGTCATTTATTGTAGTAGTGCAGTATTCAGCAAATCCCTTCCTCTCTCTGGGCCTGAGATTGCATCTGTGTAAAATGACAAGATTATCCCATAGGCTCTCCAAGGTCTGAAGGACCAGAGGAAGGTCTCTGATACATTTACTAGCTTTGGTAAGGAGGATTTACGGAAACACATAGATAAGAATCAAAGGGGATGAAAAATATATACAGGGTTGTAAAATGTGAAGGGAGTTCTCACTGATGAGATCATAGCTCCACTGAAGTCTGGAAATCATTATACCAAATATTCATATCGTATCTCTCGGTTACAAAGTATTTTCCAATACAAGAACTTATTTGATTGCTACAAGATTCCTTGTGAGATAAGTAATACAAGTCAAACTGCACATAAGTCTACATAGGTTAAACAAAGTACCAAAGTTCACATGACTGATAAGAGATGGAGTCAGGACTAAAACCCAAGTCTTCTGATTCCTCATCCAGTACTTTAATAAATAATGCTCAGCCTGAGGCAAAAACATTCACAAAAAGTGGTGTGTGTGTGTGTGTGTGTGCAAACACACTTAATATTTTTTAAATCCAGTAAAATATAAGCTAGTTGAAGGCAGTAACTATTACTATTTGATTTTGTCCTGGTATTGAACAAAGGTGATGAACTGAACTGAAGTGGACCTAAGTTTCATCAAAGACAGACCAAGCAGTTTTGTATTGGAGGAATGTTCAAACAGTAGACCCAGGTCTGCAATGCATACATGACTTCCCTTGCACATGCATTCAGTGTGTCCTGTGAGAATCAGTTGCCCAATGGTCAAAATGGTCAAGAAAGAAAACTTTGGCAAGCAAGAAATGAAGCGAGCAGGAAGGGCTCCTCACTAAGAACACAGACATAATGAATGGGGAAAGAGAGGATTCTGAGTTCAAATTTATGTCTCCTCAAGGGAAGGACTTTTTCCTCTTTCAAATTTTATCACACATGAATATGAAGAAAACAGAGATTTCCCTCTTGAGATCTTCAGGGCCATGGAGTTATTCAATGGCTGGAACTTGGTTCTTACAGACTATGTTGTTCTTTTTTCCATAAGAATCCCCACGTTCCTATACTTAGCTTCTATAAGCTATTGTCAGACAGCATATGAAAAAGCTTATATATTTACAGACCTGTTCCATTTGCAAGCTGAGAAAGTTGCTCTTCCCTAAATATTCAAAACTGAAAATAAATGAGAAATTTGGAGTACCGTAGTATCATAGAGACAGATTTTAAGCAAATATACAGATTCGCATTACAGATTATTTTAACAAGATCTACTCTTCATGTTATCAGAAAAACATATTTGAATCAAAAATGTTCCTTCCACAAACTGGGAAAAGGGGAGAGGGCATGGCAAAGTGTGTGTGGGTCTATGAATGGCCACTTACTAGGGCATGTTCCACTTTGTTTTTCAACCAAGGCCAGATCAGTACTAGATCAATAGCTTACTTCTGGACTCCTTAATTTATTGAGTTGGCATTGTTATCTCTACAGCCAATGTGTGTTGCTCATTAGTAAGCAAAAAACAGTATAACACATGAAAACATAACCAACAAAAACCATTTTCACTGACAATGGATCAAAGGCTTCCATAAAAAGCCTCACCATACCAAACTGCACACAGCAAAAGTATTTGGAACCTCGAATGCAGGAGGGAAGTCAAATTATGCTTAGAATCTTATCAGAGTCAAAAATTAATGATACGACAGAAGGATAACAAATTGGAAAAATGCTAAGACGTGAAGAACAGCTCAAAAGAATATTTATTTGTACGTTTTTCAGCAATCCACTATTTTCCTGTGAAAAGAGAAGATAAACACGTGGAAGTTAAACTAGAACTGGAATTATCTAACCAGTGACACTGATTATACCAGGATGAAAGCCTAAGGAATGAGTTCTGCATGATCTCAGGCACATCTCTCATTGCTTGCTGCGCTTGCTGCTACTATTGCTCTGTCTGAATCTCAGTATAATGAACTGCCCATCCCCAAACGCACATATCTGCATTATTCTTCAGCATAATAGAACACATAAACATGCAAAGCAGGAGCTTCGATTCATCATTATAACACAGCTTCAGTTAAACTATGGGTCAAGCCTTACATGGAAAAGGCTCTTTGATCTCCTCAGTTTGGGCCCTCCCTCTGCTAGGGTAAATCACAACTCATTTCTGTCCTTTTATCCTGATTCTGGCTCAGATTTTTCTATAGATTCTCTGTGAAACATCTTCCTAACCACTAATGGACTTTATATCAGGTTATCAATATTAGCGGGCTAATGGTACAATACCGAGTGTCCACCTTTTTTATCATTTGCTCTCACTACCTGACCACCCTGCTTAATTTTTCAGTCAGACTTTAATGAATATGTCTTATGTGATTTTGGCGGGGCGTGAACCATTGCTATATACAACAACTAACTTATAACCATGTATTCTTTTCTAATCTAGTAGGTTAAATTCAAGTGTGAGTGTTCTCAGATAGCTCCCCTCCAAGATTTGTATCTGTGTAGCAACATAACAGTGTTGAAAAGATGGCTTCTGGTAGCAAGAAATATCTTGGGACCGCTAAAGGCACTGTTTGGTTTGTCTACCTGCAATGACTCTCTGACATATGGCGGTATCCACCCAAATGCCTTTTATGATCTGGGAAATATGCATTCTACATGCACGTGGTATTTCCTCTACAGATTTTCACTAATTCAGCAAATATTTATGATACGTCTACTTCCTATGTGCAAGACACTGGGCAAAGTGGTATGGAAACAAGACAAAAATCATCATTTAGCCCTTGCAGTCAAGGAACTCACATTTTCTTATGGCTCTAACAAATCCAGGAAATAAGATCATCGATAAGCTTTTATTAAGTCATTACTATGTCTTAGGCCCCAGACTAAGTACTGGGTATACAAATATGAGCAAAAAGCATCCCTGCCCTTGAGGAACTTACATTCTAATATGGGGAGACAACATATAAAGAACCTAAAAAGTATATGGGAGGGAACCTACATGGGCCTGTGGCGGTGAAGTCTAGAGAATGAAGGATGGCTGGTATGAGTCTTTCCTGCTTGGTGTTCAAAGTCCCTCATAGTCTAGTGTCCTGTCTATTTCCCATCACCACTACCACCTCTCCAGTTTTCTTATACCTTACACAGTCCCACATACTTTTCAATCCAGTGACACTGACCTCCTTGCTACACCTCTGAAAAAGAGACTCCATCTCCCAATTCTGGACATTTCCCCTAGCTATTCCCCATACTTTGAATGCTTTCCCTTCTCATCTCCACTGATTGGCTTCTCTGACTCCCTTCAAGCACCAGCTAAAATCTTATCTTCCATAGGAAGCCTTTTCCTAACCTAGTACCTTCCTTCTGTTGCTAATTTCCAATTTCTCCCATATAGAGATGGTCCGTACACAGGGTTTTTTTTTTGCAAGTTGTCTCCCACATTAGACTGTGAGTTCCTTGGCAAAATGTACTCTTTTGCCTTTCTTTGTATGCCCAGTGCTCAGCACAGTTCATGGAATACAAGAAATCTGCTTAAGAAATCTGTATGGATGGACCAGAGGTTCTTGGAATAACCCACCAATGTATATAACTTGTACAAAGAAACATAAATACAAAGTAATTTGAGGAAGATAAGAACATCATCAATACCTGTGGGAAGAAGGGAAGACTTTCTAGTTGATTTTCTAATTCTTTGATTCTAATAAATACAAAGCTGATTATGAAGTGACTCCCATGTGTCGGTGCATTTTGGGTGGTATCCTTTGTTGCTCAACATGCCCACCCACTTCTAACTCCTTTCTTAAAAAAAAAGCAGTGATCCAGATGGGATGCTCCCAAGCAAATGTGCAAACCTTTGGTATTGTTTCTTCATCTGTAATGATATTTTCCAAGATATTATTTGCTGTCCTTCCCTGTGCCCATCTCCACATCAATGTCATCTAGTATCAAGGAATAGGCTGTTTTGATTAGGTAGATGTTTTCAAGTTCTTTGCAGATTTTCTTCACCCTTTATAATAGAAATGGGTACCAAAGTTGCTTCATGGTGCTCCTTGAACCTGTAATCATTAGAAGCACTGCAAAGCAAGATGAGCAGGTGTCCTATAAAAAAGCATTTCTTTTTTTAAAACTTTTTTATTTTTTTTAAATTAACTTTTGTTTATTTTTAGTTTGCATCATTGATTTCCATAAGATTGAGTTACAAATTTTCTCCCCGTCTTTCCCCTACCCACCCCACCAAAACAGCGATCACACTATATACCCCCTTCCCCAATCTGCTCTTTCCTATATCCTCCCCCATCATCCCTCTGACTTTCTGGTAGAGCAAGATGGATCTCCAATACACCAGTGCCTGTATATCTTATTTCCCAGTTGCATGTAAATAATAATGATATATTTTTAGCATATGATTTTAGAACTTTAAATTCTAGATTCTTTCCCTTCCTCCCTTGTTACCCACCCCCACTGGAAAGACAAGCAATTCAGTACAGGCCGTACATGTGGAGTCATGCAGAACATCTCCACAATGGACATATTGTGTAACGCTGGTGATATTTCCCTCCTTTATATCCCACACTCCCCTTGTTCTATTCTCTACTTTGTCCCTGTCCCTTTACAGAAATGTGTGCTTCTAACAACTCTCCCCCACAACCTGCCCTCCTCTCCATCATTCTTCCTCTCATCCCCTTCCCCCCTACTCTCCTGCAGGGCAAGAT
>CM053602.1:25737799-25782172 GCA_028646575.1 Pseudocheirus occidentalis | reverse complement strand
GTTCTTACATGCATTTGGTGAGTTTTTTCATTAATGTTTGAGAACCAGTCCTTCTGACCCCCAGTAAGTAAGTTTTATTAAGATTTTCCAAAAGACTGAGGCAGTGGGGGGTGGGGGGGTTGATAAATTGTTTCAATTTATGGCATTTGAACAATTATTTTTTGTAAAAACCAACCAACATAAACTTATTTCATCAATCACTTTCATTTACCTCACAATTATACACATCATACAAATTATATATATGTATATCTACATACACACATATACATATACACACATATACATACACACACACATATACATACACACACACATATACAAGTTTCATCCTAGAGGAAAGGGACCTCAGAGACCACACTTTGATAGATGAAGAACTGATACTCATACAGGTAAAATGACTTGCCCAAAGTCTCACAGGTGTTACATAACAGTTTGGATTTGAACCTAAATCATTTCACTCCAAATCTTGTATTACAGAGCACTAATCTACTCTTTTAGCACCTTGGACTTGCAAAGAATGGAAGTGTGGAAGGACTCTGCCACATTGGGTGGAAGACCTTGGTGAAATACGTATGGGGTGAAATCACCAAGAGGCAAACAGCTCATTAGAGGGACCATTCAGAACCGTCAGATCCCACAGCCATTTGAGGGTCTCATTTGCTCTTCACAACCACGCTGGGAGGTAGGGAGTTGGGTAGAATCACCACCCTTTTTCAGCTGAGGAGACTAAAGTGTAGAGCACTGCAGGGACTTCTTGGGGTTACCAAGCAGTAATTCTGCTCAGGTGGGTGGCAAAACCGAGGCTTCTTACCTGAGGTGTGATTATCTTCCTACTACACAAGACTTCAAGGGCAAGTGAATGCTCTTCCTTTTGCAACATAATTGTCTTTGTGCATTGTTATTTCAAACTTTGCCACCTCTTAGATTAGAAGTAGGTGTCTAAGGTCTTCTAATCTTTGTTCCAAGGCATAGAACACATTGTTTAATTTACTTATGCCCATTTTATTGCATCAGCCTGAATTTATCTGCCAAGTTTGTTACAAGGAAATCACAGCTGATTTCACCTGCTACAAATTCCTGCTCCATAAAATCAGTTGGCTTTTAGCTCTGCTCCACAATCCTTCACCCTTTATATCATTCCCTACAACATCCATTCCAGTTCAGTGCATTTTAGTTTAGTTATTTATTGAACAGGTGCCAAGATGTATGCTTGGCACTAGGGGGTCCAGCACAAGAGGAAAAGTAGTCATAGGAGCCTAGACTTTGAACAGAGGCCATCTTGTACAAAGCTTCACATCTTAGAAAGGAAAACAAATGAGACTCAAGAGTGGTAAAATGACTTGGCCACGGTCACATAGGTCATTAGGCCAGGATTGGAACTTGGGTACTATTACAGTTGAAGAGAAAAGTTTTAAGTCTACCAGGAGACATGATATGTTTGTATTCAAATAACAAAGTGACCCTGTGATCTTACCAGTTCAGAGGCTCCTTCCTGTGAAGCAGATTACAACCCTGCCTGCCAGTACTGGGAGATTCTTACTCATATCCTCTCATAAGTTTGCCATAGGGTGCCCACCCATTGTGCTAGTGGCCTAGCACAATGACATTGCAAAGGTAACATTTGAGCACTGACCATCCACTTGTTATTTCATGTTTTTGCCACTTGACCATCTTTCTTCTCTTTGACAGTTCCATGACGGCATATTTTACTCCCAGCTCTTCTTTGGAGTTCTTTGGTTATAAGTTGCAGCCTGATCACCATTGCCATGAATGGTCCTTGGGGGTGATAGAGGCAATATCTCTTGTTACTTTATAACAATGTTGCTATAATATTACTACTGAAAAGATCAGCCTTTGCTTTTATGGGAAGCCTGGGTCTATTAAAAAGGAGATTGGCAGTTCCCACATACTCCTCTCCTCTTCAGCCTTGGCCCCAGCTCATCCATCTTTGCTGTCTCTCCCAGATGTATATGCTGATGGACAAATTGAATCATGTCTCAGTCCAAATGTGGGTTGAAATCTGAGCAATAGATATTCTTAATCCACTTGGTCTTTCTTGTGTGCATGAATAAGCCAAACTCACTGAGGGATTATCAATCCCTTTCCAGAGGTGTTGCATTGTTTGGGGGCTTGATGCAACTAGCACTATGTGGTCCAAAAACAAGTGCGTGGGAGGGACCTGCCCATCTGGTGGGAATCCCTCTTTGACTTGGTCTCTGTGCTGGATGACCTCTGTCTCAGTGTCAAATACACCTTCCTGTTTTAGGGCTTGTTTGCTGTCGAAGAGTTGGTGAACAGTATTACTGATGTTGTGATGTCTTCCCCCAAATCTTGATGTATCCATGGTAGGAACCTTTTTGTAAAAGAGCATATGAGTTTATATATGCTCTTTTGGGAGGGGGTAATCAACAAAGAATAGTAGAGTAGAATCTTATATTCTCTCTACAAAGTTAAATTAATTGTGAAATAACAAAAATGTGCTTTATTATTGACTATCATTTTCAAAGGTTTGCTTGACATTTGCAATTTATGTATTGTTGACTCTCATAAAGATTTCGCATAGATAGGATAGTAGGCATGTAGGTTGGCGGTTTATTAATTTTCTCTTTCTTGCCTTTTTAAAGATTTTCATCCTAACTTTGGTTTATTTCTCTCCTGCATATAGATTAACCATTGGTCTCTCAACACCCTCACAATTGTGTTGTATCCAAATACACATCTGCTTGCTTTGAAAGAAGGCATACAGGTAGTGTAGTAGATGAAACACTGAGACTCAGAGTCAAGAAAACCTCATTTCAAATCCTGCCTCAGACCTTTTCTATCCATGTGACCCTGGGCATATCACTTCATCATTCTCAGTCTGTTTTCTCCTCTTTTAAATGGGGTGATTATAATAACATAGAGTGGTCATGATAATCAGGAGTACTTTGTAAAACTTAAGATAATATGCAAATTGTTAGTATTATTTTATTCTTGGTCCAATCCAGATGCTTTTTTGCCTTTTTGCTCAATAATGCCATTTTTATCTCTTCCATAAAAACGTCCAGGACTGTGATGTCCAAGCATATTGGTTCCACTTTTTTTGATGGAGAAAAACATTTACTGCAGTAGTTTTTTGGGTAAATTTTGTCCATTTTTCTTCTATTTATACTCCTCCCATGTGAATCCTCAAATGCCCTTGACTCCTTAGTTGGATAGCTTGCCAAGCTTTTAAAGAAAATTGCTTCTCTCTGCTTTGTGAGATGGCACTGCTCATAATCATCTATCATCCTTCGCAGTTAAGACTTTACAAAGTGGTTTATATTCTAATCTGGTGTGGCTTTGGGCAACAATCTCTCCATTTGGCAAGTAGGTCAGCTGTTTGCTGTCTAAGGCATTTAATGGATCCTTTTAATCTTTTGGCCATAGCAAATGACAAATGTGAAGAATTCAGAAAAACATGGGAAGATCCATTTAAACAGATGCAGAATGAGGAGAATAATACACACCATGACTGCAGTAATGAAGATGAAAAGAAGTATTAAAAGGAAGCTGAACTCTGAGTTATTTAATGACTCATCTTAGTCCTGAATCACAGATGAAAAAATACATTGCTTTTTTTTTAGTAGAGTGGTAGATGGGTACATGGGTGCCAAATGCTGCATAGACAGGCAGACCCCTACTGTCAGCTTTCTTTTCTGATCTATTTTTATTTCATTACAGAGTGATCATGGTGACAATGAACCTGCAAATAATTGTGATATGAAAATAAAACCATCAATAGAACGTTGATAAATAAGTTATAATTTCCCCAAGGTCACACAGCTAGTGAGTTGCAGAGTAGGAGCTCATCAACTTAAGTGACTGATTAGCCCAGAAAAATTGGGAATATGTATCCCATTTGTGGCAAAGAAGCTTGAGAAAATCAACATACTTTAATTTGGTTACGACTTAAGAACTAATTGAAGAATTGTAGAAAGGAGGAATTCTGAAAATATCTGTTTAGTCACAGAGGGGCTTACCATTTTATTTAATGCAATAAAAATGACAGTGCTATTTTGAAAATCAAATTATCCTTGCAATTACTTTTGCTTTGGTCTTTCATCTTCTATCAAGATTTATATGTGGTGTGTTGACTGACCTACATGACTGACACTCCTCCAGTGTACCTTAGAATAAAGTTAATACCTTTCAGCATTGGATAGAAAGGTGAATTAATAATATCAGTAGCATAACGGGAGGGAGTGAGAACGGTTATAGGTAACTCCATCCTAAAAAAATTGCTAAGAGTGCTTTGTGATTTAGAACTCTAGATTGAGCCAAAATCTGAGTGTATTTTTCCTTTGGAGGTGTGTGTGTGTGTGTGTGTGCGTGTGTGTGCGTATGTGTGCATGTGTGTGTGTGTGAGAGAGAGAAAGAGACAGAGACAGAGAGACAGAGACAGAACGACAGAGAGACAGAGACAGAGAGAGCAAGAGAGAGAGAGAAAGACATTATTCCACTAGGCTATGAACTTTTTAAAATTAAGGGCAGATTATATCTTCACGTTCTCCATATTGCAAAATTTCAGCATATTTGGCCTTGTGCTACATTTTCCAAAGGTACAAGCGTGATGAAACTATATCAGTGTAAAAATACCTTTTAATCAGAGCTGGTTTCCCCACCCCCCACCCTGTAGAAAATCAAGCTAGGTAATGTTTTAAGGTCATGAGCCCTATTTGCCTTCAGTTTCTTGTCATTTTGAATATGTTCATTTTTGAGCTCCACTGCTGCCCCTTTAGCCATTCTCTACTTTTACTTAATAATGGTAGAAATAAATTTCAGACTTCTCGGCATTTTAATCTCTAGATTTTTCACTGGCCACATGTTACTATCTATAGGGGATATCTGTAGAGTAAGTCAGACATATATACATAAATATATTGGGCATGGTATTCTTTTCACTTATGCTTCCCAAAATTAAGCTTACAACTTATTTGTGTACAATGATGGAAGGGAGGTTGGGGTGGCAATCAAGCAATTTGTGTCAAGATCAGGCAGCAAAGGTAGTTTTGACATTGATCAAGTGATGCTGTGTTGGAATGTAATGGGTCTCTATCTACTTTGAGAGAAGAAGAGAAATGAACTGAGCATAAACCACCTGCACATTTCCTTCCTTCCTTCCTTCCTTCCTTCCTTCCTTCCTTCCTTCCTTCCTTCCTTCCTTCCTTCCTTCCTTCCCTCTCTTTATTATTTTTATTTTTTTAGCCACCTTCATATTTATCCATTATGAATTTGATTCAGTTCTTCAAACATGTATTAATTATCAACTGTATTACAAGTACTGTTAGGTGCTGAGAATATAAACACAAAATGGTTACTACAACCAAGCAACTTACATTTTTCTTGGGTAATATAATGTTTACACAGGCTAGTGGAATAGTAATAATAGTACATGGCTAGTGGAATAATTTCTCTTTCTCTCTCTCTCTCTCTCACACACACACACACACACACACACACACACTCACACACACACACACACTCACACACACACACACACACACAATCACCCCAATGGTAAAATACATCTAGACTTTGGCTCAGTCTTGAGTCACAAGTAACAAAACCCTCCTTGAATCTTGTACTAGGACAGAATTATCTAATAAGATAAGTAAATACAAAAGAATTTTAAGGGCTATGACAGTAGGAACTTGTGGTATAAAGAAAGCCCTCATGCAGGAGGTAGCCTGGGCCCAGGAGCTTGAAGCCTGAAATGAGCTAAGGAGTCTAAGAGGTGGGATACCGAGGCAATGCATTCCAGTTATGGAGGGTAACTTGTATAAAAGCCATGGAGTTCAGAGATGACATGTGTTAGAAGGAATTTGTCTAGAAGATACAGTACATTCCACCATTGCCCCTAGCCTCAGTGAGCATTACATTTGACCTAAAGTTCATTTTAAAGACTGGAGAAACCATTTTAAAGCTGCACTATTAAGAGATTAGGACCTGGAAACAGGTGTGTCTTGAAATCTGCCTTCAAATTCTAACATTCATTTGTCAAGAGGATCACAGCTTTAAAGGAGAAGCTGACTAGTAACCACTTAAAATGGAAATTCATGATGTAAGACATTGTGGAAGAGGCCTGCTCTGCAGGTCAGAGGGTAGCAGGGACACACTTCCAATGATAACTGGGCCTGACCAAGTTTGGGATTACCCTGACTAGGTCACAATAACAGATAGATTACTACTCTGTTGACATATGAGACCAGAGCTGTTTGTATATCCTTCTTCTTCTTCTTGTGCATGTGATTCATGAAATATCCTATTCCAGCAGAATCTTCTATCAATAGTATTTGGGAATCAGGAACTCTTCTCTCAAGTTATACTTTGGAACTATCATGGCATGGTTCATGCCAACTACTTGCCAATTAGGAATGCCCACCTGGTGGTAGTGTTTATTTTGTTCTGTGCATGCCCTTTCTCCCCCATTTAAGGACAGAAACTAGGTCTCCCAGTTCTCATATGCCAAACATTCAGCAATACATAATTGGCTCCAGCAGATGTGCACAAATGGTGACAGATAATGTTAGTGCTTCTATGGTTCAGATAGGGCTTCTGCGCAATATCTAACCTCTTGTTAGTACAGGAAACTTTATATGGGAAGTGTTTCTAGACTTCATAAAGAACCTAGTATTCCAATGAAAGACTTCCCCATGCCACAGAAACCAATGGGCACATATATCCAGTATGTGAAAGGAATCCATCTTCCACTTGCCACATCATCCCCAAGGTCCATGCCATAGGACTACCTTAAAGATGAATCATCTCCGTTCTATCCTTTGGGGCCATCTAGAATGAAGGAATGACCACTCCACCACCAGGGCATCCCAACACCAGAAGCTGAAGTGGTTCTATATCTGGGCATCTTCAAGAAGTTAAGAGATGATTGTCTGACTTAGTGCGTTGAAACCTGGCCAAAGTCCAGGGACTTCACAGGAAGCAACCACTCTGAAGCAAATAATGTTAAAGCAAAGTTAACATGCTGCGGAGTGGAAAAAACCAGTGGGTTTGGGAATTAGAATCCTGGATTCAAACTCTTCCCCCAAGACTTACTATTCTGGCGCCCTTGAGCTATGGTCTTATCCCTTTGAGCTTTTGTTTCTTTGTAACATCAGGATAGCAGTAGTTACACTCTCCTTCCTATGGCATCAGTTAATGGTTTGTTGTGAGGGAAATATTTTGTAACCCTTTAAAGTAGTAGAAAAACCAGAGTTGTTGATAATGAAACAAATTATTTGGCCGGACTGGTGGCTGCCCAGTTCATATTTAGTCTTGGTGTAGGCAACAGGAAATTTCTGTGTCAAAGTGTAAAGCACAAGCCTAGTTTAAAAGCTTATACACAATTTTGTTTGTTTGTTTTCTTTTTGGAGGGGGAAAGACAGGGCAATTGGGGTTAAGTGACTTGCCCAAGGTCACACAGCTAGTAAGTGTTAAGTGTCTGAGGGCAGATTTGAACTCAGGTCCTCCTGACTCCAGGGCCAGTGCTCTGTTAACTGCACCACCTAGACACCCGCTAAACCTATGCACAGCTTAACAGGTTTGGAGGTTCAGTGTGATAGAGGGCAAGTCTGTTTGCTCAGTGATTACAAGACAGATAGATACAATATTTATAAGTCTTAGCAACTCTTCTGCAAATGGAGGCTTTGGAGAACAGGGAAACATTGTCCACTGTTATCTCAAAGCAAAGTTACCCAGGCCTCAGAGCCCGGACTCTCATTGGTCATGAACCCAGGAGTTTTCAAGGGTAATTTATGGCGACACAGATGAGGGAGTTTTCATTTTGATCCTGTAACTGCTCAAGGATTCCTAAGTTAAGGAGTCAGCTAGTGCTTAAGTAAATATCCTGCCTGACCACATTGAACTCTTATGCTATGCCATTGTTTCAAGTATTTGCATTAAAATGCTTGAGTCATGAAATGATCCACAAAAGAGGAAGTGCTCCTGCAGATGCCCAATACACCAAGGGTTTAGGTACTTTACCAGGCACTTAACCTAGGTGCTTGCCCTTCAGTTGGAACAATAATGGGTACCATAAATGGGGAGCTTTCAGGAAAAAAAAGTATTAAATAAAACAAATGTTTTATGCAGTCTTGGTGGAAAAAACTTTCAAAAAAAATTTTAGAAGAACAAAGACTCTTCTTTGTTTCTATAGAAACCAGTAGTGATCAGGAAGAGAAGGTTTCTTTCAAATGTCCGTTTTAGTAAGGCTAACTTAGCAACTTGGCACACTGGAAGGCTAATGTTTATGCCCCTTCTCACCTGTCATGTTGTTCTCCATGTATTTGGGTACAGGGCTTCTCTCTATAGGAGTCTGCCTCTTCTCCCCAAAGGGGGTAAGTTCCTGAATCCCCAAATAGGATTGTCTGTAGATTCTATTGGAATGAGACCTTCTTTGAATCACACACACAGGTTTGTAAAAGAGCATTAATGTATGTGCCATTGTGACCTACTCAGGGTAACCCCAGACTTGGCCAGGCTCACTTATCATTGGAAGTGTATCCCCACTACTCTGTGACCTACAGAGTAGGTGTCTTCCACAATTGTGTCTTATATCATGAATTTCGGTTTTAAGTGATTTCTGGTTTATTTCTTCTCTAAAGTTGTGATCCCTCTTGACAAATGAGTGTTGGAATTTAAAGTCCAATTTTAAGGCACATCTGTTTCTGAATCCTAATCAATAGTGTAGCTTTAAAATGGTTTCTCCAGTCTTTAAAATGAACTTTAGGTCAAATGTGATGTCAGGATAGCATAGTCATACTTTGTTTCCCAAAAGGTACAGAAGACCATCTCATAGCTGACAAAGTAGATTTACATTTGTCTGACATTTCTCATATCTACCGACAGTCTAGTCTCTTGGCACAGCTGCATATAGGATGGTCCAAACTATGATGTGAATTCATTCATATTTCTTTCTCTTGCAAATACATGGTTACAATCAGTGAAAGGTAACATTTATAGCTGTCTTGCTTTGCATTAGACAGATCAAAATGAATCATTTTGAAATACAGACTTCCTCCAGCACAAGAAATATAAAGGAAAAACACAATTCCTAAGGGAAAAGAGTTATAAAATAAAAGGACTATATTTCATAGCATCTGTGCTGTAAATATTGTAAATTGTCATTAATGAAACACCACACCAGACATGCTTACAACCACCGTTTGGAAGCAGTTAAGAAAGCAATGGCCAAAGCTATGTTGATTCTCTGGAACAATATATATTGTGAAACCTATCTGTCATTCTAAAAGTTATCAGATAATTACTTCCCATTTTCTTGTGCTAGGTTTTTTACTGCCTTTTTTCCATTAAATATGAACTAAAGTTTTACCAAGTACTGATCGGAGAGGATGTAAGACAGGAAATTCAGGAAAAGGTCCAAGTTTCAAATTTTCACACATTAAAAATAGATTTTACTTACCCCTTTGTGTGTGTGTGTGTGTGTGTGTATGTTTAGGTTTACAGAGGAAAACAATTAACATTATTAAATAGTCATTTCATATAGTTGCCTAGAAGTAAAGAAGTGTGATATGATGGACAGAGTGAATATGAGTTGTTAGTTATTATTAATATAACAGTAGTTATTTTCAAAGTACTGATTAACTAACCAGAGTTGTAATGATTCAAGGATAGCTTTTCTTAGTCTCTTAGAGAGAGAGAGAGACATATGCAGATTAGGCATGAATATGGGTATTTATTCTTTTTACACCTTAGAGGAGGTATAGTCCTAGAGTTCAGCTCAACTTTGGGAAATTATTGGTATTACCAGGTGAGGGCCTAGTGCTGGCTTGCTGTGGAAGAGATGTAAAAGCCATGGTGGTTTAAGAATTGAACTGAATTTCCCAGTCTGTACTGTTGAAATACCTATGAAAATGCTGTTGATTACTTGTTTGACCAAGCTTGTAACAAAGATTGCTTCTTAAATAGAATCACAGGATCTCAGTGGAGGAATAAATCTCTCTTGCTTCATACCATCCATAGCTGACCAGTTACCCCTTGTACACCAAACCTAGCCAGTGGTCAGCCAATCAGGGAAGTCATTATCTTCTGAAGAAACCCACTCCACTTTAGTATTGCTCTAATGTTTAGCAGAGTTTTCTTCATTTGAAATCAAAATGAGCTTCTTTTCAGCTCTCCTCCCCCAATCCCTTTACTCCTAATTGTGACCCCTGAGACCAAGTAGAATAAGTCCAATTCTCTCTCTACAGACCTCTCTACCATTCCCCCCAATAAGTGAAGACAGCTATAATTTTTCCACTTCTAAGTCTTTCCTTCCTCAAGCTAAACATTCCCTGTTCTTTCCATTGATCCTCATGTGGCATGGATCCAAATTTCTTAGCCGTGCATTTCCCAAAGGGACCTGGGAAACAGATATATCTAAGGTCACTAACTGGACTCCGTGAGGATGCAGAAGTGTCTCCTCTGACCTAAGAGGAAATCAGTGTGTGAAGGGACTCGAATGGCGACAAATATACTTCCTTCTGACCCTGAATATCCATGTGGTTGTTAGTTTAAGAGAATCTTAACTTCTTGGAAGTTTACATCTTTCAGTAAAAAATTTATTCTTTCTCTGATATTAAATAGATTTGGAACTTTTGGATGATGTTTAACCAAATTCAAGGAACTATGGTTTTGTTTCTTAAACGAGGGTCTGTGACCTTTTGAGTCTGGGCACTCCCTCCAGTGAAACATATTGTAACCCATCCATGCCTCTCAGCCAGAGAAATTCAGGTTCATGTCCTCCCATACATCTTCCAGCAGTTCTCAACCTGTGGGTTATGTTCAATTTGTAACAATGAAAATACATCCTGCATGTCAGATAGATTCAAAACAGTAGCAAAATTGAATTACAGTTATGAAGTAGCAAAGAAAATAATTTTATGGTTGGGGGTCACCACAACATGAGGAACTGTATTAAAGGGTCGCGGCATTAGGAAGGTTGAGAACCACTGAAAATTACAGAGCTTAAGTTAAGGTCTGGGACTCCAGGCATATCACTAATCCTCTCTGAGCCTCATTTCCCCCATTTGTCAAATGGAGATAAATGCTGTTTGGATCACTTAGTCCATGGGTTCTT
Source organism: Pseudocheirus occidentalis (assembly GCA_028646575.1). NCBI lineage: Eukaryota > Metazoa > Chordata > Mammalia > Diprotodontia > Pseudocheiridae > Pseudocheirus > Pseudocheirus occidentalis. Next base: position 25,771,074 of record CM053602.1, on the reverse strand, counting down.
TTGAGGAAAATGCTTTTGTAAAACTCTAAATGAGAGTTATCAGATCATTACCATTTGTTTGTTTTGTTTTTTGCTTTGTTTTGCTGTTGGATTTTGACAGGCTTTTATCTGTGCTTATTTCCAACCCCAAGAATAGTACTAATAGCTTTGTTCAGGTTCAGGGTGAGATTTCCTTTCCACCTCTATTTGTGGAGGTCACTGTTCATTAGCCTGGCACAGTCATAGCCATTGCCTTTAAATGACTCCTGGCTTTCCTGGGTTTCTGACGCCTCCTGGATTTACATAGTTTTGGGAGACCCTGAGCTTGCCTTAAAGAAACTTGCAGTTTGCTATCACAAAGTGGTATATCACTTCTTGTTGGGAACTTGGAGGATGTTTCTGTAATACTGTTTTCCTCCGTTATCTATCTGACATCCTTGTCCACTTGACTCAAACAACAGTTTTGAAAGTTTTAAAATGCTTGAGTCACAAAATGATCCTGACCCTGGAAAGAGGAGTTGCCTACAGCTGCTTAGTGCCCAGAGGATTTGCCATCAGGCTCATGCCTAGTTTTGCCTAGTCTCTGCTTTTTGAGTTGTTAAATAATGCTAGACATGGAGCGCCCCAAAATAAGAATTTTTTAATAAAACATGTAAATGTGGTACTTTGCTCTTCAGCAAAACCTTTCTAATTACATCTTATTTCACTAAGATATCAGGAATTCAGATCCCACGCTAATTGTCAATCAGTCAGTAAACAATTGTTAAATCCCTACTGTGCTCCAGGAACTGCACTAAGCTTTGGGGGTACAAAGAAAGTCAAAAGCCCATCTTGGCCATCGAGGAACTCGTGGTCTAATGAGGAAGGCAATATGCAAAAGTTGTGTACCAACATGCTGTAGACAAGATAAACAGGAAATAAGCAACAAAAGCAGGACACTAGAATTAAGTGGTGTTGGAAAAAATTCACCTAAATGGGAGGATTTAAGCTGGGACTTGAAGGAAGACAGGAGGCAAGATGAGGTTGGAGAGTATTCCAGACATGGAGATAGCCAGTGGGAGATAGAAGATCTTTTTCAAGGAAGAGCAGTAAGGCTGCTCTCATTAGATAAAAGAGCACATGGAACCGTGTAAGGTATTAGAAGATTGGAAATGGTGGATGAAGGGGCAGGAATGTTATGAAAGTCTTTGAAAGCCATGTAGAAAATTTTGCATTTGATCTTGGGCATGACAGGAAGTCACTGGGTTTTATTTGAGTGGGAGTTGTGGAGATATGATTAGACTTCTACTTCAGAAAAATTACTTTGGTGGCTGATGGTGAAGGATAGACTGGAATGCGGAGTGGCAGGCAGACCTACCAGCATGCTATTGTAGTATTCCAAGAATGAGGAGATGAGAACCTGTACTGTCTGATGGTGGCAATATCAGAGGAGAGAAGGGTACATATTCAAGAGATGCCACAAAGGTGAAATCAAGAGGCCTTAACAACAGATTAGATATGGGGTGTGAAAGACAATGAAAAGTCAAGGATGACATATAGACTGGGAGCTTAGGGAACTTGGGAGGATGGTGGTGCCCTTGAGAATGATAAGGAACTTGGGAGGTGGAGAGGGCTTGGGGGAGAAGGATAATAAGTCCAGTTTGGGGCAGATTGAGTTTATAATATCTCTAGGACATCCATTTCAAGTTGTCTGAAAGGCAGTTGGAGATGCAAGACTAGAGGTCAAGAGAAAGGTTAGGTAGGGCTGTTGAAATCGACTTGCATAATTGGTACTGTGGAAATGGGCATCCCAAGAGAAGAGGAGTAGAGATGTTTGCCATAACATTTTCCTCCATTTTAAAAGATGGCACTCCTGACTGTGTACGTCATCCATGAACAGGTATGACTGAAAGTATCCATGTAAGACTGAAAGCTCTTTATTCTGGGTCTTTGCAAAGCTCCTCCCTAGATTAGCACCTGCAGCTTTTACCCCAAAAGCTTTGTGGCCAGCTAAACACCAACCATGGTAGAGCTGGGAGGGAAACAGGGAAGGAAGGAGGGCAAAACTGTATTTTTTGAAGCTGCATATCAGGCAGGCCTACCAGCTTTGGTCCTTTCTTAACCACCCACAATTAAACCACATTGCTTTAGGTCATGCTTCAGTGCATCTTACTCCCTGGCCTTCTCTGCCTGCTCCGATTGGCATACTCCAGCGTTCTTTAGAAAGATCTTGTAATTCAGACTGGTCCCTGGTCCCCACTTAAGGCAGCCATCATCTTCCTACCCTCTACCAGATTAATCCCTGGTAGTGAGTTTTGCCTATATTTAAAAGAAATTTTGTGATTTATTTCTTATATATATTTTAATATATAATGTATATATAATATAAATATATTTATATATTATAATTATTATAATTATTTATTAATTAAAAGAAATCTAGAAAGTCTATACCTTCAGAAGAGATTTTAAAGATGAATTCAAGTTAGAAAAATTATTTTCTTGAATAAAGGAAGAATTTAAGGAGCAGTGCTGAAGATCTTTTAGCCGAGCAATCCTGGGACAAAACTGCCCACTTTGATCCTTGCATCTAAATAATTACAATGAAAGAAATCCTTGGAAAACCACCTACGTTTGGTTATGATGTCCGTAGCTCAAAGACAGGCAGCCCCCAAGCAGCATGCTCATTTTCAAGAGGTTCTATAACCTTTCTGTGCTGTTTTAGGAGTTTATCACATGGAGGCAGTTTGACATATAGGGATCTGATAAAGTATTTATTTCAGTCAGATCTAGTTAAGTAGCAATGTGGGGTCAAAGGGTGAACAGCATGAAGGAAGAGATCACTAGGAATATCTACATATGGGAAACAAGGTACTAGACATTGAGGGGATGAAATTATTTCCTGGCAACCTTAAGCATTCATTTCAGTTAAATATTCGAGGGTCTTAAGACCTAACTAGGTTTCCAGTCTAAGATGTCTAAGGAGTGGAAAATAGATGGACATCTGTGCTATGTCCACTTAGTTTCCCCAACTGGCTTTTTTCTCTTCTCTGAAGAAGCCTGCCTTTCACACAGCCCTTCTTCATTTCCTGTCACCTCGTTCATTTCTCTGTTAGAAGCTGAGCAATGAAGACTCCTGAATCTAGAAATAAATTGGTCAGTCACTCTTGTTTTTTGGTGGCAGCCCAGTGGAAATCTAGGCTAAAGAAGGAATAGGCATTGGAAATCTAGTTAATGTTTTTGGGTTTTGCATGGAATTCAGTTCTAATTCCTCTTCTTTTTCCCTTCCCCACATTAAATAATTGAGTATATATGCTCAAGGAAGAATTTGCACACTGCTCTAGAATACCTTTTGATTGAACTAATGTTAAGTTAATTAATATAGAGCATGGTAGAATCTGCAGCTTTGTGGACATAAGGTTTTACATCTTTTTTTTTTCTTGTTCCTTTTCCCTGTTTCTCTCTTGTTTTCCCAATTAGGTTGTAAGCCTCCAGATAGAAGGACAGTCTCTCAAAGCTGATTATCTTTACAGTATTTCTATTAGTATGGACAAACGTTCTCCTGGTTCTGCTCATTTGACTTCAAATCAATTTGTATAGGTCTTCCCAGGTTTTTCTGAAACCATTCCCTTGATCATTTCTTAGAGTATAATAGTATTCCATCATAATCATATACCGCAACTTGGTCAGCCATTCTCCAATTCGTGGGCAGCCGCTCATTTTCCAATTCTTTACCACCATGAAAAGATCTGCTATAAATGTTTTTTGTATATATGGATCCTTGTCTTTTTTTTTATCTCTTTAGGGTATAGCCCTAGTAGCAGTATTGTGGGGTCACAGAATATACACAGTTTAATAGCCTTTTGGCCATCATTCCAAATTGCTTTCCAGAGTGGCGAGTCTAGTTCACCAATAATGCATTAGTGTACCCATTTTCCCACATCTCTTCCAGCATTTGTCATTTTCCATCTTTTGTCACCTTAATCAGTCTGATGAGTGTGAGGTGGTACCTTAGAGTTCTTTTAATTTGCATTTCTGTAATTATTAGTGCTTGAGAGAATTTTAACATATGATTATTGATAGCTTTGATTTTTTTTCTTTTGAAAATTGCCTATCCATATCCTTTGGCCATTTATTAATTGGTGAATGACTCTTGTAAATTTGACTCAGTTCCCTATATTTTTTGGTTCTTACATTTTTTTTGGTCGTGCCTTTTTTAGCATTCATTTAAAAAAATAACTTTCAAATTCTGTCCCTTTCTTTAGCCCTTCTCCCACTCATTTAGAAGGCAAGTAATATGATACTCATTATACATGTAAAATCATGCAAAACGTGTTTTTATATTAGCTATGCTTTAAAAAAGCAAAAAAAAGAAACTGAAAATCAATATGCTTCAATCTATACTCAGAGTTTAGCTTTCTCTCTGGAGGTAAACAGCATTTTTCATCATTAGTCCTTTGGAATTGTTTTGGATCATTGTATTCATAGGAGTATTTAGGTCTTTCAAATATCTATTTTCTATTTAAGTATTCTTTTTCTTGTTTTGTTAATCTAAGTATTTCATATTTTTGGTAAATATCCATTTCATTTAGATTGTCAGTTTTATTGACATACAGCTGAGCAAAATAGTTCCTAACAATTATTTTTATTTTCTCTTCTTTGGTTGTGTATTTACCTTTTTCATTTTTGATATTGATATTTTGGTGTATTCTTTTTTCCCCAAAATAAAATTAGCCAATGATTTGTCTGTTTTCTTGGATTTTTCCTCCTAAATAACTCCCAGTTTTATTTATTCATAAAAATTTTTTTAAGGGGGAAGGCAGGGCAGTTGGGGTTAAGTGACTTGCCCAAGGTCACACAGCTAGTATGTGTTAAGTGTCTAAGGCCAAATTTGGACTCAGGTCCTCCTGACTCCAGGGTGCTACCTAACTGCTACCATTAAAAATTTTTTTTAAACTTTCAATTTTGTTAATTTAATTTTCCAGGATTTCTATTTTTGTGTTTAATTGGGGAGTTTTAGGTTTTTTCCTGTTGTTCTTAGTTGAATGCCCGAAATTTTGCTCTATTCTTTCTCTTATTTACCACTTTAAGTATTTAGAGATACACATTTTTCCCTAAGGAGTGTTTTGGTTGCAGCCCACAAATTTTAGTATGTCATTTTATTATTGTCATTATCTTTAATGTAATTATTGAGTGTTTCTATGATTTATTCTTTGACCCACTAAATCTTTTGGATTAGCTTATTTAGTTTCCAATTAATTTTAATCTGTTCTTTATTGAACGTAATTTTGTTTCATTATTGTAAGAAAAGGCTGCATTTAGTATTTCTGCTTTTTTGCATTTGTTTATAAAGTTTTTATGCTCTGGTACATGATCATTTTTTGTGATTGTACCATGCACAACTGAGGAATAGGTATATTCCTTTCTCTTCCCCTTCACTTTTTCCAGAATTAATATATTTCATATCTAACTTTTCTAAAATTCTCTTTACCTCCTTACCTTTTTCATATTTATTTTATGCTTAGATCTGTCTAGGTCTGCAAGGAGGTAAGTTAACATCCACCACTAGTATAGTTTTATTATTCATTTTATCTTGTAACATTTAATTTTTCCTTTAAGAATTTGGATGCTATGCTATTCGGTGTGCATATGTTTAATATTGATATTATTGTCTATGACTGATACCTTTTAGGAAAATGTAGTTTCCCTGATTACTTATTTTATTGAGATCTATTTTTGCTTTTGTTTTGTCTGAGATTATGATTTTCAGCCCTGCCTTTTTACTTTAGCTAAAGCATGATAGATTCTTCTCTAACCTCACTATTTTTGCTATATGTGTATCTTTGTTTCAAGGATTTTTCTTGTAAATGATATATCGGTGGACTTTAGTTTTTAATTCATTTTTGTTGTCCTCTTTTGTTTTATGAGTAAATTCATCACATTCACAAAGTATTTCCCTTCATCTTTCTCTTTTTTACCTGGTCTTTTCCTGAAGATTCTGCTTTGCTTCTTACTATAGTTTCCATCTTCTCTCTCATCCTTCTTTCATTTTCTCTTAACTCATTTCTGTCCTGCTTCCCTGCTGACTGAGATGAATTTCTGTACCCAACTGTGTGTATATTCTTTCCCCCTTTTCATGAGAGTGAAATTTAAGTGTTGCCCACTCACCCCCTATTGTCCCTTTCTTTGTAAAAACTCTTCCTTTGCCTACTCCACTTATATTTCTCCATTCTTCTTCTCTCCTTTCCCCTCTCAGTGCATTTCTCTTTCTCACCCTTCCATTCTTCTATTGCGATCATCCCAACATAATAGAATCACACCTAGACACTTTCTCTAATTAGTGTCCCTCTAAGAGTCCTGGTAATGATAAAGTTCCAAGGAGTTACACATATCCTGTCCCCATATGAGAATGTAAAGTTTGACCTTATTTAGTCCCTTAAGATTTCACCCTTGTATGTATCTTTTTATGCTTCTCTTGAGCATCTGTGTTTGACTATCACATTTTCTCTTCAACTCAGATCTTCTCATCAGGAATGTTTGAAAGACTTCTGTTTCATTAAATATCCATTTCCCTCCAGTAGAATTTTTTTTTTTGCTTTTTGGAGGGCAGTTGGGGTTAAGTGACTTGCCCAAGGTCACACGGCTAGTTTTTGTGTTAAGTGTCTGAGCCTCCAGTAGAATTATATTCTTTTTTTTCTGGGTAGATTATTCTTGACTGTAAGCCTACATCATTTGCCTTCTGGAATATCATATGCTAAGCCGTCTACTTCTTTATAGTTATGGCTGCTAAATCTTTTGTGATTCTGATTGTAGCTTTTTGGAATGTGAATTACTTCTTTTTGACTGCTTGCAATAGTTTTTCCTTGACCTTAGGATGGATTTTGGCTACAATATTTCTGGGAGTTTTTATTTTTAGATTTCTTTCTGGAAAGTGACTGGTGAATTTTTTCAATTGTACTTTACTCTCTGGTTCTAAGATATATGAGCAGTTTTACTTTAATATTTCTTGAAATGTGATATCTGGGTTCTTTTTTCATTGCTTTCAAATAGTCCAATGACCTTAAAGTGTCCCTCTTGGATCTATTTTCCAGGCCAGTTGTTTTTACTTTGAGATATTTCATTTTTTTCTTTTATTGTTGCAGTGTTTTTGACTTTGCTTTTATATTTCTTGATGTTTCATGACATCATTAATTTTCATTTGGCCAATTTGAATTTTTATATTATGTCTTCAGTAATGTTATATACCTAATTTGTAAACCATTAATTCTTTTTTCATAACTTTCTTAAATTACTTTTTTTTGAGGGGGGAAAGCAAGGCAATTAGGGTTATACAGAGCTAGTAAGTATGTCAAGTTTCTGTAGCCAGATTTGAACTCAGATCCTCCTGACTCCAGGGCTTGTGCTCTATTCACTGCACCACCTAGCTACCCCTATAACCTTCTTTTCCCATTTTTCTTCTATCACTCTTAATTGCTTGTGTGTATGTGTGTGTGTATCTTTTTTCATTTTTCTTTGTCTTCTAAGAATTCTTGGGTTTGTTTCAATCTTCAGTTTTCTTTTGAGTCCTTCCTTGTAGATGTCTTTAAGTTGTTTTCTTCTATGTTTGTGTCTTGAGCCTTCCTATGAATGTAGTAACTGTGTATGCTCAGATTCTCTTTTTTGTTTGCTCATTCTTCCAGTCTGTTTCTTGAACTTTGATCTTAATGTTATTGTTTGGCTCTGCTCATTTCTGGAGAGGGTATCTGTCCTGACCTTCCATCTTTTTTATGATCTTATGCTATTTTCACAGCTCACTTTGGAGGCCTACAGGTTTTCATTGCTTCCAAAGCAGGGTGATCTGGGGAGAGAAGTATTTGCTTCCCTTGGGGTATGAGCTCTGTAGATTTGCATCTGTTGGCTTGTGTGTTGCAGAGTTTTCATAGACTGCTGCTAGAATCAGTTACTGCTGACCTTCTAGGAGGTTCTACGGGTTCAGAATGACTGAACTGCTTGACTTTCCTTTGGTGTTGGTTTTCTGCCCTAATTATTCCATGTATGGGGCTCAAGGTTAGAACTGAGTTCCTCCTCTGCTTTTGGGCTCAGAGCCACACAGTTAAGTTTTTGGAACTTTTTCCTTACTCAGCACACAGCTAGGGCCTATCTCTCACATAACATAATCTCTCCATCCTCAAACTATGACATAGAACTGGATATTGGCTGATACGGCTTCCAGATAGTAACTATTCCTGCTCCCAATACTAGTTCCCCTGGGTTCTGCTGGGATCTCCTTTTGTCCCGCTGCTTCCAACCTTGGTTATCAGTCACAGCCTTTTTATTTTCTATGGGTGCTAGATTGCTCCTTAACAATGTCTCTGTCACTGCTGCTTCTGCTAATACTGTGCTACTTACTTCCTGGACAACCTGCACCCCAGTGTTTGCATGCCTCTCTGTTTCTTTGTCTCTCTGTCTCTGTCTCCATCTCTCTGTGTTTCTGTCTCTGTCTCTGTCTCATTCTCTCTTTCTCTCTGTCTCTCTTCCTAAGCCACCCTGGTAAAATGACTCTCTCTGACTTTTTCTTAGCTTTCTTGATTAGATTTTGGTATAGAACATTTTTAAGTTGTTGTGGAAGAGATGTGTTGGGTGAGTTTTGCAAAATTTCTACTCTCACTCCACCATCTTGACTTTACCTCCAGTATAGGCAATTTTGAATTAGCACTGGGAACTGTTATATGATTTTTTACATGTTATTGGATCATATTACTTTATTATTTATGGTAAATGATTTAAGTCACATTGAATAATTTTTTTTTAGCAATTGCTTTAGAAATTCATTTGGATGTTTGGACTACGTTGATGGAATCTTTATCACAATATTGGTATTCCAATCACCCTGAACTACCGAAGTTTCCTTGGCTTTTTGTGCTTGTTTAGCAGTCCTTGTAAGGTAATAAACCTTAGTTAATGTCAAAACAGAGCCTGCAGGACTTTGAACTAGTACTAAGGTTCTGCCGTATCATAATATTGTTGTGTCTTTGAAAAGAGAACAGATGCCAGTGCTGAAGAGTTATTGCAGGGATGCAACTCAAGGACACATTGTAAAGACAGTCACTAGTGTTTTCTTTCTGTCTTGAAATAATTAGGCCAGCATTCCAATCTCATGACTTTGGTCTCTGATTGACAGCAATGGTTTTGCTATGATGGGAAGGCAGTGGTGCTGGTGTCTGAGTATACATACCTCCTCTTCTATATTTTGATAATAATATTTATGATGAATGTTTGTTCACAGGCTACAGACACTTTGCTTAATGAAGCATTTAGTGACAAATACTTGCTTAGTGCCAATTTTCCCTAATACTTTCATTATCTGAATGGCTGCAATTTCTTCAGTTTCCTACATCGTACTTTTTAAGAAAAGAACCCCAGTGCTATCCCTCTGATGTATAATAAGCTGACTGACTTAGTTAAAAAGATGAAAAACTTCTTATAACATAAAATTTTAAGATCTCATCAGGATGGATGAAATATCAGACATGATATACAATCATATTATTCACTTCTTTGTTTGCCAAAAAATTAGACGTAGCATTTATGAACACCTTCTCTAGGCTCTTAGTACTGCAAGTGAATAGCTTTAGCATTTCAGTCTGAATTTGCAGCCTGCTAAAGGGTGTTCTTTCTCTCCAAAGGCATGTTGCACTTTGCAGTATTCTTTAGGGAATGTTGGGTGAATAGCACGGACCTCTGGAATAATTAATATGGTTTTCAGAAGAGTCGTCATGGAAACCAAAACAGTGTCACTTATTTGGATTATGAGAATTAGGCAGATTTTGAATTTTACATTTAACCAAGCGAGGTGGCCGTCCCCCAAAGAGAGAAATATTTCCCAATCCTCTTAGCACAGTAAAATGAAACACTTAGCTGTGAGGCTCATCAAGCCTCTGTAGCCAAGTCCTTTAAAACATTTTCATCTTTCAAACTGCATAATTGTTTTTCTTTGCTTTATGGCTGAACTCTTTTTAAAATTAAGATGTTTTCACACACTAAACTTGGTTTTCCTGCTTTGCTTATTGCTCCTCAAGGCTATGGGTATAGGCTTTCTTTTTTATTGAAGAGAAAATTTCTTTCTTAATTTATAATCCTATACCCTAGGCTGCTTACTATCTTGAGTACCTATAAGACATTTCATTATTTTCTACTGCTGTTTCAAATCTCGGATGATATTAGAATGTAGCATTTTCAAGTGTTAGTCAATTGGTATTCACTTAAAAGTCTAAAAGCTTTACCACTTAAGTTTCTCAGCCTGTTCTCTTAGGTCAGCCATATGGCTTTTTTATCTGTCTCAACAAAATGCCTCTTCAGAATCAATATTGTCATTATTTGGGGTATATATGTGGAAGAAGTCAATGAGGCAGTAGCAAAAAGCCATCATCTAGTCTCCAGTAATGTTGACCACATAAAGAATAAATAAGAAATGGATGTTCTTTGTAGAGTATAAACCCTCTACTTATGTAAACTATTTGGTACTTTTCTACAATCAACCATGTTTCTAAGGTTCCAAAGTCTCAATTTTCTCAGGCCTCAGAAAACAGGGAATTTATAATGATACAAGCAAAGCATTCAAGATAAAAGATGATAAGAGACGTTGCAAACCTCTAACTTTACCTCCCTTCATCTTGGCTCTTCCTCTCTTTCAGTTGTGGCTAAGTGGTCTTTATTGAGGCAAATGTGTGCTCTAGTCTTGTCTGCCCATTCCTGGTGTTTGAAATCACCTTGTTTCATTACTTGTTTTCACTATGTAGCACTTTTAGCTTCTCTTATAGTATTTTGGAGCTTCAAATGAGTACCTATGGCAAGGTCATGGCCTTCTGGTGGGTTTCACTACACCAGAGGCACTTCAAGGGAGCTTAGCTACTGGGGGCCTTTCCTTCTTAATAAGTGTTCTCAAATCTTAGCTTTCCTGATCACTTTCAATTGCACCTACTTGTTACCCTCTGAGAATATTAGGCTCTTGAACTGAATTGATGAATTAATTTGAGTGAAGGTGTCTTTAATCAGGCTACCTGCACTTCCTAGGACTTAGCTTCCTGTCCATCTGGTGATACTGCAGTGCCTTTGATTTTTTTTCCTCTCTTCAATTTCCACAGCCAGACACTAGACTAATGACTCCGCAAAGCCTTCATATGCACACACACAACACACACATGCACACATATGTACACATGTGTATGCACACAAACACACACTACCTTCCTTCCCAGGACCACTGCTTTTGAGTGAATTATTTTATTTTTTCCAGTGACACTTGAGTTCTTTCCATGAATGGATCAAATCAGAGAAGGAAAATTCTTTGAAGTTATAGGTGTTGTCTTCATTGTTTGGGCTAATGGGGTTAGCATTGACTAACTCTGAACCTCTGTCCATCAGCAGTCCTGCCTAAATGACTGAAGCTCTAAGTGAAAACACATCTTTTGGATAAGCTTTCAGAAACTGAGTGTTACCCATTTACTTGACCTTTGATCTCCATACCTTTCATAATTCTATTCTTCTGATACATCCTCCCATTGCTTTCATTCATTGTTTTCTTGAGGACAAAGTTAGCATTCTCCACTGGCTCCTATTCACTAGCCCTAGTTTTGAAATGTTATTGTTCAGTTTACCTTCCTTCCTCACCTCTTTTGGGTGCCACATTTCCGTTAGGAAAATAGGCAGTCCCCTACTACAATGGGCACGTAGAATCCTGGTTGTAAGTTCTTCACTTTGTCCCCTGACAAAGCACCTTGGAATCTACCCCCCCACAACCGCAGTCCAAGGATTGTTTCTTAAATGCTCTTTCCTCTTTTGTACCTTCTCTCTTTCTCACAGCTGGGACCAAGTCAGTTGGTTCTCTGTTGAGCTCTCAGTGATGGTTCTCAGGATGATTCTTTTTTTAGCCTGGATTATTTTCACTAGCAGTAGTTATCATAAAAGGAAATAGCTATCCTGAGATCTGGGAGCTGCTAGCTCATCATGGAAGCCTCTGAGGCCTCACATTTGTGAAGAAACTGAAATGGTGAAATTAAGCATGAATGTACTTAGATGTATTTAAACAAGTTAGTATCCATTGATACAATGGAATAAGATACCTTGGAATGAGAGACATAAAACACATTAATTTAGCATAATTAATTTGCTTGGTTTTCTATTCAAGTGTTATTTCATCATGCTCTTTCACTCAAAAAAATATAGCAGTGGTCATACTGAAATTCTAAGCTCCCATTAAAGACCATGGGCATTAAAGACCAAAGAGCTGTTCATAGTCATCATCTGGTACAGTGGTTCTCAACCTGTGGGTTGCAACCCCTTTGGGGGTCAAATGACCCTTTCACGGGGGTTACAGGGGTCACCTAAGACCATCAGAAAACACATATTTCCGATGGTCTTAGGAACCGAGACACAGCTCCTCTATCTGTCTCCAGGCGGGTCCACCCACATGCAGATGCACCCACATATGAGTATTAAAGGGTCGTGGCATTAGGAAGATTGAGAACCACTGATCTAGTAGAAACCAGTCCCTTTATAGATGAAGGACCTGAGGCCTGATTAAAGGAAAATTCAAACCCAGTCTTCTGACTCTCAAGTCTAGCACTCGTTCAACTACAGTACATAGCCTCATCCTCAACAAAAGATACCTTGCCCTTTGTGAATTGGAAAATGAATAAAAAATCTTACGTGGACAGGGCCATGTTTCTATATTCCCTCTACCACCACCCCCCCTCATTAGAGCAAGAGCTACTTGATTGGTACCTTTTATTTTTTCAGGATCTAACATAACTGCACAGTCATACCTGGCTTTTGGTTCCTGAGACTTCAGCAATTAATTATATATCCCTATATACAACATAATAGCAAATCATTTGGAAAACTTAACTTTTCAGTGCCATAGGATACAAAATATTAATTATCAAGGAAAATGGCAAAAGCGATTAGATTCTTCAGACCCAGGAATAATCAAAATAGACCTTGGGAGGAAAAGATTTCTGTCGTGGCATTGAAATGCCATTGTCAGCTTCTGTAGCATGAATTCAAATTCTAAGTGCACCTCCTCCAGCAGACCAAATTTAGCCTTGGTATTCATGACCAAATATGTCCTGCTGTATTTTGTCTGTAAATAACATTGGAATTGTATGTATCTATATGCAGCTAAATATAGTTTGAAGTGTTAAATTCTGCCCAAGATGCCCATGTGTACAATTTTCATGGAGTTCAGTGAGAGGCCAGGCACAATTTAGCTTACCAAATAACAGACTTTTAGCAAAAGCATCTCCATGACAGTTACAAGTATTTTGAAAATTAAAGATGATTGTTGTGGGCTAGGGTTCTGGTGGAGTGAAAAATAAGGAGTGGTACCTAAGCATTGATTCTGGTTGGTACTATTGACCATTTCTAGCCCTATTGGAAAATCTTTTCATTACCTTCAATAATAACATTATTAAGATTTTTAAAAATTCTACAAATTAATTTTTAAACGCTTGAACAAAAGTAGTTTTTTAAAAATGGAAAAGCCATGACAGTTCACTGAAAGCAAGAAAATATTTCTCTACTGGAGCATGAATATATATATATATATATATATATCTCATGCCTATACACACATATATACATATATAATTTGTGTGTATATTTCTCCATGTACATCCTGGGTCTCTTCAATTAAATGTAAAGTTCTTGAGAGTAAAGACTGTTTTTCATTTGCATTTTTCCTAGTGTGATGTCTTATAAATACTGATATCAATACTAGAATAGAGTCATCATTATTTCTTGTGTAATACTCCCTAGCAATTAATTAATAGCTGGCAAAACATATTTTGGATTACTTGTCCTTGGGGATCCTCTACGCCCCTGGAGACTAGTGAGCCCTTCTCTATGTATCTAGAAATATGCTCATTTAATTCAACTGTGTCTAATCTGCCACTACACCATTGTCGTTTGAGAAAGGGAGAATACTAGGCTTCCTGGGAGGGCAGTGTCTACTGGCATAGGCTAGGGTCAAATGTCATTGATAGCCACAGTAGGAGGAAAGCATATTGTTAGCCCAAGTTTGAAGTTCCTTGGGAGGGATTTTACAAAGCAGTCCATACTTAATGGCCAGATTGTGGGTATATACAGGAATCGCATTAGGCGTTTGTTCACATCACATCACATCATCTATATAATGACAGAGAAGGTTGTAGTGGGTCTAGAGAATGAGGAGGGTCTGTATAACTAGTGAGGACTGAAGTCTTCCATGGTTATTGATGGTGGAATTGGGATAAGGTGAATAAACTGGCTTCACTTGGGCTGATTTGGGTTTAGGTAGATGAGTAGTAGGAGACAAAGCTGGAAAGGCAGGGTCACGTTAGAGAATGAAAAGCTTCAGCTGCTGAGTGAAGCAGTCTGGACTTGATCTGCAAGGCAATAGGACTCTGAGGAACATTCATGAGCAGGATATCTGTAAGTAACCATAGAGCTTGCTGTAAGCCACTTTCTAAGCTAGTGATATATTTCATTTTTCACATCTCCTTCCTATCTATATCCTTCCCTCTTGGCATGCTCAGAAAACCATCCTCTATATCAAAGAAGAAGAGAAAGGATAAAAAACCACCATTCAGCCAAACTAACCAACCCATTCACGCTATTATAGGCAGTATTCCACACTCAGAGTCCCCCCTCCCCCACTGTGCAGAAAGGAATGAGGTACATTTTCTGATCTCTTCTTTAAGGCCATACTCAGTCATCTTTCTTTTTCATTTCCTTTTTTTTTGTTCTTTCAGACATCTTCGTTGTTGTTGCCAACATGAATATTGTTTCCCTGGTTCTGCTTACTTCGCTAAGTCAGCTCACATAATTCTTCCTTTCTAATGATCTAATAGTATTCTATTCCATTTATGTCTTGCACATTAGTTTAATTATTCCCTAGTCAACAGGCATCTTCCTTATTTTCAGTTCTTCACTACCATCAATATTAAAGTGCTGCTTTTTTAGTGCATTTGGTGATTATGGGATGTTTCTTTATGCCTCTGAACTCCTTTGGGGGTATATGTTTAGGAGTGGCATCTCTAGGTCAAAAGCCAGGAACATTTAAAATATTCTCCTAGCCTAATTCCAAATGGCTTTCCTAGTTCCTTCAGCCTAAAGAAACATATAGATTGATGATTTGACACTTAGACTATATGGATATTGTTTTGTTTTTTTCTGGCCATTATTATTAGATGGCTAGCTCTAGCAGAAGAAGTCGGACAGATGATCTTTTGGAACAGTTGAATTTTTTGAACAAGATGAATCTTTGCAACAATTATCTCTGACAAAGGCATGAGAACCAAGATCTACTGGGACCTTATACAAGAACAAAAGACTAAGAGGCATTCCCCAACAGATAGGTGATCAAAGGATAAGAACAAGGGTTCTCAAAGGGAGAATTTCCAACTAAAAGTAATCATATGAAAGACTGCTGCCATGCATTGCTAAAAGAATTGATTCTATTAGGTCTCTACCAAGAGCAAACTTCTAGTGGACATGCTTTCAAATAGGAAGCATGACCCTGAAAGTTCATTGGTTCTAGGGATATGTCTGTATCATATCATTTATAGAATATCATTATCTCTACAATAGAGATAAACAAGAGAATTTCAGCCTTACTAATTTGGGTTTTGGATGGTTCACCAAGTAATCCTAAATGATAGTTTCTATTAATGTCATTCCATTTTGTAAAGAAAATGTCAGCAGTGACTAAGCTTAAACTTGTGTGGACATATTCAAAACTCTTTTATGGCCTCATTCCTGGGAAAGATGAATAGAGACCAGTACTAAGTATTGGCATCCACATTAGCTAGACAATCCCAGATAGGGCTAAGGATTAAAGTTTTCAGTTGATTGATATGGTGGCTTTACCATAACCAATATTTAGTCATTTTCTCCTCTATATATGCATTATTACACATAGATAAACACTTAGTTTGTTGAAAGGTGTAGCAATGGAGGAATGGTCTTGAAATTGAATTTGAAAACAAAGTTAGTATACTACTCACTACCTTATTATGTATAGTGGCTTCTGATCTCATTTCATCTTCAAGTGTGGTACAGTAGAAATAGGAAGAAATGGATTTGAATCACCATTTCCACCTATTATTCTCTGTGACGCCAAGCACTTTGCTGCTCCAAGGGTACTTGTTAGTCAAAGACTGCCTGTAAAATCTCTTCTGGTGTTAAATCTATGAGTTAAATCAAGGATTCTGGGATATCTGTGAGGAAGGTAGGTCAAGGGTTACCTTTCTTTGCTGGATCTGTTATTTTATTAGTCCAGTCAGATCCTTCACTATTGTAAATCCCAGCTCCTCTGGGCCATCTCATTCTGTGTCATTCTTGATCTTGTTTTCCCATGGATTCTTCATTAAAAAGTTACCCAACATCTGGGAGCCTTCCTGTTGTTCTATTAGTATCTGAACTCTCCTGGTGTAGCACTTGGCCTGCCTATCCCCATTTCACAGATGAAGAAATTGAAGCAAGTTGAAGCTAGTGAAATTATCACATGTCCCTCTCCTTCAAGATGCCAAACATGTCTCTTTCCCTCAAGATTCTCACCCCTCTTTCTTCTTCTGCCTCCTTCCTCACAGAATTTTCTGCAAACCTTCATCATGTAACACAGTGCCTCCCAAAGTTCCTCTTCAAAATATCTATTCTCTGGCATTCCAGGGTTGGGATCTCTCACAGGACAGAGCTATATTAAATAGAAAAGTTGATTAAAAAAAGGTAATATATAGAATTTCTGTTACTTGAAATTGCCAGACTTTTTCAACACCAAAATCAACACAGATTAAGAGGGAAAATCCTCAACTAGAGGAGAAAAGATCTTTGCAACAGAAAGCTCTGATAAGGGCCTAAGAGCCAAGATCTATAGAGAACTAATGCAAATACACAAGACTAAGAGACATTGCCCAAAAGATAAATAGTCATAGAGTATGATCAAGTGCTTCTCAAAACGGAAATTATAATCTATTAATAACCATATGAAAGATGAATACAGATCGGTAATAATAAGAAAAAAACAGATAAAAAACACTGAACTTTCACCTTCTATCAGCCACATTGGCAAATATGACCAAAGGAATGATGATATTGTTGCTCAGTTGTTTTTCAGTCATGTCTGACTCTTCATGACCCCATTTGGGGTTTTCTTGACAAAGATACTGGAGTGGTTTGCCATTTGCTTCTCCAGCCCATTTTACAGATGAGGAGACTGAGGCAAACAGGGTGAAGTGACTTGCCCAGGGTCACATGGCTAGTAAGTGTCTGAGGCCAGATTTGATCTTGGGAAGATGAATCTTCTTGAGTTTAGGCCCATCAATCTATCCACTGTGCCACCTTGTTGCCCCCATGCTGATCAGTAGTCAAGTATTTATTAAGCACCTACTTTATGCCAGGCTCTGTAGTAAGTGCCAGGGAAATAGATAAGAAAAAGGAAAACAGTCTCTATCCTCAAGGGGCTTACAATCCAATGAACAAAGACAACACACAAAAGGAAGTTGAAAAGTGGGTAGGGGGGCACCAGAGAGCACCCAATGTATTCCTGGAGTTGAAAGCAAGTAGAACAGCTGATGGAAAACAAAGAGTTAGCTGAAAAATTCTGAGCCCTCTCTATAGAGGAAAGCTTGGATTTTTATTTATTGCTGAAGTTTATTGCTTCACTTTCCAGCCCTGCAATCAGTATTGAGTATCAAAACTGAGTTCATCTCTGTGGTGCTGAGATTTCAGGTGATGGGTCTTGGAGGTGGGGGTGGCATGATGTTTGAAACCAAGCAGAGCAGCTGTTGGGAAATGAGGAGTTGAAAATGGAGGAACAGTAGAAAAAGGGCATACCAAGACATTGTTGGCGGAGCTATCAGTTGGTACAACCATTCTGGAAAGCAATTTGGAACTGTGTTTAGAAAGCGATTAAAATGTCCATGCCATTTGACTCAAAGAGCCTGCGAGAAATATACTCCAGCAAAGTCCCATATATACCAAGATATTGATAGTGGCACTTTTTGTAGTAGCCAAGAATTAGAAACAATGCAGAGGCCTATTGATTCAAGAATGACTAAACATGAATGTGATGGAATGTTGCCATGTTGGAATGAATAGGAAGAATCCAGGGAAGCAAGGGGAGATGTATGTCAATTGATGCAAAGGGAAGTAAGTATAACCAGGAAAATCATATTGGTTGTGATTGCAACATTATAAAGGGAAAGAGCCACCAAGACAAAAAATGAATCCAAATGCAATGCAGTTATAATGAACAAACTCTTCACTGAAGAAGATAGATGAAAATATTCCCTCTCTTATTTGTAGAGATGGGAGACTGGAGGACAAACCTAGTATATACTATTGGACTTCATGCGTCGATTAATTTTTCTGAACTGCCTTTCTTTTAAGGTATGACCCTGTGGGTGGGGGAGCGTACATTAGGAAAGAGAAGTGATGGGAAAACAAAAGCTGTCAATACAATTGACAATTGTACAATTGACAATACAATACAACTGCATTGTTGCATTAATACCAGTAAACAGCAACAAACATTTCTTGAGTGCTTATTTTATATTCGGTGTTGAGAGTAGGCCTAGAGATGGAGAGAGGCCTAACACATGTTTCCTGCTCTCAAGGAACTTATCAGCTATTTGGAGAGACAGGATGAAGACATAAAAAGAGACATAGCAATGGATTTGGCACTGAAATGTGCTAAATGGTTTCGACAACTGCTCTTTGCTTTTGTTCCTGTGTGCTGGTGGGGTCAAAGATTAGTCAGATCAAACTGCTTTTAAACTACAGGGTCCAGTGGGTGTATTTTTACATGTATAAATATCTGTCTTATTGAGGACCATGTCTGTGAAGGGCTTTAGAATTTTATTTTCCATATAATATTATAAATAATGTAGTTCTTTGAGCGAAAGTGCAATAAATTTCAAAAAGAAAAGAAGTATGTTTGGACGATTTACAAAATTAAGGATGAAATAAGCTCTGTTGAACATGGTAATGGGTGTAATTTTTTGCTAATCTTTTCAACCTCATAACCTCAAGAGAAATGAATTTTACACCAAATATCAAGTAATTTGCAGCCGATTTCACAAGATGAGACAGAACTGCCAGGTCAATTAAAAAAAATCATGAATTAATATTGAAGAATGTTAATGTATTCTGATTTAGCAGTCCTCCCCCACTAGACTTCACTTGCCTAGGGCAAGGTTTTCCTGAGATCTTGGCTATGGGGATCCCCATGCAGCTTGCAATGACTTTGCCTGAACCATCCCTCTAACCACTCCCACTCAAAGAATGGATAGACTCTGATTCTGACCAACCAAATAAAGGAAAGGAGGAGCATGAAGGAAGAATTGGGCCAGGATAGAAATGTGCCACAATCTGTGAAGAAGTCTTGACCTCTCCCACTCTCTCCATAAGCCCAAGTGGCAGGAGGCTGAAGCATTCCCTATAGGTTTCTGTGCACCAATGGCAGGGAAGAGCCAAAGAGTTGGTGATAGTAAATGCAAGAAAAGGATTGGAACACTGAAAATCTCAAGAAAGCTTGAATGAAACCTAACCCTGGAACAGAGACAATTGTAAGGAGAGAAAAGAAGGACAAAGACCTCAGAGAGAAGCCAAAATACATTTTAAACATTTTAACATAAAGGAAAATGAACCAAGGTAGAATTCTTTGAACTCTCCAGAGATCATGGAATAGCAGCAAGGCATTCTGTAATGGTTTAAAAGAGAAATATAATATATAAAGGAAGAAATCAGAAATGAATTTAGGTCAGATATTAGAAATATCAATGCAGAAATCATAGCCTAAAAATTCAGAATTTTAGAAGCACAACTAGTAGAGCAGAAAAAATGTTGATAGAGAGTTGATCCCAAGAAATAGAAGGTATGAGAGAAAAGAACACATTTGGAACATGATCTGA
This sequence comes from Pseudocheirus occidentalis, assembly GCA_028646575.1. Lineage (NCBI taxonomy): Eukaryota > Metazoa > Chordata > Mammalia > Diprotodontia > Pseudocheiridae > Pseudocheirus > Pseudocheirus occidentalis. The sequence continues at coordinate 25,751,188 of CM053602.1, read as the reverse complement.
ATGGATTTATAGGCATAGAAGGCCCTAGGAAATAAGAGGTAGAAAACAATGTGGTCAAGTGGAGAGAAAATGGCCTTGGAGTTAGGAAGACCTTGGTTCAGGTCCTTCCTCTGATCCATACATATTTTGTCTGTAACTAACCAAATCACTACCACTCAACTCACCTTCTTCTCCATCCCATGTACTTTTCTAAGACTTGAAGCTGCCTAGTGACTTATTTATATCAGCAGAGGGAGTTCTCATACCAGGAGTTCCCCAGACTATCCTCTCTTCCTCCCTCCCCCACAAGGACAACAACAAAGCAGACAGATGCAGTGAGAAGGCAGAAATCTGAGCATATGATGAGATACCCTTAAAAAGAAGCATTGCAGTATTTCACCTTTATTTCCTTGCCTAGTTGCCTAGTGAAAGAGGTGATTATTTAATAGATCATATGAGTATGGTTCACTTAATTCCAAATAACTCTGACAGTGTTGTCTAGTGAGCCCTGAGTTATAGCCAGTTTCTACTGAAGAAGCTTTTGCATTGATTTTATGAACGTTATTTATTTTAGTGGCTCTATGCATATTTATGTTTGGAATTCACTGCCTTATTTGAAATCAATCCATTCTTATTTGTTTTTATTTTATGCAACTTTATTGGCCCTTAGTCCCGCAGCACATGGCCTTAAATAGAATAAGCTCTCAGTGAGCGTTTGTTGATGTGACATATTTTGTATGAGCTTTTTGATACTTCTCCCCCAACATCAATAACACAATATCTTCCTTGGTGAGCAACAATGTGATTGGGGTGAAGTAAGCTTGTCATTTGTAAGAATGGTTATATACCACTCTTGGCAGATTAGAAAAAACAAAAACAAGGAGGGAAGATAACTTGATCTATTCCTGTCTCCAGCCTGTTTGTATATACAACACATGTGCTGGTGGGGGTTAAGCATATTACAGCTTTCCGTGTTGATGAAATCTCAGTGCTAATTTCAAAAGAATAATATTTGTTCATATGTTTATATGGAGACATCTCTATATAAAATTTGGAGCCTTTCAGAGTAATAATTAGTTGTTATGGGATGTAAGGCAGTTGTGTTTCTTTAAGGATTCTACACCCAACATTGGTGACCAAATGACAATATAGAATAGGCAGTGGGAGTTTTGAACAGTTTTTGTATTTTCAAGTCACTGCATTGTTAGAACTTTCAACTTTTCAGTTTGCTAATTTTTATCAAAAGATCAAACAAAGGGGAAAAAACCTATTTATATATCCTAATCCTGGATGCCAATAAAGATTACATTTTAGCTGGTGAAGTTGAATAGTGGTGAGTCAACCTTCAGAAATTCTCATGTCAAATTTCTTTGAAGACCAGTTATTTCCTGTTCAGAAACAAAGCACCTGAATATCCAACAGTCTACTTCCCTCTTTCTGGGAAAAGTTGCCTTTTAAGTGGCAACAGAAAAATCAAAACATTGTACAATTTATGCTGGCTAAACACAGGGAAATCATGTTTGTTTGGGCACCTCTGTGTTCAGTCAGAGGTTTTTCTTTTTCTGTCCTTGATTGCTAAAGCAAACTGATATGAAACTAGATTAAAGTGTCTTCAGGTACCATTGACATATCAGTTGATGCCCTGTCAACCCTAGCACCAGGTAAGGATACATTGGTACGCTTTGATTTTTGTTCCATCGACTCCCAGCAGCCATCAGGGGAATCATTATATTTCTGAGTGAAAAACATTGAAATTGTGGCTCTTTGCAGCCAATCTACAGAGCATTTGGCAAGTGAAGAGCTCAAATTCATTGGTATTAGTGGCAGAGAAACCCACAGCACTCTAATCATACATCTCAGTTCAAGGACAAGGCAGTCATCTTGATGAACTTTTGAGAACTCTCTGCTTCACACATAAGGAGAAAACTCTGGCATAAGATGCTAACTCTCCCATCTCGACTTCCTTAATTTGCTGTCAGTGATGCTGCTGATGTGAATTTTGGCAGGGTTAATTGCAAGGAATTAAAAAGCCACTCAGAGCAGACTGGACCCTTTGCACGCCAATCAAGAGCTAGTTCTGGCATGAGAAAATTTCTTCATTAATATACTGCCCCAAAGGGCTACTCCATGCAGCTTTCTGAATGTGAATCAGAAACTTCCAGAGCCCCTGCAGGATACTGGAGAAGTAGAATTCAAAGGAGGTTGACTGCTACTTTTATAGCTGCAGGGGAATGATGTGAGGAATGCCTGGCAATCACCTGGCTAGTGACATTTGGAAAGCAGGCTTCAGAAATTGTCATGTGGGCTTGTTACGGGCTTCAAATTATAGTTTAAAATGCCTTCTATGTCCTGGCAGCTCCAGGAGGCTCTGTGTTTCCCTTTTGTGATCCAGGCAACAGCTGCTGACATGTTGCATCTTTGAAGCACTGCCCTGCCATTGGCTACCAGTTGGTATGGCCCTGGAACACCCCTGGGGCACATATTCGTTCCTTAAGAAAATGTCACCAGTTTGTTCGAAGCTCCCATGCTTCTACTGTCAACCCCAACACTAAAGAGCAATCTCATTATGCCAAATACGTTGCAGAGAGTAAACTGCGAACAAATCTTAACAGAAATAGTATAGCTGTAAAGCATCCATGGCAAAAGGACTCTCATATGCTAGTGTTTAATTTATATCTTCGTAACCTCGAAAAGTCACTTTACTGAACAAATCTGCTTGGAAAAGGAGCCAGGTAATACAGGAAAATAATGCTGGAATATTAACTTTGAGAAGAACTACAGTTTTATTGTGAAAAGGATTAGGTACTTAGACCAGTCCCAGAGTAACTCTCAGATATTAAGACCTATTCCACAGCTCTAGTGTGGGGCTCACATGATAATCGTTAGCATACAACAAGGAAAAAGCCGTTCATGTGCATTGCTCCTTTCCATGGAAAATAGAGTTGGCAGTGCCAACACAGGCCTATTTTGTACTTTTCTTGCTGTCAGATAAGTAGGGGAAGCCAACCTGTGACTAGAACAAAAGAGTAAAAATATAGAATTCTGATTTAAGATGATAGATTTCTCAGAGGGGCATAAAACGTGCTTGCCTCGGTTATTTTATTTTAACTGGAAGTAGTGAAGGGAGACGCAGTGGGAAAAGACTGCTGAATTTGGAGTCTGAGTTCCTGTATTCAAATATTGGCCCTGTTGCTCCCTACTAATGTGGGCAAGTCCCTTAAACTCTCTCTTTGCTCATTTGCTAGGTGAGGAAGGTGAACTTCATGATCTCTGACATTGTTCCCACCTCCAACTCTATGATCCCAAGAGGCAATGCATTCCAATCTAGGATTTGCCAAACTGTTTACCCTTTCTGATGCAGGTTCTTTATTTGCAAAATAAAGGGACTTCAATTACTTGATCTCAAAACTCCCTTACAACCCTGAGATTGTAAGATTACACATGATGCTACCAAACTGTCAGCATTCATATCCTTTTTTGTTATTGGTTGTATCCCTTTTCTGCACGTGGCTATTTTCGCTGTTAGGTTTTATTATCTCCAGGCCCCTAGAACCTTGTTGGCATCTTGTGCATTATTTTTTCTACTACCTAAGCCTTTAGACATCCTGATTTATGTTTATTAAGTTGGGCCTAGAAAGAGGCCTCACCTCTATCAAAGCTCCAGAGTATCATTTAAGATAGGGATGTTTTTGCCATTTAGTGCTTCAAGAACCCAAAGAGTACCCCGGTGGCCAAAAAGAGTTAATATGTCTCCCTAAGCACCTAATGATGAGCTCTGAAGAGTCAATCAGGCATCAGAGTCTTTTTTTAAAAAATATTTTTACAGCTCTCTTTTGTTTTGCCACCACCTTCATATCCAAATATATCCTTTTCTGTCAGTTACCAAGCAAAACATCTCTTTTAATAAACACTTTTAAGAAATGAAAAAACCCTGAAAAGCTAACTCATCAACCTTGTGTGACTATCTGACCAATGTCCCACCTTCTACTTTCTGTACCTCTGAGTATTGTTTAGGTGCACTTTAAGAGTTATGGTGTACTGTCTAACCATTATTTTCTTTCACATAGTTTTTATTACTTTGGTATGTTCTTTGACTCATTCATTATTCATTATGCCTTTAGTCCTTGTATGGGTCTATATCTTTTGCTTGTATTCCTTGTAGTAATATTTTATTTATTATAGTCAATAAAGTATGTGTTTAATATTTCTGCTCTTTTAATATTTATTTATAATTTCTCTATGTTCTAGCATATGGCTTAATTTGACTTAGGTACTCTGAGGTCCTAAATAATAAATATACTCTTTAATGTTCCCATTCAGAAAACTACATAGGTTTTGGGGGGTTTTTGCTTTAGCTTCTCTAACAATTCGTTTAGCTCTTTATTTTCACTTTTGATTTTCTTTCTGTCAGTTTTGTCCAGTCCTGAAAGAACATGAAAATTATTTACAATTATTGCACTATATTGGCCCTTTTGCAGTTCAGTTTTTAAAAAATGAAATTAGCTAGCCCATTTGGTACATATATGTTCAGTGTTGAGATTTGTGCTTTCTTAGATATTATCGTTGTTGTTCCTATCATTTCAGAGTCACCTGATGCATGGTACATTTTTGTTTGAACCTCTTATTTTCAATCTTTTTTTAAAGATGTGATTCATGTATGTAGTAGATTTTTGGATTTTGTTTTCTTATCCATTCTGTTATTTCCTTTCTTTCTAATGGTTTTTCAATCTCTGTACTTCCTCTTCCTTCCTTCAAGATCATTCATTGTGGCTAACGTTGACTTCATGTATTCTTTTAACATCTAATCTGCCCAAATGTCTTTCTCTACAATATTTTCCACAAATCAGTAGTGTTGCATCAGCATTCTCTCTTCCAAGTAAGAGTCATATCTCTCTCCCCAAATGAAGCAACATACAAAATTCTTGAGGGTTGGTTGGAGACTTGTTCACACTTCTAATTGTAAATGTACTGATTTTGTTTGTGCAAATTCTTACCAGTTTTATGCAATAAAATGATCAGTTTATCTTTTATGATCTCTATCCTTTTTTGATTAATAATTATCTTCCATGCACAACTGTTAAAACATCTTTCTTTCTCTTCTTATTTATATATGATTTTACCTATCATATGTAAGTCACGTATTCATTTAGAGCTGTGGTACCTGGTTAGAAAAATTAGTCTGAACCTATTATTGCCAAACTGCTTTCCATTTTCCCAGCAAATTTTGCTAAGTAGTGAGCCCCTCTCTCAGTCGTTGGTTTCCTTGGGTTTGTCAGATGTAGTGCTGTAACTATGATGAGTTGCTTGCTGTCATCCTTAAGGTTTGGTATGTGAAAAAACAATGCAGGGAGACCTGTGGCCCACTTGCGGGGCCTGAGAATGCTTAGGAATGGTGGCCACAGCTGGGAGTGGTCCTGCAGCCCAGTGGGAGGGTCTGAGTTGATATGATGCCATGGTGGAGACTGCTGAGGAGGACATGGAGCCCACCAAGGTGGACATCACAGGGCTGCACCAGGACATGTTCTCCAAAATGGCCGCGTACCTGACAGGTAAACTGACAGCCACCAGTGAAGATTATAAACTTCCGGAAAATATGAACAAACTGATTTGCTTGAAGTATTTAGAAATGAAAGATATTGCAGTAAACATAAGTAGAAAAATAAAGCACTTAAACGAGAAATCTGCCTCACTTCAGCCTTATCTGAATCAGATCACTTTAATTGAGGAGCAAGCAGCAACTCTGGAGCAGGCAGCTTATAAGTTGGATGCATATTCAAAGAAACTAGAAACAATGTACAAGAAGTTAGAGAGGTGATGAAAGAGTTCTTTAGCACAAAGATTTAAACTAAAAGAATGTTTTGTAAGAGCTGAAATACGTGGGATGGAACTTATCACTAGGCTTCAGTTCCCAAAAGAAAGCAGTACTGCTGATCCAAGGAGAATCCCCACCCCCACCTCTGGCTGGATGTGTAACTCTGGCCACCACCATTGTTTTCCTAAACCTGTACCCCTGGAACCTCATCTTGTCATGTGCTTCCTTGTGTGCCCTGGACCAAGACTTGGAAATCAGCATCAACCTAGTCTAGAGCAGATGAAGATGAGAGGCTCTTGTCTCCTTCCTTCCTGCCTCCTCTAAGCCCCCCATTCCTCATAACCTGTTCTTCAACTTAAATAATAAATGCCAATGTAGGACCCTCAAAAAAAAACAATGCAGGACATTTCTAGAAGAGCTAAATATAAGATCTGTAAGATGTTTTTTGATTTGGAGCTAATTGGAGATTCTATTTCAAAAATCCCTTTCACATTTAAATGGAACCCAACAACAAAAGCACGTTCTTCAATTTCTCCTTATACTATCCCTTGCCCCTTATTTCCCTCAAAAATAATTGTGGTGTCATTTTGGTATCTGTCAACCTACATTTCCTTCTGATTATAAACTTCGAACCTTAATTTTGTAAGATGTATACACAATTATATTTCTCTCAAATTTCTCATTTTCTCTTGATCCAGTTTTTCCTCATCTCCCATCATCCTTTGTAAGGTATGCCTTGTCACCAAGAGATGAGACATTGAACCAGAGTCCATCCACAGAAAGGGTCATAGACTTTTGTATGAAATTATAGAGAAGGGTCCTTTTCATTATCATCACAAAGGGGTAATGTTCTTGTATTCAAATTAGAAAATCATTAGGCTACACATTGAAATCTACTCATGAGTCCAAGGTTTTGCTTTCATTCTCTCTTTGCTTCTTCTCTGGACTTATTATTGCAGCGTTTCTCAGACTGTGTTCCACAAAGCTTTTGAGCACACAATGGGAATCGAGGTTCCATAAGAAACTTTTCATTCTGGTTATTTTTCCCTCAGGAATATTAAGTATGAAATGATGTATGTATCAAACATACCATGGAAGACATTTTTTCAGCATGAAAATAAGATTACTTTACTCTAAACTGTCTCTAATTCCACTGCATTGTAGGAGCATTCCATACTTTCATTCCTCCTTGATAAACATTTCTGAATTAGAATACATTTCTGATGACAAAGGATTCCACAGTCAAAAGTATTTGGAAAATACAAGTCTGTTTCATGATTCCTGATCCATAGGCTCCCTGGCCAATTCTTTCACAAGGATTGAACTTCATTTATTACATCATGAAAAAAGACATTCCCTTTCTTATGAGGGGAAGAATTGTGTTTTATAATATACCCTCTCTTTTTGTGACCACTTCTCTAAATTTCATGTAGCTCAAGCATTTTGTAAATGAAGTAGAACAGTTTTGTCTTTATACCTTCTTTCATTTCAAACAATTCTTTGGAAGCAGAGACATACAATTTCTGTGTAGAGTAAGTAGATATGGGTCTTTTTCTCCCATCTAAAATGCAGCTCACTCACAACTTGTTACTGTCTAAGGAGAATGCTAACACTGCCACATTTCCTCATTAGTTTCGCATAAGACAGACTCCTGTGTCACAGCTGATGGAGCCTTTATGGGCCTTTTAGCCAAATGACTGATGTTTCCCTCGTTATGTCAGATCTGAGGACACTGCTGGCATCTCTCTTTATTCGCTGTCTAACACCATCAATCGAGCAGCTGCCATGCACCCATGATCAGACTGATTATTAAAATGTGCTCAGTAGCCTGCCGACACCAATTTTCTTTCATCTGAAGAGGCCAATATAAACTGTCTTGATCTGACAGTTCTGCAAAGGAATATCTAGTAGAGGAACCTATAGGTGACATCAAACCTAGTTCTTCAGGAACTGGACATGGGCCATTCAAGTAACCTTTGGTTTGTGATAGAAATAGTAAGGAGAATTAGCATAAAAATGCCATGGAGAGCACCTCTGCTAGGTTTTATCCTTAGGGAAACTGAGTCCTAGAGAGGAGAAAGATCTTGCCCAAAGCAAAGTATGTGAGCCTTTTCTTGAATTCAGTCATCAGGGTACCCTCCTCAAGCTTCATCCCACTGTGCTGGTCAAGTTGTCATTTTAGCCATAAAAGAAGCCATATTCAGAATTGATATTTTGATTCCTTTCATTATTTTGTTCTTGGATCTCTGTCATAATCAAAGTTGGACTAACTGGCCTTGAGCTCTACAGAAGACCTTTAATGATGGACAAAACCTGCTATGATGGAAGAATCATCAAAATGTACTATTTTCACTTGAATTAATCAAGTAGCATTTATTAGGTGCAGATACAAAGACTAAAGATACAAAGACAAAACTGAACGAGTCTGTGCTCTTTCATAGAACTTATGTTTTGCCTTGGGATGCCACCTGTGTATGTACAAGTATATGCAGAATAAATATAAAACAGTAAAAGGTAGTTTAGGGAGGAAATAGTGGTAAAAGCCAAGGAGTAGGTAGAGGGGAGAAATGGGAAAAGACATGTCAAAGATAATATTTGAGGTGTTGAAGGAAGTGAGGAATTCTGAAAGCTCGAGGGGGAAAGGTAAAAGGGAAAGTGTTCTAGGCAGAGGTGATAGCTGCTGAAAAGGCAGAGAGGTTGTAGACAGTGTCATATGTGAGAAACAAGAGGGCTGGTTTAGCCAAGTTACTAGGTGCTAAGTGCTAAGTTACTAAGTGCTAAGTATCTGATAAACTGATTACTGTTACAGTGGGAAAGAGCCAAATATCTACTAAGGCTGCAAAGGTGCATTTGGAATGGATTGTAAAGAGCTTTAAAAGGCAAACAAAGGAATTTGTAGTTTAGGTGGCTTGAAGTCACTGGACTTTATTGAGTAGGGGAGTGACGTGGTCATATCTGTGATTTGGGAAAATGACTTTTTCAGCTCTAGGGAGGATAGATTGGAAAGAAGAAAGACATGGAGCAGGGAAGCCAGTTAGATAGCTATTACAGTGATTTAGGCAAGGTGATAATACACTGAACTAAGACGGTGCTTGTGTGAGTTGTGACAGAGACAGTTGGAAGAGATAAGGAGAAGGTAAAACTGACAGGATTTGGTAACATTCTATTGTATATATAATGTGAGAGAAAATGAGAAGCTGAAAATAGCCCTGACATTGTGAACCAACCTGGGTTATCAAGATAGTGTATTTGAAAGAAATAGGGAGATTTGGACAAAGGGGATATTTAATGAATCTTGTTATGGACGTATTGAGTTTTAGGTGGCTGTGGGAGGGACATCCAGTTGAAAATGTCCAGTAAGTAATTGGTGATGTCAGACTGGAGAGAGACTAGGTTTAGATTTATACATCTGACACTCATCAGCATAGAGATGGTAATTGAACCCATGGGGAATGTTGAAGTCACCAGGTGAACAGAGAAAATAGAAGCAGACTCAGGACATACTCTTGGGGTATACCCACAATTAGAGAGCTTGACATGGATGAAGATCAATCACAGAAGACTGAAGAGGAGTGAACAGACAGGTTGGAGCATAACTAGGAGGACCAAGAGAAATAGTGTCATGAAAACCTGGAGAAGAGAGAGTGTCCAGGAGGGGCTGGTCAATAATATCCACTGTTTCTTAGAGGTAAAGAATGATGAGGAAGTTAAGGATTTGTTTTGTCAAATAGTAATAGTAGGTTAGTGCTGAACCATTCCCATTGGCTTTGCTCCACCTTTGTTTGGACCAATAGGCTATATTTGCTGGGTGTCAAGCTTGGGTTAAGAGGCATATTATAAGATTTTTCAATTGCTAAATGCTCGTCTGATGATAGAATCTGTGACCTGGGCCTCACTCAAACCTTATGCCACCAACTGAGATCCTAAAGAATGACAAGTCTGTGACAAACCTTGAAATAGAAGCCATTTTTTCTCCCTTTGATCTTTTTGTTCATCAGAAGTTAAATGGGGCTCCTTTTCTCCTCCCCACTCCCCCAGGCCCCCAAAACAAACAAAAACCCCTTGGATCATCTTCTGCATTGAGAAGCCAAACCTTTTTTTCTCAAATAACGTAGTCTGGAACTTCATGTTATGCAGTACTGTTTGAAATTTATCCCTAGACAGCCTCAGCAGGAGAGGTCAAGCAGCCAGTAGAGTGAGTGACTTCACCACATATTTTGGAAAACGTGCGGAAGGGGCAGATGGCATTTTATATCCTCTAGTTCAGGCATATCAGATGACTCTGTTAATCCTTCAGACCAGCAAGTTCCTGTAGTCAAAAGAAGTGGCTGGGATATTTTGCTGTACACATTTCATGGTTTTTATTATAATGGTATTTCTACATGCTGAATGAAGAGTACCCCAAATACGCCAGTTAATGAAAATTTTTGTAATTAGATTTGGCAGAGCAAATCTCAAATATGGGGAAAAGTTTGGTCAATGTATTCTTATATTAATAAATCACCCTAATTTTTAGTGTGAATGTTTTATTGTTGGTCTTTTAAAAATGTTACTTTCTCTTCCCTATTTCCTCCCCCCACCAAAACCCAAACCCAAACCAAACCCTTCTTCCTTGTAACACAGAAGAACAGTTCAACAAAATGAATTGATCCGTTGGCTGTGTCTGATAATATATACCTACTGCTGTACCTTTAATTCATCACCACCACTCCAGTAAGTGGAGCCTGCTTTGCCATGGGCCATTTGAAGTCATGAGTGTTTACTGTATTGAGCAGAGATCTGATGTTTTTCACTATTTTCCTTGACATTGTTGTGGTCATTGTGTGCATTCCTTTTTGGTTTGACTCACTTTGCTCTTCATCAGCTCATACAAGTCTTTTCATGTTTCTCTGAGTTCATCATGTCTATCATTTCAAATGGTGTGACAATATCCCATTCCATTCCCACAGGCCAGTTTCTTTAGTCATTGCTACCATAGCAGGTACCCACTTGACTCTCACTTCTTGGTTACCACAAAATGCTACCATGAATGTTCCTTCTCTGCAAGGTATTTTGACTAATGGAGCTTCACCATCAGTAGAGAGTTGCAATATGGTGAATATGTAGAATCTCAAAGGCCTAAGAATCAGAAGAAATATCATTGGCCAGCCATTCTTTCTCTAATGCTTCCATCATTCTACATTATCCAGGTTCACAGGATTCTAGCTGTAAGACTAGAAGGAACTTTCTAGTCTTTTTAGTCCAACATCCTCTTTGTATGGGTAAATAAACTGATGCCAAGAGAAGTGAGATAACTTGTGCAAAGTTAGAGTCTGTGAATAGCAGATTCAGAATTTGAACCCTGGTCTTCTGATTCTCTTTCTGATTCTCTGACTACACAACCAGTTCACTTTGGGATCACTACAATTTTGAGGAACTTCTTGCTTATATTGAGCTTATCAGGGTGTCTTAAACATCTTAGTGAAGTTTTAAGTTCAAAATGACATTAAGACTTCTGGGACAAACTGTATACTGCCTACACGTTATGCTTAGCTTCGTCCTCTAGAACCACAGAATGATGTTTCAGATATTTGAGGACAGCGATTGTATTGCCCCTAAGTTGTCTCATTATCAATCTAGTCATCTGCGTTTCCTTTAACTATTCCTTATAGAAAAGTGGCATTATATATATTTATAAATATATTGATGTGATTATTAACAATTATTACTATATTAATATATATATATTTATGTATATATTTATATCATGTATATATATATATACACATATATACATATACATATATGATCTCTTAATTGTCACATCTAATCATCTTTGCTCTGTCCTCATCTTTCTTGACCTCTCTGTAGCTTTTGACACTGTCGATGACCCTCTCTTCTATTTAGGTTTTTGTGACACTGTTCCCTCCTGGCTCTCCTCCTACCTGTCTGACTGATTCTTCTCAGTCTCCTTTGCTGGATTTTCAGGTGACATGTAATAATCATTGGTTTATACCCCCTCCCAATAGGTAAATGTTAAATAATGAATTCTCTGAAAAATACTTATGACACACTTTTTATTTTAATCTTCATTATTTTTCCCATCAATTTCTTAAGTCGATCCAACCAACAAAACCATAAATCAAGTCCTGATTTCCATGGTATAAATCTCACATGTAAAATTTAACAATTGGCTTTCACAAGCCAGGGCTCTGTCCTTAACCATCTTTTCCTCTTCCTCTGTACTATTGCAATTGGTGATCTCATCAGCTCCCATGGATTTAATTATTATCTCTGTGCTGATGGTTCTCAAATTAACTTGTTTCCCCCCTCCCCCAACCATTCTCCTGACCTTCAATTTCGCATATACAGCTGTTTAGTGGACATTTTTAATTGGATGTCTTGAGACATCTTAAATTTAAGAAGTAAACTCATTACCTATTCCCTAAAACTCTCCCCTTTTCCTAGAGGGTACTAGTACCCTCCCAGTCACCTAGTGTTGCCCTCAACTCTTTCTTCTCTCTCATCCTCCACCTACAATAATTTGCTAAGCCATGTCTTTTCCTCTCTTCACCACATTTCTCTTATATGCCCCCTTTTCCCTTCTGTACCACCCTGGTGCAGGCCACCATCACTTGACACTTGGCCTGTTGCAATAACCTTCATTCTCTCCTGCTCTGTGTTGCCAAAGTGATTGTCCTAAAACTCAGGTCTCCCTGTCTCCTACCTCTCATTCAGTCAAATTCTCTGGCTCCCTATTGCTTCCAGAATCAAATATAAAATCCTCTCTTTATACACCTTTTCACCATTCTGCATGTTTCTCATACCTTATTCAGCTTCATGTACTCTACAGTTCAGGGCCACTGGCCTCCATGCAATTATTTATATGACACTCCATCTCCAGACTTCAAACCTGTTCACTGGTTACCTCCAGCCTTTCCTGGCTCCCTTCAAGTCTCAGTTCAAATCTCACTTTCTGCAAGAAGCCTTTCCCAGGCTCCCTTAATGCTAGAGCCTTTCTTCTTTTGAAGATCACCGGTTGATGCTATCTGTTTGCAAACGTTTGCTTGTTGTCTTCTCATTGGACTGTGAACTCCTGGAGAGCAAGGATTGTCTTTTTCCTTTCTTCGTGTCTTCTGTGCTTAGTCCATTCTCTGGCATGTGGTAGATACTTAAGAAACATTAGTTTCCTGATTCATGAAGCTGGCCATAATTGGTAGAGGTGATTTCCTTACTAAGGAGTTCCCTATACCAGTGAAATCACTGGTCCAGTCCCTAACCCTAGCTTTCTGTGTATGATAGGACTTTTTATTGTTCAATTGTTTCAGTCATGTCTGACTCTTCATGACCCCATTTAGGATTTTCTTGGCAAAGGCATTGGAGTGGTTTCCCGTTTCCTTCTCCAACTCACTTGACAGATAAGGAAACTGAGGTAAACAGGGTAAAGTGACTTGCTCAGGTCACATACACAGTAAGTATCTGAGGTCAGATTTGAACTCAGTTCTTCCTGACTCCAGGCCTGGTGCTCTATCCACCACACCACCTGTCTTCCCCATGATGGAGTCAGAGCAGGTTTAGAACTCAGACTCCTTGTATTTTGTGCTCAGATGAGAACCTCA
>CM053602.1:25712002-25737299 GCA_028646575.1 Pseudocheirus occidentalis | reverse complement strand
AAAAATCATTAGAATAAATTGATCTTTAATATGATAAATAATCATTCAAAGCAAGAGTCAACATTATCTGTAGTGGAATATTGCTACCGGATTTTCCAGTAAAATCAGGTATAAAGCAAGAATGTCCATTATAAACACTATTATTTGATATTTTTATAGAAAAGCTTGTTATAACTATGAGAGAAAAAGAAATTGAGGCAAGAAACATAGGCAAAGAGGAAATGAAATTATCACTTTTTGCACGTGCTATGATAAACTACTTATCGAACAGATTAGGAACAAAAAACAAAGAAGCCAGCAAGATAGCATAGTATTTGATAAACCCAGAGAGCACAATTAGCGGACAAAGAACTGTTCAACAAATGTCAACAACTGTTCAATGGAAAAATTGGAAAGCAGTATAACAAAAAAAAATTTAGATCAGCATCCTATACAATACACCATTATAATCTCTATATGTATACATGACCTAGAAAACTTGATATCATGAATGGATCAGAGGAGCAAGAGAAGAGATATTCTCACAACTATGGATAAAGAGTTATTGATTGGGCGGCTAGGTGGCGCAGTGAATAGAGCACCGGCCCTGGAGTCAGGAGTACCTGAGTTCAAATCCGGCCTCAGACACTTAACACAAAAAACTAGCTGTGTGACCTTGGGCAAGTCACTTAACCCCAACTGCCCTCCAAAAAGCAAAAAAAAAAAAGAGTTATTGATCAAAAGAGTCATTTGAAAGAGTCATAGGAAATAATATAGTCAGTTTTCAACATAGAAAATTGAAGTTTTTGCACCAAAATAAATCAGTATTTTTAAAATAAAAAGGGGAATAGTTAATTGGGAAAAAATCTTTGAAGCATGTTTCTCTGATAAAGATCCATTATCCACAATATCTCCTCAATAGAGAAATGGTTAAAGGGTATGAAGGTCAGTTCTCCAAAGGGAAAAAAAAGTCAACAAGGATATGGAAAAAAAATTCTCCAGATCATTAATGACAAAAGAAATGCAAAGTAAATAATTCTGAATTTCGACCTTATATTGGTCAGACTAGCAAAGATGACAAAAATAGAAAATAATTATTGTAGGGATTGTGGGAGGACAGGCAAACTAATGAATTGTTGGTGTTGGTTTGAAGTGGTATGACCATTTTTGAAAGCAATTTAGAACTATGCCCAAGAGTCACTAAATTCTGCAAAACCTTTGACCCAAGCGATACCATTGTCAAGCTTATACCCCAGAGACATAGAAGAAAGAGGGAAAGGAATCTATATGTACAACAATAGCTAAGAATTTTTTTTTGTAGTAGCTAAGAATCAGTAAAGGGGTGCGAATTAATTGGGGAATGACTGAACAAATTACAGTATATGATTATAATGGGATTTCATTATGTCACAAGAGAGGATGAAAAGTAGAGATTTAGAGAAACCTGGAAAAGCCTTGTATGAATTGATGTAGCGAAGTGAACAGAGCCAGGAAAATTATTTATGCTTAATTACAACATTGTAAGGTAAAACACCCGTGAATCACTATGAGTTATGATCAATGTTACCATCAGCTAGGCTCCACAGGAGCAATGATGACACATGACACATTTCTCTCCTGTTGGCAGAGAGGTGGTAGACTAGAGGTGCAGAGTGAGCTAGATATTTTCACACATGGACCATAAGTGGATTTGTTTTGCTTGATTTTGCTAATTTATTGTAAGCGTGGGTTTTAATTTCAGGTGTGTGGGGGGGGAGTGATTGATTTGAGTGACTTCGTGGGGGTGTAGAGGGATGATGTTAACTAAGCAAAAAGAAAGTGCCTAATTTTAAAAATCAACCTATGTCTAGTAGAGATTTACAATTTTCATGTAAAATCCTCTTTTTGTGATCTTTTATGTGTAAGTGCTTATATATGTTGGCGTTTGGCAAGCTCAGAATAACAATTTTTAATTTAAAAAAGCAAACAAAAAAGAAGCCCTTGCTTTGATTGGGAAAGAAGAATAGATTTCTAGGAAAAGCTTTTGTAATGTTTTACATAGATCGCTTCAAATGTCGTGGGAGAGCCTTCTTTCCTGAGGCAAATGAACAAGGGCTACTTTTTTAGCAGCCAGTGTACATTTCCCCCCACCCCACCCCCACATTGTTTGGTCATGTTGCCAAAAGAGAAAGGAACAGGAAGCCTTGTTAGGTCTGATTCCCTGTAAAATGCCAAGGAGACACAATGTTAACACAGAAGATGAAATCTAGGGGAGTGGTACATTAACTATATGAAAGAAAATTTTTAAAAAAACTAGCAACAAAACAAACAAATCTAAAGAGGGGTATTGTGTCTGAGGATGTCATCTTATTTACAGTTTTATTTGCACATAAATTATTCTCTAGGCACAAGCATCATCTGAATTAAGGCAGGACAGGGTGCATATACATCAACATCCTAGGTAACTGTGTTTCTGATTGATAACAAAAAATGGATATAAAAACAAGTGTTGCCAATCCTAAAACTGGTGGAGGTGCCTTGGCAAAACCCTGACCTTGGTAAGGAAGACCATTTGGGCGTACTGCTTTGAGATCAGCCCTTGAAAACTGGGTGGAAAGGGAGGGCAGGAAGAGGGGGCATCTTCCTTAGAGGTTACTAAACAACCACTGTAGATGTGACAAAGCCTTCTTTTGAAGGCCCAACAATGACCACATCACAGGTTTGAAGAATGTCTTTCACTCTGGTTGCTAAATTGAAGAGGCACTTAGCAAGCTGCCCAGTGTTACTGCTGAAGAAGCATTTTTGCCTCCATTAAGGCCTGTCCACACTTTGCCTCCCCCAGTATATTAGGACCTGGAAAACAGAAGTGTGAATTCAGCCTTTCACTTATCATTGCAGTCCCCCACTTATCGCTCAGTCCTTCATTTGGAAGGCTCAAGTGGCCTTTTGTGCTGGCCATTAGCCAATTGCAGGTGCAAAATCTTGCAGGCACCCAAAGGGAGGCCTTGGTGGGAAGCATCTTTAAAAAATGGATCCCTTGTTGCAGACAGTGATGCAGGATTTGTGAGGGGATATGTGTAAAGAATATAAAATAAATTCAAATGGAAACAGATGCTCTCCTAGCAAAGAATTGCCTGATCTGGGGAAAATGAATATTAAATTGAATGCCTAAGGCTTGACCTTATTTGACAAGGCGAAAGAGACCCCTCTGCCCTAGGCTTTTTACTATAGAAAAACACAATGGGCAGTGGGGACAGAGCGATACACAAGTGAAGGAAAGCTTCACCATCTGCCCAGGAAGGATAAATGACAGTAGATCCATGGCCCTGGCATGCAGAGAAACTATCAGATGAAAGGTAGAACTTATTTCTTCAAAGTGAATTTCTAATTTCTCCGTTCCTTTAAACAGAAAGTCTAGGGTCTAAAATGCTTGGAACCTCCAGTGGAAGATTATTTTGAATCAAAGATAATGCATCTCTGAAATAACCATTACCAGCTCACGTTTCTATGGCTTTATGGTTTACAGAGAGCTTTGCTCACTACTCAAGGACATAGGAACTGCAAATTTCTTTTTCCTATTTTCTAGATAATGAAACGGACAATAATAAATAATAAAATCATGTAAGCCAATGGGGAAGTGGGATTCGACTTAGGGGGAAAAATTGATCTGTGTGCAACTTTATAGGAACACAGCTGTTGCATAAAGCAGCATGAACCTGAACTGGAATTTGGGGAGGGAGAGGTGCTCCCTCCCATCTGTAAATTTCTTTCTTCCATCATAGCTCACAGAGAGGCAGAGGAGGAAACCCAACTTCTCTTTTCAGCAGGAGCAATGTCTTAATGTTGCAGCTCAATTCAGTGATAGGAGACTAATAAATGGAGCAAGCTCAACTTTGCTCCCAGACCCTGAAGTGATTCACAGCTTGGCAGAGTGACTGCTGAGAAGGAGTCTGCTTAGTTTAATCAAATTGTAAAATCCAACCTACCTGGCAGGACTCGGAAACATCAACTTGCAGACTCTGCACAATCAAATGACTCCAACCACTGCCTCACACGACCAACTTCTGTTTTTACTCACGTCCTTTGTGGCTCTTACTCTTCTGTCAGGCAAACACACTAAAACACAAATCAGTTTTCCTGAAGCAAAGATCCTGCCTAGGATAGAGGGAAGATGAGCCCTTCTTTATTCTTCTGAGTGATTTTTCTCTCCACACCCCCGCCCCTGCCGGGCGTCCCCTTCCTTTATTCCCCAGACACAAGTCCCTTTCTTTACACTGGTTTAATTGGATAGCTATCTCTGCATTTGACACTTCTTTTGAGCAGTTCCAAATGCTCCATAGTCATTTCTTGATTATCTACAGAAAATGTTTAATCAGAGCAGTTGCCTGTCTTTGCCACCCAGGGCAGCTCTGAGTTGTCTCCTTCCACCAACGCTTGGCACACCCGAGCCTCCGTAAGAAGGCAAACTCAATTGTAGATTGCACCTCAGCCAAAAAATAAAAAGACTGCCGGTGAATGGGAAGGAAGGTAGATAGGCTGTGCGTGATTGATGCTCAAAGCCAAATGCTTGTTTTTCTTATTTCGAATTCTTGGGGTTAGCAGTTACAACAAGTATTTTGCATGTAGTAGGTGGGCAGTAAGTATTTGGTGAAATGAATGTTTTTAAAGAATCAGGAATTGTCGGACTTTGATGAGTATTTCCGAAGGTTAAAAGTTGAGTCTGAGGTGTTGAATGAACCATGACCTCTGCTTTGTTTCATAATTTTGAAAAGAAAATGACTGTGTGGGGCAGAATCAGTTCACTTATTTCCAGCTCTTTTCTATTTGTGCCGTTAGGGGCCTGTAAGGAATAAAAAGCATAATATGAAAAGAGATATATTTATTCTACTCATGAGTAAAGCGTTAGATGCTCTTGGCTTCACTGTCTGTGAATCATGATGTCTTTCCTCCCATGAAGGATAAATATGGCATTCATTCCAACCCATTTAGCCCATTATTCCTTTGTATATAAAATAGGCCCAATTAAGACATTCTTTTGTTAATTTCTGCATTCTATGTATGGCTAGAAAGAGTTTAAAAATATCCATTGCAGCAAATGTCTTTGAATGCCTCTTGCATACTGAACATACCATTCACTTCCCCCCCCCCCTTCCAATATTCACACTTAATAATGGAGTTTTTATTTTGGCATTAGAACAGGTATAGGGAGGTATCTTCCCACTAGCCCACATTCAGATCAAAGTGTCTGGAAACATCAGCTTGTTTGACAAATGCTTTCCATTTTCACCCAGATGTTTGGCACTGTATAAATCTAACTTAAGAGTATTTTTTTTAAATTTTCATGTCGATGATTCATTCACAGTTGTCAATGTATATCCCAAGAGAAGGGGTTGAAATGTTGACATTTTTCTTCATGATTAAAAAAAAAAGAAACTGCTTTATACTTCCCAACAGTAATTATGCTTAACCAAATTTCTAGTATGTGCTTAAGAAACTCCATGGAATTTCACTGTTGCATTCTGCAGTTATCTCCTTGGGTTTCTGTTCCTTTTTGCATTATTTTGGGGAGTTTGCCCTATGCTTGTCCCTTCCATAAGTGAAATGGTGAATAAAATTAACAAGGACACAGCTTTAGGAAATTCAAGACAAAAGGGAAAGATTTACAAGGACTGTACCAGGGTATTTGACTTTAATTTACTGTTATCTTATGCTTACTCCTAGTAAAATGTTTATTGTGCTCCTCTGGAAAATAAAATTGTCATTGTCCATTGTCTGTACAAACTAGCAACCCCCCCCCCCAAGATGCTGTAAGAGTTATTAGAAAGATACAATAGATCCCGAAAGGTTGCCCTGAATGACATTACAAGGCTTTCTGTTTCAAATTGTCGCTTACTGTGACAGAATGATCATACAGGGCATTTTTAACAGAAGTGAAACAGTGAGATATAAACAGTGAGATATAAATGAGGGTGGCAGATCCTTCCCCAATATACATTACTGTTTAGCTATATTACATGACTAATCCGATGGGAAGGGGAAAATCATGATTTTTAAGAATTCTGTTCCTTTTTTTAGTGTCTCTTATGCCAAATTGGATTGTAAAGTATCTATTCAATTTTCAGTGTTGTCAAAACTCAAATGACAGCACATCTTAAGTGTTATATACATTCTGAGATATTATAATTGTTATTATTATTATTATTATTATTAATTGAATGTATGGATTTAGGAGATTGACAAGTTCTGCTTTCCTGTCAGACAACTTAGTCTTTCAGGACCAGTGAGTTTAATTTTGAAAATTATATTTGCCTTTTATTTCATTCATTTAGAAATAAGAGAGCATTGAGGAGATACTAGATTGGTGGCTGCTTTTCTTTGTAGGTAATTCCTTTGGTCCCCAGTACTGGGTTTGCTCCAAAAGTCTGACTGATCTTTGGGGACCTCTCTGGACCATCCCAGACAGAGGAGATTTCTAGCCAGGAGGGGTTCTCTGCCGAAATCAAAGCCTCAGTGTAAGCCTTGGCCCTAGCTTGCCCCCTCCTCCCTAGCTCCTCATTGGTCAGCTAGCTGTGCTGGAGGTGGCTGATTGACAGCATGCAGGAATTCCCCCCAGTATAAATATAGCCTAGTGCAGTTACAGACTTCTCCAGACCCCTGGGGCTGAGGACTTTCAGTCAGGAATGTCCGCAGACTACTCAGAGGAAGGAAGGCAGTTTCCTTTCCTCCATCTTCTCCATTATAGCTTTGGAGGAGATCTCTTAGTAGACCTGTCTAAAATCTCTCAGGGTTTGGAAGGCATCCCTGGCTGGTCCACAGCCTACCCAGGACACCTGAGTTTCCCTAAGATGTTTGAGTTGCTGAACACAGCAAATGAGATAGATGACAGGTGAGTACTGAAGGGAATGTGTGTGTGTGTGTGTGTGTGTGTGTGTGTGTGTGTGTGTGTGTAGTGTCTTCAGTGCCTGCATTGTGTCTTCATGGGGAAGGACAGGGGGGCAGCAGCATCAGAAACAGTGTTTGGACAGGGGTGACTGAAATCTAAAAGTGTGCCTTAGGTACATTTTGGGAGGTTGTGTCAGTGCCCCCTGGGACCAAGCTTTATACTATTACTGTTACCAAAAAGTACAAGTAGAAGATGTGTGTGAGTGTATGTGTAAATTTAATTTCTAATGTCATTCCTCTGGTGTGGATATTAAAGATGGGTAGTGTGACCAAACACCATGGGAACAGGGAAAGGGTGGAAAAGAAACAAAGATTGAAATATTTAAAAGGTAGGTAGATAATAAGCCAGTGAGTAATTGTAGCTCTTTATTATACATATGGATATGACTTCCCAAGGTGTTCCAGAAGCAGCTGCCTGAGAAAGCTGTCTTAGTATTTCAGAGCCCACTGAAGTCTGTGCCCTGGAGAGAATTCGATGAAGGGGCAAATAAATCCATATCTAAAGTGTCAGATCTCCCATTCTCCCTTCCCCCACCTTTTCTCTGTGATTTTCCCAGCCTCCAGGGCCACTGTTTAGTACCCTCTGTATTCACTCACCAGCTGTGTAGTTTTTGAGTTGGGGATTGGATTCTTGAGATTTACCAAAACTCTATTAGTAAGAGTCACAGAGCGTTTTTGTAGAAGTGCTTAGAAATAAATCCTTTATTGGAGTGATAGTAATTGGCATCACCCCTTTGTGTTTAACTACAGAGGCCTCAAGTCATCCATACACTTTTTAATATTCTTTTTTAAAGAAACCTCCATACAACAGAAATTCCGCATAGCAGTCATAACAGTCATTTCATGGGGAGTCCAAGGACATCTGTTTTGGAAGCAGAACAAGCACCTTGTGTAAATAGAGTTGTATAAATTAGTGGATGGGGGAGGGGTTCTCTGCAGGCTAGTCTGTTGACATGTTTTTAGGCAATTCACACTGCTGTTAGGTGGCCAGCTAAGGTGGGGGAAAGGAGCTGAGTAAAGACAGCAAGAAGAGTTTGAAATGCAGGTTTCTTTGATTTGGCCAAGAAGCCCTTCCCAGCCTCCAGTCCCCCAGGTCCTAAAAGGAACGCTTGAGGTTTTGGTTATATTTTATTTTATTTTTTACCTTTTTTGATTCCTGTCATGAGTTGAGGTGAATGGGCTCACTTGAGGATTCTGGGGGTTATTGAGGGAGACAGCAATGTAAAGGACAGAGCTTTGCACTAGGGGTCTGAGTGACTCAGAGATAGCTACACCACATCTCTGAGCTTCAAAATGAGAGTAATACTAGCTATCTTTTCTCCTTCCTAAAGTTGGTAGGTGAGGGAAAAGCTTTGCGAACCTCAAAGCATTATGAAAATGTGAGTTATAATTATTGTTAGGCTAGAGGTTTGGGAGCTGGTGCCTGAGTCTTAAACTCTGAAGCTGGAATGTGGGCAGCTGGAGCTTGAGGCTGTGATTCTAGTCTTGGGATTCTAGGAAGTCCCATTCAGATTCTAAAACATTTCTGCTTAATGCCATCGTCATAGACACAGACAGAGTGATGTTTCTACTGAGAAGAAATGCTGGATAATCTCAAAACATCATACAAATATCACAATCATTAGAGCTGACATTCCTAGAGGGCTGTAAAGTGTGCACAGCACCCCCACAGAGCTGATCTCCTTTCGGCTTCACTCCAACCATCTGAGGTTGGTACCACAGGTAATATTATTTACATTTTATAGATGAAGAGACCAAGGCTTAGAGAGGAATGAAGTGACTTGTCCAGGATCACATAGCCAGTGAGTGTCAAAAATCAGCATTTGAACTCACATCTTCCTAAGTCTAAATCTAGTTTGTTGTCTACTATACTACACCGATGATTGTTTCTGAAAATAAATCCTTGTCTGTAGTGTGGGGAAGATATTATACCCATGTTTCGTTTATGGGAACTCAGGCAATGAAAAGTTCGACAGTATAAGAAGAAATCAGAAATAGCTAAGCTTAGTGCCAGTGATTTACTCCGTGTATCACTGCCTTTAGGGCTCTTCCTGGGCATTTGGTCAAACTCCAATGGCAGTCGGAGCCTTTCCTTTGCCTTCCATGAAGATTGCCTGCTCCTTTATGGACCTCAGAATAGTCTTGGGAAATTTCTTCAAGTTCTGTGCCACTCAGCCCTTGTTCCTTACTCTCAGCTTAGATCTGAAAATTCATTAGTGAGGCAGCCAGGCATAGTGTGTAGAATGCTGGACCCAGAGTCAGGAAGACCTTAGCTCAGGTCCCAGTACTTGCTATCTGTGTAACTATGGGCAAGAACCTTAGCCTTTCTATGTTATTTATTTTCCTCATCTGTAAAGTGGGGATAATTCCTGTTGTAGCTCCTTCATAAGGT
The DNA here is from genome assembly GCA_028646575.1 of Pseudocheirus occidentalis. NCBI lineage: Eukaryota > Metazoa > Chordata > Mammalia > Diprotodontia > Pseudocheiridae > Pseudocheirus > Pseudocheirus occidentalis. Next base: position 25,728,007 of record CM053602.1, on the reverse strand, counting down.
GATTGTGTCTTAACCGAGAACATTAGAGGTAAAGCACCTTACAAACCTTAAAATGTTAGTTAAATGTTCATTATTATTCATTGCAATGTTGGGCACATAGAACATGTACCACTCTCACCAGCTGCACCCCTGCGAGACAGCCCCCTTACTTCTTCTCGGCACCTCTTCCTCCTTCCTGTATGACTGGGGATGATCATGGAAGAAGTCATTGTTCTCCAATGTTCTTTTTAGAGTTAGAAGAGAAGAGGAAGCTGTGTATGTATAGGTGTGTGTGTGTATTTGTGCATTTGTGCGCTGAAGCAATGTTTATACCATTTGCCCATGGAGGCAGGCCATGACTGAATATATAGATCACCAAATGATCTGCCTGTCTCCTTGTACCTCATGGTTTTTTTATCATCCCCTCTTAATATAAACTTTTGAGCCCCACAAATTCCTACTTTGTGTCAGCAAATTAATGTACTGTTCATTGGAGACTTGGGCTCTCTAGGAAGAGAACAAAGGAGTTGGCAGAGGGAGTGAAGCTGAAAAGAGCAAGGGAGACAAACTCAAGCTCTTGGGCAAGAAATGTAGGGCTTTTTTCTGGTGTTCAGTTTCTGAATCTTCAAGTTGAGTGTGTCAGGAGATTTCATAAAGCCCTTCCTGACAACCCTCTGAAGCATGTATGGCTTCCAAGGAGGATCTTCATGGCAACTGTGAAGGTGGGCTTCCTCTATAGCTGGAACCAGTCCTGAGCAAAGTTGGTTCTGGATTTCTCTGGCCTCTTTACCTGTTCAGAACTGCCCTCCCCAAATCCTTCGTCTTATTCCAGGTAGGGGCATGAGGTGACCTGAGGAGACTGTTTTTAATTACAGAGCAGTTTATTTCCCTGTAAAAGGTCACTACTTGATAATAAGCCAAGGTGTTACCCTTTCCAGAGAGATTTACATTCCAATGGGAAGTTCTGGATGGCCTGCAAGTCTTTTGGACCCCAAAGAATGGATGTCAAATGGTCGATTTTCAGGTGTGTGAGGGGACAGTTTTGTGTAGTGGGCTCTGTCTAGCACCCCTCAAATTGTTCCATGTAGGCAGCCACCTGCTGGGTCACTGGGAGAGTATCCCAGCGTGCTTGTAATAAGCTAACCTATTAAAGTGCAAATACCTCTGAGAGTGCATAATAGAATCCTAGATGCAGAGTTGGTTTTACAAATGAGGAAGGCCCCCGGTGCAAAGAAGTGGCAAAGCAGCCTAGCACAGCCAAAAGAACAGTGGATTTCAAATCTGGCCTTTGCTCTTGTTTACCTATAGGATTTGGGGGTATGTACTCTTCAGCGAATTGAGGTAGTTATATGAGATGACCTCTGCTTCCTTCCAGCTCTGTATCTGTGATTTCTTCTGAACTTTTCTATTTTCTCTTTTGCCTAGAAATCTTTCTTGAACTTTAATTTCTTAATTCTGAAATTAAATACCAAAAAATTTACATATACATAGCAGAACACACAAAGTGTTCTATATGAAACTGAATTTTCATTTAATAATACTTTATATATATATATATGTATATATATATGTTAAATTCTATATATTACTTTCAAAACTGACCTGCTGGCCTGATGTTCATTTCACTTTTTTTGTGGTAATCATTATTGTTCCTCCTCCCAAATTGGAGAGAGAATAAAAAATTTAATAAAAATATAGCCAGGCAAAACAAACCCACATAGTAGCTATATTTGAAAATGTATTTCTGTCTCTGTACTTTGAGACAATTGTCAGGAAATTCATTATGTTCTGGGGCTTTGGTGGCAGGGTGTCTCATTGCATCCCTCAGCATACTTTCTACATTTTTTGGAAATGTTTCTTCTATAAGTTGCTTTGGTTCTGCTCATTTCACTCTGCATCTGTTTGTATTACTCAGGTTTCTCTGATATCCTTTGTCATTTCTTGGTTCACAATGATATTCCATTACATTATATGCCTTTTTTTCAGATGCTCCTCAATTCTCTAAGAGGTATCTGCTTACAGAAGTCTTAAAGGACTTAAGAATGTTTTTTTACATTTTTAAATATAAAAAAACTTTATCTAAAAATTAAAAAACATTCTTACCTTCTAGGCCATTCATATTACAAAAACAGGTTACTGGCAGGATTTATCCCTCCTGCTATAATTTGTGGGCCCCCGCCTTAGATTCTAGTTCTTTTACTATATTTTCTTCCCCCTTTTCATCTATCCTTCAAGGATAAGACATTTTTTTGCTTGTGACTATTGTCTCACCACGTTATTCCCTCTCTTCACCTTATCCACCTGCTTGTTCCCCTGTCAAGTTTGATCTATTTCTGTACCACTCTGTTTAACCTTTCTTTGTCCATTTCAGATAAGCATGAGATTCATCTCATACGCCCTGTCCATATAGCTTTCATGTTTGTATTTTTTGTTCCTCAAACACCCTAATTATGAGATGGTAAATTCTATCACCTTCTTCCTCTTTTCTATACTAATGTTTGCTTTCCTCTCTTCAAAACATTGGAAGAGTCATTCTACCCTTAGAATCTTAATAACTTCAAGACTTTAGTGTTCTGAAGGGACCCTTGTTCTTCCCTCATTAGAACATCATTCTATGTAATTCTACAGCTACTTCTAGTTACTTAACTATATTTAACTTTCTAAGCATCTTTTGTGTTTATATTGCAAATTTCCTACTCAGCTTTGGACTACTCATAAAATGTTTATAAGTCTTCTATTCAATTAAATGTCTCAATTTTTCACCTGTAAGCTTATATTCATCTTTACAGGATGTTATTCTTATTTGTAAGCCTCTCTTTTGGCTTTTGAGTTGTGTTCCAAAATCTCCTTTGGATTTTAGTAGAAGATGCTAAGTCTTGTGTGATAACACCTGTGGTTCCTTGGTACTTGAACTGTTTCTGGAAAATTGAAATTTATACTTTTTAGCCTGGAAGCTCTGGAATTTGGCTATGACATTCCTCGGATTTTTCCTTTCTGGATTCCCTTTAGGACATAATTGGCTTTTTCTGTCTTTACTTTGTCCTCTGTTTCTAATATATATCGACAGATTTCAGAATTTTTTTAAAATCATGGTTTTCGGAGAGTTAAATTATTCTTAAATTATTTCTTCCTGATCTGTTTTCCAGGTCAGTTTAAAAAATACCATCAGTATTACAATTTCTTCTATTCTTTTCAGTCATTTGAGTTTCTTCAAATATTTCCTACTTGTGGAAAAGTTGGTTTCTAGTTTTTAAGGAGCCCATTTCTTGGGGGGGGAGGTTTACCCCTTTATCTTCTAAACTACTTATCCTCCTTCCATTTCTTGCCTCTGGAGCCTTTGTCTAATTTTTAAAAGTCTCTAGGTACATTTCTTCTAGTATTCTTTGTAGTCCTTGTGGAAAATCCATTTTTCCCCTCTGTGTTTACGGTTGTTATGGAATTATATTTGCATTCATTTTTTTATGGTGGTCAGTGGTTTATTTACTGTCTGCCACTTTAGTTTCTGAATTGGAGCTTCATGCCAGGGCCAGGCTTTGCCCCTGCTATGCTTTGGAGTAAGGTAGTCAGTCCTGTTTGGTCTTGCCCTGAGTGCCCTGGGTTATTACCCTGTCTTAAACATCCCAGGGTCACCCCCTCTCTTTCCTGGAGCTTCAGGGACCTTTGTGGTATCTCAGGACAGAGTTATAGAGACCTTGACTCCTCTGAGCCTGAGCTGTCCAGAGCCAAGTTGTGTGGCACTGTGCTGACTGCTACATGGGTACTCAGGCCTGGGGCTTTCCCAGGGGGAGCTCTCTGGCCTTGCTGCCTTCCAGACATAGTGCCTTGCATGCCGAGCATGTCATTGGCAGTCTCTGGTTGTGTGGGTGCTCCTTTTCTTTGAGGGCCCACTTTCTTATTGCCTCTGTGCTTCTGGCTGAGTTTTTTTTTCTTATTGTGATGTGCAAGAAGCCACTTCATGTAGTTTCCCATTGAAGCTTAGTAGGCTGCCTCTTGTTCAGGCTACCATCTTGACAGGAAATCTGATCCTATGGTCTTATAGGAAATGATTTGCTCAGGACCACTGAGATAAGATTTGAATGTAAGTCATCGAACTCCAAACATAGTACTCTTTCTACGACTTCATCAGCCAGTGACATTGCAGTGTGAGTTATTCTAACGGCTTCTTTTAGAGGGACAAGCTATGATTGGCCAGACAGTGAGGACTCAGAGTGAGGGAATGGGGTTTGAGAAAAGTACTGAGAGAGCACGAAGAGTTAAATGAGACCAAATTGATGTGACTTCACCCTGAATCCTCTGCTCCCCAATATCTTATAGCTCTCACCAGTGATTCTAAAAGCATGATCCATGCATTACAGTGCTTCTGGCTGGTGTCTTATCCAAAATAGTGCCTGGCTTCCCCTCAATGCTAGTGTCAATCTTTGACCGGTTAGGTGGGAGCAGAGTAGAGGAGCAGTTTGAGTGACTGGTCTAGAGTGAGAAAGGGAGTAGGGGAAATCCTCATTAGAATAATGCAAATAGAAATTTGTTTTCCAGTTTTCAGATTTTCCCATCTCTCTTAAGCAGGACTTGACGTGAGGAGACATTGATTTTAGTTTTCATTCTGTCAGTAACTTGATGTTTGCAAAGTAACTGAGATGCCTAGAATTAGAAGATCCAGAGCTTGCCAGGACCCTCAAAATCGTTGAGTCTAACACCTGCATTGGATGGAAGGGTAAAACCAAGAGAGAAGTGTTTTTTTTTATACAGTAGTAACAGAACTATGATTTGAACCCGCATTCATTGTCTCCAAACTGAGTGTACTTTCCATTGAACCATGTTGTCTCCGCTCTGCCTCAATTCCCATTGCCCTTCCCTGGCTTTTAGATTTCTTCTTCCCTAAAATGCCAGGGTTAAAATAAAAGATTACAAAGGTCCCTGTATGAGCTGACATTGTAGAATTTTGCAACATTGAATATGATCTGACTTGAGGTGTTATTTTGTTTGGTAAAATATGTTTGTGCTTCGAACTCAAAGATGATAAGAAAACATTAAACAAGTAGGCTTTGTTCTCCAGGGCCTGTGCATTGAGCAGGCTTTTTATCCTTCTGTAAGCACAGCCTGTACAAGCTGTAACGATTACTGGGAGCCTGCAGCTGCCCAATCACAGACTGTCTTTGGCAACAATATTCCATTTTCTTTAGACCAGCTTGACATCTTGTAATGTCAGTGACCACTGAAATGAGTGATAAAGAGGTTTGTTTAGAAATAAAAAGGTAATATTCTTTGTTATTTAAAATTCCTATGACCATGCAAAAAAGTTCTTTATTTTTTTCTTTCTTAAAAGCTAAGTATTTTGTACTCTGCTCATTAGTTTTATCTGTTCATCTGTGCTTTCCAACAAATTTTCCTTTTTTGCATTTCATGCCACACTTTAAAATTTCTAGATATTCACTTGCAACCTAGAAAGGAATGGGATAGAAGGGGGCTTGTAGAACTTATATAGAAGTTCCTATATCCACTGATGAAAATGCTTGTGGGAGGGAGATGGTGTCAGACAAATGGGGAGGGTGACTATTTGAAAACAGTGTGTCTTAAGCCCCATAAATAGATGGGTTTTTCTCTTAGAATAAATAGGAAGGATCTTGTACTAGGAAACAGGAGACTTGGGTTCGAGTTCCGACTCAAACATATTCCTTCCCTTGGTCTCAGTTTCTCCTGTTTATAAAATGATGAGATTTGACATATCTCTGAGATCCCTTCTAGCCTTGCAAATAGGACTTTGGTTTCCTTCTCATTGCACCAATGAAGAATAAAAGAAAAAATATGTATTGAGTGTTTACTGTGTGCTAAGCATGACTAGGCTAAGTGTTGAGAGGATATAGATACGAAAAAGAAAATCTTTGCCATTAAGGAACTTAAAGTCTAATAGGAATATAGAGCATTTAGGGTAGTGGTGGCTAGGTGAGAATGTTTTGGAATGAGAAGTCATAGAGATGGTGAGGGGAACCATAAAGGGACAAGTGGCATGTCCTTTCTAGAAATAATGGCAGTGCTGATTTGATTACAGTTCCAAGAATGAGAGGGAGAGAATTCTAGAAGAGACAAAGACTAGATAGAGCCTTCAAGATATTTTTCCCCCATACTGAAAAAAGTCACAAGGAAAGCAGCTTATAAAAATTTATTTTTCTAAGCCTTGTTTTTTGAGCATTTGAAGGAATTGGTGGTTTTACTTGATACAGTAGATAGATGGATAGATAGATAGACAGATAGACAGACAGACAGACAGACACAGATAGATAGACAGACAGACACAGATAGATAGATAGATAGATAGATAGATAGATAGATAGATAGATAGATAGAGATCTCTCTCTCTCTATATATATATCACTGATGACTTTGGAAAAATGAAGACAGATGATAGGGTCATAAATTTGAGAGCCAGAAGGAGCCTTAGAGATCATGAAGTTCATGTGAGACATGAGTTAGGTGACCAGCCCAAAGTTAGCAAAGCCTGGTCTTTAACCCTTATCCTCTGATTCCAGTTACAGAACCCTGCCAGAATAGTGGGTTTTCTTTTCAAAGTCTTATTTAATACCATTACTGCTTTATTGTAGTTAATTTTGATGCAAAAATTAGACTGTAGAAAGAAATATTTTTCCCCCCTTGGGAACTTGTGAGAAGCATTTTATTATGTATCAGAATACAAGTCATAATGGCCTTTTGTTTTTCCCTTCATATTGTATCAGGCCAAGAGAGGGTCAGCAGATCTCCTTTTCTCCTGGTGAGCCTCACTCTTTCCTTTTCCTTCTCCTTTGAAAGCCCTACATCTGCTTGAACATATGGTGTCAGCTATTCATCAGCATGAGCACCTTCAGACCCTTCAGAAGAGGGTGCAGGAGTGTGCTGTCAGAGGATTGAAATTCGATGGATGCACTGTGCCTTTCATTCCTCTCAGGTGCTGGTCAACCAAGACATCTTCAAGATCAAAAAGTACATCCTGATTTTTTGAGAGTCTAGCTATGCAAGCAGTGCTCAAAGTTCTAGAGCAGTGGTTCTCAACCTTTCTAATGCCATGACCCTTTGATCCAATTCCTCATGTTGTGGTGACCCCCAACCATAAAATTATTTTTGTTGCTACTTCATAACTGTCATTTTGCTACTGTTATGAATCGTAATGTAAATATCTGATATGCAGGATGTGTTTCATCGTTACAAATTGAACATAACCCAGAGGTTGAGAACCGCTGTTCTAGAGTAAGTCTCAGAACATGACTCTTTGAGTCAGCATTTTGGAACTGCTGATTTTCCCTGAGTTTCCCCCCTGTTTTAAGCCTCTGTTCTTTGCCTTGGAAACATTTGCCCTTTCCTAAAACCTGTGCTTGATATGGGTGTATGTGTATACACACCACATAAACACAGACACATCCATAAAATAACCTAATCCTTAAATTTATTTGATTCTAGATGCATTCAACATGCATTTATTAAGCAGCAATTATGTGCCCAGAAAGGGGCAGTATGGTATGGTAGATAGAGCATTGACTTTGGAATCAGGAAAACATGGGTTCCAGACCTACACCTGTTCCATCCTGGTTTTGTGATTTGGGACATAGCATTTTACTTCTCAGTGACCTAAGCAACTCTCCTAAACTCTTAGGTTACAGATCACAAGGTCACAGCTCGGTTGAGAAAAGATTTAAAACCATAAGGGACCTCAGAGATCAGCTAGTCCAATCCTTTCATTTTACAGGTGAGGAAACTGAGGCCCAGAGGGACTTAGTGACTTGCCCAGTCACACAAGTAGTAAGTTATGGTGTAATTTGAATAAAGGTCTTTTAATTTCCAAAATCCATTATTTTTTTTCTACTGTTGAGCATTTGCATTAGTGAATCACTCCATACTGATGAATCACAGGTTTAGGGTACAAAAAAGAGGAGCACTGTGCTGGGGATATACTGACAAAAGAAAAAGAACCCAATTCTTCTCAAGGTTCCTACACTGTACTCGAAGGGGAAAAATATAGATTTTTCTGTTTTTCTTCCAGACCTGTGATTTTGTACCCATAAAGAATTGCCAGTGTAAATTCTTTCTCCACTAACATAGCCCAACCACTCATCTGAAGTTCCTCCACAGAAGCAGTTCGACAGCTCATTGGCATTTTAGAATTTTAGGGCATTTCCTGGAATGTTGCCAGGAAAATAGTTTATGGTCACCCAACCAGTTGTGATCAGGTGAGTATGCCCAGGAGTAGCCTGTCCAGCCCCTATGCGACATTGCTTCTGGGCTACACAGATTAGTGAAGAAGCAGATGTGCAGAATAAAACAAAGTGATTTCAGGAGGAAGAGAGCACTAAATCAGGGAAGACCTGCACTGTGTTTTCATTTTTTTGTTTCTTTTTCAGTGAGTGCTGGGAAGGAAGCATCTGCAATAGTCCCATATTTTGAATGAATGAAAAAACATTTCCTATTGCTATTTCACCAGTTGTTTTTGTTTTTACAGTACGAGGTCAGATCCAGTTTGATTCACTTAGAATATAATGATGGGTTTGAATTTTTCCATCCCTGGAATAAAGCTTTTCTAGATGGGATTTATGGACTAAGTATAGCTTTTAAGAAAGATGATATTGGGGTGTCTAGGTGGCACAGTGAATAGAGTACCAGCCCTGGAGTCAGGAGGACCTGAGTTCAAATCCGACCTCAGACATTTACTAGCCTTGTGACCTTGGGCGAGTCACTTAATCCCAATTGCCCTACATTACCCCCTCCAAAAAAAAGAAAAAATGATATTGTCCAGAGGTAACATAACACTGAAGGGTTCAAAATCTTTCAATTCTTTGTTATCTAACAGTCATTTATCAGTGCCTTTATTTTTTCTCATATCTCATAAGAGAGTATAATGAAGAGATGCTCTGTGCCATTATCACTGCCAAAGGAGTCCTTTCTAGTCAGAGACCGCACGGCTACATAATCTTGAGCATCTGAATGAAAACTGCTATGAAAAACTGAGTTTTCCCCTCCATGGTGCTGAACATCTGCATGTTTTAAAAATTACATTTTCAAATTTGAATCCAGATGTTTGGTATTGCACAGACTCAGCTCAGGATGAAGTTCTAACAACTCCCTGAGAGTATTGTGAATTTGGTTTTTACTTTACTGATAAAAAAGAGACTACACATGCTTGGCTTTCTCAGTCCTTTCAGTCTGATTCTTACCTACATTCTTTTCCTTGTTTTCTCTCTCCTGCCTGCTCATCAAGAGGAGTGTTGTTGATGGAGCCATCTCTGCCAGCTTCTGTTCAGTTTTCCCAGATCCAGGGGGAGCCAATCATTCTTCACTGCCTTAGTCCCTAGAGTCTACTTCCCCTGCATACTTGACATGTGGGGGAATGGGGGAGGGGTCCTGAGCTGCTCTAAAGAAGCCAAGCCTAACTTGGTGTATGAGGGAGGGCTTTATACAAAGTGAGGATTAGCATGAATTTTGAATACTAACCTTCAGGTATTTTTGCCTGTATGATCTTTAAGGCCTATCAAATTAATGTGTCTGCTGCCTGCTTAGGCAGTAGCATATCTTGAGATTAAAGTGATTTGTGGCATTATTATCTAGGAAATGACAGATAAGCCCAGTGATGATGGTGACCTTTGCCCCCCATCAAAGTTACAGGGCTAAAGGGAAGTTTCCAAGTGGACACAGCATAGGATAGCTTTCCTCAATAATAAATCCAAGTTTGGTAGTTGAATAATTTTTCTTTAAATGATACAGTTTTCTTTGGTCATTTTAATATTCAGATCATGTGAATTTTTCCATTTCTCCGGTCTTATAAATATCCATTTGCAAAATCACATCCTTCCCATCCCATTAGAAAAATGTCGTTCTTCTTAAAGGTGCTCCTTTAACCACTCAAAAGGAAAAGGTAAAATGCATTAGTTCACTCTAAGTGCCACCAACCTTTATCACCAGTGGCCTGTTTAAGGAGGGTATATTATAGGGATTAATGATAGATTCAAAGGAGTTGATGACCCATAGCAAAACCAAGGGGACATTAATCCCCTAGGATGCCCCCTGTTCCCAGGATCAATATTGTTGGTATAATCTGTATTACTTTAATGAACTAAATTGTTTTGCTGTGATTCTCGCCCAGTAATGAATCACATGCATCTTTGTTTTCTCAAAATGAAGGTTTCTCTTTTAAAGGTTAGGTAAGGAACAGGATGGAAGAAGTAGAGCCTGGGTGACTGAGCCTGATTTTCCTTTGCCATACTCTATCCATTTTATCATTTCTCTGTTGCTCCCTATTACGTAAATGTCAACAGTCAGTGCTCAACTATCTTACTACAAACTATGGCTAGGTTTTAGCAACAGGTCAGATGCCTCCTCCTTTGGGTGGGGGATGAATAGCACTCTCACATCACTTCTCTGATACCCAGTTAGTGCAGACTTAGGGAATGGAAACTGACTTAACACTTGTTTGAGTCAGGAACAGGTAGAAAAGTCAGTCCACATTACTTGAGCCTGCAGGCACATCTAAAGTGAAATTGAAAGACTTTCTGGTTCTTCACATGTTTAATATCTTGGCTTGGACTTCTAAGATGATTCCCTGAGTTGTGACTGCATGACTTCATCATAACCCAATTGGTAATTAAAAGATTTAAGCCAACCCAGGAGAGAAAGGTGGCAAAATGGATGGGAACTGTGCAGTCCCATGGCTGGGAGTTAATACTTTGTAAATAGTCACAAGACCCCTGTAGTTTCTCCAGAACCATTGACATTTTCACTGGATGGCAGCACAACTACATTGTACTGAAAAGTGAAATTTCTTCTTGGCAAAACAACTGTGGTAGGCTATTATAGGCAAGTAACTCTGGTTACCAAGAGAACTTTCCTATTGCCTCATTTTAACGATTTATGCCGTTCCATAAATTAAAAAGTTATATTTTGATAACTATCATATTAATTTGGCTATATCAAAATAAAGTAAGCATTCCATCTATTTATATGTTGGTTTTGAAAAGTATCTGCCTTTGGGAGACTTCTAAAGAACTACAGTCAGACTAACGTTAAGAGACTATGTATATGTGGGAGGTTGAGGTGGAGAGGGGGTGGTGAAGTACCTACACTTTACTCTGCAGTGCCACTGACTCACATGGTTTGAAAGCTTGGTTTAGTTGTTGATATTCAGAATCTTCGATGTGTAGTGTTTTACAATTAATACTTTAGCATATAAAATCCCATATGTGAATTTCTTAAGTTAACGTCAGGAAGTGTAATAGCTAAGAATAAGGAGAGCTGAATTGTAGTCCTACCTCCCTTACTAGGTCATGGTATGTCCTTGCGCAAGTCACTTCCTTTCTCTGGCCCTCAATTTCTTCACCTGCCAAATAATTGGATTGGACTAGAACTTCAAACATTTTCTGGTCATATAATTCTGAAATCAAAATATTATAGCAATGTTTCCCAAAGGCAGTAAAGAAGTTTCTTTTGTCTCATAAATAGCTTTATAATGCTTTCAAGTGGAAAATTATTAGTTTGTGATAATGAACTGAAATTTAGAGAAAAACACAAATATTTAGTTAATTGCATCCATCAATCTGTTATTATCATTTATTAAAAGTAAACTGTTCAGTTGAATTCAGTAAGCATTTATTAAGCACCTACTGTGTTCAGAGAATAATGCCTGGCTTTGGGGGCAATACAGAGCTGTCAGGGAGCTTATAATCTGTTAGGGAGGTATAATATATACCATTATGGGCATGCATATTAAGTGCAGCAAAAATTACATTAGGAATGCAATAGAGTACTTTTTGGTAATGTAAACATTTGAAAGTTGATTATTTACTTAAAAACCCATATATAAAAACACTGAGGAAATCATAGAAAATGTGAGAGTCAACACTAAGCTTTCACAAAAAGAGAAAAGCTAGAGAATGGTGTCACATGCAAGTAATCAGGTGGAGTGGGGAGCTGTCCAATGTTGGGCAAAAGCCCTACTGCTTGGCTTCCTCACTCTTTTCAGGGCTAAGATTTACAGCTGAATTGATGCTCCCCAATACTGTTCTCTGTCTCAGACTTTAAACTGATTTTAAAAAGTGTTCAGGGAGACAAAACAAATGTTATGTTTAAAAATATTCATGTATGATAAGAGATTTAATTATAAATGAAATTTTTAAGCAACTGCTATATGTAAGGTACTCTATAGGTGCTGAGACCAAATGAAATAACCCATGCCACCAAAATGCTTACATTCTATTTGGGGGTGGGGAGGGATACCATATGCCCACAGAGAAGCAAATAGAAAACAGTTCCCTTTGCTACCATCCTGTTTGGGGACCACCTGAGGGTAGTTGTAATGAATTTGTATTTAATTTATTAAAGCCTAAATTTGCCTCTCCTACAAAAGTAGAAAGGTTTCCAGCATGGGTCCCTGCAATGGGAAGCGTGACTGTTGTTTAAGGGTAGATCTAACCCTGCTGGAGAGAGATTGGGGATCTGTATCAGTGGAGCTAGAACCCACACCAGTGAAGTCATTGGTTCTGCAATTAGAGTCAGTTCTGTAGACCTTGTGCAAGTAACTTAACCTGTACCTCAGTTTCATTTTCTGTAAAAAAGAAGGTGGATCTCAAAGGCCTCTAAGGTTCTTTCCAATTCCCAAAATAGGATCCAATGAGCAGGACTTGAACCACCCCAGGTCTTCAACTTCCAAGCCTAGCATTGTGTTGCCTACACCCCTCCTTATCAATACTCCTCCAAACGTGTGGCTGTTAGAGTACTTTCTTTTGTGGAATTAGTGATTATTTTCTCATTGTCATTTTTTATCTTATCATTAAGGAGTCTTGGACTCAGCCCTCACAAGAGTTTTGGTTTGACTCTAATAATTTACTTATTCATCAAATGAATACTCCAATGTTCATTACTTAAGCAAAATGATATTAACATTCCTTTGATATAGAGCCAAATCTTGAAGTGGAGTTGGAACTGGTTTACATTTCTTAAATTGGTGTTTCTTTTGAAAATAATGAAAAATGTTAGAGACTTGTCTGAATGCCAATGAATGTGACCGGACTTGTTAAAGTTACATTTTAATATTTGCATGTTACATAGCAGATTATTTTCATTTAACAACAAATTAGTTGTGTAGGCTTTAAAACGGGGCACATTATGATATGTATTTACAGTATGATATGTATTCAACCCAAAGCACTTTGGGTTAACTAATGCTGAGAAATGAACACATACCAAAGCATCTGAAATAGAGATAATTGCAAAGCATGTTATAAGATCACAGGAATAACAATTGAGTACTAGAAGGGACTTTAGAGGTCATCTCAAATTACCCCCTGATGTTAGAAGACACTGAACCCCAGAGAAATGAAATCACTTACATATAGCCACACAGGGCATAAGGAGCTGAACCTGGATTCAGAGTTGGGTCTGCCCAATCCAAATCTGGTGATGTTCCATTGACCCAGGTTGCTTGTACACGAACCATGCATCTCTCTTCTGCTCACGCTCATCAAGAAGAAAATGAATGAGGTACACAACAGACTTGTGATACCATATAAGACTGAAGAAACTCTGGGTATTTAACCTATTAAAGAGAAGGCTTAAGGGATGTGATAATAGGCTGCAAGTATCTGAGGAGCTGCTTTATGGAAGAAGGTATTAGAATAGTTCTAATTGGACCATGTGTGACAGTTCATTGGTTCTAATGGAGCCAGGTATGAGAGCAGATAATGGAACTGTTCTAACTGGGAGAGGTGGGGAAGCAGATATTAGAATGATTTCAGTTGGACCATGTGTGGTAGCTGGCATTAGAACTATTCCAATAGGACCCTATGTGGTAGCAGGTAGTAGAACTATTGAAAATTGGGATATGTGTGGAAGCCAGTATTAGAACATATTACAGCAATTCAATTTGGGGCAGCCATGTATGGAAGAAGGTATTAGAACTATTCCAGGAGGACCATATGTAGATGGTTAGAACAGTTAGAACTGCTCCATTTGGGCCATGGTGCAACAAGTAGGTAATAGAATTGATTATATTTGGCCACGTGGGGAAGCAGGTATCAGAAGTATTCTGACGGGGGCATGAGAGGAAGCATATATTTGACATAATGAAATTGGTCCATGTGTGGAAGAAGGTATTGGAACATTTCCATTAGGGACATGTGTGGAAACATATATCACAACTATCACAATTATGACTTTTATAGAATAATGTATTAGAAATGTTCCAATCAAACCAAGTGAGGAAATCAGTATTGCAGCTGTCCTATTAAGGCAGTTATTATGAGTGTTCCATTTGGGTCATGTGTGGAAGCATGTATTTGGCATGTTCTTTTTGCAACACATGTAGAATCTAATATTAGAACTATGTTCTATGTAAGAAAGTAGGTTTCTTAACTGTTCTGATTGACCCTTGAGTTGAAAAACATGTTAGAATGCTTCCATTTGGGCCATATGTGGAATCGGGTATTAGAATTGTTCTTTTTCAAGTAAGTGAGAAGTCAAATATTAAAAGTGTTCTGATTAGATCATTTGAAGAACCAGGTTTTAGAACTCTTCTGATTGGGCCACCTGTTGAAGAATGTGTTAAAACTATCATAACTGGGCAGTGTATAGAACCAGGTATTAGAACTTTTCTAATTGGAAGATGCGTGGGCAAAGATATTCAAATTGTTCTGTTTTGCCACGTTTGGAATCAAGTATTAAAAATTTCCTTTTGGACCATATGAAGACAAAGGTGTTTCAAGTGTTCCATTTTGCTGTTTATAAGCAGGTATTAGAATGACTCCAATTGGGTACTTTGTGGAAGCAAGTATTAAAAACCTATTTCAGTATGTCCAGAGGCAGAAGCATATATTACACTGGTTCCATATGGGACACGTATGGAAGTAGGCATTTAAACTCTTCTGATTTTGCCATATGTTGAATCAAAAATTAGAGCTCTTCTAAATGGGCCTGTTGTGGAAGAACCTACCAAAAATGTTCCGTTTGGGCCATGTGTAAAAATCTGTATTAGAAATATTCTAATTGGCCTATGTTGGGAAGCAAGTCTTAGAACTGTTCCAGTTGTGCCAGGGATGGAAGCAGGTATTAGAACTCTTCCATTCAGGTCATACATAGAAGTCATCCTAAGTCTTTGAATTGAACCATACCATGGAAGCATGTATTAAAATAGTTCTTCTTGCAACATGTGTGGAATCTCCAATTAGAACTCTTCTAATTGGATCTTATGAGGAAGAAGGTTTTATAATGTTCTGATCAGACCATGGGTTGAGGAACATGTTGGAACTGTCCCACTTGGGCCATATGTGGAAGCAGGTATTAGGACTGTGCTGTTAGCAAGAAGTTTGGAATAAAAAATTTGAACTTTTCAAATGGGTTCACGTATGGAATATTTCAACTGGGCCATGTCAGGAAGTGGCTATTAGAACTGTTCCAGTTGCTCCAGAAATAAGAGTATTTATTAGAACAGTTTCCTTTGGGACATATAAGGAAGCATGTGTTAGAACTATTCAATTTGCTCCATGTGTAGAAGTTATTGGAAATATTCCAATTCATCCAGGTGCACAACAAGGCATTTGTGCTCTTCCAGTTCATCCAGATCTGAAACAAGGTATTAGACTTATTCTAATTGGGGAATATATAGAAGCAGGTATTAGAGCTGTTCTGATTTGGGGTCATATGGGGAATGAGGAATTAGAACTCTTTCAGTTGGGGGGGCGGAGCCAAGATGGCGGCATAGAAGCAGCAAAGCACCACAGGTCCCACACAAACATGCTAAAAAACTCATAAAATGGGACGCTAAACAGATTTTCAAGCTCCAAAACTCTCCAAAAGACAGAAAGAACATCTATTGCTACAGGCAGCGCAGCAGGCGGGGCTCTTCACAGCAGTCTGGGACTTGGGGTCGAAACCCTGGCTGGGTCAAGCCCTGGGGCATCGGGCGGGGAACCGCAGCTATAGGAGAGCTGACCAGCTGCACTGGAGGCACAATTACCACATCTATCAGGCCAGAAGAAAAAAAGGCTAAGAGAAAGGTCAGTG
>CM053602.1:25690537-25711502 GCA_028646575.1 Pseudocheirus occidentalis | reverse complement strand
TCTTTCTCATGTTGGCCAGTCAATTAATTGGTTGGTTTTTTTAGGTCTGTGAAACTCTGCTTCCAAGGGGGGAAGCTCTGTTCCAAATCGCTGGGGTTTTCCCAACTGCCGGAGCTATTAGGGGGGTGTTGCAAGTCCCCCCAGCTTTGGCTTGCTGAAAGTGCACCCCAGGACCACCACCCAAGACCACGATCTGGATTCAGGCCACTCACCACAAGAGCACTTAGCCTCGATTAATCGAGGCTCCGCTGTTCCTCGTGGCCGCCCTGGGGCCTTGCCTGGCTGCGGTGCTAGCTGCGCCTCTCCATCCTGCTCCTCACGCCTTGGCAGATGTGGGGGTGCTGGCGGCTGTAGAACCGCTGCAGGCTGGCTGCGGGGCTTGGCTCAGCTCCTTCCCACCGCCCCAGGCCTGGCCGAGGTCTCGGCTTCCGGCTGTTCCAGCCTCCGCTCCGGCGGCCCCGCTGAGCCCCTGCTGCCGAGCTGCCTTCAGCGAGAGCTGTATTCTCTGGGTTTGTGTGAGGCTGAGAGTCCTAGACTTTCCTAGATTTTGTCTGGGCTCGTATTTTCTGGGTGTTTAGGGTGTCGTTGTGGGAGCTGCGGGCCCTTGCTGCTTCTACGCCGCCATCTTGGCTCAACATCATCAATTTGTGCAAATGTGTAACATTCATGAATGGCTTTCAATGACATTATTCAGCGTTATTCATAACCACAGACTTGGGGGGTTGGAGGAGGGCAGGCTAAAAAGCAATTTCCAGCAATAGAAATGACTAGCATTTCTAGAGTACTTGTGGGTTTGAGAAATACAACCATCTGATAACAGACAAGGAAACTGAGGCTCAGAAGTAGATCCAGAGTCACAGAATTTATGGGATGATATATTTAGAGCTTGAAGGGAGCTTAGAAAGATGGGGAAATGGAGTGCCTAAGATCACATGACTAATAAATGTCAAGGCAAGACTGAACCCATATGTTTCCGTACTAGAAGCCCAGCATTCTATTCGTGATTCTATCCTTCAGAGTAAGTGCTGTTTCAGAGAATCACTACCTCAAGATTAGAATACCATCAGGGCAGAAAATTTTGCTCTCCTGCAACAACAAAAGCCACATTGCTCCTGAGTAATGAGCACAAGATGTCACTTTCCAAGCTGTCTGTTCATTTTGTGGACCTGACAGGTACTGGTGACATGCTGATAGATCACATTTAATTCTCTCATGAAAAGGAGTGAAGCACTTTGGTCTTTTGGTGTACAACCACCTTCCTTTTCCTCGGAGGGAAGACAGATAATTAAAACCCTGAAGGAAAAAAAAGAAAGAGCCAAAGAAGACTGTGTACCTGGTCTAGCATGGACGACCCTTGCTGAGGGAGGCAAGGAGGACCACGGCTGTGCTGTCCGCCCACATTTGATTGGTTCAGAGACTGTGGGCTACATTTTGCATCTGCTAATTAACTACCAAATTCCAGATGACAATCAGAAGAGCAGACTGAAGCCTATGCACGCTGATATTATCTGGTGCAAGCAAAATTGACTGCGACATTTTTCCCCTTCTCTATATAACAAAGAACAGTTAATTCTCATATCTCTGGTGAGAATGAATTGAATCTCCATAGAGTTCTGCTGCTCTTGGAAGATAACCAAACATCTACAACTTTTTTTTTTCCTTTTTTGCCCAGCATGAGGCTCTAATGAAAGCTTCACACGGTGAGCTGTAATGAGACCTGAACTACACAGTGATGAGGCTTTTCCAGGGGAGAAAGTCACTGATTTCTGACTGAAGCCACAATTCGGAATTTGAAGCACCAGCTAATTAAAACCACAGCTATGTATTTAGCCTCTTGTTATACCTACTGCAGTTTATAATTAGGAGAACCTCTTTATCTACTCAATTAAAGTTCCTACAATCCGGCAGCAGGCTGGGTTTGAACCTAGATGTGCTACTAAAACCACAGGAAAGCATGGGTATGCCCTGTGATGATCTGACACGGCATGCTTGGTTTCAAAAGGAAAAAGAAAGGCCTTAGAACCACAAAGAAATGTTCAGATCAGAAAGGAGAGTTAATAATCAGATTAGCAGGCTGACGAGAATAGGATCTGGGACTGAATCAGATGAAAAACTTGAGAGGGTGAGCAAACAAGCTCATTGGGGTTTTCCTGGCTCCAGAAAAGGATCCAACAATCACTTGTGACATCTTGTGAGATATTTGTTGACTTTTCCTTTGGAGCTGATATACTGAGATTTTTCATGGTAATGATGAACCATGATTATGAAAGCCAAGTCAACTTTCACTTTAACCAAAGATCCTCGGTTTCTCCTTTCTGATCATCATCTTTCAGTGGTATTGCTTTTAGCGAAGACGTTTTCTTCTCATGTGGGAGAGAAAGGCAGCAAGAATGCCTAGCTCTCACAGGTGGTTATTTTTGCTAATATATTATTTTGATAAAAGGCTTGAATTGGAATTTCATCATCTAAGATCTAGCATCTGAGAGAGCAAGAAGAGGCCTTAGTTATAAATTAGTCAAGCCCTCTCACTATAAAAGGGGGAAAGGAAGGCCCAGAGTGGGGACCAGACTTGCCCTAAGGTTAGTCCATTGGAGCCAGAAGTAGAATTCAATACTGAGCACCAGTCCAGAGTCAAGTTGACTTATTATCAATGACGTTGTCCATCTCTGGTGTTCTCTCTTTCATGCTTTATCCAGATCTTAGTGACCCTACTCTTTCATTATGACCTTCCACTTTAACTTATAAATAGATAAGCCTCATTTTCATTACTGGAAGTCACATGAGTATTAGCATGACAGTAAAACCAAGTGAACTCTTATTAAGCCATTATGTTAAGTTGAATTATGTTCTCTTCATTACCCCTCACTGTGGTAGCTCACCTAAAATTGCTGGTTGGTCAGCACTGACTGTCAGTCTGAAGAAATATTTGGGATCAAGTCCAGCTCCTTTAAAGGAGTCCATGTCTTCACATGAGGAAAGTGAGCCCAAGGAAGGCCACAGCAAAGTCAAGGCAAGGATTCAAGTCTCCTATTTGTCTCTTTCCTTCTCACTTGTGCCTTCTGGAATCCCTAGTTTCCTTCTAAACTCAACTCAAGCATTCACCTTCTAGAGTGCTTCTTAAACTGAGTCATGACTCTGCATGGGGTCAAAATCCACAGTTCAAGAAGCTTTGAAAGAGTCATGAGTGGGAAAAGTTTAAGAAGTCCTGTTCTAGAGGAAACCTTTCCTAGTCCCACTCATCTACAAACATCCTCTCCCACAAATTATCTTCTATTTTTTGTGAATATATATGGTATATATTTAAACATGTACATGGTATTTCTCCAGTAGAACTTAAGCTTCTCGAGGGAAGAGACTGATTCATTTTTGTCTTTGCATTCTCCATAAAAAACAGGTACATATAAATGCTTGTTGATTGATTGATTGGTTCCCACTAACATCAGGCTGTTTCCCTCAGTCTTGATTTTCTGTCCTGTAAGATTTGAAGAGTGGGAGACCAAGTGATGTCTAAGGTTCTCCCTGCCATCTCAGTCATTCCAGCAGAGCAGTCTGCTCTTTATGAATCAATCTTGATCAAGCAAGAATGTGCCTCTCAAATGCACTGTAGTGGTAAACTAGACAAAGGAGTATATTTTATTATGAAAATGCCAATAGGGAAAAGTGTTGAGAACCTAATCTATATTTTAATGCAAAGACCATTACTTTCCTTATGCAAAATGAGCAGAACCTCAAGGGACTCTTATACCATATTATATCTGGGGGAAAAGTATCTGCATTGTATACTTTATGAATTTTAATGATCATTTTTTTGCTCCACTTAATGCTGGTTATGTTACAAACCTACTTACAGAACATTAAAAAAAACCACTGATAATTTAAAATGGTATGCCTGCACAAAACCCTTTTAACTAATAAAGTAATTATGATATTAACAAGATACAACAAGGTAAACAATTCAGGCTTTTTAAATGCCAGTGGCACTAACATACCTCTATTTTAGCTGTCATCACTGGGAAAACATAAAAACACATATTTAATTTTCCCAAGAGACCAAGAGAAAATAGCCACTCACTCCATGTGGTTCAGTTGAAGTTTACAAACTACTCAATCTACCCTGGTAGAGTTTATGACTTTGCCAGAGCTGTGAATGAATCGATGCCTTCTAGACAACTGGCAAATATGTATCTTTACTGCACGTTCCAGAGCTCCAAAGTCATATTTTTTTTTCAATTTAAAGTCACCATTTGAATTTCTCTCCAGTTCTAGTCTCTAATTGGCCTCAGGCGATAAAATAGGGAATCACCTAGTTCTTTAGCAAGGCAAAATAACTCCGGAAGCAGTGTAAACATATGGTCAAAAGGGTAGAGTGTGAATTTGGAGGTAATGGACAGAGGGCATAAGGCCCTAAGTTGTAGAGACTAGGGGGTACAGTGTGATGAGGCCTAGCTCTGCATGTGGAGCTAGAAGACAATAAATGTGAACATCCCAGACTTGCTACTTCCTAGCTTACTAAACTTTCTGGGCCTTACTTTCTCCAGCTAAGAGGTAAACTGATCTCTAAGGCCTCACTTAACTATGTAACTACTATGATCCACTTCATTCATCTTTTTTTCAAGAAAATCAAAGGGAAATCCATAAAACATACTGAATATTGCAGAAATGCCTGGGAATGTAAAAACCAAAGGCAGCAAACTTTTTTTAAGATGAAAAAGGAAGGGGGTGGCTAGGTGGTGCAGTGAGTAGAGCACAGGCCCTGGAGTCAGGAGGACCTGAGTTCAAACCCAACCTGAGACACTTGACACACTTACTAGCTGTGTGACCTTGGGCAAGTCACTTAACCCCAACTGCCCTCCAAAAAAGCAAAAAACAAAACAAAAAAGAGATGAAAAAGAAAAAGAACTATGGCTTAATTTCATCAATCTGTTGACTCCCCCCTCCACTACCTCCCTTCCTTTTTTGGATGCATATGTAAGATTTCTTGGGTGTAGGAAGAAAGGAATTTCTTTCCACCAGGGCAAATCACCAGTCTATGCATTGTGTATCTGAGTTTCACAAGGTACTGACTTTGCCCAGAAACATGAAAGGCAGCACTTGAAGTCAGGTAGTCAAGCCTCTGAGGCTGTGGCCCCCCATGATACCTTGATTTATGATTCTCTCCCAAACCCAAATGGTATATAAAACCATGTACTTGTGCCCTTGTCAGTCTTCCACCTTGGCTCATCCACACATTCATTACTTTCTGCCATGAATGTTTATTATAAAACAATTTGATTTCACCTGCTTCCCCCATTAAACTCTATTCTGACATCACAGAAGCAGAGATCACATCTTATGCTTCCCTTTACAACTCTGCACATAGAACAGAATCAATACATGTGACTGAGCAAAGAAACAACAGAAAAAAACAACAACAGAAACAACAACCATTTGAAGAACCTCAGAAAATGATCAGTGATGATTTGGTATTTGTTATGACAGCTTGGGCTTAGGGAAAAACAATTCTCAGACTAACTCACAAAGTAGTCAATGATTTCTTCAGAGGGGAACCTTTTCTCATATTTAAATGACAAGACAAATAAAACTTCAGAATGAAAAAACTAATTTACAAATCAAAGAGAGCTAAGTTACAGTGAGAAATTCAACGGAGCCCTTCAATTAATTACTAGAGCACAGAGAAACAGAATCTCTGACTTGGAAATGCCCTTCTCAGAGGCTGCCTGGGCTGGTCTATGCCTGAATGACAATGCCTTCTTTAGCTGCCTTCACCAAGAGGGAGCCCAGTGCCTCCAGGAGTAGCCCACTCCACTCTTAGCTTGAACTGATGACATCAAGCCTCAATCTGGCAGTTTAGCTTCTCTAAGTGATTCCCCCTTCTACAGCACAGCCCTTCATATACCTGATTATAACTATCACATTTCCCAAATTCTTTTCTTCTCCAATTTAAACAAACTGAATTTTCTGTGGAAGTCATTTTCATAAAGCATGGTCTCCAATCCTCTCATCATCCAAGCTCCTCAACCATCTCTGAACACATACCTCATTATCAATGTCCTTACCATCACTAAACACAATACTCCAGGTGTGGCCCAATCAGGGCAGAGGACAGTGGTACCATCACCCTAATATACCAATTTAAAATGTAATATGATATCGCGTCGGTGCAATTAACTATACATAGCCCAAAATCACATTTTAAGCAAGAACAGACTAAAAATATAGCAACGTAGTGAACATCAGCACAGGACATAACCAATGATAATCATACTTCACAGTGAGAGACACTGGAGGAGGGGATGGCAATCAGGCAGTTAGGAAGATGCATGCTCAAACCCCTCCTTAGACATGAACTAGTTGAGGGGACCTAACTGTTATGAAGGTCAGTTTCTTCAAATATTAAAAAAAATTGGCTAAAAGATCACGGTACCTAGCTCATGAGCTTGTAAGAAGGTAGGCACTTTGTAAACCTCCCTGGGCTCCCTATCAGCTAGCATCATTACTACATTTAGAGAGAAGGGCTTGCGAATCTGCCTCATTTGATTCCCACTACAGTTTGGTGAGAAGATATGATTGTTACTATAGAGTGAGAGAAGTGAAAACTTCTCAGACTATGCTCTAAAATCTAGTAAGGCTTTTCATGGGAAACAGGCCGGAATTCCCCTTCCTCAGAAATCACATGATTTACAAGGACTCAGAGAGGTAGGGAGTCTCTCCTCTCCTCAGTGACACCTCAGCCAAATAAGGACAGAAGTGCTTTCTCAAATATACATTGGGTAGTCTACAGTTTGCTTGTTCGGGTACTTGACACAGATTGCCCTGCTTAGATTGTACACCTGACTTCCAGCCAACGGAAGAAAAGGGTCAGGATGGGGGTGGGGGAGAATTCTGCTTATTTCCTTTTGTAAATTGCTTCTCCTCCCTGACCATTTGTCAAGAGGGTGGCCCTTTCTGGAGATCCTAATAAACCATTCTTTTCTGCTTCCTACCTTGAGAAACCTCTGAGCATTATTTAGATAAGGATTTCTGTTGCACACAGTTTTGGGGGTGCACAATCTATTATGGCCATCTTAGAGATGAGGAAACTAAGGATAAACATACATAAGTCACAAAGCATGTGAGGGGGAAACTGAAACTTAAGCATTCTTAATTTATTATTCTGTCCAATATAAAACCCTAATTCCTCTAGACCTACACACACCAATGACAGGCATACAATTTAATGATCGATAACAACTTAATGATTAAGCTTTTACACATCACAAAATGTCAATATTTTATCATTACTGTTTTTGAAGAGATGAAATTTTGAAAAAAGCTAAGTGACAGAGAGACATTGGACCTTGAATGAGGAACACCTGAGTTCAAATCCAGCCTCAGACAGTTATTAGCTGTGTCACCCTGGACAAGTCACTTAATCTGTTGGCCTCAGTTTTCTCTGAAGTACCACCTACTTTGGAGGCAAGTCACTTAGCTTTCTAGGACACTTACCTATGAGAGGGTTGGACCAGATAGCCCCTAAAGTCTCTACCAGTTCTAGATCTATGATTCTGTGATCCTTCACTTGCAATATATACCTCTCATATATCCCCTATATCATTCCAGTCTTTGCTTGAAGACCAGTAGTGAGAGGAATTCTTTGGCGGTGTAGTTTATAAAGTCTAGACTTGGGCTCAGGCAGACCTGGGGTTCAAATTTCACCTCTGACACTTAGTTATGTTCATAGGAAAGTTATTTTACTTCTCTGAAGCTCTTTCCCCATCTGTCAAATGGAGACAATGATACTATAGGTAACCTCCTGGGGTCACTGTGAGGTTCAAAGGAGATTGTATATGCAGACTATATTGCAGACCTTAAAAAGTTAGACAGATGAGCTATTATTATGTGGATACTATATGAGGTTATAGAAATATATATATATATATATATATGTCTGTATAAGATTATTATAAGAAAATTCCATGTAAACAGAGAAGTGGTCTCCAAGTTTTGTGCATGCCCCATTTGAGCTGGGTGACCTCTCAGTGCTCCAGACTGTAAATTGCAGTTGAGCTGCTGATTTACATTGATGGTAATAATTTCTTCAACTGAGGTAGGTACATTCTACAATTATCACTCAAAAGTGGCCACTGGATGGAAAAAGATCACTTTACATCTCAATCCTAAAGAAAGACAATGCCAAGGAATGTTCAAATTTCTGAACATTTCCCACACCAGCAAGGTTATGCTTGAGATTCTGTAAGCTAGGCTTCAACAATATGTGAAGAGAGAATTATGTGAAGAGGAATTAAGAAATCTCTTTGGAGGGTAAAGAGGAGAGAAGTTGGCTTGAAGCTTAACAACAAAAACTAAGATCTTGGCAACTGGTCCTGTCACTTTCTGGCAAATAGAGAAGAAATGGAAGCAATGTCAGGTTTTATATTCTTGGGCTCAAAGATCACTGCAGATGGTGACTGAAGTCATGAAATTAGAGACACTCACTCTTTGGAAGGACAGCTATGGCAAATCTGGACAGCCTACTAAAAAGCAGAGACATCATCTTGCTGACAAAGGTCTGTATAGTCAAAGCTATGGTTTTTCAGGTAGCAAAGTATGGGGCTGTGACAGTTGGAATACCGAGCTGAACAGTTGGAAGACTGACAGCCACAGAATGGACACTTTCAAACTGTGGTGCTGGAGAAGACTTTTAAGAGTCCCTTGGACAGGAAGGAGATCAAATCCATCAATATTTAGAGAAACTAAGTGAGGCTATTCCCTGGAAGATCAAACACTAGAGTTGAAACTTAACGAGAAGATGGGACTCATTGGAAAGGACGCAAAAGGGAAGGGAGAGAACAGGGGACAAGATGGATGGTGTCATGTAAATAACGTACATGAACTTGGACAGACTTCAAGAGAGAGTGGTCCATGGGGTCACAGAATCAGACACAACTGAACGACAAAACAACAACAACAAAGGTACTATATGTATACCTATCTCCACTTTCTAGAACAGCGGTTCTCAACCTGTGGATTATGTTCAATTTGTAACAATGAAAATACATCCTGCATATCAGATATTTACATTACAATTCATAACAGCAGCAAAATTACAGTTATGAAGTACCAACGAAAATAATTTCATGGTTGGGTCACCACAACACCACCACAACAACTGTATTAAAGGGTCATGGCATTAAGAAGGTTGAGAACCACTGCTCTAGAAGAAGCTCTGGTAGCAGCTCCATCCCACTTTGTGACTGATTCACTTGTTAGAAAGTATTTCCTTCCAAGTAGCCTGCTGCCGGGCATGCCTTCACAGAAAGTATTTTGAAAAAGTATTTTGTATTACACTTAATTCAAAGCAATGCAATTGGAAACAGACATTACAGTTGAACCACTTACTAGGATAAAACTTTCACTTCTCAGAAGCTCAGAGTGAATGAGAAAGCAAAAATAAAATATAAAGCCAAAGACAATGGAGGTTTTCTAGCTCACAAAAAGCTTTGTATTTAACAACTTTTCCCTCTAGGCAAATGCTTATACCCTATAGCCAGGAAGTCTCCCCTTTTCTCACAATCAAACCTCTGTCTGGTTAGTAGAATGCAATCTCACTGGGGGCAGGGACTGCCTCGCCTTTACCTTTGTATTCCTAAGGCCCAGAGTGCCCAACACATAGGAGATTAATATAGTCTAGCTAGTTAATTCATTGAGGTCTCCTTCTCAATATTCAGAGAAGGGAGAGGTTCTCTCAAGGATCAAATATCCTAGCCCCACTCTTGGTGACCTGATTTTTCTTCCTCACTGATATCCCATATTTGCAACTCTGCTTACCTCCCCAGCCCGACACAGCTTGGAAGTTCCTTCTTGGCCTTGACAGGCTTCCAGAGCTCTAAAGAGCCATTCCATTCTGAGGCAAAGTAGACAGAGCCAAGTTTTGAGTCTTGCCTACAATTCATACTAGCTGGTTGACTGTGGGCTAGTAGTCACTTTATCCCTCAATGTCCCGAGCTATCCTCTAAGATTAACAAACCAGTTGTAGATCAGCATCGATGACAAGAGTTTGACATCCGGAGCTCATGACACAGGTGAAATCACAGGCTCAGACCCATCACCAAGAAAAGGAAGGGAAAAACATGTTGGCTGCTATGGCATGCTAAGTGGTAAAGAAACAAAAACATTAACAAAAACAAAGGCTCTTGCCTTCAAAGAAACCATATTCTATAGGGAGAAATAAAACAGTACACAATAAATAAAGAGTAATTTAAGGAAGAAGAAAGTCTTAATAATTTGGGAGTAGGAGTGGGAAACAAATAAGAGGGGAACAAGGAAGGGACCAGTGGCAGCTGAGTTGAGCCTTAGAGCTGTTGGGGGTAACTCAGGTTCTTGGCTTAGATTCTAGAGTACTCATTTCTCTAAATATTCACCCCTACCAGCAGCAGGCCCCATGGCCACAGGTTCCTTTCTGTTGTCTGTGACAGGAAGCTGCCAGCCTGAGTCTGAGGGGGCCTCCTGCTGGGTCTACTCCCACTCTGCCCAGTACCCTGGTCACCCAAAGCCCCTGATGATGATGTAATTTACCGGGTCTTCAAGATTACTTCATTTTTCACTTCTATGTGGCTTTGTCCTTGTTTCCTAGTTTGTATAGAAGCAAAAGACTCCTCTTTCCTGAGACATTTGCTCCAGTATACAGAACCAGTTCGTTGTTTTCTCCAAGATTCTTGTATTTTGTAGGCTAGGGTTTTAGTTTTATTAGTGTTTGGTTTTCTTTCCTTACTAACACACTGACTCTTAGGTTTCTCTTCTTCTCCACCCTTTTTCTTATCCATTTCTGCCTCCACTCCTCTCCAGAGGAGAAGAGAAAAGTGAACATTCAGTGAGACTATGACATCAGGGGAAAGTCACCCTGGCACCAATCAGGCCACCCTATTGGTCAAAGTGAAATGATGTCAGAATGGGTCAAAAGAACCCTGGCACATAACGGAGTAAACGGTTACCTGCTGCCATAACAAACTGACCACTTGTCATCAGACCTGTTTAAAGGAGAAGAAAGACATTCTGAGGACTTGTTCAAAATAGTAATCTGGAAATGTGAAATAGTTTCCTAGTATCATATATGCTCTAAATCACTAATTACCTTGTTGAAGGGCAGCATAGGTGTATACACTCAGGGTACTGATCACAGGGTATTGTGAAGGACTTTCTGGCTAGCATCTCCTGATAAGGTGACATGAGATTTTCAAAATTAGAGCTAGCCTGCCTTAGTCACATGAACTTTTTAAATATGGGAAATGAAGCAAGAAAACCAAAGAGAGAAAAGATCACTCTAGTACCCACATCCTTACTCAAAGCCCCATCAGTTTGACGGTCCCTACCTCCACACCTCCATACACTGGAGACTGATTTATATGTAGGGGGTGGGAGGCAGAGAGGGAGAAGGTAAGTCTGGACTTAGCATTTCATTAGAACGAGGAACTTTTGCTACGGAAAATTCTCTACCTATTTAGATAGGTAACTCAACTATGAGTTCTCAGCTTAGTGAGTTGACTGGGGACAATGAGAGGTTAAGTAACTTACCCATAGTCTCACAGTATCAGACATAGAGCTGACTGGAAGGAAGGACCTTTCTCTACTACCCCATACTGCTTCCTCTACATATTTATTACCCTGACTTTTTAGGAAGGTAAAAAGAACTTTCATTAAGAAGTTCAGACAAATTTTTAAATGTCTACAAATCCACAAACGCTAATGTCAACCTTATGTTCCTTTTCTGCTGGATAGGACATTCTCATTTTTTCCTAATCAAAATTCAGTATTAATAGAGCACTCAATACAAGCGACAACTCAAAGAGGCCATAGGGACAAAATCCAGTCCAACCAAGGCCTTCTGAATCTCAGTCTGTGGTTTGTTCTATCAGACCCCATTGCTATCTCCATCATGCACAATACCATATTAAGAAACAAAACTGAACACACAATTACAGACCTTTTAAAATTCAGCCAACTCACTTGAGCCATACTGGAGGGGACATATTTGGCCAGAGTTGTCATCATCATCATCATCATCATTGATAGCCACAAGCAGTTACTGAATTATTCAACTAGCTATGTGTTCCTCTCTGTCTGTTAGTTTACAAATGTATTATTCCTTGTTTGAGAGCATTATTTTAGCCTGAGCTCAGTGACATATGCTGGAAAAGATTATATATTCAACACTCAAGCTAGTTCAAGATGGTCACTGAGCAACAGCTACTAAATAGGATTCATTGGAACAAGTTTGTTTTCAAATGAATAAGATGAAATGCCAGAACCTTGAGAATTTCCACCAATTGCTTCTGGAACTTAAGGTCAACCTAATCTAAGTCTCTGGGGATGGGGAGGGGAGGGGAGGGGAGAGGAGGTAGGGGTAGCATCTTCTCAGATCTCTTCCCAGCTATCCAGGTGCTTAAATAGTTCTTTTTTTTTAGTTTGGGATTTGTAAATAAGAGTACGTAACAGAAGAACTTCCATTACCCAGATGTTATCATTTGGGAAGAACAAGGCCTCTTACAACTCAAAATGGATAGCCTACATAATTCTAGGGACAGTAAGTACATACAGATTAGACAATGCTTCAGAGATGAGCCCCTGCTGTCTCTTAGACCACTCAATCTGTTCATTTAGCTCAGTGATCAAAACTAGGTTTGAAATAACACAATTTAGTCAGTTCTGCTTCAGTGATGTCACCGAGGGGAACATAAGGAATTCCACTCAGGTAGGTAACAGATGTATATCATTCATCAAGTAATAGAAATGACCTCACTCAAAAGAAGCTTGGTGAACATGACTACACAGAAACAACAACAAATTAAGGAGTTTTAGACTTATTTATTAATATTATAACTAAATCATTACATAATTATTAATATCACAATGAATATATAATTGTTAATATTATAATTAAACGTTATAATAATCAGCAATTCAGGCCATTCCCTCATGAGCAGAAAGTTCCACTTGCCAGAAAGACCTTTGAGTAAGTTGTAAGTGATGCATTCAGATGGTCTCATTCACTTATGAAATGACTAAGGATCCTGCCATGACCGTTTAAGAACTAAAGTAAAAGAACAAATTGTGTGAATTTGTCCAACTTTTCTGGAAATCCATTTGGAATAATTCTAAGATACTGACTAAAATGTCCGTACCTTTTGACTTAGAGATCCCATGACAAGGCATCAACATGAAAGAAGCCAAAGAAACAATGGATATTAACCGAGTAGAAATGGGTTAAACAAACTGATACGTGAATATCAGCGGGCTGTAAGAAACAGTGAATATGACAGACACAAAGAAGAATGGGAAAATTTGTACAAACCAAAGAAAGTCAAGCAAGCTAAATCAGTAGAACAATACACATGGAAACAATGCAGATGCAAAGCACAACAACCCAAATTGAAATTGACTGCTGTATGATTGCAATGACCAAGTTTGGTCCCTGAAAGGGGATGGGAAAATTTTAACAGCAACATGCACAGTTGTTATAGCCTTTTTAGGACCCGTTTATCCATGCCTTCCTCTTAGAGCCTTTCCTACTACTCCTTAACCTCCATTGCCAAGGTTGATGGCTAAGTGCTACACATTCCACATCTCAAATCTGTCCCCTTTTCTCCAACACCCAAGGTCACCACCATAATTCAGGCTCCCAATTAGTTTGGCTCTTGCCCCTCTGAGATATTTTCCACGCAACTGCAAAAATATTCTTCCTATTTTACAAGTCTGGCCATTTCATTCCCCTGTTCAAAGTGCTTCTGGTAGTTTTCTACCTCTTAGATAAAAGATAAACTCCTCAGTTTGGCATTAAAAGACTCTACAATCTGGCTCCAGTCTACTTTTCCAAACTTTTTACCACAGTACGTTTCCCTTCCCCTTCCCCTTCCCTTCTACTCAATCTATGGTTCCAATAAAAACAAAGCTTATTCCTCAAACTTACCCTGTACTAGTCTGCCTCCACAGACTCATACAAACTACTCTGTAGCTCTACATGCCTGGAAATGGCACACATTCCTCATCTTTGCTGAAATTCTCTTTTTTTCCTTCTAGGTTCACTAAGGTGTCACCTCCCCCATAACTTCTTCCCCAGTTCCCCCTACTTTAAGACATCTCTCCCTCCTTGAAATTCCCCAGAGTACTTTGGATACCTCCTTTCCCCTCATCACCCTCTACTTTGCATTATATTTATTTTTATATCTGTGTACATCCCTGCTCTTGGCCCACTCGATTATAGTTTCCTTAAAGGCCGTGACAAACTTCTAATCTTTCTCTCCCTAGTACCTACCATAATACTTTGTACCTACTTCAATATTTGAATGATCTCTCCTTGATCACATGGTGAGACTAAGTTTTTACTCTCCTAAACACAGACTTTAATCAAAGGCCATAAAAAGCACTCTTTGAGAGTGGCTACGATGTAAAAACATGCACTTCTGCAACCAACACCCAGCAATGATCCAACTTTTTCACACCTTGTTAGTCTGGTCCTAGGACCACAAGATCCAGACCTCTCCAGCTTAGCAGGACCAGACAGAGGTTGCCCTCAGCTGGCACAGCCTCTAAGAGCTCACAGTTACCTCAGACCCATAATAAGCCATTAGAGTGTGATGACAAATATTCATTGAATTATTTTTATGTCCCTATTGTCCACAACAAGGCAAAAGGTTGAATGTTTTGCTCTCATCTAGCCAGGTAATGTGTCATATACATACAAAACATTCCCATTGACATAAATCCTTTAAAAAAGGTCCACTTTTATTACATTTGGTGAAAAGGACCTCAAATCCAATATCCAACTAGGTTAACGGTATTGAACTAGTAATCCCTGTCAAATGTTCCTCTATGAATAAACTTCATTGGCATACATGTGAAATTCACTGCTATGTCTTGGCCTTCCATGATGCGTTACACAAATAAGCCCATGTGTTTATATGTATCCAGTGACACTCAACTTTGGCATAAAGCAAATTTAACTTGGAGAATCAGGACAGCCTTCCAGTGAGAAATGTCTCCAGTATTTACTGAATACCACTTATATGCCTAGCATGAAGGCCTCAACACAAACTGTTCTTGCTTTGATGAAGGTATCAGACTCTCTGTGGAAATCTATTTTTTACTTCTTTGACCTTCCCCAAAGGTAATCTTTTGCAGAAACTGCTTTTAATTCAGTTCTCTAATGGGCTGTTTCTGTAGCTCTGTCCTGATGTGACCAAGTTTAAGAATTAGAGCCACGGGGCACTGTTAGTCATATGCTTTCGGCCAAGAGTTTTCTATCAAGCACAACACTTGTGAGATAGATAGATAGATAGATAGATAGATAGATAGATAGATAGATAGATAGATATGGATGTGGATGTGGATGTGGATGTGGATGTGGATGTGGATGTGGATGTGGATGTGGATGTGGATGTGGATGTGGATGTAGATGTAGATGTAGATGTAGATATAGATATAGATATAGATATTTCCAACTGGAACTATACTATAATTCTTAAAATGTGTTTACAAAATGCTTCAGGCGTTTCAGAATCTTTTGGAACCACTCATCTAAGGTGCTCATGTTGGCATCATGATGTAATCTATGCCATCTCTAAAGACCACCCTACACTCACTGATGTTACTCTTTAGCCCTTTCATCTGCCTTTCAGATCTGCTCATGTTAGAGGGCTCAAATTGTAAGACCAGATGTTTATTTGGGCTGATAACTTACTTGTAAAATGAAGAAGTCATGATGAGTCAGTATGTCAGGGTACCCAAGTATAAGATCATGATCTATGGGTACAAATTGAAAGCTTATCTGGTAGATCTTTTGGTTGGGGACCACTGTAGAGGCAACAGGCAAAGGCTGGCTTTGAAATCAGTAAGACCTGGTCTAAAAATTCTGCTTCCAATATTTATCAGCTGGGTGACCATTGACAAGTCACATCCCCTCTGAACATAAATTTCTTCATCTTTAAAATGAGGATAATAATAATTAGAATATTTACTTTAGGTTGGTCATGAAGTTTTAATGATATAAGACAGGTAAAGCACGGTGTAAACTATACAGTGCCAGATGACTGTCAGATATTGTTATTCTCAGAGAATTAGAGAATCTCGCATGTGAACAGGATGTCAGTATCAAGCTAGTCCAACCCATGACTCAACAGGAATCCTCTATACAACATGCATGACAAGTGGTCATCCCCAGTTTGCAAGAAAACCATCAGTATTAGGACAATCAAGTTTTGCTTTTTCCACCACAGACTCACCACCCAGTGAGAAATAGAGTATAGACACATGCATAGACCTCACAGTCAACCATCTGCCCTTGTGTTGAGCTCAATGCTTTGGGGAGATGTTAAGTAGCTCTCACTCAAAAAATGGAAGGAAAGAGCATTCCCAGTTTTGCCCTGAAAGTGAAATGATTTTTTTTTATTCATCCCCAGCCAGGCTGGCTTACAATAATGACTTTATTTTAACGTATTTAATTACAGACGGTAAAACAGCTTGGGTGGGGAGGCGAGGGCTCTGGGTGGGCCTGGTTCTCAGACCTTCCCTGGGGTGCCCTTGGTGGATTGGGGGCAAAGAACCTCTGAGCCCCAACCCCTCCCCGGGCCTATTGCTTCCGTGATGGCTTGGAAAAGGGGCAGAACCATGCAAACGAAGGGGGTTTGAGCAGCTCCCCTGGCCCCGCCCTTTCTCCCTCCCCCAATTCTTACCTCCTCCTCCTCCCAGAATGCCTATCATGCTGGGGATGCAGACTTCTTGAACCAAAGTGGGGTAATAAATACAAAGTTTACAAAGTAAAAGCAGGTGGAACTCCTCTGGTCTTCAGCTTCTGGGCCAGGCCAGCCTCCCAGCTAGAAGCTGGGGCTGGGTCGGAACAGGGCTTCTGGGGAACCTCAGCCCAGGCCCCTGCCATCCCTCTCACATCATACCCAGCTGCAGCAATGTGTTGGCATAGGCCACGCTTGACATTGGGATGAGGCATTGCTGTGAACTGGTGGAACTGGGGCCACAGGTCTGAACCAAGGAGGTGGATGTAAGAGGCTTTGTTATCCATCTGATCGCAGTAGTTGGGGGCGCAGAGGACAGTGACATATTTGCCATCATGGGCCACCAAATAGCCCTCAGGCTTTACCTCGTGGCTGTGGATGATGTGATCCAGCCTGCTGTCCTCAAGAAAGGCCTTGGTGACACCCTATCCAAACTGGCAGCTCCTGCCTCACTTGCTGACCAAGTGCCCATTCTGGGGCTGTGGATCTGACCAGAGTAAATCATACATTGGGCCAGAGTGTGGGGGCTGCCAATTCCACTCTGTTTTCTGGATGTCATCAAGTGTGACCCCATCCTCACTGAAGAGCCCCCCATGCATGATCAGCACCTTTCTGTTGATATACTGGGCCAGGGGTAGCCATTCAAATAGGCCACTGAATAGCTCAAACATCTGTTCTGTGTATTTGGCCTTCACCTCCCCCTCAAAGCCATAGATTTGGTTCGTACTGTATGCCTTGTGGTTCCCTCGGAGGAGGTGGAAGTATAAGGGATAAAGCATCTTGAAGCCATTGAGAATCACTTCTACAGAGAAGGAGTCTCGGTCTACAAAGTCTCCATTAAATATGTAGGTGTTGGTCTCAGAAGGCAGGCCATTGAGCTCAAATATGTTAAGCAACTCATAGAACTGGCTATGAGTGTCCCGCAGACTGTCTCTTCTCTGTCTCTTTGAGCATTGTCTCCACCAGCGTGGAGGATCTCCTTCACCCGCACCAAAATCTGGTAGGCACACTTCTGACGGAGCTTTTTCTGATCTTGTTACCACTGCATGAGCTCCCACATGAAGGTCAGGGTCACTTTGCTGTTCTCTAGCTTGGGGCCACTGTACTTATCCTTGATGGTCGTGTTCTCAGTAGTTAAGGAGTCCACAACTGAATGCTCGTCCTCGGCAATAGCTCACTCAAATGCCTTCAGCCTCACAATCTTGTTGCACTCCAGGTACTTCAGTTTGGCGTCCTTGTCACTGGGCTTGAGGTTCAACACCGTCTCATAGTTCCTAAGAGCAGCCTTGAACTTGACCAAGACCATGTTGTTGGTGGCCCGCGGTAGTAGCCCTTGATGTACTTTTTGGCCAGTTCCACAGCACCGGTGGAGTCCGCCAGGGCATAGACATAGCACTCTGGCCAGAGGTAGGCCAAGCTGCAGTTGCCGTACTAGATGGTGTTGTTGGAGTTCAGCTGGATGGCTTGACTGTAGAAGTTGATTGCGTTTTCACTGCCCTTGCCTTTAAAATACTCATTAGCTTTGCATCTTGAGCTCTTCGGGTCTACTTCAGGGAGTTGGGGGGGAAGGGGTAGAAGGCTCACAGCCAGGCTGTTGGCCCTCTGCCACCCCCATGCAACAAAACGCACCAGGCAACGGTAGCTGGGAACTGTCACAAAACACCTGGCCGCCCCTTTTCTCCCTCTTCCTTTTCTGCCCTTGACCTCCATGAAGTGTTTCCTCATCACAGAACTGACCACTAATTATTGTTTTTACTGTTATTATCACAGAGGCAAGGTAGCCTAGTGGAGTCAGAGATGGCCTCAGTCAGGGTTTAAGTCCTGCTACTGAGGCATCCATCCTGTCTGTGTAACTGAGCAAGAAGGAATTTTCCCCTGCTTCTCAGTCCAATACTCTACATTCAATATTAGATTTTTTTCAACATAGCGGTTAGTTTGCTAAACTATTTTTTTTCTTTTTTGTTACAAAATATTGTTCTCTGGGAGGGGGAAAGAGGGACACTGGCAAATGTCAGTGGTAAAAAACAAAAGATATCAATACAAGTTGTTTTAAAATAAATGTAATATTTAGCGTTCACCAGGGACAAGTAGACTGGAGGCTTTAAGCGTAAATCTCAAGGATACATAGAACCAATGAATGAAGTTGAGATCTATAAACACCTTGACCTCTTCCAGTCAAGATTCATAAAGCATAAAGCTATCAAGAAGGCTAAATAGTTCAATACAGTAAGGGACTTGCTGGCATTCTGAAATCAAAACTGAATGGGAAGTACATACTTAAAACAGTTCACATCCAGTCAGTAGCAGTTTGAACATCCACTTTCACATTTGTAAAATTGGCTGCACCAGATATGAAATGGGCCTTAACAACAACACACAACAACATAATATTAACAACATGAACACTTCTATGATAATAAGAAAGAGGAAGACTGATAAACATTTTTAGAGCATGACACTCTAGGTCTCTTGAGACCTAGGTCAAAAATCTGTACAAAGAATTTTGTAATAACAAGACAGCACTTGATCAAGCAATAATAATTAAAATTAGACTTTGCCATTTAGTTTGCCGAATGCAAATGAAGGTGATTTTCGTCTAAATGGAGGCTATATAATAGCTAAGATTGAAGCATAGCACGAAGAGGCCCTCTATGGGTGACATCTACATGACCTCAGACAACTATATACACTGACAAAAGAAACATCAAATAAATGAATGAGCCATGCAGATGTGTTTCTGGAATAGATTGGTTTATGATAGCAATTCAGGAAAGGGGCAGTATCACCAATAATTACAGCGTGTATTCTTTAAAGAGCTTGGGTTTAGCGTCACAACAGATCACACAAGAAAATGGTGGACACAGTAGAACATGTTACAGAAAGCTGTCAAAATGTAGCAACTAAAGAATATCAAGCAAGATATGATCTGGATAACTAGAATTAAATCTCAGAAACTCCATCTTTCATGGACTCCCATCAAATCCCCATGATACAAATACAGATCTCAAAATATCCTGAAGAACTCAACCAATAAATTCTACTACACCCATATTATCACATACCACTATACAACATACATGGGAAAGATTTCCTGAAGAAGGTGGGGCCTTTCATTGGGACTTATAAGGAGACAGGGAAGCCAGCAGTGTGAGATGAGAAAATGCCTGAAGCTGAGGGACAGAGTATCTTATTCATGGAAGAGCAATAAGGCTGGTGTCACAGGACAGAAGAGAATGTTGAGAGAGGTAAGGTGAAAGAACAATGGGAAAGTATATGGCAAGTAGGTTATGAAAAGTTTTGAATGCTAAAGGATTTAGTATTCGATCTGGAAGTGATAGGGAATATTGGAGTCATTTGTGTAGGGATGGGGGATTGCCCTGATTGGATCTGTACTTTAGGAAAATCCCATTGATGGCTGAACGGAGGATGGATTTGGAGTGGAATGAAACCTGAGGCATGTGGACCCAGGCGGACCTACCTGCACACTATTACACTAGTCCAGTCATGAGGCGAAGAGAGCCTGCTCCAGAGGGGTGGAAGTATTAGATGAGAGAAGGGGGCATAATCAAGAGATGTTGCAGTGGTAAAAATCAACAGGCCTTGAACAGATGGGATATGAAGGATGAGAGGTAGTCAGGAATCAAGAATTATGCCTAGGGTTGCAAGCCTGGGAGGGGCAGGGGGAGAGGAAGGTGGCGTTCTCAATAATAAGAGTAAAATAAAAGCAAAGAATGAGAGATCCTTGTTTTCCTTCTACTAAGGATGCTTTTAGTAGCCTACTGATAATGAGTTTCTATCCTAATATAAACTTTATTCACTTGCAAAAATCGGTTAATTATTTTATCCACACTGCCATAGTCTGTAGAACACTGACTATCATGGGATAATAATAGGATAGTGACTTGTCCAAGGACAACTTCTATTTGAACACTATAGAAAAAAATATGGAGAATGAAATCACTAATTTTGATAGACTTTTAAGGTTTGCAAAACCCTTCACACATATGGTCTCATTTTATCACTACATCAATCTTGTGAAGTAGACACATTACTCCTTTGAGGGTGTAATGTTAATGAAATCAGAAGATCTTCCATGCCCCTTTCTATTGGCACCTACTAAAGGCACTTAGCACCTCAAAGGCTTAGTTCCTTACTTCCAGTTAACTCCTTGGGAGTAATCACAGCTGGAGTTGAGAGGAGAGTGG
>CM053602.1:25646781-25690037 GCA_028646575.1 Pseudocheirus occidentalis | reverse complement strand
GGGAGAAAATGTGTAATTCAAAAACTGTAATGAAAATGAATAATGTAAACAAGAAAACAAAAACTAAACTAAAAAAAAAGCAAATTGATGATGTTACTCCCTACTTTAGTGGTTCCCTACCTGTCCCTTCCATGGGTGGGAGTGTATGGGAGTAAAATGCCTAGAAACTGGACCACTGGCACTTGGTGTTTCTTCTCAGAGGTTTCAAAACTGTACTTGATGATAATGGTCAAGCCCCCGCGTGAGAGATTTGCTTTTAAGTAGGTCAGTAGGATCCAGTATCTAGACTTGAGATGAACTCTGATTGCCAGTCATACTTAGGGCTCCTTCCCACCAGGGTGGAAGGCCTTCCCGCCTATCTCTGGCATCATTCCTCTCATGAATCTTACTATGCGTGTTCGTTGGAAGTCACAGTAAATCTGGCCATTTTATTCCCTGAGGACAAAATGAAGGATTATTTTTTACAGAAGATGAGGCTTTTTGAGTCATTTTTATGACCATATAAAAGGAAATAAATACACACAAATACAGAGGAGTGGATAAGGAGAGACAAGGGGAGCTTCACAGGGTCAGGGAGTAACTGTTAATGACCATATTAATGACAACAATAATAGTTTGCATAGCACTTTATGTATTTTATCTCTTTTGATCCTTCCCATACACCTTGTGAAGTAGATGCTAGTACTGTCCCATTTTACAGATGAGGAAACAGAGTCAAAGAGAGGGTCACATAGCTAGTAAGTATCATTACATAGACTCACTCCAAGAGTATATATGACTATGTATGGCACCAGAGACTCAGCAAAAGACCTGGACTTGAGAAATTATTTTGATTAACATGACAAATTAAGAAAAGGTCAACAGAAAAGAGACCCTGTAGTTCAAATATCATTATTACAGAATGTCATTGAGATGAAAATATTTCTAGTAAAATTAGTTCCTCAGGGACATACATCCCTACATCATTTAACATTCCTTACAATAAAACCTTCACAAAGTGTAAGCAAAACCATCTGACATAGTAAATACTTTGTATAGAATATGACATCTCCCACATCAATTCATTTCCGTTGAATTCCGTAGGGAATTCTGTACGTAGATTCAACGTAGTACATGTGTACGAGGTGCTGGGAAGACATCCATGCACATAGATAAGCAAATACAAAATAAACAGCAACAGTTTTAGGGGGAACAGCAAGGCCCTGGGTTAGTTGGTGTCCCTTACCTGGGGGCTCCTTATCTCTCTCTTGAAATGAGGACGGTATGATTCTTTATCTGTTCTCAATGACCATTGCTCCCATCATTTGGCTTTTTGTTTGTGCTAAGGTTAAACCTCAGAGCCAAACCCTGGCCAAAAAAAGTGCCTCCCTTACTTGATAACTAGCTTAAGGATTTCAAATATCATGATCTAGTTGAAATGAACTTTCTCATTGAAAGAAAAATAATAAAAAAAAAACAGTAGCAGTTATATTTTTAACCAGCTAAAGCTTTCTCCACCTGTATAACCAGAACACTTAAATTTATCGTCAAAGGCTTTTTTGCTCTTCTTCCAGTAGAAAATCCTTAAATCCAAGGAGGGGCCAAGAAATATTCAGGCTTTAGAAAACTATTGTCCCTTAAGAGCATTTGAGTCTTTTAAATAATAGGAATATTCTCTTCCATGTTAATAGTTGTTACTTCTAAGCCAAAACCATGGCTTTTCCCAAAAAGTCCTCCAAAGCCTTTTAGACTGGTCTTACTAAAAGCCTGGATGGGGAAAATGAAGGTGATGAAGGTGCTCATATAAAAATGGTTTGTTTTTGTGTAATTCTTCTCCCCCCCTCCCCGAGCACTCCCCCAAAAAGCTTCACTATTTTAACGGTTTAAGCCTGTAAGAGGAGAGTAAGGCTACAATGGAACAGATATTCAGACAGCTTCTCCCTTTTCAGGAGGAATCACAGTGTAACGTTGCAGGACAAGGGAGAGACCACAGCCATATTGAAATAGGCCAATTTCTTGTATGCAGGATTATGGTTCTTTTTATTCTGAAGAGTGCCTAGAATCCTAAATCTAGTGGGAAAAAATAAAAGGATTATATTCTCTATCTACAGCATTAGTTTGTGGGAGCCTGGTTTCACTTTTTTTTGGTGCTGATTGGTAACTAGGGAAACTTAAATGACTTCCATTATTAATGAGTCTTTTTTTTGTCATTTTCTTTTCTTTCCAGTCACTATGAACAGGACCGGAATGCACTTAAAAGAAAAGAGTGGGAACGGAGAAGTCAGGAAGTCCAGCAAGATGAAGATCTTTTTGCCTCAGGTTTCAGTCTTTTTGGGGAACCCTACAAGGTAGCTGAATATGCATGTAATTTACTTTTTTACACAAATGGATTGCTTGTTACATTTTTTTTACGGCTAATCAACGTTTAATCTATTTTTAAAGCAACTAAATCATTGCCAGGAGAAATCTATTTCACAAATGAAATAAATATTGAAAGTGTATTTTGATCATGTGAGTTTCTGAAGTCTTCTTTAGGAGAAATTTTCTTATTCTTTGAGGAGAATAGCAAGGTTTTGAAAGCGACTTGTGAGTCACTTCTTGTCTCAGAGGTACTGTTTGCTGCTTGAGCTCTCCATCACCAAGGGATTGTCCCTCCTTCACAATTTCTGTTGCTTTGTTTTTTAGGGAGGCTGCCTGTGAAGGCTTTATAAAATGTAAATGGCTAGGTCTGTTTCTTCTCCCAATCAGTGAGGTCCGTGGAAAGACAACTCTTTTCACTTTCACTTGTGTTGTTAGTAGCTTTTGGGAGGATGGAATGCTCTTTGAAAATCACTGGTCAAGGAGATGAGAGAGGGCCAGTCATTTCTTAATGAGTCTTAATGAGTCTTGTGGTGGTTAATAATTACTTTGATTAGGAGATGGCCTTTAGCAGATGGACTACTGTAGATAGGTGGATTTCATGATTGGTTTTATTCTGGTAAATAGGAGTTTCTAATAATTGTTTCATTGATATTATTTTAGTTAGCACAATTGGCTTTGACTTCTTATCCTGACCTATTTTAAGTTTTTCCAACTCCTTTTTGGTGGGACTGGGGATGTGTATGGGTGTGTGGAGGAGTCTTTGTCTAAATGAAATTTTCTGAAATGAAGAAAGAAAATATTTTCGTGGAAAATCATTCAGTGTTTTGATGAAAAAGAATTTTGCTACTTTGAGGCAGTGAAAAGAGCCATGAATTTAGAGACTGAAATGTGCTTCTTAGGCTGCGGTGTGATTAAGAAGTCCCTTTCCCTCTCTGGGCTTCAGTAGTTTTCCTTTGAAAAAAGAAATTGGTATTAAAAGTTTGTATTTAAAGTTCCTGATTTTCTGGGCTCTATCCTCTGATCTACTCAACCCTTGGGATTAGGAACAATGGTGATTTGGGGTAAAACAAGTTTATAATGAAAGCAAAGGTTCAGACCCTACTCTTGGGTCAGATAGCAAATTGTTTATTTGGTGAAGATTCTGTTAAGTCTTACTGGCTATGTTGAAAGTTCTAAGCAATACTTGATTAAGAGTTAAAACTGTATAACTCAATGAAGAAGGTACTCGAATTCAGCTAATGTAGATGATTTTAATATGTTAATGCTGGAATCCTTTCACAATTTTTCCCCTCCTTCTGCAGAGGATATATGTGTGCTGTTGTGTATATTTGTGTATGTATATATATGTGTGTATATAGATGTATCAAAACATCTATTTGGCGAAAACACAACAGCTGTGTTCATAAAGCAACTTGTTGTTATGTGCCGTCTTTAAATGAGTTTGTTGAAAAAACAATAAGATGTAATAAAAAAGGAATACTTTCAAAATTAAGTCTTCTTCTTTACCAGGTTTTGTGCGTAGGTATGGGGATGAGGGAGAAAGCTTTGGGTTCTCTCAATTACTTAGAAAATGTATGGGTGTATGCCTTTAAGTTCAATGTCTCTTATCAATATTGCCAATGTTTTAAAGCTTTGATACTAAAATGATAAACCAGGCAGGCATGTCATTGGGAGCATATATGAGTAAATGGGGTGTAGTTGTGAAAGCACTAGACTTGGAGTCATAGACAAGTCGCTGCAATTCTGGGCCAGGTTTCCTTGGATATCAAATGAGTTGGATGAGGTCATCCCTAAGGTCCTTTACCAGATCCCTAAGCCTATGATACTATGATTTCTAACATGGTATGGACAATTTTGTAACTAGTAGTGGTAGCAGTGACATAATACCATGTAGGAAAAGACCCTTGTTCCTAGACCAGGATTTGGAAGGAAAGGCAATGTCCTGAAATGCAGTCACTTGTGGCTTGTTCAATTCAGTAATGGTCCCCATCAGAAGCAGGTGACAAGTGGTTGCAATGTGGGGGGGAGGATCAACACCATAATATTTCACTCTTAGGATTTTCATTTTCACAGACAATAAGTTATTTATCAAATAAAGTAGAACCTTTCAGAAAGCCTCTGGGGGTCTCTAGAGCTGAAAAATTCCACCAGATTGCAGGGCCTGGGTATTGATCAATAGTACCTACAATTCACAAACTTTCCTTTAGTGGTAGGTGCAAGACCACAGAATTATTTTCATTCAGCACTCCTCTTAGAATATTTAATTTGTCATCTTTCCCAGTATTGGCTAACTTTCCCTGAAGGGAAGTTCCTCTTTTCTCCTCTACAATCAAGCAGGAGATGGGGGAACCCTTCTCACGGTTGTTTTGTAAGGGCTGGCATGTGTGTGTATGTGTGTGGACATGTGTATGTGTTCAGTATTTATCTCAGAGCTCAGAACACAATCTCAGAATCTCAAGAGTTGGAAGGGACAGCTCATTTGTGATCAGGAATCCCTGTAACATCAAACCCAGCAAATGGGTACCTAAGGTTTTCTTGAAGATCTCCAATAAGATGTCAGGTAGAGTTCAGCACTGATCAAAGCCCTCAGTTCACTTTGGACAGCCCTAATTGTTAGTAAGGTTTGTTACTGCATAAAGCCTAAACCTACCTCCTTGTAACTTCCAACTATTTCTGCATTCCAAGACCAAACACAATAAGTCTTTCAGATATTTGTCTTTCCTAAGTCATATCTTTTCCAGACTAAATACCCCCACCTTCTTCAAACAATTCTCACAGTGCCTGACCTTGAGACCCTTCCCCAGCCTGGTTGTTAAACTCTTGGTAGTCAGGAATATCATGATGTTGGTTATAGCTGAGTGGTAGGAAATTCATATTGGCAGTGGGAAAGTAGAAAGGAAGGGAATGAGGAAAAATATTTACTTGTAGATTTCAGTGTATGGGACGTAGACCTTTCAGCAAGTTAGGAGCCACCATTTTATCTTTTTATTTCATTGTACTGGGGTGCTCCTTGTTTAACAGAGATTTGAGGAATTCAGTTTCATAGGCTGTTGGATTTATCCTTTACACATTGAATTCTCTGAATTACTGCTGCAGTTTCTCATTTTATGTGATCTTATGAGCCTATCTATCTAGGAAGTATTTATAATACCATTAGTTGAGAGGCAGTGGGGCATAGGGGGAAATGGAATAAGCATTTCTGTAACACCAGCTTGGTATCAGGCACTGTGGCAAGCACTGTTTTTTGCAAGTATGATTGCATTTGATAATGGATCAGGGGGCAGCCTCAGAACCAGGAAGCTCTGGGGTCCAGTCCTGCCTCTGACCCATATAGCAAGGTACTTAACTTCTCAGTGCTTCACACATGTCTCAGACTATCGCCTGTGGAGAATGTGTAAGCCTGCATTGGTTGAGAGAATTTCTTCACCAGGGAATTCCCTGTACCAGTGAAATCACAGGTCTAGTTCCTATCTCTGTAGTACCTTAATGAAGTAAAGGATCCTTACTTCACTTTCTTTATAGCCTACTTTCTTACTAACTTTCAAAAACACATGGTCATCATTTACAGGCCCACATTTTTCTCCTCCATGCCCTCCATACTTCCTCTGAATTTTCTAGGAAACTGATCATAAGATAGACTATATTTAAGGTTTTACTGCAGTGTCAGATGTGATATTTTAACAAACTCTCAACAATCAAATAGCAAGAATGTCTGTGCCCCATACTCGGCCTCTGAGGATGCAAAGAGAAAAAGTGAAATAACTCTTGCAGTCAGGGAACTTAAAATTTATCCAAGGGAGGTAGCCAGTACATCAATATGTAGCTAAAATCCTTTGATGAGACTCAAATAGAGTATTATCAATGGATGAAATTATTTTCCTAAAGTCCCTGAAGTCACTTGGTCTACTTCTCTGTCTTCAAAAAGGACCATATCCTAAAAGGTCCAGGCAACTAGAAATCTGTCCTCTCTAAATATCTCCTATAGAAGGAAATTGTACAACCTCTGTCATCTCTCTCGTGCTTTTCTGTCCTGCCAAATTTACTCTGGCATGAAACATTTCTAACTACTAAGGCTTAAAACTTTGTCCCAATGTGGCTCCAAAAACTACTAATGACTCTAGAAGGTTTTAGATAAATATGTGTGTATGTTATGTATATATGTTATATGTTATATATGTATTCTATAATACATGCGTGTATATGGTATATATCTATGCATGTATTTATAGCCATACACACGTGTGTGTGTGTGTTGGAAGCTGGTGAATTCATATAAGGCATACCTCCAGATTGCAGGAACAAAGTCACAGAATATTGCTATCTGAATTTCACACTAAACTTAACTTGACAAAAAATAGATGTCTGTAGCTTGCAGAAATAACCTGTCCTCAAAGATGTATGCCAGGTGAGACTACCATACTTCCCTATAGTACTATGGTTTGGGGAAAGTACTAGGATTCCAACCATGTTAAATATATGTATGTGTGTATATGCATAAATATGCATATATGAATATATACATGCACACATATATTATACATTCACACATGGAATAAAATTATATATTATATATGTATATAACTTTTATTCTGTATTTTAAAAAAATGAACATTTCTATACACAAAGTTGAACAGAAAAAGATGGTTGTATATAACACCAAAAATATCTATTACATGCAACTTGCTTTTTTAAGTGTATAACAACTTTGACTTGTTATTTTAAAAGCTGCCCTGGTTGTCTGTTTTTT
The DNA here is from genome assembly GCA_028646575.1 of Pseudocheirus occidentalis. NCBI lineage: Eukaryota > Metazoa > Chordata > Mammalia > Diprotodontia > Pseudocheiridae > Pseudocheirus > Pseudocheirus occidentalis. The sequence continues at coordinate 25,682,950 of CM053602.1, read as the reverse complement.
TCTCTTCTGAAATTCCTTATGTTCTCTTCTGTGCATTTTCTCTGAAATGCTTCAGTGATTTTTGAGGGGTAAAGCATTGTGGATCAGCTGTGGTATACTGGGTAGAGAGCCAGATTCAAAGCCAGGAAGACCTGGGTTCAAGGTTTGCCTCTGACATGTACTAGCTGTGTAATGGTGAGTGAGTCACTTCACCTCTCATTGCTCTGGGTTGAGAAGGGTACAGAGAAAACACTCACTGGCATTGGTAGAGGGAGTTTCCTAATGCCAGGGTTCCCTATGCCAATGAAATCATGGGTTTAGTACCTATTCCTATCTTATTGCTAGTTTTCTCCTCCCCCCCACCTTTCCCTACCACTTTCCTTACCCCTACCACTACCACCATTTAACAAAGAAAAGCAAATCCCTTGTAACAAATATGTACGGTCAAGTAAAACATCAACACATTGACCACGTCTAAACATGTATTTTTCAGTACATTTTTCATTTCAACTAATTTTGCACCTAAGTCCATCACTAATTTATCAGGAGGTAGGTAGGTTGCGTCACTATTGATCTTTTGGAGTAATGGTTAATCATTATATTAAGTGGAGTTCTTCAGTCTTTCAAAATTGTTTTTCCTTGCAATTTTGTTGTTATTGTATTAATTGTTCTAGTTCTGCTCCTTTCATTCTGAATTGATTTGTAAAAGTCTTCCCAATTTCTCTGAAACTATCCCTTTCATTATTTCTTATGGTGCAATAATATTTTATTATATTCACATACCATAATTTGTTCAGCCATTCCCCAATTGATTAGTACACGCTTTTTCCCCCCAGTTTGTTACTGAAACAATAGGTGCTAAAAATAATATTGTATGTATGGATTCTTTTTTCTTTTTCTTTGCTCTCTGTGAGATATGGGCATAGTAATGCTATTCTCGGGTCAAAGGGTATGCACAGTTTAGTGACTTTGTGGGTATAGTGCTCCTTTCTTCCTATAGTCCCTTGCCATTCCTGGTTGAGATTTTCCTTTTTTATCTACTATGCCATTTTGATAAGTACAAATTAGTAGCTAAGATTTATTTTAATTTGCATTTCTTTATCAATCAGTGATTTGAAACATTTTTATATGCCTATTGATAGCTTAGATTTCTTTCTTTGAGAACTTCCCTTTCATATCCTTTGACCATTTATCAACTGGGGAATGGCTCCTGTTCTTATATATTTGAATTACTTCCACTTATCTTGTCTGTAAGACCTTTATTATTTAAACATGCTGTAAAGATTTTCCCTCAGCTGTTTCCCTTTATAATTTTAACTGCATGGAATTTGTTTTTGCAGAAAAAAAATGTCTATTTTAAATGATTAAAATGTCCATTTTATCTTCTGTGATCTTCTCTATCCCTTGTTTGGTCATGAACTTTTCACGTATTTGTAGTTGTGAAAAGTATTTCTTTGTTATTCTGATTTGTTTATGATGTGACCATTTATATCTAGGTCACATAGACATTGGGATCTTATTGTGGTATATGGTGTGAGATGTTGGCAGAAACCTAGTTTCTGCCAGACTTCTTTCCATTTTTACTAGTGCTTTTTGTCAATATTGAGTCCTTCCCCTAGTAGTTGGTATTTGGGGATTTATCAAACCTTCTACTGCCATGTCCCTTTGCTTCTGTATCTGTTATCTAATCTGTTTTACTTTTCTATTTTTTTTAATCACTATGTTTCAATAAATTATTGCTTTTTAGTATAGTTTGAGATTTAGCAGTACCAGATCTTAAATTGTACTTAAAAGCATTAATCATCAAAACTATTTGGTTTTGGATAAGAGATAGAAATGTCAACCACAACTAACCAAGGTTACTAATGTCAGAAAAGCTGTGATCTAGTTAATTGGAACATATCTGAAGTGATGTCCTGGCAGAAGGTTAAAGGTCAACATCAAAAGTCTAGAGAAGGGGAGATGAGAGCTAAGAATCTATGCATGTTTATATCCTGGAAAAATTGATAAAAATCAAAGTTCAGAAATAGCAAAGCTTAGGATGAGATATTATGAAAGAGTGATAGGCCCACTAAGATACAAATACCTCATACAGTTTTCCCTATGCAGCATCTGGCCTCTCTCTCTCTCTCTCTTTCTCTCTCTCTCTCTCTCTCTCTCTCTTTCTCTCTCTCTCCTTCATCATCTCTTTCTCTACCAGTCTCTCATTTTCTCTTTCTTTCCTTTTAACTAAAATAATTCCAGATTGTATTCACAGATGTTATAATCTATGAGAATCAGTAGAGCTTAATCTTTGGCCCTAAGGGTCAGGAAGATCTGATTCAAATTCTGTCCTTGACCCATGAACGTTGTGTGGCCATGGGCCAGTTACATCACCATACAATGCCTCAGGAAACTTTCTTAAGATTTTTAAGTAACATGAGTTTCTGACCTGCATTGGTAGGGGGAATTTGTACACCGGGAGTTTCCTATATTACAAGTTAGTACCTTCTTGTTCTCCAGCCTACCCACTCCTGCCCCAATTAATGCTAATTTTCACATTGTTTATATGAGCAATAATTTTTCCTTCCCCTTTCCCCCACATGGTACCTTGTCATACTTCTTTTTCTTTAAAAGTATGTTACAAATTTGCTATAATGTCAGATTGGGGGATATTAAAGAAAGCGATGAACAAAAAAATACTTTAAACCACAAACTTTTTTGTGTTATCAGCAAAAGTAAAAGTTGGCCCTCTGAAAGTAAATTCTTCACCTCCTTTTCTTATGCAAAACCATAATAACAATAGCAAATTAGTCTTGCAATAGGATAATACTGCCCCCTCCATTTTTAAAAGAAAGTATTAGTGCCTAAAGGAGGGAGGTTTGCATTTCCAGAAGTAGTGAGAGTCAAAGAACTTAAATGAAGTGCTGTTAGTCATCAGTCGCAAACCATAAACATAGTTTATGTCCTAAAATACTTGGAAAATGCATTTCCTTCATGATGGAGAAATTATGATCCAGTTTGCCCAGAAAATGAGGGCTGTAAAGGTTATCTTTAAGAAATCTACGAATTGTCTAGAATAGCAAGTTAAGAACTGTCCATCTTGAAGGAAACCTGTAATTGACTGAAATAGCTCAATTTCATTTTGATCCTGTTTATAAATGTTCAATCCAGGCTGCCAGTAATGCCTTGCTCTTTAATAGAATTACTAAGACCCTTGAGGGAAAAAAGAGCTTTTAGTCTGATTTAGAGGTTGTTATACTGTATAATAAGTGCATATTGTATAGGTATATATAAATGTATTTCAGGCTTCATTGGGTTTTATATCTAAGTGATCTTAAATCTATATTTTCAAATTTCTCAAAACAGACTGAAAGCTGTTTCATTCTAGTGGTAAGAAGGGAGAAAGATAACCCCGGAACTTTTGCCTAGAGTTAATGCAGGCATTTGGGGGAAAAACTGAATGATTGGCATGAGGAAGCCATTTGGGAGCTGTGGTTTAACTACGGGCTTTCTCCACCACATTTCTACTGTAGCCCATATTTCCACTTATTGCATCTGTTGGTGATTAAAATCAGATTTACAAGTATTCTTTTTATAAGTGACAATTGCAATCATTACTAGCCTGGTGACCTCCATAGAAGGTGGCTGTTTTCACAGAATTCTCCCAATCATTCTCAAATCTCTTATTTTATTTATATAGACCCAGTCTGATTCTGGTTAGTTCCAGAATGGCTTTTGAAAATTTTGGGTTTCATTGTTCTTGTAATTTTATTTTCTACTCTGACCATATGGCAAAATTAACAAAAATAAAATCAACAAAAAGTGCTTCTTATGTGCCAAATCCTGGGCTAGGTGCTGAGGGTGATGCAATGCAAAATGAGATTTGGTTCTTAAGGAAGTGACAGTCAAGAAAGAAATAAGTCATGTGTACAAATAATTGTAATAGAAAATGACATTGGTTAAGTGTTCCAACCATCAGCACCCTTCTCTGCACTCGTTCTGTACTGCCCCCTCCCTTGTCTAGGCCCTCATCATTGCTGAACTCGATTGCAGGACTAGAATTTTCCTTTCTTCAGAACCACTTTCCCATCCATCCTTTACAGAGTGGCCATCACAGTTTTCCATATAGTACGAGATTGACCATGTCTTCCTCCTGTTCAGAAATCTTCAGTGGCTCCTGGGGCCTCTCAGAGGCCCTATGAATTCCTTAGTCAGGCATTGAAGATGCTCTTCAGTCTGATTCTAACCTATTTTCCCAGCTTTATATCACATCACTTCTTCTTCATGAAGTTTCCAGTTTCAGCCAGTAGTACCTCATGCCTGTTAAACATTCCCTCCATCATTATTATCCTGTAGATGGTTTCTCCTCAAGGCTTCTTGAAGCCTCCAGTTCAACCAGTTGTACCTCATGCCTGCTAAACATTCCCTCCATCATTACCATCTTGTAGATGGTCTCTCCTCAAGGCTCAGTCCAGGCACCATCTCCTCCCTGAAGCCTTTGCTCCTCACCTTGGTTGTTACTGTTCTTTCCCTCCTCAAATATGTCTATAGTACTTTGTCTTTTCTCTCCTCTGCCTTCTTTGTTAACTGCTTATCTTGTATCATATTTATTTATGCTCTTTTTGTAACTTCTCAGTAGAATATAGCAAGCTTCTTGTTAAAAACTTTCCTTTTTTATTATCATCTCAAATATCAACAAACATGAGCAATTCCATATGCAAAGAACAGAAAAAGACTTTATATGAAACCATGAATCTCCCTTATATAAAGCTTGTTTTTAAAAAAAATTGTAATAAATTGATCTTGATAGTACCAGTACCAGCACTGCCTTGCTTGTCTCTATCTCCTTCAGGTCATCTCTGTGTATTTTTAAATATTTAATTGATACTATTTTTCTTTCTTTTCTTCTTTTGTTTTGCTTCACTAATAGTCCCTTTCCTTTCCCTTACTCTTTAAAAAATAGAAAAGCCCTCCCTTGTAACAAATAAGAATAGTCAAGTAAAACAAATTCACATATTTGTTGACTCTGAAAACATTGATCTCATTCTCTGGCTTTAGTTTATCTCTGCCAAGGGGTTGGAAGCATGCTTTCATCACTGAGTCTTCTGCAAGTTATGATTGCTCATTGATTTGATCTTCTAATCATTTGATCTTATAATTTCATTACATTATTGTAGTTCATTATATAAATTGTTATCCTGGTTCTACTCACTTTATTCTGTACTGGTTCATTAAAGTCTTCCCAGGTTTTCCTGAAAGCATCCTTTTTGTCATATCTTGTGGTGTATTGATATTCCATTATGTACATATGCCACAATTTGTTCATCTATTTCCAACTTGATGGGTGCTCACTTCCTAATTCCTTCCTGCAAAAAAAACCCCACACATGTTGCTATAAATATTTTGCACATAAGGCTTCCTCTCTTCTGTCTTTGGCCTCTTTGAGGTATAGGTCCAATAATGGCATTACTGGGTAAAAGGGTATACGCACCTTAGAGACTTTATGGGTCTAGTTACAAAATGTTTTTCAGAATAACTGGGCTGTTTTACAGCTTCATCAGCAGTACATCACTATGCTTGTCCTCCCACCCCTCACCCCCAACCCCTTCAACAATTGTCATCTTCCTCTTTTGCCATATTTGCTAATTTGATGGGTTTCAAGAAGGACTTCAGTCTTATCCTATTTTGCATTTCTCTTTTAAATGATTTGGAATTTTTAACACAGTTATTGATAGCCTTTTTCCTTTTGAAAACTGTATATTCATATCCTTTGACCATTTATCTATTGGTGGAATGGCTCTTGTTCTTATATGTGTGTATGTATATTGTGTATGTATACATGTATGCACATATACATACATGCATGATATATGTATATGTATGCATTCCTTATATGTCTTGGATGTTAGACCTTTGTTCAAGAAATTTGCTACAAATTTTTTCCTGCAGTTAACTAATTCCTTTTTCTCATTCTGACTGCATTAATTTTGTTTGTGCAGAACCTTTTTAAAAAGAATACAAGGTGCTTGAAGGAAGAGAATTTCATTTTTGTCTCTGTGTAACACTGTTCCTTGCCTGTAGGAATTACTTAATAAATATTTGAATTGAATTAAATTGAATGGAAACCAAATGCAATGAGAGTTCTAAGGAAGGAAAAAGTATCTTTCAAAATTCAAAATAATTTTGATATTTTTAATATGGAAAAATTATATCTAATCTTAGATAATTTTTTTAAATTCACACTTATATCCAAAAACCTAATTATGCTAAAAGCAAAAAAATAGGAAATGGAGCCAGAAGTAAAACAGGAATAGTAAATAGATCCCTTTTTCATATCTTTGCAATGAAAACTTAAATTAGAACTAGTCTAATCACAAACAAGAATGGCCCCTCTGTTTCTAAAGTCATACTTATAAGAACTAGAAAGAGGGGAAGACTCCCACATTCCCCTGCCTATATGGGGAGACCTATGGGGAAAGCCAAACAGCAAAATGAAAACTTATGAAATGCAGAATGGAAATGTTGTGACTGTCCCCATCAGCATGGATTTTTTAGATGGTGATCAATTTTAGACAAAGCCAGCAACCATCTAAGAGTTGAACACTCGCATCATCATTCTTGTCCTTAGCACCATGAAGTCTCCTTGGTATCAGGTAGTTGACTAGAGTTTGTCTTTGGCTCCCACCTAGGGGGTTTGTTATATAATTCTTGTTTGTTCTTGGCTCAGAATAGAATTTGTGCTACAGAAAAAGAAATGACCAAACTAAGGACTCTGAATGAATAAAAGTGATATCTAGTTAACTCTACCCTCTAAATATATCATACAAAGTTCCTGAGAATCAGTGATAAGGAAAATCCTGAAAGTTAACTTTTTCATCATAACCTTTAACTTGAATGTTAAAGAAGATGCATTTACTATGATTAAGCAAAATGAAGCAAAATGCCACCAATTTGGCATAATGGTTAGAGGGAGTAACCTTAAAATCAGAGAGACTTGAGCTTAGGTCCTGCCTCTGATATACATTGTCTGTATGACCACAGGCAAGATATCTAGCTTCTCACTTCTCAAGGCAGCTAACTCTCTAAGACTTATCAGTTTTAGGTGAGATACATGTCTGTATCAGTGAAGGGAGTTTCCATACTGAGATTTTCCTACACTAACAGAATCACAGATCTGTACCAAAATAGAATCAAGCTAGAATTTAAAAGAGAGAGTAAAACACATTTAAAAATAAAAATCTATGTATACAGATTTACTTATTTTTGCTTAATACTTGAGATAATCGAAGCACTTTCTTGATGCTTTTGATACTTCTCTGGAAATAAATGAACTCTCTTAACCTATGAAGGTAGCATTTAGAACCTTATGGTAGTTTGACACATCATGCCTTTTAATAATCATTTCTTTTGCTATACCAAGCCTGTGATGTAGGTCATACAAATACTTTTATCATTCTTTGACATATTTTAAATTCTTTTTTTTTTGCATTTTTTTGGAGGGCAGTTGGGGTTAAGTGACTTGCCCAAGGTCACACGGCTAGTTTTTTGTATTAAGTGTCTGAGGCCGGATTTGAACTCAGGTATTCCTGACTTCAGGGCCGGTGCTCTATTCACTGCGCTACCTAGCTGCCCCCATATTTTAAATTCTTTAACATCCTTTGAACCCAAGGCTCAGGGAGTTTGTTACTTTTCCAAGATTGCACAGCTAATTTAATAATAGAGCTAGGATTCAAACCCAGATCCTCTGCCTTCAAATCCAGTATCAAAATGGCTTTGAAGGCCAAGGTTTCTTCTTTTAATCCCTTTGTGAGACACTTAATTTTGTGTATGTTCTATGACCATATGCCTTCTCCCTTCCTCCAGTTAATGTTCTTATCCATACATGCCATCACTCATAGATCGGACCTAATTCAATTCAGCAGTCAATTTTCAAGTGCCCACTTTGTGCCAGGCTCCTTGCTAGGTCCTGGGGAGACAAAGACCAAAACAAAACAATCCCTAGCTTCAAGGAGCATGCATACTCCTGGGGGGATACAGCAGGTAAACAAGTAAGTAAATATTAAGTATCCAAAATAATCTAAAATCATTTCAGGAGAGAAAGAATGCTAAAAATGATGAGGCTCAAGAAAGGTCTCCAGGAGGGGGAGTAATACCTGAAATATGCTTTGAAGGAAGCCAGGGATTCTATGAGTGGAGGTGAGGAAGGGACTATCTTCCAGGCATTGGGGAGAGCCTTGCAAACCACAGAGGTGGGAGATTGAATGTTGTGTACAAGGACAGCTAGCAAGTCAGGAGCATAGAGAGTGTGTGAATGGCAGTAATATGAAATAAGACCATAAAGGTAGATGGGAGCCAGACTGAGGAGGGCTTTCATTGATTGTCAAGAAAGTAATATGTTTTCATTGTAGCCTTGTTCTTTTGTGGGTAAGGTAGGGATAGGTAGGGTGGGATGCCTTGATTAGATCTATATTTTTGGAATATCAACTTGGCAGCTCTTTGAATGATGGATTGCAGAGGAGACAGGAATACCGTTTAGGGTAATATCACAATAATTCTGCTGAGCTATGATAAGGCCCTGACCTAAGGTAAAGGCCGTGGGAGTGGAGGAGAGAAGGATGGTGGAGGGAATGGAGATGGAAAGATGCAAAAGATATTGTGGAGGTAGAATCAATAAGACTTGGCAGCCCAAGGGAGGGAAAGGAAAAAGTCAGGGATGATACTGAGAGTGTTCAGTTGTGTGACTAGAATTGTTGTAGTATCCTTGATAGAAACAGGAAAGTTTGAAAGAAGTTTTGGTTTTGAGAAAATGTAGTGAGTTTTGTTTTAAACTTGCTGAGATTGAGATAACTATGGGGTGTCTAGATGGAGACATCCATGACAGAGAGTAAGAGTTCATTGAGAGGGTTCAGTGCTTGATACATAGATTTGGAAGTTGTCTGTTTAGAGATGACTGAATCCTTGGGAGTTGATCTCCTAGAGATAGCATAAAAAGAGGAGGCCACTACATAGTCTTGGGGGATGCCAGTAATTAGTGGGTAAGGTGCTGATTACCCAGCAAGGGAGACTCATAAATAATGGTCAGATAGGTAGGAAGAAGACCAAGAGAATAGCATCTTGGAAGCTAAGGAACAAGAGGGTATTCAGGAGGAGTTGATGGTTGATAGCAAAAATTGCAGAGAGCTCAAGTAGAGTAAGGACTAGGAAAAGATCATTGGACTTAGAAGGTAATTGATTATGGATGATCTTGGAGAGAACTGTTTCAGTTCCTTGGTGGGTTTAGAAGCCAGGTTACAGAGGTTTGGGAGGTGGAGGGCATGTAGACAGCAAATGTAATTGAGGTTTTTTTATAGGAGTTTGGCTGTCAAAGGGAAGAGAGATGGAGTTCAATAGCTTGAGGGAATAATATGGTCAAGTGAGAGAAAGCTTGCTGTGTATGGTGGTAGGCAAGAAGCCACTGAATAAGGACAGATTGAAGATGAGAAAAAGAGATGTCAGAATGCAGATGGAGTGATGTTAATACATCACAACGACTTCCAAAAGAATTCAAAGCAGAAGGACTTTTAAAAACATAATCTTTGCCTTTGCTTTCTTAAGCAAAAATTTAGTTGATGGCATTTTGCTGCAAGATGTTGAAAAGACAACAATGTTGTTTGAGGCATTGTTTGCTCAATAATTACTGCCATTTTTGAGCAAGTAAATGGGAATCACCAATCTGAAAACATTGACACCCCCAGAATCTAAAGGTTGGGCCTGTACATTTTTGTGGTTCTTTTAATTTAAAAAAAATTGGATTCCTCTTTAATCTTTAGTTGACTCTTAACATTTTATTAGTTGATGGTATTTTAACCATTACATCTTCATCTACTCTAGTACTGGAGAAGTGCCACTTTCTTTTTTTAGTGGGCTAAACATTTTACATGACAATGTAGGTTGGGAAGGTGATAGTTAGGAACATACGGAAGAAAAATGTTCCATTGCCGTTCACTCGACTGATTGGTCAGAGTTGTGCATTATTTTTGATTGAGATATCAAATGTCACAACTCTGCTCATGCTTATTGACATAAAACTAAATGATTTCACATAAGAATCATAGAAGTGGCATAATGTAAAAATAGCTCTCAACTAAAATGCTAAATGTCCACAAGCGTTAATCCTGCTAGTTGATTTTATGAGGCCATTTTGAATTCTTGTTTCTTTCCTTACTTGTGAAAACTTTGAAGTTGTATGACCATTTGAACATACCCTAATTGCTTGTCGTTTGGGGGCATCTGTTTGAATCATTAGCATTATTAAGCACAAACCTATTGATTCTTTCTCTCCTTTCTCACCCCCATCTTTTTGTTACTTTAGACAAACAAAGGTGATGCACTTGCCAGCCGCGTCCAGAACACACTGGGAAACTATGATGAAATGAAGGACTTATTAACCAATCATTCCAATCAGAGCCAACTAGTGGGAATCCCCAAGAATTCTGTACCCCAGACTCCCACTGAAAAAAACAAACCAAGCTTTTTTCCTGAACAAAGAAACCGGATGATTGTACCTCATCAGGACAGTAGCCACTCAGCGACAACATCAGTGCCTCCCTCGACTTCAGTGACCTCCAGTTCAAATGTATTACACAGTCACCAGAACATCAGAAAAACAAGAGCTGATTGGCCACGTGCTAGTCACAGCTCCACCATTACCCAGGCAAGCCAGTCCACTGGTCAGCCAAGTCGAATGAAACACAGCTCTTCCCATGATCAGCCTCAAGGCAGATACGAAGACCTGTTCAGCTGTCCAAGTGAACAACCCAAAAATGGAGGAATGGAGGATGCCAGCTCAGCAACAACAGCATCATCTCATTCAAGAAGACTTAGCCATTCAAAATCCAGTGGTGGAGAGCCTTCTTATAAAGAGAGCATTCAGTGCCCATCCCCAATAGATTTTGAATTTTTAGCAAACGGGCCTATTTCTCCACTCCCTTCCACATCTTTACTCTCCGCGTCCAGTAGTCTGGCAATTCAAAATTTTTCACAAGGCCTTTACTGCAAAACGAGTATGATTCAGCAGAAGCCTACTGCTTATGTGAGGCCCATGGATGGTCAGGAGCAACTACCAGACTTCTCCCCCACTCTGAAGCCGATGCTCGAAATTGAAAGTGGATATTCAAGTCAAACATTTGGGACGCTGCTGGAGGGAAAACCTAGTGCAACCACTTCAAAGACTAAACTCCCAAAGCTCACCATCCCTCAGCCAAGTGAAGTAAGTAATGTTTTACAATTCTGCATTTTTTTAGTTGACTGTATTTACAGTCAGTTCTCATTTAACTCATTGAGCAAAAGATACACAAGAAGCTTCAACACCCCGGTTTAACCCTTTCTCTTTAGTGGAAGGGTTAAACTTCTTTAGTGAAAGGGTTAAACTTCATGGCTAATTTTTTTTTGTCTGGACATGTGATTTCATGGGCAGAGGGAGCTCCTGCTGTGGAAACTCCCTCCACCTATGCATATCAACAGCTTGTCTGTAACATAATCTTAGGGAATTGTCTGGGCCGCTGAGAGCTTCAGTGACTTGCCAAGGCTTGCACAACTAGCTTGTGGAAGAGGTGGAACTCAGACTCAGGGCTCCCTGACTCCAAGGTCAGCCTTTGAGCCATACTGAGCTATATTGTTCCTCATTCATGCCTGGTCATTAAATAGAGTCCAGTCTCGCTATTTTGGAATTACAGGAGGGAAGACCAGTCTGAAAGGATGAAAAAAATTACACATTTTTTTCCTCCAAGAAATGTAGTTTTAGTATTTTTAAGTACAGTGCAGATCAGTAATCTTAGTTTATACATGAAAGGAAGAAAGGTCATGGCTAAGTTATAACTGACAACAGGTCTTGGTTCGATAAGAATGTAGCCTAAACATAAAGATGCCATCATGTGAAAGAATGAATTACTGGAACCAGAAGGCATATTTTAAGAATCCTTAATATCTTCAATGCTTTCTGGGATCTTTCTAGGCAAACTGGTGACATTTATTGAGACAGCCCTGTCCTCTCAAGGCATACTGGCTTATCCTAGCAGAAAAGAAAATGATCAGGTAAACGAATTCAGCCTTAAGTGCTAGGGACTCCATGAGTTACCTAACTTTGCATGCTAAAAGACAGGCCTGGAGAAGTCAATACTTAGCCAAAGGAATGAGTAGCTAATGGTGGTATTTCAGGTGCTGTGTGGTACCTGGGGAGGGCAAGGAGAGGGGATTTTTTGTGACCCAGTGGTCTTTCCTTGTACCTCTCCCATTATACCTCCTAAGAGACTTCTCTGTACACTTGTCTGTGCTGCCAATTCTGAGTGTTTGATTGGAAGTAACAGGATCCATCAGAAATGACACCACCATTATTCCCCTCCCCCACCAGAAAGAATCACCTATAAGGTATTAGAATTGTTGGAATTTCTAAAATTCTAGGGGTTTTATAGGCTATTTGACAGACAAGGCTCTTGTCCCTGCTCTACCACTATCTAGTTTAGTGTCCTTGGACAAGTTACTGACTCTCTGGTCCTCAGTTTCCCCATCAGGAAAATGATGATGTTAAGCTTGGCCAATCTCTTAAGCATTGCTCTATCTTACAGCCAAGCTGACAAACACCCTAAAGATTTCTCTGGTTCTACATTTCAGCTCTTTTTTTGAGTCCTATCCGGAAGATAATGATGATTTCAGAGGATAGAGTCACAAAAAGGGAGGATTGAGCTGTTGTTGATGTATTCTAAATGTTTGTTTTTCACATATTTTTCCTTTCTGAAGACTTTATACTTTTTGTAACAGTTTTTCATAGAAACTTGTTTGTATTGTCTGTATCATAAGGTGAAATGCATTTTTTGAAAAATAAATTCAACTTTAACTATTTTCCCATAATTTGACTGTAAATTTGACTACTAAGTATGGTATGCTATAGAATTTTGTATGTTTGTAGATGAATCTTATTGGATAATGTACAATATTTTCTGGGATTTCAGTCCTAGAACTTTTCTTTTAAAGGTTTGACTTTGAAGAGGAGCACTCTGTAGTGGGTTGGGATATAAATTGAACTCTTGTCCTCTCCCTTTGTTTTGGTGGCAGTTGTAACCAACTTCTTCTGTTCATGCCAGACACTGAGGACCAGTCAGGAAAATGGCCCTGCCACAAAAGGGCTCTCCTGGAGAACCCAAGAACCCAAATAGGTATTTGGGCCTAGGCCTAGTTCAGCAGTTGAATTGAATTGAATCACCTCCCTTTAATAGGATTTCAGAAAGCAACAAAAATAAACAAAACCTTAATAACACTAGGCCTGACCTAGATTTGAAAATTCCTTCATACTTTGGCTGGAGGCTGTCATTGAGAGGAACTGAATTGCTACCAATGTGAGGTCTGCTTTTAAAGCAGTGCTTCAGTAAAGTCAACTTTCATTATGGTTAGCCAAGGAGCAGAGTATGACTCTGAGGTAAAATATGCAAGAAAAAGGCCCCTGTCTGAGGAATGGATATTGTCTCTAGAACATCCTCTTGTGGAAAAATGACTTATGTGGAATAAAGGCTTGCTAAGCGACCAGTAAAAGATGAAATCAAGAAAGCAGGCGCAGGTGGGGGAGGAAGGAGTGGGTGACTGTACTAGGTAAGTAAGGTTTTGGAAGGGAAGAAAAATGGAGAGCTTTAGTGCTCTGAAATGGGCAACTTTCTAGGTTTTAGAGAATGATGTGAACCAACAGTGATGAAAAGGAAAGGAAATGAGATGTACTGTGGCCAAACAAAGGAAGAGCTAAAAATTGTGTAGGTGGAAGTGTGGGCATAAATATAGACAGGGTGGAGTGTTATGTAGTCTTGTGCCTAATGGAATTTATGTGGCTAAAACTCTACCCAAGACTCTGAAAATTCACCCCATTAAATCTTGATGCATTTTTCAATAGCACTTAAATTCAGTATTAGGTCCCGGCGCCTAGAGTTCCAAGCGTTGGAATTGGTTAGTCTGGCAGTCTCCAGTTCTATGGTAAAAATGGAGTGCTCTTTTGAGATTGTGCAGAAGCATTTATTGATAAAACACTCCATTTTTCCCTTGCTTGAAAATGCTAAACTCTAGTGAGAGGAGATTGGTCTATGTGTCCATAGCATGAAATTTTTGTTTCTGAATCCCTCTTCAGCAAAGTCTATCAGAAAATCTATAGATAAACAGGTATCTGAGTCACAAGATTCCCCAAGTGTCACTGGAAAGATGATGGGGAGGGAGGGCGGTTACAGGTGTTTGCTGTTCCCAGGACATTCCATAGTTTCTTAGCATTTTCACATTAGAAATAAGAATGATTGAGTTTTAGCCTGTTTTATTATGAAAGGTCAACTTTTCAATTAGAGTATTTTCTTTGATCCAATCACCTGTTGGACTATTTTAAAACTTGATGCTACCGTATTTATTACCATTCCAGACAGCAACAAAGACTGATGTGTTTTGCAGTTGGGCTTGGAATAATTTTCTGGGAACTGCATCTGAAAACAGTAAAAGACCTATTTATATCAAGTGGAAGTAGAGGGTTGCTTGCAGATGGTGTTTTATTAGAAAATGCATTTGTTAATAAATGTAGCTTTGTACGTGATTACATTACAGATGTTTCTGTTTATTTTTACCTTAGGATAAAAATCTGCTGGTGTAGACAGCTTATATACTTTGGTCCAATCTGTCACTAGGATTGTTTGGCAAGTAAATAATTACATTTTCACAAAAGCACCAACGATAGAAAGGCAGATGCACGGCTTGAGTTGTCCCATCTATTAAAGTAATGGTCAAGTTATGAGCTCTCTAAAATGCAACAATAATATGGCATGCCCTTTCCTCAAAGTTCATTTGCCTTGGGATTGGCTTATTCATTTCCTTCAAAACTGCTTCCTGCTCTTATCATTTAAATGAAAGTGATGTGAACAGAGGGATTTGGCTTGAGCTTTTTCATGACTAACTTTGTCACCCCAATGAAAAATGAGTATTCCCATTTGTGGCTTTAGCTGCTTTGCTTCATATCCCGAGTCGTGAATCATATGAGTGTGTAATTAACTTTATTTATTAGGAGGTAAATAGTAAACTCTAGTCCTTTTACTAGAGACTGCCTAGAATGTCATTACATGACTTTGTGGATTATGGATGTGCGCAGGGAGCTCCACAGAGATGATGCATGGGGTTCTGCCCAATGAAAGGATGCCTTCCCATTCACAAACAGAACGTACAGTCTGAGATTCTCTGTTGGAGTACATCGTGAATTTTATTTACAGTACATTTGGAAGGAAAGCATCATTCAGTTCAAGGCTATAGCTTACTGGTTTAATTTCAACTTAATCAGAAATGACTGCACACCAGTGACACTCATAACTCCTTCACTTGGACTGTAGACATTGGCTGTACTGTCACATTCGTTTCCATGGATGTGTGGGAGGGAAACAACTTTACGGCCTCTAATAGGATATACAACTATAAGAGGCTTTAGAAGTCGACTGGTCTAATGCCTTCATATTACAGAAGAGGAAACCAAGGGGCCAGGAAACAGAACCTAGGTTCTCTGATTCCCAAACCTGTGGCATTGTACTGTGTCTGTATGCTAGACATGGTGCCCTTGTGGCAAACAATAAAAGAGCAAGTGGGGAACTTGGTGACAGGGTACCTAGTATCCCTTGAGACTTGGAAGATGATATTTGGATCACAGATCCAATGCCTTCCATAGTTGGAAGGCATCTTCCAAGCATAGGGAAGTCGATGCCATAAGAAAAGCTGAGCTTGTTCATGTAAGCCAAAGAACCATCTCTTTCTTTGAGAATAGTCTTTTTAGGATGGAGGCCAGCAAGGGGAGTTGACTTAGGGTTACCAGATTGAAATATTCAGAATGTCAAACATGAACCAGTGTCTGACCGGAGGCCACAGGTTGCCATTTCCCAAGCATGAGTTGGAGTCTTAGGCTGACTTCTTGCACGTTGGCTTGACTAGATACCAAAACCAAGAAGCGAAGTCTTCCAGTTGTCACTTTTATCCAAGACATTAACTCTCTGCTGAGGATCCCTCATGTCTCAGGAATTTGGACCAGAGCTGGGTGATTCCTTCCTTGGGCTACTCTCTAATCTAGGACAGGATGAAGCAGTAAAATGTAGCAGAATTCTATCGGCTACTGCTCTGTCCTCTGCTGCAAGGCTACATGCTGAGCCCTGAAGTATAAGACCTGCTACAGTCTGATTAGGAATGATAAAATGCATATGAGATGAGCCTCCAAAAAAAGGAGCAGCTAGATGAGCATTACAGAAAAACCGAGCTAACAGAGCTCAAAGGCCCTGTCTTTAGGTGGGATGATGAGAAAAGGCTTCATGCACAATGTAAGATGGGAGATGAACCTTGAAGGGTGAGGACGGGCCTCACAGAACTAATGGGAAATACCTATTTTGTTCACAGTCTTACTTTGCTTCAGTAGATACAGGCAATGAAATCCATTGGGAGATTCTTGCTGCTGCTTTAAGACATCGCTGTGAGAGCCCTACCTTGCTTTCTGTGGACAAGAAAGGGTCAGTAAGGGAGGCCTGCTCCTCCTCAGAATGCTTCCTGAAGGGACTTTCTAATATATTACTCTGCTGGTTGTTCCTGAACTATATTGATTCTCCCAGTAAGGACTTACATTTTAATCTCAGCCCCCAACATCAGCAACAACAGCAAACTCTGGCATTTTCTCATTGGTAGTTTCTTAACACACATCACTATTCTAGCTTATATCCCAATCTGCTAATTATGAAGGAAGCAAGTGTATCTTGAAGTGCCTGGATTTTCTGCATTTTGCTTCCTCTTTAAGTGTGGCATCTGCTTTCTCAGGTACATGGCTTAATTTCTGAGCTTACATGTCACCTCAGATAATAGCGGGTATGTGGGAAGCACACACATAACTTGAGCACTCTATACTGCATGCATTCTCCCTGTTTGGCTGTTGTCACTGCTGGCTTACTTTAACACCCGGTGGTATCTGGGTCCTGAAATCCTCAGCCAATTTTTAGCAGTGTCAGGATTAACAAACAGTTCAGATCCCAATTTTTGATGTACTTGTGTGTGTTTTAAGTGCCTTCACCTATGACAAGGCTCATTATTCAAATAGACCAATTCCACTAAAACAGTCGGTAGCTATTTTGTGTAGTTCATGTGGAGCCCAAGCAGACACTGAGAGGCAGGTGGCGCATGATGGACTTGGAGTCAAAAGGACCTGGAGTCAGTCCTGCATCACACACTTGCTAGCTAAACGGCCAAGTGCTAATAAGTCATTTCATTTCTCCTAGGGGCAATTTTCTCTTCTGAAAAATGAAGACAATAATAAGCATCTACTTCACCTGGTGACTGTGAGGTTCAAGTGAATTATTGGCCAGTATATGAAGTACTTTGTGAACCTTAAAAGTCTGGAAAGGTTAGCTATTATTGTTAGTCTAGTAACCCAGAAAAGGAGGCCTCTCCACCTGCCTATAACAGTTTCTATAAAGCAGCTTTAGAGTCGGCTAAACATGAAAGAAAGATAGACAACCCTATCTAGAAGTTTGGGGACTCCTTTTGAAGATAGGCTCAAAATGTGGGCCTCCAACAGTTTTTACTTCTTTTATACTTTGATCACAAAACCACTAGTTATCTATTTTGATTCAGTCTAGACTCTAGAGCAGCAATTCTCAACCTGTGGGTTGTGACCCCTTTGGTGGTTGAACGACCCTTTCACAGGGGTCACCTAAGACCGTAGGAAAACACATACTTCTGATGGTCTTAGGAACCGAGACACCACTCCTCTATCCGTCTCCAGGCGGGTCTGCCCACATACCAGTATTAAAGGGTCAGCATTAGGATGGTTGAGAACCACTGCTCTAAAGGATAACAGAGAGAGGTTGCATTTCACCAGAAAGGACCATACTGGGAAGATGGGATGTTTCCTCATAAGCTTTCGATCCCCACCCACTAAAAGATGGAAAGTTTCTATTTTCCTCCTTCTTCTAGGGAAATATTTGGACTGATTAAGGATGCAGATGAGTGCTAAGATTTTGTCATGTATTTTCCACATCCTGCTGTTATCGCTGGAATATTGATTAGCTTAGGACTTCCTGGGCCAGTAAAAGAAAAGCCTTCTCTCATTCTGCATGAAAGAGTGTGGAAAATGGGCTAGTAGATAGAAAACTATATTAATTTAAGCCAGACTAGTAAACGCAAAGGACTTTAGGGAAGACTTCTCTATTTACACATTTTCAAAATTGGTTTCATATGTTCTTTTTAATTGAATAGAAGACAGGCAATCCTTAGTTTTGTTTTTTGAACTCACCACTCTGATTACCATCCATAGTATCTAATAACAACAGCCGGACTTTATATTTCCATAGTATTCTCCACTTTCATAATATCTGTCCTCTCCTTTAGAAGCAACAATAGCTCACATGTAAACCTAAAAGGTTTGCACATCAGTTGATCCTCTGTGAAGTAAGTGCTATCTCCACTTATAGATGAGAAAATTGAGTCTCAGAGAGGTTACTTTTCATGGAGCCAGTAAGTGTTTGAGGTGGGGTTTAAATTCTGATCTTCTTAATTCAGAGTTTAGCACTCTCTCCTTGACAGCAGGCTTGCCTCTCTCTTTTGATCCCTACTGTGGTCCTGCAAATTAGTCTGTGCAGGGATTATTATCCATGTTTTAGAAAGGAGGAAACTAAGCCCCAGAGGTCAAATGACATGCCTAAGGTCATATGGCTGGTGGAAAGTAGAGACAGGATCTGAATCCAGGTCTCCAGATTTAAGTCTATTTCACTCTGTAGCTCGTATTATGCTTTTGTTTCTGTACAAAATTTTCTTTCCCAGCACTTTTGAAATGTGAGAGGAATGAACTGAATCCAGTTGGAATACACATTTCCATTTTGGGTTCATATTTCAAACACGGGTGGTTCAGAACATAAAAGAATAATATTTTTTCTTGTGATATTAAAGTTTACAATAATGTGTGTTTCACAGATATGGTCAGGAGTTGTTTTCTTGTGATATTTTAAATGTATCCCTCGTGACACAACTGAGCAGACCTTTCCGTCTAGTCTTCCCTTGGTTCATAAAATTTCCAAGGTTCTGTCTTGTTGGAATTCCAGTAGCAAGAGTCTTTCATGGAACTAACGTGATTAGGAGCAGGCTTTTGGGAACTAAATAAAGTCACTCTCCACAAAGATAAATACAACATGTGGGGCCAGAAGTGATCCAATACAAAGCAGGAGGAAAAATAATCATTACTAACAATCAACTTTACCAAGTATCTGCCCTCCCACCAAATGAACTTCACCAGAATTGCCCACTGTCATGAACAATAACCATAGCTGAGTGGCAGTGATCTGAGTGTTGGGAGACCAGGCATTAGTAGGGAAGTCACTGGGCATCACTGGCCCTTATCTGCCTTCTGGGTTCTGAAATGGGATTCTGTCAAATAAAAACTCTTTGAAAACTTTTCAGAGTGGCTGATATATACTCTGGCAAGAGCATTTTTCCTAAATGTTACCCAATACCAGTATTTTCCAAATATATTGGCAGTGAATGCACATCATGAGAAGGTATGGAAGGGTAGTGACTGATGTGGAGCAGAGGAGGAGATCACCTCTGGGAAGTTATTCAACTTCCTGAAAATTGAAGATGCTTACATTTTTTTAAAGTGCTGCCTTGAGAGTATACTGCATAGAGATCATTTGTTTGAAGTTGGAAGAACCTTAGAGATCACTTAATCCAACTCAATCAGTCCTGTTTTACTGAATGAGAAGCTAAGGTCCAGGCAGGTTAGGATGTCACTTGGGTCCCTTCACTCAAGTACTCAGTAGCAGAGTTGGTATTAAAATACACACACACCCTGACCCTGAATTCAGCCCTGTTTCCACCGAAGCATACACATACATTCCTCAATGAATTCTTTCAGCAGACATTAACCTCCTCCTACATACATACCACCACGCCTGCAAAGGGTTGTAGGATATAATTCAGTGAAGTTTTTTTTTCAATAAATACTAATAAATATGAGCATTTCACTCTACACAAAGAAAAAGAGAAAAAGAGGAAACAATGTAGGGAATGATGGTCCTCCATTCCATACATTTTGCTTTTCACTGGTGTTGTGTACAAGAAGGTGTCATTTACCTTCATGCCTGTTTCTTTCAAGAACGGTTGTCAATTTAGGTAAGCTGTTTGTGACCATTATTCTGGAATGTTCTTCAAATGTTCTAGCTGTCTATCATGTTGCTAGAAGGTGATAGTAAGTATACTTTTGAGAAGAGCAATTCTAAATTCTTGAAAGGCGTAAGAAAGTTCTTTCTCTGTGTACTTCATCTGTATCAAATATCACAGGAATATTCTACATCTGTAGAATTGGAAGGATTGTTAGATTATAAATTCATTTTACAGATGAGGAAACTAAGGCACGATTCTGCAGATTTGCCTCATGTGGACTAATTTTTTGCCTGTCTCAGAATCCTCAGTGCACATGGCGAAGTGTAAATTCTTAATAGAAATATTTGATGGCTGACCTGCTAAATGCATTGACTTTGACTGTGGTTTTTCTGTAGTCTCAGCCTGAGGGCTCACTATACCATCATTTCATTCATAAATGTCAGTGACCAGTCGTTTTAATTTGAATGAAAGTGACATTAGTTACAAATCATTTGGTTATGGGGCAGATGAGAATAATAGCAAAGCACTTTACAAAAGTATAATTTTATCCTCACAACAACCCTAAGAGGTAGTTGTCATGATCCCCATCTTATAGATGAAGAAACTGAGGAAGACCAAGGTTAAGGCACTTGCCCAAGATAACTAACCTACTCAGTGTCTGGGGCTGGATTTGAACCTAGGTTTCCTGACTTCCCACCAGTTGGCTCTCCAGTGCTTGAAAGAAACAGCGTGATGAAGTAGAAAGTGTAATGGACTTCAGGTCAGCAGACCTGGGTGTTTAAATTCCATGTTTTCCGCTTACTACCTTAGTGATCTTGGACAGCGACTCAATCTCTCTGTGCCCTGTTTTCATCTTGTAAAATTTAGCTTGCTAGATGAACTAGCCTCCTTTGCAGTTTTAACCCTGTGTTCCTATATGTGATCCAAAGGAGGTTCACAGAGAAATAAGTAATGTTTCCTTGTCCTTTAGGACTTTACAACTGATTTTTCTCAAACTTCAGATTGGGAGTTTTCCTGAGCTTAAGTGATTGAGAACAGTTGCACAGTAATTCCCAATAAATATTTAGCACAGATGAAACACACGTGTGCTAAGGAGGTTCGGTTCTGGGTACCCCTCATCTGAGACCCCTTGGAGGCAGCGAGATTTGACCTAAGTTATCCTGAAGGGAGACAAGAGACCGGATCACATCATAGACAGAGAGAAGGAATGATTTGTGGAGGGAGTGTGCCAATGGGGTTGAGCCAAACTAGGCTGAAGAATGAATGGTAAGGGATTGTAAACAGCTAGCTGAAGTTTGGACGTGAGCCTCAGATGCACCTCCAATGTTCAGTGGAAGAATCTGATGAGGCAGCCAATAGAGGGAGTCCAACCATGTAGCAGCCTGGGGAATTAGAGGGGTACATTCTTTCAATTCCAGAGAAGAGGAAGCTGGATTATTTTTCCACCCCCACACTCATTCCCTCCAAATATGCCCCAAGTTATGCAGTGTGACATCTGCCTCTGGCTGTCTTTGATCTCCCTGTGATCTCCATGAGTTTAGGGACTATTCTTTGCATCCCTAGGGTCTAGTGCCATGCCTGGCTTGTAGTAGGTGCTCAATAAATGTTTGTAGAGTTGAGTTGTGTGTTATGTCACAGATTTCCTGCACCTGTGACTACCTGCACCTGAGTAACGGGCCCAGCATCAGCTGGAGAGAGAGGGCTGGGCCTGGAGACCTGGGCCATAACTTCCAAAGACGGATGCCTGCGGCTGTTGAGGAACCCCCGGCACCTACTCACTTTTGTCATCTAGGGGAAGCACCTCCAAGAAAACTAACAGGTGGAGTTGTATTGTATTCTTTTGGATCCCATTCTGCCCTCGGGTGCTTGGTAAGCTCTTACTTGCCTTGATCTCTGTTGGTTTGAGAAATATTAATAGATCCGACTCTAAATTCTTTCCTTTTCAACACTGAAATTACCTAACAGCAAACTCTAGGGATTACAGCTTCTTGAATACTCTAGGGAAAACTTTGGGCAAGGGACAACTCGGTTATAACCAACAAAACAACAGTCAACATTTTGGTGGCTCTTCAGGGTTTGCAAAATACCATGCAGTTGAGTTGTCTGGGGTCTTATTTGAAAGTCTGCGTGCTTTTACTCTTCAGTCTCCACTGTTGCCTCGCGGTGTTCTAAAACTGAAGATGTTTCTGCGCCCATTACTGCAAAGGCACATAAACAGAGGGCACCTTAGCAATACCCACTGCGGTGCCTTCCAGCTCTAACAATCAGTGGTCTTTTCTGCTCTCCTTTTTGCCTTTTCTAATACTGCAAAACATGCATCATGATCTGTACAGAAATGGTGGGAAATTGATTAATGTAAGTGAAGTGCTGCTTGTTGAAAATACTTGCCTAGATAAAATGGGAATTATTTTTTGATTACTTGAGGGATTTATGTCACATAAATTGCCTCTTGTGTGTGGCTATTTAAAAAGAAATATCTTTCTTCATGAGTAATTTATGGAACTTTAGAGAATAGGAGGCAATAAGTGGAATAACTATGGAAAAGAAAACGGAACTAAAAATTTCAATTTTCTCTTAAGTTATGGATTTCATTGTCATATTTGTAGCCTTTTGAAATCCGAATAAACCCTTTTCCAGAAGCTTCACACTGCAATGAACCTGGAGGAGTCTTTTAACGTTGTTCTCATCCAAACTAAGCTTTGTCTACACTGGTGGAATGAAGTGGAAGCCATGACAATAAAGCACATGCTCCAGGTCCTCGAAGTGACATGGAGGAAGAAATGATTTTTTTGGATTTGGTAGAACAGGAATTGAATTGTCAACATTGGCCACGTACCTTCAAACTGATTCTCTTTACCTCATTTCACTTGGCTTAAGGAGCCAATGCTCAGTCTTTCAATAGGAAGCGATACCCAGTATCTCTCAGCACCTTCCAAGAAAAGGACACATGGAATCAAAAAGAGGAAGAAAGGAGATTTTTTTTTCAGTAATGGCTAGCGTTTGCGTAGCATTTTAAGGTTTGTTAGGCACTTTCTGTGTTAAGCCTTTCAGAAGAAAAGAGAGGAATAAGAGTTTTCCTTAGACCTGAAGAAAAGTTCTGGCATCTGTAATACCTTTCAGCTGTTGGGTAGGATTTCTGCACCTGATCTGTATAGAGATCTCATTAGAGCATCATGTCTCCATTTTGCTCTTGAGAAAACTGAATTTCAGAGAAGTATATTTGCCCAAGTCCTGTAGCTAGTTACTGGTGGTTTTGGGGACTAAATCCAAGTCTTTCGGCATACTTCTTCAAGTAAGTAGAGCATTGTATATTTGGCTCTGTGTCTCACTGATGGGAGCATCCACCTTCACCAGTGAGTCATAATCCATTGACAACTTACCATTGCCTCTACCCTAAGGATCTTCTGTGGGTTTTCTTTATTTTTTTTTCTTTTTGTGTAATTTCATGGAAGTAAATTGTCCTTTCAAAACTGGAAAAAGTACTTAAAAGCTGTTTTCATTTGGTATTATTTTAAACCTATTAATAAAATGATGGAAAGTTAAATGTACAGCTTGGTCCCTTCCCATGTATTACATTCTAGGTTAAAAGCTCTTTGATTAGTAGATGACAACAAGCATATTACCCTGGATTTTAAAAAAAACCCTTTTTATAAAAAAGCTTTTTTCTTTATTTTGGCTTTGTGAGAATAAGGAATTCCTCTCACATAAATATGTTCATTTTACCTTCTGGGAAGAAAAGAAAGAAATTGTAACTACAGTATGATTTGGGTCTTCCTGAAATTAGCATTTGGAGCTTTAGAAGACCAAAAAAGGTTAGTGCCAATACATTCAGAAGAAAGCTGGGAACAACACTGTGTATGATTCAGCACTACTTCAATTGTTCAATGGGGATAATCAAAATCCAGGGTAGACTTTTCTGTGCTTTCATTGGTAATTCTTTGTAACATTAAAATACGTATTGATTTGTTAATAAATGAGTGAAGAAACCTCAGTTTTCCTTAGTGGGATTTAATTACAATGGAACATATTTTGTGTTTAAGTGGATAGACACAAATGTCTTCATTCTTTCCCAACTCTGTGACAATATCACACACAAAAACCATTTTGTGTTGTGTGTGTGTTGCTGAAACCAACTCCAACTATGTGGCCACTCTGGAGTCAGTATCCCTTGAGTTTTAAAAATGGACAATCTGATCATATAGTCACTAAAGATACAGAATTAAGAAAAGAAAAATTCCTGTGATAGTCCATTTTCAAATCTAATCATTCACATTTGTGTAGCAGTTTAAAGTTTGCAAATACTTTGATCATATTTCCTTATTGAATCCTTACAACAATCTTTTAAGCTCTTGTACTATCACCTATGTTCTACAGATTGAGACAGTTTGATTGAGAGAATGAAATAATTTTGCCTGGGTCTAGCATTTGGTAGCAGATTCCTCAAGTAGAAGTTTAAACCAAGTCTTCCCAATTCCCAAGTCCAGCCTTGTATCCAATACGCCTTTGTTCATTAAGATGATTCAAGAGTTTGAACTAAAACTGTGCTATGCTTCCTGCTTTGTCAAAACCCTGATGTGTCCATAGGAATCTGTATAGCTTTATTTATCCCAAGAATTAGTGTTCATTTTCTTGGCAATGGGTGAGATCATCATTACCTTTAAAATTTAAAGGCATAAAAATGACTTGAGAACAGGGTTTAAGAGAACACTAATATTTATTTTGAATGGCCTTCTTAATTATTCATTTAAGTAGTTATTTGCAAAAGAATCTTGGGAAAAAAATGAAAGCCACAGACCAAACTGCTCTCTAGATCAATGCACTTGGTTGCTCAGTTGGTTGGGTAAACAAACATCCAAGACACCTGATATGTCAAGACTCTTATAACAGTAGATACTGATGTTCATTGATTGTGACAATCTCGAAAATTTCCGGTAAGATAGCATATGTTTGCTCTTATGCATTGTCACCTTGAAGTGATTTCATATTATTTTCTCTGTGCTCTGACCCTTTTCCCTCCCTGGCGGGTAAAACCCTGGAATCATATTTTATCCTACTACCAGCTACAGCTTGCAAATTCACCAAAGGAACATAATGGAGGATTTGCTTTAACTCTTAGTAAATTCTTAATGCCACTGATGCAGATTTTTACTTTAAATATGTATGGGGAGGAGACTTTTGAAGTAAGTAAATGATTAGAAATTAGGATGTTATAGGCTTCATGAACACAATAATTTGCACAATCCCGGGCTCAACAAAATCGCTATCCATAGGGATAAAAGCAATAAAATTTATCCTGTTCCATATCATTTTTTAAAGTGGAAAGGCAAAATGTATACTTAATGGAAGCATTAATTAATCATTTGAGACATGTCCTAATTATTTATTATATCCTGAATGTATTATGTGCCTAGGTAAAAAACATAATCAGAATACTTAGCATTTATATATTTCTTTAAAGTTTGCAGAGTACTGTAGGTCCTACCTCAGAGGATTATTGTAAGGATCAAATGAGATTGTGCGTGTGTATACACGCACAGATATGCACATGCACATATATCTGTATTAAACTTACAAAGAATTTCTATGTATTTCTTTATAAATTATCCTTTGATCATCAGAGAGCATTTGAAAGTACAAGACAGTGGCCCAGTGAGTGGTTTACTGATCAGAGCTAGGAAAACATTTCTCCTGGTCATCATGGTCTTTGAACACTGTTCTTCTTGGGGAGGGGGGAAAGAGATACTCTTTTATAATTATGTTGCCATTGGACAAAGCCAGACACAAGTGGGGCTTGTCTTTTGTTGACCATAAGAAATATGCCGGCTTGAAAACAGTAAGAATAGGAAGACAGAAAGGCAGGTCCATTTGTGGCCAGTGTCTTTAATGTTGTTGGGGATAGATAGTAACTATTTTGGTATGAAATGACTTAAATGATGACTTTTAATCCCTTAAATGTG
Source organism: Pseudocheirus occidentalis (assembly GCA_028646575.1). Classification (NCBI taxonomy): domain Eukaryota; kingdom Metazoa; phylum Chordata; class Mammalia; order Diprotodontia; family Pseudocheiridae; genus Pseudocheirus; species Pseudocheirus occidentalis. The sequence continues at coordinate 25,656,869 of CM053602.1, read as the reverse complement.
GTTTGCTTCAAAGTCAGTGACCTTTGGCATTGTTTTACCGGTTCCTTAGCTTCTCTGTGTGTGTTATTAGAGGTTGAGCTCTAATATCCCTTTTCAGCATAGGACAAGAAATCAGCCAGGTATCAGGAGAGAGCCCTGGACTTGTAATGAGGACACCTGTTTTTAAGGCTCACCGCCCCCCCCCCCCACCATTATTGACTATATGGACTTCTGAGACCCTCAGTCTCATCATCTGAGGAGCTAGTAATCTACTTTAAAGGGTTCCTGTGATTATTACATTGAGTCCTTTAATTCAATGAGCATTTAAGTGCCTACTGTGTGCAAAGCACTATGCTGGATGCTGAGGATACACATATCCAAGGGAAAAGGAGCCCTTGTTTTCAAGGAGTTTCCATTTCTGCTGTTGGTTACCAGCTTTACCCATGTTAATAAGTCCAAGATCATTTGAAAGGAAAGAGAAAAGCATTTCTTAAGCACCTGGCATGTGGCAGGAGATATTCTAGGTGCAAAAAGATGAAAAGGGACTGCATCCTAGGCATCCAGCAGAGCCTGTTCAAAAGCTTGGAGGCTAGAGATGGAATGCTGAATATAAGGAATGACAGCCCGATTTGTCTAGAATGTGATATGCTCTAAGGGGAACAGTGTGAAATAAGCCTGGAGATAAAGATGGGTTGGACATAGGCTATGAAGGTCTTTAAATGCCAAGCTGAAGGAGCAGCAAATGACACAATCAGATCTGGGCTTGAATTAGTTCATTTTTGAATGCTGTATGCAGGATGAGCAAGAACAGGAAGTAACTGGAGGCAGGGAAAGAAGTTCAGATATCTTTATATCAGTGAGGCAGTAGGACCTGACCTAGAGTAGTGACCACAATAGAGAGAAGGGACAGGTTGACAGGACATGGCTATTGATTGGTGATGGAGGATGAGGGAGAGGGAAGAGTTCAGTATGATTCTCAAGCTGCTACCTTAAATTGCCCGCAAAGCACAGGAAATCATGGAGGTGCGGCTAGGTTTAATGAGACTGATTTTGGACATGATGAGTTTGAGGTACCTAGAAGACATACAGATGGTGATGTCCAGTAGGCTTCTGGTTATGTGGGCCTGGAGCTCAAGAGAGATAGGAGGCCTAGAAATGGAAATCTGGGGAATTATCTGCAGAGGAAGGAGGGTGGAACCCATGAGAGCTGTTGGGATCACTAGGAGAGAAGTTGTAAAGAGAGAAGAGGGCCCATGGCCTGCATAGAAATACATGAGCATCCAGCAATGGTAAATGAGGAGTGATAAGAGCCAATGAGAGCAGCTCCCCATTATTGTCTTGTAATGTTGAATATTATATGCACATGTGCTGGTATCTTATAGTGAGCTGCTAGCTGGCAGCTAACTGGTGCAGTGGAAAGAGTGACAGGCCTGGAGTTAGAAAGACCCATCTTCCTAAGTTCAAATCTGGTTTCACACACTTGCTAGCTGTGTGACCCTGGGCAAGTCATTTTACCCTATTTACCTCAGTTTCCTCTTTGGTAAAATGAACTGGAGAAGGAAATGACAAACCATTACAGTACCTTTGCCAAGAAGACCCCAAATGGGGTCATGAAGAGTCAGACACAAGTGAAAAAATGACTGTATGGCAAGGACTAGCCCCTTGAGGGGAGGGACCAGATCTTAGCTTAACTTTTGACTTTCCCAGCACTTCACTAGCACTTAATAAATGTGTCTGTTGTATTTTGGCTAAGTGCTTTTTCCTTCTTGGTTTGTCTCAGAGGAACCGCAAGCTGAGGAATGAGAGACCGCACCTGCTAGGGACCCCAGCTACTGAAGAAAAAAAAAAAAAGAGCCTGGGCTTTCCCAGGCCTCTGGGCCAGGGCCACAGCATGTGATATTTATGACTGGCTGCAAGTTGAGTCCAGCCCCTTCATTAGAATAGATGAGGAAGCCAATTCCCATGAAAGGTCAAGTAGCTAGTCAGTGCCAGGGACATGATTAGAGCCCAAGTTTCCCGAGCAGAAATCTAACCCACTTTTTCGTACACTGCCACACTGCCTACAGGGTACAGAAAAGTCTCTGAGTGTGGTGTTTAGGGGCTAGAGATGGCAATAACTCGCTGAGGGGCTACTATTTCAGAGTGGCGCATCAGACAACTACTCTACAGCAAGAAACTAGGCCCAAGGACTTGGAATAGTGTTCCTTTATCTCTTTACAATGAAGATGATATATTGAAGAAGTGCAATAAGAATGTTTTTACTATATTAAATGTTATTTCATTTTAAATTCTTCCAAATCTTTTTGTGTATATTATCTCTTTTGACCCCCACAACCTCTCTGTGAGGTATTCAGGACAGGTACTGGTGTCCCCATTTTGCAGATGAGGGACTCCCTGTTAGTAAGAGGCAGAGCAGGGGCTAGAAGCCCAGAATTTGCTCATCTCTGCCCCATTCCTTTTCCCCACTATTCCATGCATGGTGCCTCTCTCTTTGTTTGGTTTCGATCATAGATAGGATCACAGATTCAGGGCAGAAAGAGATCTTTGAGACCACTTAGTCCAACCCCCTCATGACATACTAAGGCCCAGAGAGGTGAAGTGAACTGGCCCAAGGTCACATAGGTATTAAGTAGGAAAGTCAGTATTTGAACCCAGGGCCTCTGACTTTAAAACCAGTGTTCATTCTCTTGTATCAACTTACCTCTCTGAGGAAACTGTTTGCAGTTTTGGGGATAGGGGTTAGAGGGAGAATGCCTGCTCTTAACAAAAACGTTGCTTAAAGGTCTACCCACTTTGGATACATTCCAATGTAAAACCTTGCCGGTACTATTGTCTTTTCCTTTGGCCTCTTTTCCTCACTGTAGATGGTAGGTGGAGTTGGACTACAGGGTCTTAGAGTCCTGACCATGTTTTTCTGGTGGTTTCCATGAGTTGGTATGAGGTAGGGAGGTCTGTTGGTATATAGCTAAGTCTCAATCACTGTTACTTATGTCACCCTTGTGTTTTTGCACGTTGTAACCTTTGTTCACAGCCTTTGCAAACTCTCTTCCTTTCACCACAGGAGCCGGAAGGAGGGAAAGAGGAAGAAGGAAAGAGAGGACTGTTCACCAAGTAATGGCACCACATGCTTTATCCCTTTGTAGTTAAAATGCATAGGAACTAGGAATACTCATAAGGGGCTTTGTGCCTGTTTTAAGGCCCCATTTTTTGATAACTGACTTTTTGTTGGCCTTTGAAACAAACGTGTGGAAGTGTTTATGCATTCCTTTGATGAGATCATATTGATGAGGTGAAAACTGACCCAGGGCCAGTTTCCCTCCTTGCTCCCCCCACCCCAGGTAACATGAATCCTTGTAGCTGTTCCAAATAAACACTTAACCCAAATGTGTGTAGGGCCACCTACCTACTCACTGGAGCTTACCTCTGTAGGAGCTGAGCACCTAAATTGGAAAATGAGCCTGAGTGAGCCAGTATCAATTTACCATATCAGAATGCCAGTAGCTAAATGGAGAACTGTGCTTGCACTGATTTGGTGAAGAAAAAATCAGGTCAGGGCGGCTAGGTGGTGTTGGGGCGGCTAGGTGGTGCAGTGAATAGAGCACCGGCCCTGGAGTCAGGAGGACCTGAGTTCAAATCTGGCCTCAGACACTTAATACAAAAAACTAGCCCTGTGACCTTGGGCAAGTCACTTAACCCCAACTGCCCTCCAAAAAGCAAAAAGAAAAAAAAAATCAGGTCATGGAAAATGACTAGCTTTATGATAAGCTCAAAAGGGAAATGTCTTCACTTTGTTGAATGTCTGAACTCTTACAATCTATTCTTCTCCAGGCATTCTCTGTATTATCTGTAGTTGGTGGATAGTGTCTGTGTTTACACCCCAGCTGTTAAGTGGGAGAAGATATTGATGGGAAAGCAGGCATAGTGAAAAAGGGGTGGCATTGATGTTGTGCTTCAAGTGGAATAACTCAGAGGAGTCTAGAAGCCTTTTCAGAGAGATGCTTCTCTAGATGCTTAAGTTCCAATGAACTGTGCTAAAACTCTGATTAGAATCACGTCTAATGTGAGTCACTTTTCCCTTTACAAGGGTCATGGAGAATAAAGTGTTCTGCTAGATTGCTGTTTAAATCAGACCATGGAAAGTGCTTCAGTGGGAGAACAACATGGAAGAACAATGACCAGTGGCATCTCATTGAGGCTTTTGAAAAAGAAACGTTGAAACTAGTGGAAAATGTAGGTACAGTGCTAGAAATGCTTGAGTATTATATTCCATTGAGTATATATTCCATTCTTCTGTGCAAGGGTTAGGGTCATCGTGCTGGGTAATGGAGATACAGAGGTGAAAAACTTTTAGTCCATGTCTTCAAGGAGCTTCTGATCCAAAAGGAAGGGTATGATAGGTACAGAATGAAGTTAGAGGAGAATGAACAGGGATTTAGGGGACACGTTATAAGTGGGGCTCACCTTTCATTGCCCAGAAAAAATATCTATTAGGGATTTCACCAAGCAGAGGTGAGGAAGGAGGATTTTGTAGTCATTGTTAGTCAGCATACATCTAGAGACAGGAGACAGCATGACAAGATTAAAGCTAAACTCAAAGTCTGATTTGGCTAAAATGTAGAATGAATGAGATGGAGGAGCACTAAGTAAGCCTGATAAATGAAGTTGGAACTGGTTTGTAAAAGTCCTTAAATATCAAGCGGAGGAGTTGGTGTTTACTAGTAGGGGTAATAGGGTTTGGATCAAAATAACGACATAGTTGGGGTCAGCTAGTTGACTCAGTGGCTAGAGCTCTGGGCCTGGGGTCAGGAAGACCTGAGTTCAAATTTGGCTTTAGACTGTAACCCTGGGCATGTCACTTAACCTCTGTTTGTCTTTATCCACTGGAGAAGGAGATGGCAAACCTCTCCAGAATCTTTGCTGAGACAACTTCATGGACAGTTGGATGCAACTGAATAACAACATAGCCAGGCCTATTCATCAGGAAAATTATTTTGGAAGCTGTGGCATGGTTGGATTGGAGAGGGGAGAAATTGGTGACAGGGAGATCACATAAAGTAGCTGTTGAAATAATCCTGATAAGCAAGACACAGATGATAGAGATAGTGAATGATTTCACGGCCTTAATTTCTATTTGAGTTAAGGTTGCCTAAACCACTGATCCAATTATGCTCCTGGGATCCAGTTTGTCTAGAAGGTCCAAACCTACCTGACTTTATGATCATCCAGTCTGCATTACTGTATCTTGTTCGAAAGGATGTTGTGAGACTGCTTGTCAAATTCTTTTCTGAAATCTATGCATGCAACATCTGTTGCCTTTTATCTATCAGTCAAGTGACCCTGTCACAAATGGAAGTGAGGTTTATCTGACCTGACTTGTGTTTGTGATTCATCAATGATGACTCATCATGATTGCCTTTTCTATCAGGGCTCAAAAACCACGCATCTAATAATGCCTCCTAGAATTTTTTTTCTGGAAATTGACATCCAACTCCATGGCCTGTAGTTTGAAAAACTTTTCCTTCCTAGAATTTTTTTTCTGGAAATTGACATCCAACTCCATGGCCTGTAGTTTGAAAAACTTTTCCTTCTTGCTTGTTTGAAAATTAAGACAGGTCTAGTGCTATGGCACCTTTTCCAGTGACTGGAATCCCTTCAGGGTTCATCAAGAGCATTAGAGCAATCCTACTTGTGATTTCTGTATTCTGTAAAGCATCAAGTACAGTTCCAGTGACTTGGGCTCACTGAGGGCAGCTATGTGTCCTTAATCATCTGGGGTTTCAGTTTCCTGTTAACCAATTTTTGTTCCACTTTTCCCAGCCTGAAGATCATTTCCCTTAATGGAGAAAAATAGAAGCTAGTTAAGAGTTATCAAAGTTCTATGTTTTACTCATTCTTCCATTATATTCTTGTGGTAGAGCCATGTGGTAGAGCCCTAGCTGGGTTTTGGATCTTCGGCTTGCTCCCCAACATGACTTTTTGGAAAGCCTTTTTATTACCTTTCCATTTGTCACCAGTCTTCGCACACACTGGATCTGAGTCTACTTGACATTCATCTGCAACCTTCCTACTCTTTTAAATTAAGTTATTTCCCTTTGCCTCTATCACTGTCTCACTCACATATGATACACATCTCACAATAACTGCTCCTGGGCACAGGACCTAGGACACTGCATCAACTCCCTTGTCCACTAAAGGGCCCGTTCTCCTTGGGAAATCTAGTTTCTGATGGGAGGGGTTAGCTTTCTTTTTCTCATACTTTTAAACTCTCTACATGGTCACACTGGGAAAAATTCCTTTAGGCCTATGTTTTGGCACATATCAGGTTCTTCCCAGGAGGACCAGAGGAGGGGAAGAGGGAAAAGGTAAAATCGACATTCACTGAAGTGTATGAATCAAGTGCAGACCAAAAGAAATAGTGAATACACCAAACACTGCATCCAAGTAAACACCAAACACTGCATCCAAGTAAACAAACAGCAGTGCTAGTTCTGCTCATATTCTGTTGGGAGATTGAGGCTTAAGACCATCCAGACATGGAATGCAGATGAGGTATTTGATGTTTCACTTTAGCCCCACTGTGGCTCCCTCCAAAGCCAAATCTTATGGCAGAGATCAGGGGCTGTACTCCTCCTGTTAGTGATGTCTTCTTTGATGTAGGACCTTAACTTCACTGTTGTGATTTCTCCAAAGCAGAAACTTCTCCATCCTGTGGGCCTTCCACTTCTGAACCTCTTTAATTCATAAGACGACCTCCAGGCCTAGATGTGTGCATCTTGTGTTTGATGTTCTTTCACCTTAGATCATGAAAGACCGAACACAAAAGAGATGGCCCCAATCCCAGGTTACAGCTTGCCTAGTCTTTGTGCTTGGCAAGTCACTGTTTCTGCTGAGTGGGAGCAAGGCTATCTCTCCCTGTGTCCTTCAAGGAAGTACCGGCATTACAGAATACTACCTGTGGGTCAAAGGAAGAGAGAAATAACCATCCGATTCTACTTTGTCTCAGAAAGAGGGAGGCCCTTGACATTAGCTTTTCAGGCTGTATCCTGCTATACCTCGTGAAGCTTTTTATCAGGTATAGCACATAGCCATCTCACAATTAGTTGCTTTCCAAATTTCACCTACTGTGCCATCTTGACTAAAACTCTGACTTTAAGGCTGTTTGAATACCTTGGCCCATCTTTGAACCTATGCGGGTAAAGAGAAAATGCAGATGTGTTGCTGCTACCTATCCAGAAAGTAGATAATTTATCATAGTATAAAATGAACATGAGCCCTTTGGGTGAGAAATATTGTAAAGTGTATATAAAATCTAGAGGTAGGTCTGATGCATACCGATGCTATCTGATGGTGTATAATCAATGCAAGAAATTTAGGTCACAACAGCTTGCATGCTCTTTACACTGTCATGGTTGATTGGTTATTTTCATCACCCTTTGTTTAAAATCATTTCAGAATTAATTGCCATTCATTAACACAAGTCTTTGTAGTAGAATTGCAGAAACAGTCATTAATGTAGCTAATAAACATAAAAAAGAAAAAAGCTCCTATTACCAGGTCCCTACAGGCTGTTAACGAACATTTTGAATAAGACTACATAAACATAAATTAAACATTTTTACAAACTGCTAAGAATGTGGGAATTTCGCGTGGTGGTCTCTAGTAAAGCTTTCAACCAATTTGTTCTATATATTTTTTGCTTTAGAGAGAACAGTTCTGGTTAGGAGTAAGTACTGAACTTTGGTAATTGCTTTCAAAGATGATAATAATCAGTATATTGTTTATAAAAGGAAAGCATGCTGATTCAATTGTCAGTAGTCAATTAGATTGGGAAATAGACTTGCTCTATAAAAGAACTTTTGTTTAGTAGAAGTGTGAGGCTGCTTTGAACTAGTCAGGCCTACATCAGAGTACTGAACCTTAGGTCAAATCTCATTATAGTAAACTCCCATAGACAAGTAAAATATCTTTCATACACCAGAATTTTGATGTTTTGAATATTGCCCCCAAAGAACTGGCCAGTTGCTGGAGGCTTGCCAGTATTTTGTTTTTAGCGGTGCCGTATGAGAGAATCGGACTTGCATTCTCTTCTGTGTGCTAACTACAATGCCCATTTCTTCCAGATTCCCAGAGGGCCTATACTGTAGAAAGTTGTAAACTGACTGGGCAAGATCATCAAAAAAGCCTAAGTTTCTGGCCCTGCTTTAAGGATACTTCTTCTCTGCAGCCCACCTCATGCCCCTAATTATTTCAAGTGGTATCACAAACTTCTCAAAATTAAATTAATTCACTTTCATTTAAACTGTATAAATCCATACCAAATGGCAGCTTTAGGGAGGAGGTATGATATAAAATCAAACTGCTAATGTTTAATGGCCTAAATCTAAAAGATGTCAAAATCACTGCCCTAATTAATGTAGTCCAGGCCTCTCTCAAGGTTGGATCCCAGGAAGCTCTACCAGGATCAAGGCATTACATCCACTCAAAGACCATAGTTCCTCATGAGCTCCTACCTCTGCTTTTTATCAGACAGCTAGAGGTCATACTAGTTCAAGTAAATTAAATTATGAGTTAAATGGTTTAACATGATATTTGTAATGAAATGAGTAGATTGATATGTCTGCTTATCCCAGCTGTTGTTGGTTATGAAACACATGACTGACAACACAATTTGTGATGCCTAATGCTATTTAAGTGTTCTAATCAATAAACAAAAATTGGCCTAACGATTTTGAGGCTGCTTGGTTTTATTTTGTAATTATTCATGCTTAACACAATGCTTCTCTACCATGAGTGGAGTCAGTTTTGAGTTAGTCAGAAGTTCAATCTTCACACTTCCTTGTGCTAAGTTGGCTAGGATTACATTGCCACGTGAAAGTTTGCCATCGTTGTAATTAATAAAAATGTAAAGTGAGCCGGGGAAGGAAATGGCAAACCCCTCCAGTATTTTTGCCAAGAAAAAACCCCAATGGGGTCATGAAGAGTTGGACATTACTGAAAAACAATCGAACAAGCACAAACTTAGCGAATGATCAAACATAGATCACTCTAGGCCAGCGGTTCTGAACCTGTGGATTATGTTCAATTTGTAACAATGAAAATACACCCTGCGTATCAGATGTTTACATTATGATTCATAACAGCAGCAAAACTACAGTTAAGAGGTAGCAACAAAAATAATTTTCTGTTTGGGGGTCACCACAACATGAGGAACTGTATTAAAGAGTTGTGGCATTAGGAAGGTTGAGAACCACTGCTCTAGGAGAAGGTAAATGTGAAATAAAGATAAAATTCCACTTTTGGATCATTTCATCATTTCAATGATAAAATTTGGATTAGTCTTGAATATTATATTTATCCTTTGTAGGATAATATATAAATGCATGTATATAAATGTATAATATATAAATATTATATTTATCCTTTGTAGTTGAAAACTAGTACTCATTTCATTACAGTGTAATATGTTATGCAATATAATGGCATAACAAAACAAATCACAAGGAAGATTGTCATACACACAAGGATCTGGTTGTATTACTACCGGTGGCAGAAGAAATATGTGTGGAAGCAGAACGAGTTACCAGGAAACTTGTGTGGAAAGAAGGCACTTGTGTTAAGAACACAGGTATCCAGGGCAAAGAGCATGAGAGAAGATCTGCCTATAAGAAGTTTGTGGTCCTGCATAGGGAACTTCTTCCTGGGAAAATCTCTAGGGCTCATCCTTAGAGCCCAGTGACAGATGTAGTCTTAGAGAAGGAAAGCAAAGGAGTCTCCTAACAGCTCTGTGTTGTCTTAACTTCCAAACTAGATTGTAAGGCAAAAGCTGTCTTGTATGTACCTGTGTCTCCATAAAGTACCTAGGACAGTGCCTGACGAACATAAGTAATAATCAATATCTGTTTAATGAAAGAGTATTCAAAATCTTTAGTACTCCAGACACATCCTACTCTAGTTCTCTATTATGGCGATTTTTATAAAATAACTGTTTCAATGTCCACATTTGTGAACATAAAGGTATCCCTAAAAGGATCCAAAAGGAGGGATTAGGCTTTTTGATGTTTCCTGCCTAATGGTGGAAGTAATTTTTAGGGCTAGTGCTGGTCTTGATT
>CM053602.1:25630941-25646681 GCA_028646575.1 Pseudocheirus occidentalis | reverse complement strand
AGACAAAATTCTTTAAAAACCACCCCAGCTGGAGTTTGTTTTTTTTGGCGGGGGGGGGGGGGGAGAATCAGTGATTCTTTATGATGACAAATATATCTTTTCATATTTTAAATGAATTGTCAATTCTTTAAAAGTTCACAATATGTACCTGTTGTTAAAAATGTAAAAGTTTTTTTTTTAGTTAAGCCATTCTTTAACAACAAAATCTTAAGGAAACTTATTTTAATAATGTAAATGATCCCAACGGCATTCTTTGTAGATGCAGCCTGATGCATTTGAACTAACCCATGGTTTTGGCATGACCTAGTGACAGTGAATCTCTTTCATACCTGTAAAGGCCGAGAATCCTCTTTATATAAAAGGAGACAGACAGCTCAAGTGCCTTGGTCATTATAGATTCATAATTTTATGAAGCAATTTTGTGACACAAGTTAACTAGCATGCTTAAGTCATTCAGTCAATCAATTGTGTAGATATCTGAATGCTATTGTAGCATAAGACTCTCCATTGTAGATATGCTTGAAAGACATTTGGGAATGAGTAGTGGAGGTAAGTCTCAGTGATGATGAAATACAAGTTATATCATTAGATACGAAGTACCTTTTATACATACTTGAACATAAAACACCATGACAGGGGATTTGCAAAGAGATGTTTATGCATGTTTAATGAATGCCAACTCTCCAATAAACTAATGTTGACTTTCTCCCAACCAAACCCCAGTTTAATTATGACAACAGCAAACTTTCACATGGCAATGTAATCCTAGCCAACCTAGCACAGGGGAGCAAAGATTGAATTCTGACTAGGGCAGAAGTGAGTCCACATGTGGTAGAGAGATGCATTGTGCTAACCTCGAATAATTACAATATAAAACCAAGAAGCCTCAAAATTGTTAGCCTAACTTTTGTTTATTGACTAGAACATCTAAATAGCTTTAGGCATCACAAAACAATAAAAAAATGTGGCTTCCTCTTGGATCTTTTATCCATTTTCATTTATTTTTTGATGCTGTGTGCAGTTTCCAAATATCTTTTGTGGCTTGTAATAAAATAGCCACAGTGTTATTTTGCATGTATGTCAAGCAGAGCGTGACCTGATATGCAAGTTGAATACCAAGGTGCCAAAACGGAATTCAGAGTGTTTCACAGCTCTGGAGCTCTTTAAGGCATTTTAGAAATCAATGAATATGTAATATGACGGTGATAAGAACTAAATAAAAACCTTCTTTATCTACTATGAAAAAGTATTTATACACAGAATATTTAGCACAAGCAGAAAATGGACAGAGTTTCCAATTATATGGTTTGCATAAACAAATGTTAAGCCATGTGCTCTGAATAGATAATAATGTAGCTAGTGCCTTTGCCTTGCGCTTTAGACTTTGAAAATGTTTACAGATGTAGTTCCCCCCCCCTGCCCCCCCCACTCCTTAGGAGAGAAGTAAACCAAAGTGTACAGCTGTAACAGTAGCACTAACTCTCATGGGAAGCCAATTAGTGATTTCAAATTGCATATGTGAGTGCTACAGTAGAGGTATAGTCTTAAAAGATTATTAAATAGCTGTGTAATTAGATATATTTATGGAAGCTTGCACTTTATTGTGAAATAAGTGATATGAATTAAATTTTCAGTAGCTAATAAAACTGAGTATGTGTTTGCTATATGGCTCTTTGAGAAATGCACACTCTGTTAAGAGTTTGAACTTTTCGATACCCCTGTCCACATTGCTGCAAGCTCACTATGACTCTGGGCATAGTTTTAAAGTAATTATAAAAAAAGTCAGGTGTTTGCTGAGTGATGCACACTGACAATGAACTGCTGTTCAGAGATGGATAGGAGGATGGTGTTCTCAATTGATGGTAAGTGATCCAAGGTTAATCATGTGGAAATTATGGTGCTTGTTCCCAGAAGGAGTAAGGGAACAATTCTGTTTCTGTGGGTGCGAACTGCAATGTTTGATAACACCTCTGCTCTTCAGATTGGGAACATTTGGCTCCCTTGGCTTAGGGTAAACCGCCACATTGATGACTAACAGTATTTAGAGTAGTCAAGGTTAATTTAGGGGTGGTATTTGAAAACAGCTTCCCCAACACCTTCTGTGTGGTGCTAATATTTGGAAGTATTTGAAGTTCACCTACCTAAAGCTATCATAATGTTAGAAGAGTATGAAACTGACATGTGGAGTAAGGGCTTTCAGATAATGGTGAACTTCTGCACACTTTGTCTCTTTTTAGGAAATATGGAGAGAGAGAGAAGCCCCAAAACTTTGCTTGTTGATATACTTTGTACTTAATCTAGCTCTCAGAATACATATGCCGAATAGAAAATTAGCTGCTCATTGTCCCTGTATTTCCGAAGGCCAGGTTTTTCCTCTGAAAAGTAAGAAAATCCTTAATTATTTAGTGAATGGGGGCAGCTAGATAGAATGTTGGGCCTGGAGTCAGGAAGACTCCTCTTCCTGAGTTTAAATCTTACCTTAGACACCTAGTAGCTATGTTACCCTGGGCAAGTCACTTTACCCTGTTTGTGTCAGTTCCTCATCTGTAAAATGAGCTGGAGAAGGACATGACAAAGCACTCCAGTATCTGTGTGAAGAAAACCCCAAATGAGATCACAGAAGAATCAGACATGAATAAAAAAATGACTGAACAACCACAAACTTAGTGAATGATCCAACATAGATCACTCTTGGAGAAGGTAAATGTGCAATAAGGACAAAATTCTCCTCCTCCGTGATTTGTATTAGTAATCTGTATTAGTTTCAGTATTAGGTTTTTTTTTGTAGTTTGAAATGCTGTTCCTCATTTATGCATTGCACCCAAAGGTTGCATATGATTGTGTTGCTTTCAAAATGCAATGTCAGGTGGCCTTTTGGCATTATTTTTACAGTTGGAAAAACTCCCCAAGTAAGTGATAGGATCCTCCAGAAAACAATAATGTGTTTGAGTGGGGAAGCCAAAGTATACCATGAAAGTAGAGATTTGAGATTATCTGCAATTTTTCTTCAGGGCAGTTGGCAGGACTAGAAAATCCAGACCTCTCCAAAAATTTTTCATTTTCAGTTCAAACACACGTGTAATATAAGGCTTTGGGCTTGAAAGGATTTTTGAAAGAGAATAACTGTAGTACAGTGGAAAGAATACTAGATTTAGAGTCATTGGTCTCAAAGGCTCCTTTTGTCACTCTCTATATGATTGTGAATAACTGTGTTAATTTCACTGGGCCCCTTTAAAATAAGAAGGTTATCATCGATGGCCTCTTATGGCCCATCCAGCTCTAAAGCTATGATCCTGTTATTGGTATTTCAGATAATCTATCTGTTACAAAACCCTTATTTTAGAGTGGAGGAAATCAACTTGCTTGTGGTTACGGTAAATAGGGAGCCATAGTTTGAATCCATTCCCTCTAACCTCAAATCTATTATTCTCTCTGTAATGTTATGCTACTGTCTTGCACAGCAAGCTCTTGTGTTAGATCCTTGGGATCCAAAAATGAACTACCAACCCATGAGAAATTTCCAGTCTGTCCTGGCCAGCTCTACCAACCACATCAACAGGACAATTGCCAGATCCCTGCTTTCTAAAATTATGGATCAACATAACTATTGAGACCTTAGTTCTTTTGATTTCCAGAAGAAGGTCTTAAAACCACCATCCTTCCAATCGCCCAGGCTCATAACCTCGAAGTTATCCTTCAGTGATTAAGCAATGGCTTTTAGTCTTATGGACTTATCAGTTCCTTATGATTTTGATTATCAGTGATATTTTATGCAAATAATTTTATTCTCCATTTTATCACATTCTTTTTTGTCCTTGTTGATTTTTTGTTGTTCAAAAACTTATCAGTTTCACATAATTGAAGTTGTCTTTCTTATGTTTAATGATTTCCTCCTTTTTTTTTTTAAAGAACACTTCCCTTAATCAAAGTTGTAAAATGAATGTGATCCGTATCATTCCCTTGTGATATTTTAATGAGGTAATTTAGGTTGCCTATCTCTTTTGAATTTATTTTGGTATATGATGTAAGATGTTGGTCTAAACCTAATTGCTGCCGAATTGCTTTATAGTTTTTCCAATAGTTCTTGTTATATAGGGTGTTCATCTTCATCTAGTTTATGTTCCTAGTTTATCTAATAGTGGGTCATTTAATGCAATGATTTTGGATGCTTGCTTATTTCATCAGTTCCACCAATCTACTTTACTGTTTTTAAACTAGTTCCAAAAAGTTTTGAGGATTATTACTTTATAATATAATTCAAAGTTTGGAAATGTTTTTTCCTTCATTCTTAGTTTTCCTTTATTATTTCCTTTGAGAGTCTAGAACTTTTGTTCTTCCAAATCAATTTTGTCTCTATTTTGTCTAGCTCTGTAAAGTATTCTCTTGGCAGGGTGATTGGCATAGCAATTAATTTGAAAACTAATTTATCTCATAGTCATTTCTGAATTATTGGTGTGACTCAACCGTGAGCAATGATTCTCTCTCCATTTACAGCTTCTATTTTTCTTTATTAAATGTACTCATGCTCAAGGTGGTTGCTTTATGTGATTGTGTATTTTCCATCCTTACATGTAAAAGACTAGCGTGATAATATATTCACTCCTTTTCCTATAGAAACTTGCCTTGATTCTGAACTTTGAACACTCAAACAGTGATCAAAACCTTTTCTTTTGTCATATTTTGCCAGAAATTGGAAACTAATGAGTTCCCTTTTGGAATATTATTGTAGGAAGACAGCTTTTTTTGTTTGTTCATAAAGAATGTCTATGGATAAAATAATTTTTCAAGATCCTAATTTCCTGCTGTGTAAACAATAGCTCAAATTATATCATCAGTAATTAGTCCTATTCTGCTCTTGTTCTCTTGAGGATTTAATTGGCAAGCAAGTGACCTGTCGCAGTGTTTCCTGTGGCTGGAGAACTTACAAGTTCTCAGAGTCTGTGTTATGGAAGGCCATTCTTAAATGAACAAGAATGCCCCTCATAACATTTCAGGTTTTTCTTATTGACCTTTTCTCTTTCTAAATTTTAAAAACTTCTTTCTCAGGCAAAGAGGGAGATTTTAATATTTAAAGACTGTCTAGGTTCAGGAAGGAGTGCTTTTGAATGGGCAGACAAGGCTGCTCTTTAAGAGAATTCCTAGCAAACATTTGGATGAAGGGGAGCTTATGTGTGAAAGGCACATCTCTCTACAGCTCTCTCTACTCTCAAGTATGCCTCTCCTAGGTTTTACCATTTAAAATGCCATGTTTGTACTGGATTAAAAAATCTTATGAGGCCCTCTGCCTGTTAGATAAGAAAAAATATGTTCATGCTTCTATAAATTTTAATTGTAATTTGATGCAATATTTTTCCATAAAATATGTTGCCCATGAAGTTGCTTAAAGTGACTGGAGACATCTCAGCTAAGAAATTCCCCAAATAGAGCATATTGATCAAGTGCTGATTTTTCTACAGTCTCGAAATTCAAAACCAGTTATGACAAAACTTTGAAATGATTGGAAACCTGGAGGGAGCAACGTGCCTTCTCTTGGAGAAAAGATGTTTAGACTTTGCTTTAGTATACAACATTCCCAAGGTTGTTTCCAAACATTGTGATAACTGCAGTGTTCATTGTGAACTCTGAAATCTATTTGACTTAGCAGCAAAATTGGCTTTATTTGTGATTGTGTATCTGATTATTATTCTCCAGCTTACTGTTAAATTTTCCGTTTTTGCCATGACCAATCCATGAAATCAATCATCTCTGTCTTTCAGATTTACATGTGACTCCATTTATAATTATCAAACTTGTTTTCCAAATAAATACTTTGAAAAGTGGTCCATAGTATAAGGATAAAGTAAATGATGAATGTCCAGAGTTTGTGACGCTAATACATTTGGGTTTCATTGGCTTTTAAATGTGGCGTCATTACAAATTCATTTGCTGCGGCTAGAAAAGCATTGCCATAATGGATTCATTTGTTCTCTCTGTGGCTATCTTTTCCATGTTCAAGAATCATCAGAGGTCCACTTTAATATAACATTACTACTTGGACATAAATATAGCAGACTTTATTTTTTAACTCTAAACATCCTGATGAGATTTGTTATATTTAAAATGGCAAGCATAGAGCAAAGTAAGTTTTGGGTGTTCCCTCTCAGAAACTATTGAAAGATTACAGGTCTACCTTGCTTATGTCCTCTGGGACCATGCATTTGATACAGAAGAAAAAGAACAAGACTTATCGAGCACATATTGCCAGTATAATAAAGTTATATCCAAATGTGTCTCAAAACATGTTTATCACCACCTGATATTTCCTTTGAAAAGCATCAATAACTGTCTTTTGGTTTGTCTTTTTTTTATTTGTTTTGTTTTTTTTCTTTTTTTTGGAGGGCAGTTAGGGTTAAGTGACTTGCCCAAGGTCACACGGCCAGTTTTATGTGTGTGTGTGTGTGTGTGTGTGTGTGTTAAGTGTCTGAGGCTGGATTTGAACTCAGGTCCTCCTGACTCCAGGGCCGGTGCTCTATTCACTGTGCCACCTAGCTGCCCTGGTTTGTCTTTTTTTAATGAGGCAGCTAAATGGTATGGTGGGGAGACCATTGGATCTGGAGTTGGGAAAACCCAGTTCAAATCTTGCTTCAGATCTTTACTGCTGTGTACCCTGATTAAGTCGCTTAATCTTTCTTGTCATGAGGTTTCCTTATCTTTAACCCTGGGTTGTTGTGAGGGAAAAATGAGCTAATATTCGTAAAGAGCTTAGTGTATAGTGACAGCACATAGTGGACCGTATATAAATGCTATCTGTTTTTATTATCCCCATTATCACCAGTGGTCAGCACAGTGGTGACACACTGGAGAGAACCCTGGACTTAGAGTCAGTAAGACCTGAGTTCAAATTGGCCTTCAAACACTTAGCAGTTGTGTGATCTTGGTCAAGTCACTTCACCTCTCTCCACATCATTTTTCCTTATCTGTGAAAAAGGATAATAATAGCACCTACTTCCCCAGGTTTGTTGTGAGGATCAGATGAGAGAATATTTGGTAAACATTTCCGAAATCTTCAAATTTAGTGTTACATAAACACATGCTGTTGATTTTTTTTTTCCCAGATAGGTGTTTGGTCAGCTAAGCCCCAAATTGTGTGACTACTGAATCTCATGAAGTGGTCACATGTATTCAAATTTGCTCTATTCGAAGTATAAGTGATGTGTAATATGGTAATTGGTTCTAGCCCTATGGAACTAGACTGTGTGAATTTGAATAATGCGACCACTTTAGGGAGAGTAATTATTTCGCTAATGAGGACCCCTTTATAGTTTCTGTGCCCCAGCCTTCTTAGGCTTACGTTGGCCTTCCTTTTCTCCAATTTCCATGAATGTTACATTAACGTGATTGTCACATTAAAGTCCTACCAGATATCTCCAGATGAGAGTGGTTTGCCTTTCCAAAAGCTATTGATTATCTTGTATCCCGCTCCCTCCTTCCCCCCCTACAAGTCAGGTGAAATCTACCTGACAAAATCAGGGCAGTCATCCGTTTCCCTAGTATTTTTGCCCAGTTACTTACAACTAGCAATAAATCTTAATAGGGCATTTTAAACAAAAGTGATTTTATATCAAATTATACTGGAAAGGTCAGACATTAGTTTACATTGGAGCTTAGTTTTGTGTAGGAATAAATAATAGACAGTTGTGATTTTTTTCCTCTTTGTAAAGCCACATTGAACTGTTTGCTCTAGATGCTATTGCTGGTAAATAAGCCCCTCTCAGTTTGCTCAGAAACGCTGGCAAAGTTGCTACAGCTCCCGGACTATTAGATGAGTCAGGAGGAGAAGCAGGGCTGGCAGCTGCCAATATTTATATAAATATTGAAATCAATTGTTTTAGCACAGAGGAAAATCAGTCAGGGAGAGACAGACAAAACAGTACACAAGGGGCAGCTAGGTGGCTCAGTGAGTAGAGCACCAGCCCTGGAGTCAGGAGGACCTGAGTTCAAATCTGGCCTCAGACACTTAACACACACACACAAAAAAACTAGCCGTGTGACCTTGGGCAAGTCACTTAACCCCAACTGCCCTCCAAAAAGCAAAAAGAAAAAAAAACAGTACACAAAATAATTGAAATGAACAGTGTCAAGGTATTTAAACTTGACTTTAAATTACCTGGCAGTGTTTCCTATTGCTATTAAACATGATATTTTTCAATCCTGTACAACTTTGCTGTCATTTCTCAGACTGGTAACAATTTATGTATGAAAAATCTCTTGGTAGGAAGGCCCTGTTGTCAAGCTGATGCCAGATTTCTGTTTGTGTCATATCAGACACATGAGACACGTAGGTGACAAAGGAGATAAGAGTGCCAGGCCTGGAGTCAGAAAGATTCATTTTCATGAGTTCAAATCTGGCCTCAGACATTTACTATGTGACCCTGGGCAAGTCACTTAACCTTGTTGGCCTCAGTTCCTCATTTGTAAAATGAGCAAGAGAAGGAAATGACAAACTACTCTAGTATCTTTGCGAAGAAAACCCCAAATGCCATTCACACCTAGGTCTTGCAACTCTGTCTCCCTTTTGCTGTCCTGCATATGACTTCCAAGAAGCTGGAAAGCTAGATTTCGTCAGGGTATGTTTTTAACTGGATAGTGCGGCTGTCCTTGGAGAATAGGCCTTTTGCTTGCCTAATCATTGCTATGTAGCTGTACGTAGTTGAACTGTGGAGTCACTCTAGCAGCCCAGATACAAATTACAGATGGTTATTCTTTCTCAGAAAATGTAGCTTCTCAATCCCCTGGACTGACTGATTTGGTGAATCTTGATATTTTCTGATAGGCTCCCCTCCAGTTAACTGTACAATCTCATTTCTTAGAGGTAAGGTCAAATGGGGGCCCTACTGCCAGTGATTTCCAGAGAAACCATAGGGAATCAAAGTTCCACTTAGACATTGTCCAGCATTTAAACAATCTGGTTAACATTTCTCTTCTGCATTTGTGCCTTGGCCTCTTAAAGGTAAGGAGAAAGATCTGTTTATAGCCTCCTGCAAAGGACTCTCTCTCCCTGTTGATGAAATAATCAGCATTACTCTTACCCTAAAAGCTACCTGCGGTGCTAAACTAATCCAATTAAAATGCTGCAGATGCCCACATACCACGGCACATTCCTGATACAAGAAACCTATGCCCTGGTCATGCCAGACCCTATGTAGAGGTAACCACAGCACTCTTTGGTGACAGATTTCCAGTAGCCTCCTCATTTACCGTGCTGAGTCCATTTTGGCAGAAGCCAAGGGAGTGTGTTAGTATTGTAAGAAAGCCCAGCCCTGGCCAAGCTGCCCCTTCACTGTCTCTTTTAAAGGGATCAGAAGACTAAGGAGGGAGAGCTTGTTTGCAAAGAGGATGGCCTCATGTGTTCACAGATCTGCTTTCTTGCTGATTAGCCAGGCTTTGTTCCACAGCTCATGAATGAAAACGGCCACTTGAAAGAACTCATTTCTGAATACTGGTTTAGAAGAAAATCTTCAGTCAATTTGGCCTGGAAATACCCACAAATCCATCTGCAGATGTGTGCATGAAAGTCAAAGATTATCCTTTTTCCATAGGTGGGAAAGTTTGTGAGCTTTCTCATTTCTGCCTCCAGCCTTGTCAGGTTGTCCAGGTTCTCACCAGCCTTCTTGGTTTACAGATAGTTTTTTAAAAAATGGCAGATTGAAAGAAACTCTACTTGAAATAAAAATGCCTGAGACTAATCATGTTTTTGCTGCTTGTGGGGCATTAGTACCTGCTTTCTGTCCCAGACTGCTCCTACTTTATAATTTACAAAGTGCTTTTCATGCATTAGCTCATTGCATTCTTAAAACCCTATGAGGTAGGTAGTGTATCAATCATTAGCCTCCATTTACACTGAAGATTAGAAGGGTAAATGATTTGTTCAGGGACACATGACTACTAAGTGGCAGAGCCAGGATTTAAAACCAGATCTTCTGATTCCAAGTCCAGTACTCTTCCTATTCCATTTGGGTCCCGTTATTGATGTTCTCTACCTTGGAAAATGAGCATCTGGGGAAAATAGTTCAAAACCTTTGCAGAAAAGGCTCAGACAACATTTTTACCATGAAGTGCTCTGTCAAGGGAACTCTGGGAAGCCCCTGAAATTCTGTCAGGATAGAGCTCTTTGGCCATGAGGATGTTTGTGTTAGGATAAGTGAGGCTTTGAGGCCTGTGAGCCAAGCTAGCCAAGCAGGATGGGAGCAAATAGAAGAAGTGCCCTTCTATTCAGTATGTCATTTAACAAAGAAAGCTAGGGGCATGTGGTCACTGTAATTCCATAGGGAGAAGTTGAGGTCAGAATGTGGGATTTCAGCCAAACCATAGGAACAGAGACGGATTGAGGTTAGTATTCCAGATATTCATCTCTCTATTGATTAGCTCCAATTTCTCCTGTCATTACTTTGTACACAGTTTTCTGTTTTCTCTTATATTAGACTGCTAGCTCCTTTAGACTAGGGATAGGCTTTTGTCTTTCTTTGTAAGCCAATGCTCACCACACTTTCTGGGGCATAGTAGGGCACTGAATAAATATTTGTTGACTGACTTTGCAAAATGTAGAGAGAACCAAAGTACCCACAGTCCCTATGACAGGGCCATGGTGCCAAGGAATTGATCTGTATCCTATCTTGTCTGGTGCCTGTACAGAATCTGGGGGGAGACTGAGAGATGGAGAAAGGTAATAAAGCAAAGGAGTGTATCAGCAGAGATGTTTCTCATTGTATACCCTGGACTGTTAGGTAACTCCGTACAGTTAACCATTTACTCATGTATTGATCAGTTATGTTACCAATGAGCCCACCTCATGACTTTTTTCATTTTAAAAAATTTATATCCCCAATACTTAGCACAGAATGTAGTAAGCACTTAATAAATGCTTAGCGATTGATGGAGTCAAGTTTAATTAGTTTCTTTGCCACCATGTAACAGTCTGTCAAATACCTCACAAAATTATGCTGCGTGTAGCAGACGGGGAGCCAAATAATATGAGGTGCATATGAAAATAATTGCTCAAAGCTGGTTTAAACGTGAACATGGAGCATTAGGAAGGGAGTTTTCAAAGTCATGGCTTTTCTGTAAAGTTCTCTTTTCCACTGAAGTCAGTTCAAACATCAGAAGCCTGATAACGTGGAGTATGGGCAATGAGCACTACTGACCACAAATTATTCCATTTCTCTAGTGCTTGGGGTTCAAAATATACTCTCCTCACAGTCTTGTGTCCTCTATCACTGACAAGTTTAATATGAGTAATCCAAAATGTTAGTGGATTGATTATGATCATGCATACCTCCTGTACCTTTTATGTCTATAATGAGAACATTGATGAAGGTGCGTGTATGTGTTTGTTGTGTGTGTAAAATACTGACCACAGCAAGAAAACCAAAAGAGCCCAAGAACCCAGTCTGCCAGGAAACAGTTGATTGCCCAGATAAACAGAGAGATAGAAAAGCCAAGGGCAGCACTGATTTAGAAAATTCATTTGAAACGTTCTGATGGTGGAGGATGGCGTAAAAAATGTCATCAAAGAAATAGATGATTGAAAAAGGAGTTGGGCTGATCATGGAGTATGAACACCAGGTAACCGATGGATAACAGATGCCCTGTGCCCTGCATTAGTACTCTTATAACTCTAGGAGAACTGGACGATGCACGTCAACCTATTGGGCAGAAGCCTTTTGGCAGATTTGGGGCAGAGGATACATAAGGAACATACAGACTGAGAAGACATGAATGGGTTCTGATCCACTTTGTTGGAGGCACCTTGATGTGGTAGATAGGAGGCTGGTTTTGTCAGGAAGACTGGTCTTCAAATCCCAGTTTACCCTGGGCAGGTTATGTAACCTATGTAAAGGCAAGCAGTATTCAGACCAGAATTTTCCTCCCTAGGATGTCCCTGTAGAAATGGAATCAAAGGTTCTAAAATACAGATATATTCCTCTAGAAAGATGCTATGTTTTGGCTAACATTTCTCCATCCTCAGGGTTAGGATTTCACTTGCAAAGACAAAAGTGTAGTAGAGAAGTCACATCTCAAGTCTCTATGAGTGGCACGGGTTTCTAGGCTGACTTTGGTGTTAGCATTAAAGGTAAGTGATGGAGGAGGCAACAGAGCTGGCCTAGAAATTGGGGCAGCTGGCTCGGCACCTGGGCAGGGCTACTCACTGTGTACCCTCACAGAAGCCACTTGATCTTTGGAAGCGTTAGTTGACTCATTTGTCTAATAGAAATACTAATATATTCCAAACACTTCTGATAATTTCTTAAGGTATCTTTTAGCATATGTGGTGTGAACTGCTTTTTGATATCGGATTTCTTTGAGTAAACAACAAAAATAATGAAAAAGACTGGGATCTGTATGCTTAAATTTGAAATCTTAACTTGGTTAAGCAGCAAGCATTTATTAAACACATGCAGGCACTGAATATAAAAGTAGAAGTTGTTGATGGGATGATAAAAGAGTAACCTTATAAGACTGCTGGAATGAGAAGAGATCTTATGGGTCATCTCGTCTAGCTTTTTCATTTCACATATGGGGTAACTGAAGTTCAGAAAAAGGAAGTGATTTGCCTATAGTCACTTTGATAGTTTGTGGTGTGCCTGGAACTAGAACCTGGGACTCCTAATGATAGATCATGAGCTTGCTCAAGTTATGTTCTTGAAATACCATCTATGTTGGAAAAAATAAGGTGTAAGCAAACAGAGCTCCTGAAACCTCGACACAGAAAATAGGTAATATAAAAATTCATTATTTTTTTTTTCTCTTCTCAAGAAGGCCATTTTACTTTGTTATAAAGGAAATGTAGATCTGGTAGTTACATCTGAAATCTCTAGTTTTCTACCTGGGCAAATGGATGAATTTTAATTCTTATGGCCTCATGAATAATTGAGCTCTCTAAGACAGTGTTTCTCAACCTTCCTAATGCCAGGACCTTTTAATACTGGTATGTGGGCGTATCTGCATGTGGGCGAACCCGCCTGGAGAAGGATAGAGGAGTGGTGTCTTGGTTCCTAAGAATATGGGAAATATGTGTTTTCCGATGGTCTTAGGCTACCCTTGTGACCCCTGTGAAAGAGTCGTTCAATCCCCAAAGTGGTCACAACCCACAGGTTGAGAACTGCTGTGAGGTAAATGAATGAAGCTGCGAACCTTCGAAAAATTGTATTGGGTTTTTTTTTTCCATCTCTGGAGGTGACTTACCTAGTACTTTTATTTGTATGCTTTTCAAGGTCTCAGAGGATGCCACTAGATCCCTTTTAGAGGCGTATTTCATTTTATGTCATGCCATGAAACCTTCAGAGTTCTGTGGAAGGAGTTCTAAGATTGGTTAAATTGGTCAATTGGTTAAATGTTATTTATCTCAGAAATAACAATGCCAACTCATTCACTGTTTTTGCCCAAAGAAGTTTTTGTAGATAGTGTAATTTGGAAATCTCTTTCCATGGAAAAGAGTTGCTCCTTTAAGAAACGCCTCATGGTAAGGTTGGTTTCCCTTTCACTGTCCCAGTGATTGCCAACAGCTGATATGCTTATTTTGTCACATTAGTGTTTACCAAAGCTGTCTGAAACTATATAAAGCAGCGGTGGCAAAGAGACTAGCTTGTAAGTAGACTGCATCCACTCCATTTCTTCCAAAGGCTATGAGTACCCAATAGTGACTCCTCAAAGAGAACTTCATCTATAATCTCATTTGGAATGGCAACAGAGACATTTTATAAAAGAGATACTGCATTTTCCCATAGCCAGTGCTTCCTCCTATATTTCTAAATTTGGATACAAATTGGTACAAGTCTGTTCTTTGGTATTATGTGAATATCTACATTATGATGTATGGCAGACCATGTCAAAATAATTGTGTGTGGTACTACTCTGGGTTAAGGAGAATCATATTTGATGTTACTAATTTTCCTATTATTTCTCCCATAAAAATCCTTCTAGCAGCGAAAGTTTTATTGCTCTGTATTTCAGTCTCTAATTTATTCATGGGATAAATGTTTCATATAATGAATTTTCTAGTAAATGTATTCTGAGATTCCTGCATAATCAGAGTGACTATATGCTAGCACTTCACAGAAAATATGCAAGAAGTTGGGTCCCGTGAGCAGATTCCTGCCCATTCCCCCTTGAAAAGTTTAGTTACAGCTTTGTGTTAATGAATGTGTGGTTCATATCTGGGGGGCAGAGCCATTTTGCTGAATTAGTACAATTAGTAATTATAAGTGTCAGAGCTTTATCATTTCTATTGAGGCACTGGTAATATCCTGAACTTTGGGCAAGCCAATTTTGTAACATTTGTCATGTGATCTCGCTGTGAAGAAATGTTTTGTACATTGTCATGCAGATATTTGGGGTGGCACTGACTCCAAGCCCCTTTATTATTTGCTCTTTGTAACTGTCCTTGCCCTGTGCACACATTCTCTTTTGTGATTTTTTTTAACCATCAACTCTGTCCCCTTTTTTGTCTTTTGAACCACTTTCTTTCCCTAGAAGAGTAGCAAACTTCCCAAGTGTTAACCAGCATAGTTGAAAAATTAGGTGATACAAGAAATGGTTTCAGAATTTCCTTCTGACCCAGTTTAAGTTCCCCTCTTCCATTTATTTCTTCAAATGGTTGGTTCTCAGTGGGCTCAACCAAGATCTTTATCCTGGCATTTTCTAAATCCTCAGATTTGAGGGGTAGCTACCCCTTATAGGACAGGGAGGTGAAGCAATTTCACTTCTCTATGAGGTTAGGAGCCCATGTAACTGTGAGGATGACTAAATAGAATTCTTGTTTATTAATTCACAAATAAAATTCTGTGGGAGCAAAGTAGATATTTTAAAGACTTTTTTTATTGTTTTTAAAATTCAACAAGGTATTTGTTTTTTTGTTTTTGCTGAATTTAACATATTTGGCTCATTAAAAATAATAAAACACTAGTTGGACTTTGTCCACCTACTCTTGGAGGTCATGTTTCTCAAGACAGTAGGAAGGACAAGTTTTCCTGGAGTGAAGACATTTAGGGAACTAGAACAGATTATACTGTCCCTAGCCTTTACTTCAGAAGATATGTTTGAAGTCTTCCTGAAAGATAAACAAAGGAACAAGCTGAGTTATGCTGTACGGTCAATGGGAGTTTCACCCCCATTGATCAAAAATCAAAGGCAAATATTTCAGTTTCTCAAGAATTCAAGCAGAGATTTAGTAAGTCAGAAGGCATTCTTACTTTTAAAATGACCTTTTTTATCTCTTGGATTAATTCCTCAACAAGTACTCACTGTCTCTACATTGTGAAAGATGCTATGTTAGACACAGTAAGATTGTAAGGATAAGAAACAGCCCTTCTCTTAATAGGCCACACATTCACCTCTCTTATTCCGTGTAGTTAAGAGTATGACATTTCCTATTTAAATAAGAGGACTTATACTTGATTACATGTCATACATTTTTCAGAAAAATTGAAGAATGGTATATTTGTACAAATATGTATATGGCTAAAATTCAACAAAGTAGCCTAAATATTTTCTTTGAAAATTCTGAAAGGACTTCAGAATCTTATAGGGTCTGAGGAAGTCTAATTCTTTCTTTTTGGTAATCTATATATTTTCAAATTTATTATTTATTTATTTTTGTTTTTAATTTTTTATTGACTTGTTTACTTTTAGTTTACAATATTCAGTTCCAGAATCACATGAGTTTCAGATTTTTCTCCCCTTCCTCCCCACCCCCCACCCCCGCC
>CM053602.1:25576702-25630441 GCA_028646575.1 Pseudocheirus occidentalis | reverse complement strand
GACTTTTTGGGCCTCTTTTGCCATTTGAATTAGTCTATTTTTTAAGGTGTTATTTTCTTAAATATTTTAGCAGGCTGTTGACTTGCTTTTCATGATTTTATTGTATCATTCTCATTTCTCTTCCCAATTTTTCCTCTACTTCTCTTACTTGATTTTCAAAATCCTTCTTGAGCTCCTCCGTGGCCTATGACCAGTTCATATTTTTCTTGGAGGCTTTTGATGTAGGAGTTTCGACTGATGACTTCTGGTTCTGTTTTGATTGTCTTTTTGACCAAAACACAATTCTGTAGTTTGATTTTGCTTCCTCTGTTTGCTCATCTTGCCAGCCAAGTACTTGACTTTTGAGCTCTTTGCCACAATTAGCACTCTGCTTCCTGGGTGGAGAATGCTGTATCCCAAATTTCTGTGGTTTTGTGCTGCTGTCATCAGAGCTTTTTCTAGGCACCTGTGTGGAGGACTGACTCACCGCAGCTTCAGCAAACTCTGCCACAGGTGTTCCTCACCCCAGGACTGCCACCCAAGACTGCAACTCAGATCCAGGCAGGTTAAAACAAGAGCTATTACCCTAAGAATGGTTGCTTAGTCCCCCTACTATCTGTAGGCCTGAAGCTGAGGAGGAAGTCACATGGCTGTCCAAAGTCTGCTGCCCTGGGAGTAGGGGTTAGACCATGCTCTTCTCTCAGCCAGTTCCAATGCAGTACCCCACTGACCTTTTACTTTTTCTTTGGTGTTTATGGGTTGAGAAGTCTGGAAACCACCACAGCTGCCAGTGATTCACCCTCCTGAAATCTGCTCCAGCCAGTCTGTTCTGTGGGTCTGAGATGGTGCAGCTTGAGTGGTACTGCGCTCTGCTCCCAGCCTGAGAGATTAATTTGATTTATTTTCCTGTCAGCCTGCCAGCCTGCCTTCAGTAGGAGATTTGTTTCTCTCTATCACTTTGTGGGTTCTGTAGCACTAAAATTTGTTTACAATCATTTTTAACAGTTTTGGAGGTTGTTGGAGTGGGAGCTCACACATATTCCTGCTTTTACTCCTCCATCTTGGCTCCCAGACCATGGCATAATATGTTAAGAGACCTCTTTATGTCCTGAAATCAAAGCTCACTGGGGATAGGGAAATGTGTGTGTGTGTGTGTGTGTGTGTGTGTGTGTGTGAGAGAGTGAGAGATGTCATATCTTTGCATTGCCAGTGTTAATGAACACTTCAAAACTATTAAATGGACCACAACAGATTCTGAAAGTACCTTCACAAAAAGCTATATAGAAGGGATGGCTAGGTGGTGCAGTCAATAGAGCACCGGCTTTGGAGTCAGAAAAGCCTGAGTTCAAATCCAGCCTCAGACACTCTACCCAAAAACTAGCTGTGTGGCCTTGGGCAAGTCACTTAACCCCAATTGCCTTACCTTCCCCTCTCTAAAAAAAGAAAAAAGCAAACAAAGCTATACAGTATTAACAAAACACTGGGCCTATCATCCTAATGCAGCTATAGATTAATACTTTATTACTAAAACAGTACAAAAATAAGCATAGATAATCTGAGAACAAATTATAAACAGTTTAAAAGTCTATAATAATACTTTTGGAACATGTAGTCCTCACATTACCTCTCAATAGTAGTGACTGAAAATAGGTACATGTCATTAGGTTCATTGGGTAATAACTATATATGTGTGTGTGTGTGTGTGTGTGTGTGTGTGTGTGTATTTGATTTTTTGATTTCTGGAGGGGGAAGGTAGGGCATTTGGGTTTAAGTGACTTGCCCAAGGTCACATGGATAGTTTTGTGCTAAGTGTCTGAGGCTGGATTTGAACTTGGTTCCTCCTGACTCCAGGGCCGGTGTTGTATTCACTGTTCTACCTAGCCACCCCAATAACAATATTTTTAATAGATATTATCAAATATTCTATGTCTCTAAGATACACAGAACAAAAAATTTTCTAATAAAGAAATTTAGCAGAAGAAATCAAAATCATGTGGGAAGAGGATGAGGTACATATTATCCCTGTCATCCTCTGTGCTACTGGAGCTGTTATGAAGATGCTTTCAGGAAACTGACAGAAGATGCGTTTATATCCCAGAGCTTTTAGTCAGAAACAAAAAGGAATCATTTTATCCATTTGTACTATAATTGGCAGAAGAACATTAAATATAAAGGAATAATAGCAAGATTGTGATTTGTTCTAGGACCATTTGTATCTCTATTCTATTGATGATGCTGAGAAGATAGAGGAATAACGCTAATAATAATAATAATATACAGTCTTTGCAAGGAAATGCTAGAAACTATGAAACGTTGCCTCTGTAGGTTGCAAAAATTAACTCCTACCAAATGCCTATAAAGTTTTGGCCACAATTATATGATGAACAACCTCTACTCTTTATAAAGTAAAAGATGATACATTCTCCAAACCCCCTCCCCCAGCTTTATCTTTTATTCTGGTTCTAGTTGCATTGATTTTGTTTTTGCAAAAGCTTTTAAATTCTACATAATAAAGATCTCTGTTTTGTGTTTCATGTTTTCTTCTGTATTGTGTCTGGCTGGGAATTTCCTCCTATCCATAATTGTGAGAGATATAGCCATCTGTTCTCAATTTTTATGGTGAGACTTTTATATTTAGATCATATTTACATTTGGAAATTAGTATAAAGCATAATAATGCTGATTTTGACTTACTTTCACTGAACTACTTTCCAGTTTTTGAAGCAGTCATTGTTGAATAAATCAAGCCCCTTCCCCCTTAGTTTGTGCCAGCTTTATTAGGCTCCATCCTCCTGTGCACATTTGGGCAAGATCTGATTTATCTTACTGATTTCATAGTATTACTTTTCAACTTTTTATTCATTACCAGATAATTTAATGTTTACAGTCTCTTAGTATATTGGAAAGGACCATCAAGTCCCTCCTTTCTACTTTTTCAGAATAATCCTTCATATACTTGACCTTTTGTTACTCCAAATGTCTTTCCTTATTATTATATCTAATTCTAAAATATGATCTTTTGGTAAGTTGATTAGTGCTGTACTAGAGTTGTAACTAATTTAGGTCGTATCATTTTTACTGCATTGGCATTGTCAAAACATGAACATTAACTCTCCAGTTACTTAAGTCTTTGATTTCTGCAAAAATTGTTTTACAGTAGTTTTTACATATCTTGCTAGTGCTTTCTAGGCTGTCTCAGATATTTAGTGCACTTCTTTATTATATTAAATGCATTCTCTTTTCTTATCTCTTCCTCTTGCATTTTGATGGCAATCTGTAGAAGGAATAATAGTTTTTGTTGACATATTTGGAATCTTGGTACTATTTGTATTCTCTCTGATATAGGTACTCCTTTTCCCACTGCAAAACATGATTCATCCACATATTCTCATCTACCGTAATTCTTATCAGTGCCCTTCTATAGATGATGCAACAAAACTTCTTCTTTTGGATTCAGAATATTCCTCACAACCAGAATGTCATATGGGCTGTTAGTCTCTCATTGCCTTCTGTCTACATGCTTGGCCCACCTTCTTTTTCTGATCATACATCACCTTGATGATGTATATTACATTGCTTCTTGCAAGCAACTGATTTGGGGGAATATATTAATTACAGCCTCCCTGTACTCACCATGCATCTTCCTGTTGCCTTTGCCTCCCCTGGAATTCTTATTTTTCAGAGATTTTAGTATTCCATGATACATATCCCTGCAGAATCACTGAGGACATGTTAGGATTACAATGATAGTGTTTGTGGCAGACACCTCTGGGGTTCACTGACAGTACAATACAATTTCTCAAGTTATATCTCTTATTGTTATTACTTCAATGTAGTGAATAATCATTGTCCTAGAAGAGCTCAGGCCAAAGTTGCTGTGTAGCAGAGTGTAATGGTAATAAAATTTGGAGATCCTTCTGTGTTGACTTGGTTTTGGGGTTGAGTGTTAAAACCCATAGCTTGTGAATCCCACTTGTGGGATGGATTTGTTGATGTGAAGAGAGAGGGCTGAACTGGGAGGAGCCATGAATTTAGAGAGTGGCCCAAGCCACCAGAAGGCCAGAAGGACTTTAGGAGAGCAGTATCCAGTATCATGGAGCCAAAGTTTCTGAGAGAAAGACTGCTGAGGGCCAGTTGGAGCTGCCTGGGACTTTTGAGAACTGAAGAGGCATGGCTATGATGCCGGTATTTTGTCTGTCTGTTTTGATGTTGTTTTGTCAGATTCACCTGCTGGTGAAGGATGCTGCTGCTGTTGTAGAGGTCCTGGAACCTGGCTGGTGGTTCAGAAGCCCTGAAGGAGGATGTTTTGTGTGTGTTTACAGAAATTCTGGAAGATGGCCTTGCTGATATTTTCAGGGGTTCTGGGACTGTTCTGCTGCCAGAGAGTGACTTGATGAGGATACTGGCAATATGTGTTGTGACTTTGTTAGGCTTTGCCTCCCCAGGAACCTGGATTTCTGAGTACTTCCCTCAGGTCAAGATGAAGACAGGACCACTCCTTGGGCATTGAATGTTGTGATGATATTTTAACCTTGTTGTAGCTTAAGGGTGGATGGCCTTTTGTGCTCTCCTGCCCCTTTTGAGAAAGTGCTTGGTGTTAATGGATGGCATTGTAATTCAGTTGTGATCTAGGGGTGGGAAACCTTTGACTTTTTTGTGCTCTGTGATTGACCAAATGAATGTACTTTGTTTATGATTGGAAACTAACGTCCATTTGAGAACAGACTTTGAGTGACTAAATGTATGTACTGTCCAGGGGTAGAGTAGTACCTGGATTGAATTGAGAACTTGCTTGCTAAAGGAATGTGTTACACTGTATTTTGATTTTCTCTGTTCTGTGAATGTTTGCCTTAATCTGTCACGGAATAAATGGGATTTGCTATGCTGGTAATCCAAACCTTGGAAAGTTGCCTTTGCTTGGCATTACACAGAGGAGGGGATTGATCATCTCAGCCTGAGGTGGTAAAGGAAGGCTTCTTAAAGGCTGTGGGATTTAAACTGAGCTTTAAAGGATGGGTTGGATTTTCTTGGGCAGAAATAAATAGAGCATTTCAAGAGAGGTAAATGTTATTTGCAAACATTCAAAAATGGTATAGCATAAGGTATTTTTGAAGGGCCACAGACCAGTCTGATTAGAGCATCTGGAGAAATATATGGGAGCATTTGAAAAATTCTGTAGGTATTTGAGTATGGGATCAGCCAAGCCAAGTTTGGAGAATCTCAACTAAAGGCTTGAGTACCAGATAATGAAGACCATTCACCAAAGTTTCAAAGGGTTGTAGCTTTTGTTGGTGTTTAGTCCTCAAGTACAGAGGTTTGCTCATTTTTGTCTCTGTATCCTCAGTGTCTAGCACAAAGAACACTCTAGCAAACTCTTAATAAATACTTGTTGGATTTAAATCAGGGAGCCTTTGCAGCAACAAAATCTTGGATCTCTAAAAGTTTTCAAGGATATCATTGTTTTGGATCCTATTTGCTAGGTTGATCTCCGAATTGACCCTGAGAAGATTTATCCTTCCTATGTATGCTGGCCAGGATGCATGTAGGAAAACTTTACTCTTTAAAAAAAAATACCTCTTGTCCTCCCCAAATGAAATGTTCTAGATTAGGACAAATGACAGAGAACGGTGAAATCTCTTTCATGTATGCAGCTCCTTAGCCACCATGTTGGGTTATGTTCACTTTGCTCTCACTGAATTTCTTCTCCCCTAAGTTATAATTATTGAGAGCACATTAGACACAAGATGGGGATGGTGGTGAAAAGACTTAAGTGGACAATCACCTTGTAAACATCTTGTGATGGGGCTGGCTATTAAAGAGGAATGTTCAGTACCAAGTGCAGCTCAGGCGAGTTTATCCAAGCAAATCAATGCAAGTTAATCTTTCAGTGTCAGCTGGCTGAGTTTTGGACTAGTGATGAATGCCTTGACTGGAAAGATGAAATGCTGGAGTGCCAGCCAGGGCTCTGACAGCTACAGATGGTGCCAATTACTGCCAGCGGAGCCTGTCCTGCTGTGAGCCCAAGATGTCTGATTTGTGGCCATAGGAAAATGAAAAAGTACTTTTTCCAGCTGGGCCTGTCACCTGTCCTTCATTGTTCCCTAATCAAAATTGTATTCACGCTCTAAGATAAAAAACAAATTGGGGGAGGGCACACTTATGTTAATTATAGAATGGTGATAATTATTAGACACATACCTGGTAAAGACATATCAAGGTACTACTAGCATTGACCGATTCTTCTCAGACTTGCTCCCTGCTCTTATAAAACAAAAACTTGGCTGCATAAATCTAGCAGAAGGGAAAACTAAAGAGCAGTGAATGAATCCAAAATGCATATGATTTAAATAAGACTTTGTATATATGGAGTATAATCTGTAAAGTCATTTGAAGAGGGTTGATGAGCTCTGCATAGTTAAGTCTTATCACTCTTATGCCAACTTAGAATGATGGTGCCAACTTAGACCAATGGTGCCCCGGGGGGGACAGATTCTCCAGGAATGCAGTGCCTGTGCAGCTGGCCCTGGATCAGGAAGTTGTCCTGGGACATGGGTTGTAAGAACAGAAACCAGTGTTCTATCTAGCATTTCACTCCTCTGAGGGTGTGGTTCTTGTTGTATCCCTATCTAGGAATGATGGGAACTCAGAGCAATTTGATAACCCCTTGAGTCGTAATGGCCTTCTGTTTGGCTTTATGAGCGAAGTAGAGAATGGACATGCATCACTCTAAGACAGTGGTTCTCAACTTTAATGACCCTTTAATATTCATATGTGGGTGCATCTGCATGTTGGGTGGACCTGCCTGGAGAAGGAAAGACGAGCGATGTCTTGGTTCCTAAGACCACCAGAAATATGTGTTTTCTGATGGTCTTGGGTGACCCCTGTGAAAGGGTCATTAGACCCCCAAAGGGGTCGTGACCCACAGGTTGAGAACCACTCCTCTAAGATCAACTTCTAGTAAAGAAATCATTATTCAACCCAATGGTAGAAAGTCAGAAAAGGAGAAGAAAATGAGAGGAAAAATAGAGACAAAAATATGAGTAAAAAGGAGGAATACAGACTACTGGGTTATCTTTTTGCCTTTAAAGGGACTAACAGATTCAATATAAAGATATTTCCCCACATATTCAACAGAAAATGAACCAGGCTCGCCTAAGCGTATTCCTAGCTGTTACATTAGATTCCTCTGACAGCTTCTGTTTCTGGATGTGGACATATATCTTAGACACTGAAATTGTTGTGTTTTTCCTTTGTTCTCAAAGAGGACCGTGGCATCAGGGAAATGATGCCGTGACTTACAGTTGACTGATTTGAGTGAGGGAGGGCTGTGCAACATCACCAGCCTCACTTTCTCCTCCAGGGCCATCTGGATCCAGTGACCAGATATTCTCAGGATGACTGGAGATGATCCAGGATGCAATGGGAGACTCTGGCCCTCTTAGGCTAAGACCTTTTCAGGTACTCACTTACAGTGAGGTAATGCCCATTCTATGAATAGGCCTCTTTAAGAAGTGAGTCAAGGGATGATCCCTTTAATTAGAAAAAAGAAAGGAAAAAAAATAAGCTGGGAAGGGAAGACCCTTAGATTTGGTGTTCCAAAGAGAAACAGTTATCATTAACATTCACTCTAAGACAGGAGAACCCAAAATAGAGCCATTAAATGGAGCTTGGGCAGGGACCTATGGTGGTCCAGTCTGTGAGCTTCAGAGTGAACTAGGTTGAAGGCAGGAAGGAAGGAAGGCAGGAAGGAAGGCAGGAAGCTTTTGGCCATCAAAATTTACCTTCCTTTGGAGAGGAGAAGAAGTAGGAGAGGGAGAGGAAGAGCTGAGTTACCCAAGTAGCTGGCCTGGGGGTCCCCATTCAAGGCACCTTGGTCTACTCACAGCTTGTGTTTGTCCTTCATTTTGGAAGAGGATCATGGCATCAGGGAAATGATAACATGGCTTGCAGTTGCATCCTGGGTCAACTCCAGTCATCCTGAGAATATCAGGTCACTTGATCCAGATGGAGGAGAAAGTGAGGCTGGTGACCTTGCATAGCCCTCCCTCACTCAAATCAAAGTCATTGAAATAGTCATTTGCTAAATGCAAAATGACATCATGGTCAAGGAGGAGCCTTGAAATGTTTTTAGAATCCCCTAGGACCATTCCAATGGCGTAAGATTTATAATGAACCCTGTCTGCTAGAGGAAAGGTTTTTATCAGTCCCTGGAGGATCATTTTTCCTGGGTAAGGCAAAATTATTGTATTCCAACATCCTCACATGGTTGTCACCTAAGACGCTCTTAATTTAAAGAGAACTGAGCACTATGGAGCCATGGAATCAGCACCTATACACTTGAGACATTTGGAGGTCCATGAGACGGCTCAAGAACCTAGATATAGTCTCGAAGAACTACTGTGGATCCCTCACTTTGTTATCTGGCCTCGCCCAAATCTCAGGGGTGGATTAGAAGCCTTTAGTTTTCCTCTGGTTTTCAGGAAATGTGCCTGGGTCATCTGGAAACCTCCAACCCTTCCTCTTTGCTCTCATGTTGCATTGAGACTTAGAGAGTTACAGAAGCTTCTAAAGTGATGTTTCGGTGTCGGGTAGGGAGTAGTGGATGCTGGGGAAATTTGGCTCATGATGAGATGGTTGTTGTTTTTGGAATTTTAATTTCCTGGCATAACATTAGTCTTTGTTTGACTTTCCTTGTTTCACTTTCCTTCAGAGTTTTTCCCCCACCCAATTCAAATTGTCCTTTATTGCAGTTCACATTATTTCCTGTCTCTGTGATATTTAAAGGGATTAAGTTAGACAGCTGTGATCTGTAATTGGCTTTTTCCCCAAAAGGGATCAGCTGTAAGAACTTAAGTAAGCCAAAGTTATTTTACTCCTGTCACTTGAAGCTTTCAGAACACAGCATCTTAGCTGTGACACACAGCAGTGTCTCTATCCTCTCAGGGTGCTGTCCAGGGCCCTGGCTGCCCCTGGTTTCTCAGAATGAGACCATTTGCTGGAGCATGGGTATGGCTTAGGTAATCTCAAAATGGTGCCTTTGGATGACACTGGTGTGCCAGACTTGTCAGCTTTAAGCAGTAGCAGTATGTAGCCACTGCAAAGCCTGGTGCTAGAAGGCAGAAAAGATGACTCTTTGGGAGTCATTTTATTTATTTATTTTAAAATTAACAATAGCTTGGTAATTAGCCTCATTGGAGCATGACATAAAAATCTGCCTCTTTTCTCAGTACTTGGAATGAGTTTCCTAGGATTGCTTAGCTGCTAATAGCTAGTAAGCTCAGGGACAGAAGAGAGTGAGGGGCAGGAGGAGAGGGGGAAAGCATTATTTTCCATTTTATTAGACCCAACCTACAGTAATACAGCTATTTTGCCCTCAACTTCAAACATAAATGTTTAGCAAATTTTAGAATCCATTTAACAACAGTAGTAAATCAGGAGACAAATTGCCCTATAAAAATAACCCCTACAGCAGCTGTGAAGTAAAATGGGCCAAAGTTCCTTTAGGGACCAGGCTGGAGTCTCAGTAAAGAGAAAAATGAGATTGGGGGTTTTCGATAAGCCCTTGGGTGCCAGTTGTCCACATTAAACTTCCCCATGTAAATTGGAAGAATCGGCCTTCATGGCTTCTGGGCCCTGAGTACTAAATGATTTTTTTTAATGAGAGGTGTTTGTTTTGTTTTGAACGTTAGGGCATTTAGAAATGAAAATATATGGTGATAAAAGGAAAAGCTTTATTCCATTCGGAATCATCTGAATCTAGGGTGGTTCTAGGTTCTCACTTTTCTTTTGGGTGGAACCACTTTAAGGCTCGGAATAGAAGAGAACTAGGGCTTTTGATAGCATCTTTTCTTTTCTTTTTTTTTTGCTTTTTGGAGGGCAGTTGGGGTTAAGTGACTTGCCCAAGGTCACACGGCTAGTTTTTTGTGTTAAGTGTCTGAGGTCAGATTTGAACTCAGGTACTCCTGACTCCAGGGCCGGTGCTCTATTCACTGCGCCACCTACCCGCCCCAGATAGCATCTTTTCATAACTCATAAATCCTCATTGCAAAATGTGTTTATAGCAGCTGCTGCTCACTTTTTTGACCAAAGACTCACCAGCTCTATTATAAATTAAGTTGGGGTTTTTTTTGTCATTGTTGGCATTGGTACTTGATGCAGATGAGAACTATAAAAATGTAG
Organism: Pseudocheirus occidentalis; assembly: GCA_028646575.1. NCBI lineage: Eukaryota > Metazoa > Chordata > Mammalia > Diprotodontia > Pseudocheiridae > Pseudocheirus > Pseudocheirus occidentalis. The sequence goes on along the minus strand of CM053602.1, from coordinate 25,620,283 downwards.
TTAGAGCATGGAAGAAAAAAAGTTACAATATATAAAAAGGGAAGGCTACAGAACAAATAGGAGCTGGTTGCATATGGTGACATAACTCTTTAATGTCCATCTGGACTGAGAAATGGCTAGTGAAGTCTGCCATGAAGAAGGGTAGTTTCAAGATTACCCTTTTGTTTCTTGCACTGACCTAAAAAACAAAAAGGTTGAGAACCCCAAGAGTTATTAGATTCAGGCACTGAGAGTTTGTAAACACTGATACAACCAAATCATTCTGGTATTCCTTAGATTCTGCATTACAAGCTTCAAAAGTTGGCAGGTCATGCTTATTCTAAATAAATTGATTTTATAATATGATCTTACTCACTGTCTCTTTTTGGCTGTGCATTAGAATATTTAAAATCAGATGTCAAGGTGCTAGCCTTCTCAGCACCAGCTTCTTAAGAAATTAGTGTCTTGGGGTGGCTAGGTGGCGCAGTGAATAGAGCACCGGCCCTGGAGTCAGGAGGACCTGAGTTCAAATCCGGCCTCAGACATTTAACACAAAAAACTAGCCGTGTGACCTCGGGACCCCAACTGCCCTCCAAAAAAAAAAAAAAAAGAAATCAGTGTCTTGGTCTCTTCTGAACCTATTTCCATTTCCTGCCTACAAGAAGATGGGATAAAATTTTTCATATCCATAGTCCTTAGATCCCACATTTCTTATTTTTTGTGAAGTAGGTGAGAGAGACCGAAGTAACAGGAAACAAGGAGATGCTTAAATCACTTTGCCTCAATGCTGCAAGTCAGACATGTCCCATAGCAGTGAATTGATTTGTGCTTCATTCTACTTGGCCTCAGGCCAGTATAGACACTCTGTTTTCATTTTTTAAATTTTACTTGACAGATTCTTAAAAGTCACTGGAGAACTTTTCCCAAATAATAAAAAGGAACTGCTATTGAAAACTAATTATTTTTTTCAAATGCTTATTACAACTGTTTGAAAATGCCCTAATTATATTAGAGCATATGTTGATAGCAAACTAAAAAAAATGCAAACCCGATTGTGGACTATTTAATTTTTTTATTATTTTATTGATAGATTTTATTTTTCTGTTACCTTATTTTCCAAATACATTCTTCCCTTCTCTACTCTCCAGAGAGCCATCCCTTGTAACAAAGAAAGAGGAGGGGAAAGTGCTTCAGGAAAAGTAGCCAACATATCAACTGAATGTGACATATTGTTTGCAGTGTTCTACCATCCATAGTCCTTTACCTCAGCAATAAAAGGGAAGGATGTACATTTTCTGCCATCCTCAGTGGAACCAAATTTGTTCATTATAATTAAAAAGTGTCTATTTTCTAGTTTTTCCATTTTTTCCACTAACCCCAATTTTGCCTACTTTACCTCTGTTCATGAAAGCATTCTCATGCTTTTCTTAATTCTAATTTATCATTTTGGGGTGTTAATAATTTTTATTTGATTTTTTAAACCACAATTTGCTTAACCATTTCCCTTATAAGTGAGCTTCTTTCCTGTTTCTACTTCTTTGCTATTCTAAAAAAATGCAGCTATCAGTATTTTGATATGTATATGACCTTTGTTTCTCTGTTTGACCTCTTTGGGATATGTGCTTAGCAATGGGATCTCTGGGTTAAAGGGTATGGACATTTTAGTCACTTAGTATAATTACAGATAGTTGTCCAGAATAGTTGAACTAATTCGCTGTTTCACTAATTAGCACTCCTGTCTTTTACAACCCCTCCAACATTGACTATTCCCATCTTTCATCATATTTGCCAATTTGCTGAGTGTGAGATGAAGCCTCAGGGTTGATTTGATTTTTATTTCTCTTATTACTGACTTGGAGCAGTCTTTTCACATGGTTATTAATGGTTTATAATCTTCATTTGAGAACTATTTATTTCCTTTGTCCATTTATCTCCTGGGGAGTGGCACTTGGTCTTGTGTATTTGTGTTAGTTCTCTGCATATCTTGACTTTCAGATCTTTATGAGATATATTTGATGCAAAGATATTTTTTTTCCTATCTGATAGCTTCCTTTCTTATCCTGGTTGCATTGACTTTGTTCCTGCAAAAGTTTTTCAATTTCAACTAATGGAATCATTTGTTTTATATTTTGTGATCATCTCAGTCTCTTATTTGGTTATGAACTCTTGTAATATTAATAGCTATGAAAGATACCTGATATGATTCTGTTTTTTATAGTGTGAACTTTATTATTCACATTGCATGTCCATTTTGAGCTCATTGTGCTGTGTGGCATAAAATGAGCTGATTTTTTAACAGTAACCAAAAAAGCACATTATTCGAAATAGCTTTACAGCCAGTCTCTGTTCTGGGTCCAGAAAAAAGATAAATTATCAAATACAAATATATAAGAAAATATTGTTGACTAGGCATCTTCCTGGTTATTTTATTAAAAATACATGTGTTGAGTGATTTCTTTCTACTAGCAAAAACCCAAATTCTTACTTTTGGTATTTTTATCCTAGAAGTGATAAAGAGTTGCTGAAGGTTTTTGAGTGAGGTAGTGACTTAAATTTCTGTTATGGAAAGGTTATTTTGGAAGCTCTTTGGAGGTTGACTTATCTCCCATTAGTAAGCAGGGCCCTTTCCTTTCTTTGTCGTGTATTTCTTCCTTCAGAACCTTTGGACGTAGACTTTGGACACTAGAGGCATTCCATAATTGTTTGTTGAATGAGCTTATTAGATATACTTACTAAGGCAGGCATAGGAGGACCATATTTTTATTTGCCAAGCAACGTGAAACCTGGAATATAGTGCAAAGGAGAATCCTGGCAGTCAAGAATATGACTCAATTTGGTGCTTCTCTGCTGCCATGCCTTCCCATCACTGGCTATACCTACACCAAACTAAAAGAAAGCTATATTTAGGCAATTATCAATATGAAGAGCTGATCTGAAGAATAAGGTGCCTGTTTCTGAGGAAAGAAGACAGAGGCCCTGCAATCATTGTTTTTATTGGCCTGGCTCACCCAGATAATTGCCTCAACTCTCCACTTTGCTTTGTCTGGGTCACATTATACAATATACACAAATTACTTGGCACAGCTTTACATCATATTTACCAGCTATAAAGAAGGAATAATAGTTGTTGCAATCAATGGTAATTACCTCATAGGAATGTAGTAAGCACACATGTTAGTGTTGGCGTATTCTTAGCATGAAATAATTATGATTGAGATTTCTCAGGTTCTCTGTAATATGCTTAGAGATCAGAGTAATGGTAGGCCAATGTTTATTAGCCTTTGAAAATTCCAAGTAAGCAGAACGATTTTGGAAAAAAGGGCATTTCTCCTCTTTTGTTAATCCCATCTTCATCCAGAAATCACATGTCTTTAAGGACATATAATTCATGTAGGTCAGTTCATTTGAACAAGCATTTAAGCACCTATTGTTTGCCACACCATACTAGATACTAGGAATACAAAAATCAAAATGAAAAAAAAAGTCCTCGCTCTGCAGGAGCTTAGATTCTCCCAGGGGATTCAACATGTCAGGACATACATAGCAGGTCTCAGTTGTTATTTTCATCAGCTCTCATGGATTCAGTTAGCATCTCTATGCAGGTGAATGACAAATAACAATAACCATCCCTAATCTCTCTCCTGAGTTCCAGTCTCGTATCACCAGTTTCCTAGTAACCTTTTAGACATCTCCCACAGGTCTCTTATAGACATCTCAAACTCAACATGTCCAAAACAGAACTCGTTATTTTTCCTCCCCAAACTTCCATTCTTTCCAGTTTTCCCACAACTAATGAGGGCACCACAATCCTCCCAGTCACAGAAGCTCATAACTTTAATGTCGTCCTCAGTTCTCCACTTAGACTAATACCACAAATCCAGTGTGTTGTCAGATCATCCCATTTATTCCTTTACAGCATCTCTCAAACATACATATGTACACACATGCATATGTGTATATACATACACATATACATATATGTACATGTGTATGTATATGTTTATCTGTTTATCTATCTACCTATCTATATCTCCCCTTCTCTCTACTCATACACAGCTGCCACCCTAGTCTCTATCCTTATCATCCCTCACTCACACCCCTGCATTAGCTTTGTTCTTACTGTCCATGCTTGACATTTCTTCCTATTCTAATCCATCCTATATTTAGCTACCAAAGTGATTTTCCTAAAGCACATATATGACTGTCATCTTCCTCGTCCCTTTCTCACACACACACTCAAACCATTGACTTCCTCTTAACTTCAGGATCAAAAATAAGATCCTCTGGTATTCAGAGTCATTCCAGGCTTATTACATTTGACTACCCTTCACATATGTTACTGTCTACTTAGAATTCCCCCCATCCCCATTCTTCCTTACACATGACACTTCTGAGTCTGTGCCTTTGCACTGAACATTCCCCGTGCCTGGACAGTTGTCCCTCCTTACCTCTGACCCTGAGATTTTTTCAAGGTTCATTTCAAATCCCACCTTCTCCAGGAGGTGATTATTTGCAATGGAGAAAAATCTTTCCTGCTGGTACTGTCAGGGATGTCCTTTACCCTAGGTCTTTAAGCATTTCAGTAGCTAGACATGGGATAAGACAAGACATCTATCTATTAGAGTGCTGGACTTGGAGTCAGGAAGATTTGAATTAAAGTCTTACCTAAGACACTTGCCACCCATGGCACCCAAGGCAAGGTATTTCATGTTGCTCAGCCTCAGTTTCCTCATTTGTAAATTGGGGAGGTTGGGCTCAGTGATATTAGAAGTTGTCTGAAGCCAGCTAGATGTAATGGATCAGCACTAGACAGAGGAGAAAACTAGGCACACAAGGGAGGAATGACTCACCCCAGATCATTTAACTTCTTCATTGCAGGACAAGAAAAAGGAACCAAACTGTCAGTGTGTCGAAAAACTTGGAGTTGTTTAGCACCGTGCACTGAGCCCAATGCCTAGCACAGAGTTGGCACTAACAATTCTTATTGACTGACTCTTACTTAAAATTGTGTCCCTGGTAAAGGTGTAAATCAAATCAAATGACTTTTGTAAAATGTTACATAGGATTTTGTCTTGGATGTACCATTAACTGTCTGTTTGGTAAGAAAAAATTACCTCCTCATCACAGAAACAGAACCTAAATTCCACACGCTATTATCTGCCTTGCAGATCTGCTGGGAGGTTATCTCTTTGCCTCATTTGCCTTTAGCAGTCATCCAGCTATTGGAAATACTCCACTAGGGCACTGGAGTTGCTGGCCTATTTGGGGACAGCCAGGCCCTGACTGGCTACTTACCTCCCCACTTCCAGTTACTTACAAGGCAGCACATTTAATTTTGTCTTCTGACTCTGAGATCTGATGAGCATAGACAAGTGGGGCGATAGTCCTTGAGAAGTGATAGAATTAAAACATATCCCTAAATCAGTACTGTATTTGGCAACAGTTTGACACACTTTTAACTGGTGTTTATGGTTGAAGTGTTTGTATGCATACAAATAACACTATTTCTTTTTCTGTGATGAGGCAAGTTCCAATGATCCATTTTCTTTCTATCCATTTCTTATAAGGAAATTGGGGAATATCATGTGTGAGTTGATTAAAACACATCGTGTGATCAGCTCCTGTCAGAGTAGGCAAGTGCAATCAGAGCTGAGATTCTAGACATTGCAAACACTCAAGTCTGATGCTTCTGTTTCAAGTAATTAGAACAAAACACTCCAGAAGGAAAAAGTTGGTGTCTGAAATTAATTAAGTAAACATGTTTCTCAGATGAAAATACTTTTAAACCTCCACCACTTCTCTGTGCATCCCCTTCTGCCCCCAAATAGTCAATCATGCCTATGTGCTTCTTCCTCTGAGCTGAGGAAATCAAGAAAAAGCCCAAATGTCCCTGTGTTCAACAAACTTACATTCTAATAAGGAAGACTTTAAGACTTATTGAAATGGTTGGGGAGAGTGCATAATTAGACTTATTCCTTATAAAAATTGCTTTGGTGACTTGTAGAGGATAGATTGGAGTAGAAAGAGGCATGAGGAAGGCAGACCAACGAGGAGATCATAGCAGTAGTCTTGTGAGAAGGTAACATCATCACGGATGGCTATATGAGTGGAGACGGAGAAGTTTGAGAAATAATGTGGAAGTTAAAAACAAGATTTCGGCAACTGGTTGGATATGTTGGGTGAGTGAGAATGACTGGAGTATGACACTGAGGTTCAAACCTAGGTAACTGGATAGATGGTTGTATCACTTACAATAATAGAGAAGCTATCATAGTAAGGGAGCTGAGTTTTTTGGGGACTGACAATGAATTGTTTAGAACAGTTGAGTTTGAGATGCCTATGGGGTATCTAGTTAAATTTCTCATAGGAAGTCTCCTTGGAGTTGCTGGAGAGTAGAAAGTCTAGGCTGGATATCTCTCTCTCTCTCCCCCTACTCCCCCCTCTCCTCTCCCTCCTCCTCCTCCTCCTCCTCCTCCTCCTCCTCTCATCATCATCTAGGATTCTGAAGTATACAGATAGTATTTGAGAACTTGGTGGAAGTTGATGAGGTCATCAAGAGAGTATAAAGAGACAAAGTGAGCATGTTCATTGTTTCGTGAGAGCAAACTTGATGAACAGGGCAGGTTTGGTATGATGTAGCTCACTGCCTTCAGGATAGAATAGTCAACCCCTTTCTAAACAGCCAAGAGGAAAAAGGCATGTTTGCTAATCCCTTTTACCTCCTCTCCCCACCACACACAATCATAAACACAAACAACTCTCCTCAGTACTTTTTTCAGAAGTCACATAGTTCTAACAAAACAATATTTTGACAATTGTCAGTCAGAAACATATGGATTCGCTTTACTCTGAAATACACATAGGTTTACATTTTAAAAATATTTGGCAAATGTCTGAAAAATACTTTGAATCAGTTTGTCTAACTCAGATTTCCTGTCCCTATTTAGAATTATTATTATTATTATTATTATTATTATTATTATTATTATTATTTCCATTTCTTTAAATCCCTGGAGCCTACAGAGTCCCCCAGTTTCGTGTGTTGAAGACAGATCCCTAGGTAGCTAACATAACTTATTGTCACATAATTGGTCAACTCTAGAGAGAGCTCATTGACCATATATGGGCATTCGTGTGTCAGCACACATGGCCATTTTTAAACTGGAGTTTGACAGTACAATTTCCCCTCAGGGAGAATATACTTCTACTTTAGATCTACTTTAAATTCTGGAATCAATGACAAGTTTTTCTTCAAAAATTCTCTTTTCCTCTTGGAAAGTGCTTCTTATTTACAATTCACATCTACCACCAAACCATCTATTTCTCGAGTATTTTGTTCAGTGAATACCTCATATTTATCTTAATAGGGGCCCCAGTGACTTTGATGAATTAGAATAAGGCAATATGGTCTACGAAGAATACTTGCTCTCCTCTGTTATATCAGTTAAGACATGTAAAGAATTGAGCTTGGTTCTCAGAAAGCCATGGTGAATGGTGTTCAAGGGAAAACCCATTCTAGTCTGTTCATTCAGTCATGCAACATGCATATGCCCACCTGTTCTACACACTTCTAGGCATTATATCTTATAGAGAAAATTACCTAGAAGGCATACATACAAGCTCATATTAAGACCACAAGAAATACTAGTCTTTTATTTCTGTACTACCAAAAAAAGAGGCCTAGATAGCTCCTTTTTAAAAATCTATTCATTAACTCATTGTATGACTTTGGGAAACAACAGATGTTTGATGACACCTAGGATCATGGAATCATGGATACAGAGCTGGAAGAGGCCTTTGAGAGAAACTTGTCTAATATCCTAATTTTATAGCTGAAGAAACTGAGACCCAGATAGGTGGTTTTACTTGTTCAAGGTCACACAAATGACCACATTAAGTGGCCAAATAGAGGATTTGGATTCTAGGTCTGGTATTCACTCTCCTGCCCCTGATCCTCAGTTTACCCACTTATAAAATGATAGTGTTTGACCAGAAGATCTCCAAGGGCCCTTCACGTTCTAAAATTCTGTCTCTTCTATTAACTCTTCTTACACTGACACTTATGGGTCCGCACATGATATTAATCAGTCTTGGTAGAGTTGTATATTCCCTGAAACTGACAGATGGTAGCCGTACTAGTCCATGAAAGTAGAGGCATCTCACGATTTTCTTTATGTAGTTTGATTAGGAAGCATCAGTCAGAACTTCCATTTCCTTACCATTCCTACACTTTCAGGTGAGAGATTGGGGATATGGGCACAAGTGTTGGTGAAAACCTGGAGTGGTATTCTTTGGGTAATTGTCTTATCTCTCTCTCTCTCTCTCTCTCTCTCTCTCTCTCTCTCTCTCTCTCTCTCTCTCTCTCTCTCTGTGTGTGTGTGTGTGTGTGTGTGTGTGTGTGTGTGTGTGTGTGTGTGTGTGTGTGTGTGAGTGACTTGTCCTTCCAAATCCTGGGACATTTCCCAAGCAATGTTTAATGTTGCCTGAGACTCTCAGTTTGTTGTTGAGCATTTTTTGCTGTCATTTCATTAATGACACATTCTTCCCTCAGATGCTAAACTGAGCTATATTAGATCAGCCAGACATCTTCGCAAGCTCTCAAAGCATAGACATTACATATTCAAAACAGGACCTAGTGTTTCAGAGCTTCATATTCTCCTATAATTATATGGTTCAATGCAAGTGATTATATCTCTTCTTCAGTATTGGACTGAAAAGTTTTGGTTTGCTGGTTTCCCCTTAATTTACTGCCTAGGTATAATAGGCCAGTCTTGCGGAAAAAAAGATGATAAATGATGCTGGCTAGGATTCATAGATTTATTAAATTTCTATCAAACAGTGCAACAAAAAAAATCTGCTTAAGTTAGAAATGGGCTCAAATTTTTTAATCAAAATTCATGAGTCCTGATGCTTGGTTCAGTAGGTCCAAGGAAGGCTTGAATTGAAGACTGATTAAAGAAAATAAAAGGCTTATTTGAAGTAATTTTTCAATGACGGCTTTTAATTGGATGTTAAATCAAATTCTTATCTGCCTTTCTGCAGATAGCACATTATATAAAATACAGTTAGTGCCACTGCCACTGTAACTGATACCCTGAATCACAATTGACTCCTCACTTTCCAGCAAGAGCATCGAAGGACGGCAGTTGTCAGCCTGTCAAAAATTAAGTATGTAAATTAATGCTTATGCATATGAATATGATTTACAAGAGGCCCTGAGTAGTGTTGGGGAAAAATACTGTGGGTTTTCTTTTTCCTTCAAGGTTAAGGAGTGCTTACTGACCTTTCCAGATTCCATGTGATGGTAGCTGTGTGGACATGAGTGAAGCTGTGTGGACATGTGCTCACATGGATATTGTTGCCAAGCCTTTTCTGAAGGCTTAAATACTCTTGGGGAATAAATGCTCAGACTCTGCCCCTTCTTCCCATCCACGAATGCCAACCAAGATCAATACTTTCATGAACGTTTTCTAGTAGAAACATTTAATCTGTTACCAATGATGTATTTTTAATTATCAGATGGATAATATAGGCTACACTGGTTGGCTCAGATGTCTTCCTTCATGAGTAAGACAGCCTCTCTTCTGATGTGTAGGGAAATGGACATCTGTAGAAGCTCCCTTAACTTTGTGGTACTGGGATGCCATTTCATAAATGACACTGTAACTTTACTGTACATGCTCCTGGGCTCTGTTGCTGTATCTTATATCGTAGGAATAAGTTATATTTTTTGACTAACTGTATTAACTCTTTCGAGTTATGAAGGAATAGTGGTTCTGCAAATCACTATTCATTTCTTCATTTATTTATTACTATTGCACTAGACTAAATGATACCCTTGTGGCCCAAAAGAGTTAATAGAACTTTTGTAGATTCTCAGGCAACTCCCAGAAAATTTGATTTGCAATAGCTGATTTTTCATATGTACGTTTTAATGGTACACATTTAGCAGACAGCTCATTAATCTCATGGTTTTTCATTGCCAAGAATAATATCCTTTAAGCTTGGGAAAACTTTCTATCTCATCTCTTGTAAGTTTCTGAGGAACTGTAAAGGATATGGTTCATAGACTTGAAAATGGGGCAGTTCTAGGGGATATTTCAATTATAACTCCATCTTTCCTTCATTCCCCACCCTTCTTGCTTTTGTGTTATTTATCCCCATGTGAATTACTTATAGTTTAATGATTATTCTGAGAATCAAACTGTCTGTTAATGTTGACACAGGTAGTCTATAGTTTGGGTTTGGGAGTTTTACTTTGATGTTCTGAGTCATCAATAACTTAATCGGTTTAGGCTAATGGCCCAATTGGAAACATTTTAAGTTTTCTCTCTATGGAGAGCATTGATTTTTGTATCACCCTACAGTATCTTTTGCAATCCTCTCTGGATCCCACAAAAAAGCCTGAATTTAGTGACTTTCTTGGCATTGAAGGATTTCTCTCTCTCCAGTCACTCCCTTCACTTATTCTTTCTCCGGCATCTCCAAATATGTTCTGGACTTCCCTGCATTCCAGGCACTTTCCCTAAAGCAATGATATTCCCTGACACTCCTATTGATTTTCTTCTTTTTAATGAGAAAAATCTAGTCTCCACTTCTTTAACCCTTAGACTCTAATTTACACAGCACAGTTTCAATTCTAATCCTACTAATGGCTGGCATTTGCTTTGAGGTTTACAGAGCACTTCATATAAATTAATTCATTTGACCTTCATAACAATGCTTTGAGTTAGGTTTTATTATTATCAATATTTTACAAAGGAGGACAGTTAGACTCAGAGAGATTAGATGTCTAGCTCAGGGTCCCATATATCTGAAGCAAAATTCAGAACAAGGCTTCCTGAGTTCCCAAGTTTAGCCATATTGAAAAACCTCTTAGGAAGGTTATTACTTCGCTATGAAATTTAATTGGCTTTTCTAAGTTCTCACTCCCCACAGCACACCTTGACTCTTGAACCTTGTAGCATTTTGTGGTGTGAATCCCTTCTATTTAGAACCTATTCCACTGCTTGGCTTCTTCTTCCTTTCCATTGCCAGTGTGAACTTTTCCTATGACTCTTACCTTCTTTCTTACTCTGTAGCTCTTAAAGCTTCATATGCTCGTAGGGCTTTAACACTAGGAAGCACATCCATTGATACAGTTTAACAATCATTTATTATAATTTACTATGCTTTCCTCCCAAGGTGCAAATGTACTTTAAATAGAAATAATTACAAGTGGATGTTGTCATTTTAGTTTGAAATAAAATTTTCATCCTGTTATCTTTGTTTTTGCCTCCTGGTTTAAAAAAAATGCAACTCGATCCTTCAGAGATATTCTTCCATCTCAGTCTTTCAGTTAACTATCACTTCTACACAGCTATCTCATGTCTAACATCTCTCCCTTATTTCAGTTTCAGAATCACTAATGAACTTCAGATGCCATTTGGTCCTAGCCAGAGAATCATTTCTCCAGTATCCCCAACAGTGCTCACCTATCCAGCCTTTGCTTGAGAACCTTTAGAAAAGAGGAACTTCCTCCCTCCTTCCTAAGTCAGGCTATTCCACCTTGGGAGGGCCTTAGTTGTTTGGTAGGTCCCTCATCTCAAGCATAAATTTGTCTCTATTCGGCTTGTGCCCATTTCTTCTAGTGGTACAGGTGCTGGGCTTACTCACATCTGAAACTGAAAAGACTGGTAGTAGACCCATGAACCCTCTTACCTCCATCCTCTGTCTCCTCTGCGCTTTTTCCTTTAGGTTAAAGATACTCTAATTTTCCTGGTAATTCAACCCTAGAGCCTTAGCATCTACCTCCTTCCTTGCTATATATCAATAAATATTTAAGTCGGTCAATCCTGTATTTTATGTTTTTATTGCTTTCTGTGTTTGTTTCTTCTATTCCACTCCCATCACCACCAAATGAACTCAGGCCTCCATTATCTCTTGCCTGATCAATTCTAATAGTTTCCTGCTGGTCTTCCACTGCCTCATGGATGGGTTTAGCCCAGATGATGGGTTGTAGCCAGATTAAGTTTCCTCTAGCAAAGTAAAATCCAGTGCTTTTTTCATTAGACCACAAAGAAGATGCAATTCATGGTAGCAAATAGAGAGTGTACCCAAGAATCACAAGAACTTGCAGGCTAGTCCTGCCTCTGACCCATTTTTATTGTGGAACCCTGGGCAAGGCCCTTCACCCTCTCACTGTACTCTGTGGTCTAGACAACTCTCAGAGACCCTGTTGCTGGGTAGGGGCTAACCTTCATCAGTAGAGGGAGTTTCTTCAGTGGGAGCCCTGTGTTATTCTGTTGGGTCTGACTCTTTGTGACCCCGTGGACCATACTGTCCATAGGGTTTTCTTGGTGAAGATAACTAGAGTGGCTTGGCATTTCCTTCTCTGGTGGAGTCCTGTAGACCAGTGGAATCACAAAGAGGTATAGTCTCTCCTTCACTCCACCCCCAAAGAGAAACAGCATGTCAATTTGTTAATTCATCCTTTTAGCTAGTAAAGGCCCTGATCAGTCTTGCCCTAAAGTTCTAATTCTTCTCTTCTATTATTGGCCTACATGCGCCTTATGCTCAAGTCAAACTGGACCATTTGCTTTTCCTTAAACAAGGTGGACTTCCCCCCACACACACACACACTCCATAATTTTTACTTCTAATAATCTCTGGCATATCTCTAGCACTTCAAAATGTTCAGTTGTACAGATAAGAAAACTGAGATTAGAAACAGTTAAGTGGCATGCTTGATAAGAGAGCTACTGAGTAATCTGAGCCAGGGTTCAAGTTCACATCTCCTGGCTCAGTGTCCAGTGCTCTCCACTATACCCTGGTGCTGTTCCCTCCACAGTGTTCTTCTCTAGCCACCTTGCCTCTGCCTGACTCTTAGGACCCACACGTTCCTTATATCCTACAACAGATTTTCTTTCTTCCATGAAGTTTCCTCATACCATTTTAGCTAGGCAGCAGCTTTCTTATCTTCTTGAGCATTTTATACCACTTGTATACTCTTGTCTGTGTACATGGCTTATCTCCCACTAGACCAATGGTTCTCAAGCTTCCTAATGCCCCGACCTTTTAATACTTGTGTGTGGGCGTATCTGCACGTGGGCAAGAAGAGTGGTGTCTTCGATTCCTAAGACCATCGGAAATATGTGTTTTCCTATGGTCTTAGATGACCCCCGTCGTGACCCACAGGTGGAAAACCACTGCACTAGACTATAAACACATTGATGGCAGGACTTAGGTCATCTCTGTCTCTCTACCTCCTATAGGACTTGCAAGATAGGAAGCAGTTGGCTAATGGTTTAGAATGAATGACCCACGCACTGGTGCAATTGAGAAAGTGTTTGATTTGGAGTCACAATACCTGGGTATGAATCTTGTCTCTGCCTCCTACCCCCTGTATATCACTTGACCTCTGTGGGTTTTAGTTTTCCTTCTACAAAATGAAGAGTTTGTTTGGATTAGATGCCCTTCTAAGGTCTCTTCCAGCACTGAATCTATGATTCTTGGAACCTCTGTGATACTAAGCATATATTCAGAAACCTTAAGGATCAAAGAATTTAAGGCTGGAAAGAATTGTAGAGAACTTCTAAATTTAAAGCTCTCAATTTTCAGTTGGGAAAATTGAGGCCTAGAGGTCAAGTGAATTGCCCAAGTCAAATCATAGGGAGAAAAGGCCAAATTGGGGCCTAGGTCCTCTGCCTCTAAATTCAGTGCTCTTTCAGCTGTGGCCCACTGCCAACTCCCCTTCTTGATGACCAGCCTTTATAGTGCTTTATTTTAGTCCTGTGTATTAAGAATTCATTATTTGAGATGACAGTATATGCTAATTCTAAAGTTTCCCAGGATCTGATTACCAGAATAGAAACCATGTAAACAGAACATGTTTTCTCTGTCAAGTGGAAACAACATTGGCTATTGACCCTGGCCTGGATGGAGATCTGCCTGTTTCCCAATGAGTTTATGATGAGATTATAGATTTGGTTTATCCAAAATCCCTGACAAGTAATTGGTAGTTTGACATCACCTTCTGATTATCAGTAGGATTTTCAAGGGAAGGTGCATAGCTACCTTCTATCACCCATATCAAAGGGTTCCCAGTTCTATCACAAGCTCCTTAAGTCAGTCAACAGTGCTTATAGTTAAATGTCTGAGGCAGTGGGATAGGTCGTACCATCCTCAGAGGCTCCTCCCTTCCCTGTAGAGCAGGGCATTTTGACCATCTTTGTGTGTCATATTGACCCCTTGGGGAGCATTCTGATGAAGTCTAGTAACGTGCAATGCCAATCAAGGCAGCACACCTGAGGGCTGCTACTGTAAATAATTTTAAGGGTCTAATCACAAGGTATGATGAACACTGTATTTATTCAGGACTAAACTTTATTCAATAAACTAAAGCATTTACAATTCGTAACAACATAACAACTTATTACTAGGGTAGACACATAGCCTTAAACAAAACATATCATCCAGTATATATTATAACACTCCGTATGTAACATAGCACACAGCATATATCATTGCATTCAATATGTAACATGGCATTCCCCCAAATACTTGTTTATACAAGTAGGGGACCCTAGGCCAGGGTCTTTCCTAGCACAACACATCCTTGAGGCATAGCAGAAAACAAAAGACCCTCTACCCCAAGGTCACAGTAGGTTACAATCTTCTCAATCAAAACGAAGTGTCCAAGTAAAGTCCTCTTGGGGATGTGTCCTTTTCATGCTTCCATTGCAAGCTCCCACCTGGCACTCTTACTGCTCCTGCCTTGCTGCAAAGTTTTCATTTTGACTCAAGCTGACTTCCAACCTCTGTGGCTCCTCCTCAGTGGGCCCACAGCTCCCGACTTTTGTCTGAGTTCTAATGCAGGCAGCTCACAGAGGGAGAGATTATTCAACTCCAAGCTCTCCCTGCTCCTGCCTGACAGCAGGGTCCAGGGGCTCCTAGAGGATGTCACAAGTTCTCAAGAGTGAGCCCTAAGGTGATATCAAGCTTCCAGATTACATATGGTTTTACTTGGCATCTGACTGGCTCAGCGCAGAGAGCCCACATGCACAGCCCATATATGTAGTACCTGATTGGCTGAGCCCACGTGCATTGTATGTGTATGTAAATGTGTGTATGTATATATGTATGTATATTCTACCTCCACCCCCCCAGGTTCACAGACTCCAGGAAGGGAAGGTCATGAACATTTATTAGATACCTACTTTGTGCCCTTCCCCTTGAATTGCCCCCCCCCATTCTATAGAGAAGGGGTTCTTAACTTGCAATCCATAGATCCCCATAAGGGGGAAGAGGGAAGGTACTTGCCCAAAGACACAGAGTGGAAGTGGAAGAGACAGGATTTCAAATTATAAATTCATTACTCATTTCCCTGCACTGTGTTAGGACTGATTCATGTATTCAAATGAATGCTCATTGCCAGTTGGTTACTAGGTAGTTCTACGAAAACAATTATCTGGTAAAAACCCTAATGAACACTGGAAGCAATTCTTGTTTTTCTTTTACTATGTGGTTGATAAATAGCATGGTATTCCACCAGATATTATTTCTAATTATAGCTTTTTCATTATATGGTTTTAATTGTCTTCTTAAATGCATTATTTGACATTCTACTAAGTACTTCTCCGTGATTTCTTCATCAAATAGGGAACTTTGAGTCACTTACTACAGTTTTGAAATTCATAATTTTGAGCAGCATTAAAAACACACTTTCTTCCAGGAATTCCTCTGTAAGTACCATCGAGTTCCCAAAGCCCACAGCCAATGGGCCTCTGAGGGGAGAAGCCCTTTGTTGCTAGGACATGAAGGCAGAGACAGGCAGGATGTCTTATGTTCATACGGGGAACATGGGGTTGTCAGGATGTCTCCCTTCAGCTTCTCATGCTGTGATGAGTTTTGACCATTTGCATTTTGGGAGGAAATAGGATGAAATGAAATAAAGCATTCCAGATCTCCTCAGTTCCCATGCTTTTAGAGTACGTATAATCTGCCGGAGGTTTTTTCAAGAAGTCCTGAAAAATGTTCTTTGTATCCTGTTTTACAAAAATAGTTGTCCCTGCCCCAAGTGTTGCTCATGTCAGTTGAGATTCTTGAGGAGAATGCATAAATTAGAACTGTTTTGATAGTTGCCTCATTCATTGGCTCTTCTTGTGTGTTTTTATACAGACAATTATATACCATGGGGTAAAATTTAAATGCAATTATATATCACTTGAGAAGCCTTTTGAGGCAGTAAAATGGACTTATGAGGCAGTGTCCTGACAGTCTGAGGATATCAGATTTCAGAGCACAATTCAAGTCTTCTGGGTTGATATAATTTGGGAAATTGTCATTTGTTATATCAAACTGTTATGTCTGGCCAAATAAAAAAGGCTAGTATTGCTTCATGTAATGTAAGATAATGCTGTCTTTGTTGAGGTCACCTGTAAATGCTCTGTGGCTTTTGTGTTCTGAACTAATGACAGAGGGCCAAGTATCATTTGTGTGTTGTTATTGGTTAGGACAGGGATCACTAATTGAGGTGAGGTCATTTGCTGCTTGGACTTCACCAGAATGGTGAATTGCAATGTTGAAGAGTGGTTACTCCGTGATAATGGAGTTCTTCTACTCCTGCTATTTACATATTGTTTAGTTTAAAATGTCGGGGTCAGAGTTACAGTCCATTCTAAACTTTTGTCATATGCATATAGATTTTCTGGATGAAGGAAGATATATCCCAGTTCTAACAAGAATGTCACCACTCGATAGAGCACCTTCTTTGTATAAGACATTTTGTGACATGATCGGGGGTACAATACAAAGATGAAATGGACAAAATATCTCTCTACAAGGAGACTGAAACTTATTCACACATACATGCACACACGCACACACACACACATATATAAAATCATGGTACCATATTATCCTTTTATACGTTATTATACCCAGTCATTCATGCACATGTTAAATCCATCTTTTCCATGATGTTCAGTTAACTTGATCTGAGTCAGGGCAAAATCCATTTGTCTGACTTCTCTTGTTGAAAACATTGTCCATCTGGATCTAGTTGAATGCTTTCTCTGTCCTTAATTATGATATTCAATTACAGGGCAGTGTTTCCATCTCACTTCATTGGATCCTTTGGTGTGATGTCTTAGATTAACTTCAAGTAAGCCAGTGACCTCCTGTCTCAGGATTATGTCATATTTGTTCCTCCCCCAAATCACTGAGCTACCCTAGCTCAGCTTACACCTGGACCAAGGCTGATGAGAGAAGAGATGACAGATTCTGCAACAAGTCTGAATCACATGTTGTCAGATTTTGGTCTTTAGGGGCCAACTCCTAGTTGGAGATAAAGGTGGAGATAAAGAAGAAATAAAGGTGATCATTTCAACATATGTCTGAATGTGCTGAATTGAGATCACAGCAGAATTGGCATGTTATTCTTTGGGGAAAGGTAAATACAGAGAATTTCCTAATCACCAAAATAAACCAATGCTAGATACTGCCAAGATGTCATTCATTTAATATGTATGCAGAATATGTCTGGCTATCCATCTATTATCTGATTGTCTTTTAGGCTATACCTTAAATATAGTTGTCTAAGTTATTTAATAGTTCAAAATGAGGCAAATAAGCTTATATTCTTTTCCTTGCTCCTATCTGTTTAAGGCAGTGGTTCTCAACCTGTGGGTTGTGACCCCTTTGGGGGTTGAATGACCCTTTCACAGGCATCACAGATGGTCTTAGGAACCGAGACACTGCTCCTCTTTCTGTCTCCAGGCGGGTCTACCCACATACACGTATTAAAGGGTCGCAGCATTAGGAAGGTTGAGAACCATTGGTTTAAGGGAAAATAACTTCAAATAATTGGCTTGGTAACATTTATTTGCTTTAATGTTATATTTAATGTGGGTTTATTTGGTACTTATAATTTTTTCTCCGTACACATACAGGTCTACTTACTGTGTGACCAGATCAAGCCAGAGCTGTAAAGTGGGGATTAATTGTAATTATCTCATCCTTCACAAAGGGTGGTTGTGAAGAAAGTATTTTGTAAACTGTAAATTACTCTGCAAATGTGAATGATTACTTTGATTAGAATTATTGATATATATCATAGCAATATTCAATGGATCTCTTTGTTCAGATATGGCAGGTTTGACCACTCAAGGATAATGATTTTGACTACATATGAAACATTTCCTGCACGTAGGCTATATATGATCAAAATGCAGCCGTCTTGATGAAAGACCAAAGCTAGTCACTATTGGTGGCTGGGAAGAATAGCCAGGGAATTCTTCAATTGCCCTTCTCTTTCCTATTTTTTAATTTCCATATGTTAAAGATCAATATAAGTCATATGTTCTTATAGTAGGGGTGTTTCCATCTGAAAGCACTGATTGAACTTGTTTCCCTATGGTGAAATGTTAGACTTGTAATTTGTACTTAGTAATACTCATGATGTGTCCTAAAATCAAGGTACAGTTTGAAAAGTGAAGCAAAAAACAATCAATTTGTTCAGTGGACGCACAAAGAGAAAGATTTCAAGATTCTGATACTTGTTCTTCCCCTGCTGTGACCTTTGATAGTCTTGAGCCTTTAGATCTGTTTTCTGTATTTTATAGGAACTCCATATAGACGTGACTGAGCAAAAAAAAATAGTTTTGAATTTCTAAAAATGCATTAAAGGTGTTTAGCTGTGAATATCTCCACAGTCTCTAAAGTAGATGGCATGGTGCTATTTTCCAGGCATGGGCCAGTGAGAACAAGCAAAGGAGCAGCTTGCTAGCTTGACACGTAGTTGCCAATTGTTACTGAAGGCCACGGTCGGCCCAGATCAATGAAGTTGGGATGTAGAAAATGTGGGTGAGTGATAGATATAGCAGTCTCTTTTTTTGAGGTCATCACACAGTTTATGTGAATTACTGCCCCCTGGAAAGTGGATAAGGAGGTCAGAACTATCAAAAGCAAATTCTTTTTAAAAACCAGTATCACTGGGGCTGCTAGGTGGTACAGTGAATAGAGCACTGGCCTTGAAGTCAGGAGGACCTGAGTTCAAATCGGGCCTCACACACTTAACACTTACTAGCTGTGTGACCTTGGGCAAGTCACTTAACCCCAACTGCCCCTCCACCAAAAAAGGGCAAAAATAAATAAATAAAAACTAGTGTCATTGAAATCTTAGGTAATACTTAGTCAACTTTCAGGAGTGAGCATTTTTGTCAAAGATGAGTTGCTATTTCTACATTTGGGGCAACAATAATGTAATCAGTACTCTGGTTGTTTCTATAACAACTGCTCTGTTGTTGCTCAGTCATGTCTGATTCCTCATGACCCCTTTTGGGGTTTTCTTAGCAAAGATACAGCTTATTTTACAGATGAGGAAACTGAGACAAACATGGTTAAGTTACTTGCCCAGGGTCACATGGCTAGTAAGTGTCTGAGTCCAGATTTCAACTCTAGAAGATGAATCTTCCTGACTCCAGATCTGACACTCTATCCAGTCTGCTGCCCAGATGCTCACTCTTTCTAGGTGTCAGTGCTAGGTGCTGGAGGTTCAAAAAAAGCCAAAAGAAGTCCTCCCTCTAGAAGCCCAGAATTTTGGTGACTGCCTAGAGCAGCAGAGGTTCTCAAACTTATTTGACTTATTTCCCCCTTAAATAATTATTTAGAGCCCCTCTGAAAATCGACTTTCTGTAACTTTTTGTGAAACTTGTGTCATTTCAAAGAATATATTTTTGAATGACATATCTTAAATTTAATAATTTATTATAAATTTGTGGTGATTTTTCCAGCATTAAATTTTTGATGATGCAGTATTGCATTTCACGTAACTATATAGTATTGTATTGTAAACTATTCGATGCCCACACATATCCCTGCTTATGTGTGTTGAACTTCCTAACAATGATCCGCACACAAGTGCCCCAAAGTTTTACCTGTCACTAAGATCAAAGTTAGGTCTTTTTGGAGCCCTGGGAGACAGAAGATCTGCATGTAGTGATCCTGAGCAAGTCACATCACCAGTGAGAGGGCAGGAGACCCCTGAGATTTATGAACCTTTTATTCTTTCATCCCTCTCCTCTCTGCTTCTTTTCCCCTTTCTCCATTGTCCCCACTGTCACTTGTAGAATTTCTCCATATCTCTGTAATTTTCTCTCTAAGCTAGAATGCAGAGCAAGGATACCAGAGAACTGAGAAGCTGATGATATCCCAGGAAGGCTAATGTAGCCAAAACAAGCAAGTGTCACAAAGAGGTCTGGGAACACTTACAAACTGCATGGGAAACATCTTTGGAGGTTGACCTCATATTCTAGAAAAGACATTTAAAAGACTTAATATACCTGTGACTGAGGCTCCACTCTGCATTCCTTCCTTGCATGATTTTCATTTTTTTTTCTTTTTTCTTTTTTTTTTTTGGAGGGCAGTTGGGATTAAGTGACTTGCCCAAGGTCACATGGCTAGTTTTTGTGTTAAGTGTCTGAGGCCGGATTTGAACTCAGGTACTCCTGACTCCAGGGCCGGTGCTCTATTCACTGCGCCACCTAGCCACCCCCTTGCATGATTTTCAAAAGAGCTTGAATATTCAGTAAGAGTGGGAGGGTGGAAGGAGCATGTGGTAATTGGCATGGTGGAAGAATTCACTGAGTGTATGTTAAAAGGAAATGAAATTATATTGCATTTAGAAGAAAGATTAGAATGAGAGATTCTGATGCAGAAATCTATGTGGCATCTTTGGGGTAATAACTGTGTTGCCAGTCTACATTGTAATTCCTATAATAAAGCATGGTGCAGAGAAACAGATGGATTTCTCAAGAATTGGAGATACACACACACACACACACACACACACAAATCTTTGGCAAGCATTTGAAAACTAGCAGTTCAGAATGCTGCAGAATGCCCTCCTCCTCGTTGGGTCCCTACAGGGAGCTGGAGAAGTTACTCAAAATGAAACTGTGTGTGGAGCAGATTGTCTGACAGTCAGGAGGATTTTGTGTGGCAAACATTGCTTAAGCATGGGGGAGAATAGTTATTTCAATGAACTGGCATACTTCTTTTACAGAACTGGAAGCAAACAATGTCTGGGACACCCTATAGTCAACCAAATGGGCTGTTTTGTTCTCCTGAGTTTCCATTTGCTTGTTCATTATCACCTGGGCCAAGGACTTGGGTCCTGGGCAAGTGAAGTAGGGCCTTTGGAAGCTTGGTTTCTCTGGGGAAAAATGTTCCTCTGGTTCTCGTGATCTTTGGGAATATTGACATATTGACCAACTATCTTAGAAGCTTCATGAAAGTGTTGTTACTGGGATTATTGGCATGAATTTCAAGATTCTGGGGAATATTTAATTTATTTTGGACTTTTAAAAAATATTTTTCATACCCAGATCAGAAAGAATGAAATGTCATTTTTCCCTGCTTGAAAAATAATTGTGAAACTAGCCCCACAATCTCTCCAGAGACAAGAAGCTGAGAGTACAATACGACATTAAGTACCTAACTGAAATGAAGAGACACAAAACACTTCTGAAAGTTCCATTTTCTATCACAGGTCTAAACCTCTCTCATTATAAGCACAAAGGGTACAGGAACCATGGACTCTATTGATTCTAAGTCTCACTGGGGTCAATTAGGAGTGACGAATTTTGTACTTTGTTTGGTCTGAATGGTGAGATGGTTGTGTCATTTCCGTCATAGTTTTATGAAGGGAAACGTATCAAATTCTTGTCATTATCCATCACATAATATACTGCAGTAGCTTCTAGGAGGTGAATTTAGGGTCTTTCACTTAATGTGTAGGAACTTCATTCCGTGTGACAATGACAGGGCTGGAAATGAGACTGAAAAACAGCCTTGGATGAAAAATCATTAGGACACAAAGTGAATTGAGTGAGGTTTTTAAAAAATCCAATGTTTCAACCACTTAATATTTAATGAAAACAGTGCAGGGGAAATTGACTAATGATCAGTGGAAAACTGTGTATTTTATTAAGATGTTTGAAAATTGTCTCTCATGGTAAATATTCTCTGAGCTCTATCATAAACCGGAAATTCACCAGGGATGTCATACTTCTATCATCTTCTCACCACACACTGTCCACCCTGTCCCTCCTCAGCATCATAGATAACCTTATGGCTATTTTTCTTAATGATAAATAACATCTAAACATTAAAACAATGACAAAACCAGGCCAATCGCCAAAGCAATTATTTTGTTTTTTTCAGTATGATCTAGTTGAACATTTTTTCAAGCTGGAAAAGAATGCTCATAGCTAACCTATAGGATCAACAACTGGAATTTCTTTTTTTTTTTTTTTTTTTTTTGCTTTTTTGGAGGGCAGTTGGGGTTAAGTGACTCGCCCAAGGTCACACGGCTAGTTTTTTGTGTTAAGTGTCTGAGGCCGGATTTGAACTCAGGTACTCCTGACTCCAGGGCCGGTGCTCTATTCACTGCGCCACCTAGCCGCCCCAACAACTGGAATTTCTAATGGAAAGAGAGTGGAGTGCTTTCATTTCTTTACAAACAGCTTGAAGGGACCTGTTTTGGAAACCAGAGTAGTATTTTCCACTTGGTTCCATTTCAGAGGAGAGTCTTTGCTACGAGTAGTAAGTACCCCATCACAGGAAGGAGTGAGATTTGCAGTTTGAGGCCTACTTTGGTACGTCACATTTCTTTCCTTTTAGTTAGTCTGAATTCAAGAAAACTTGTGGTAGCCTTTTACCGGCGTTTCAATGTCTTTTCAGAAAGAAAGATGACTTCCAGGCTGTCAGATACCTAGAGGGGAGAAGACATCCACACAGTAGGCTTACTGCATAATTACAGTTATACCCTCTCGTGCCATCTCCACTGAATAAGAGAGAATTGGAGGGGATGTGGTTAGTATTATTGAGTCAGCTCCTTGGTAGTTAAAGATCAAAAGGAAGGCTGCAGTGTATAAGGAGGTAGGAAAACGCTATCAAAGAAAGAGATGTTTACCTACAGTTTATAGTCTTTTTCTACTAGAACCTTTATAGCATTTTCAGAGTCTACCTTTAAAGTAGAATTAGTGGACAGGCTGTCAGCATATTAGGAAGAAAATTTATGCTGTTTCTTAACAAAAGTGTGAGGGTATTTCTTTACAAATATGTAAATTGTTTCTTTTTTCCTTTCCTTTAAAAATACTCATATTGACTTCATTGATTCAGAATCTTTGTATTAACTTTTGCCTGGTAAGGTACTGGTTTTTAAAAGAGTGAAATAGAAACCCTGTACTTAGAAACCTGAGAGGCTTAAAGTCCAAGCTCTTTCGGTGTGGGCCTCGTTCATTCTCCTCATGTTTGAGAGAAAGGCCTCAACATGAAAACTCCAAATTTTGACCCAAAACACAAGCCTATAGATGTAAAACTGGTAGGAATCTTACTGGCCATTGAGTCCAGCACCCACATTTTAGAGTTGAGGAAAATGAGTCTCAGAGCTGAAGTGCCTTGCCCAAGGTTATAGCAGCAGTAAGCTATCCAGCCAGTATTTTAAACTCAAGCACTGTGGCTCCAAAGCCAGCGTTCCTCTATTTCAGAAGACCGCCCAGTCCTTGGTCTAGTATTGCCTGGATTTTGTTCCCTGTGATTCTGGACAACTTGCCTAATCCCTCCAAAGCTCAGTTTTCTCATGTTGAGAATGGGGATAATAATAATCCCCTGCTAGGATTGTCATGAGGCTCATATGAAGCAGACTATATCTAAACCCTTTACTTCCCTAAGGTGTTATAGTTTCATTTATTAACAGCATTATCATTGTGTTTATTCTCTGTGTAATGATGGTTGTAGTGAGATCTAAACGTGGATACTTGTCCCTGACTCGTTAAACACAAAGTCACAGTAAATGAAGAAAGAAAAGCCCAAATATCGCACAGCCCACTAGTGGTCAATAGATGTTTAAAAGCTAAGTGTATTAACTGCCTCTCCACAAAAGATGTGACTGAAGGAATCACATATGTATCAGATAGATGAGGATATTGAATAATATAAAAGTAAATGGGACTTTGAAGTGTAATTGTCACTTTGCTTAGATGCTACAAATTTTAGAAGTTATTAGTTCATTAGCCTCAATTATTCTTGGTATTTGTAGTGTCACCACACTGGTCAGTTATGCCTATGCTGTCTATACAGTACCAAACATCTGGATATTTGGAAGCTTCTGGATATTGGAAAAGAATTAGTTTCTCTATTGATATTTGGGGTTGAAGAGAGAGAATTCACGTATTCATTGAACATTTTATTAAGTACCTACGTTGTGTTGGGGTGGCTAGGTGGCTCCAGAAGACAGAGCACCAGGCCTGGAGTCAGGATGACCTGACTTCAAATGTGGTCTCAGACACCTAATAGTTGTGTGACCCTGGGCAAGTCACTCAACCTTGTTTGCCTCAATTTCCTCCTCAGTAAAATCAGCTGGATCACATGACAAACCACTCTACTATCTTTGCCAAGAAAACCCTCAATGAAGTCATGAAGAGTCAGGCGTAACTGAAACAACTGAATGACAAATGTTTTGGTAACTTTGCTAAGAGCTTGGGGTGTGCAGCAGCCTGAAGCTTATGTTCTACTGGAGGGGATAGTATGGACAAGTATGACTCAACACAGAATAGATGAGAAATAAATAGAGAGTGGTTCAAGGTGCGAGATCCCCTGGAAAATAGGGGGATCAGGAAAGGTTCTGTGTTGAAAATATTTCTTGAACTGCATTTTGAGTGAAATCTGGGATGCCCTTAGGCAGAGGGGAGGAGTTTATTTCAGGCATGAGAGGCAGGAGTTCGAAAGGCAATGAGACAGCAGATAGAGGAGATGGAGAGTCCTATATGGCTAACAACAAGTCAGACCTCGTTGGCTGGATCACCTAGTGCCTGAAGGGAGAAAATGTATAAGAAGACTTGAAAAATAGGAAAGGACCAGCTTTTGAAGAGATTTAGATGCCAAGAAGAAGAGTTTGTAGCGCATGCTAGAGGGAGGTGGGGGACTAATATAATGTATGTAGCCTCATCAGTGCTGTGATCAGGCCTGCATTTTAGTAAAATTAATTTAGGAGCTGTTTGTGTGTGTATTGGATTGGGGCGAAATTTTTGAGGAAACCAGTTTGGAAGCTATTGTAGGAAACAGTCCAGTCAAGAAGTGCTGAGGGCCTGAACTAGGGTGATTATGTCTATATGTGGGGAGAGGAGGACATCTTTGAGAAATGACATGACAAGCAAAATTCTAAGGTATGACCAAAGAGTAGAGGGGGACATTGAGGTTTCAGACTCAAGTGACTGGATAGATGGTGGTGCCTTTGATAATAGTATGGAAGCTAGGAAAAGGAGGGAGTTTTTAGGAAATGGTTGAGTTCTGTTTTTTTAAGTATTTAGATTTAAGTTTTTAGATGCCTATGGGACATCTAGCTGGAAATGTCCAGTAGGCAGTTTGTGATGTATGGTTGGAGCTCAGGAGAGATGAGGGCTGGGTGTGGGGGGAAGTGGGGGGGGGGTTGTGTGTGGGTGTGTGGGTGCGTGCATGCTCACAGGCAAACAGTTAAATAGATACGTCTGGGAGACGATAATTGAACCTGTGGGAGCCAATGAGGTCACTGAGGAAGAGTATGTGGGAAGAAAAAAGAAAAGGACACAGGACAGAGCCTTGAAAAGTGAGGCACAGTTGGTACAAGTGATGTGGGTGATGAATATGTGAAAGAGAATAAGGAGTAGTCAGCAGAGGTTAGCAAACCAGAGGAAAGCAGGGTCACAAAAACCCCGAGCTGAGAAAGTATCTTGGAGAAGATGGTAATTAGTAGCATAAACTGCTACTGAGAAGTCAAGAAAAACGAACATTTATGATGATCATTTCATTTAAAGAAAAGAGCTTGGGACTCCTACATAGACTGTTCCCGGATGTCTATGTCAGAGGTCAAAGTATAGGCCAGTGTTAGGAGTACAGGGTGTAATGCTTTAAATAAAGTAGAATGTATCTTCCTTTCGAAAAACTTTATATCCATCTAACCTCTTTTTAATATTAAAATTGTACCCATATTATCCTCATTTCCCCAGACAAACATAATCAAGTGAAGTCAAGTCAACCAAACCTGAGATTTAGAATTTCTTCATGATACATTTCTCTGAAAATACAAATTTTATGAAGTCGCAGCACATTTTCCCCCTTTAATATGAATATCCAATGGGTCAAGTAACATCAAGATTGTTCTACCAACTAGAAATGTGATGACTAAAAAAGAAGCTTACTATTTTTTGAGCTCTTCCCGTTCTTTGACGAGAACCCTGGTGAGAACTGGGAATGAATAGAGGAAAACACAGTTCAGGTATGGGCCCTGAAATGAAAGTCCAAGTAAAACCCTGCTGCTCTCTGTTCCTTTCATTGTTTTTGCAGAGGCCCCATTTACAAGCCCAACAAGGCATCACTAGATAAGTGAATCGTGCTCTGGGAATAAACAAACCCATGACAATGTTTTCTTGGGAGCAAAGGGAGTAATTAGAGCAATAAGTTTGAGAGACTTCCTTTCAGAAAAGTTCCTGCTTTAATATTCAAATAATAATTACATTAATCTGTTGATTAGTCAGCTGAAATAGATATTCCTTTGGCACAAGCTTAATGAAAATTGTCATAATGCTGCCAAAAAGAAATCTTATGGTAACCTTCTAAATGCCAAAGAAATTCCCCATTGTTGTGATAAGATACAGATGTGAGTGAACATGAAACTTGCATAGTGAGCAGAAATAGAATATATAATTAGAACAAAGAGGGCTTAAATCAAATTAATCTTCATCTAACAGGAACAGTTACATTTACATCATTGAGTGCAAAGTCATAGCCAAAATTGAAATTAGAAACACATCATTATGAAAAGAGAGGACACTTAGGCTGACTTTCCCCATGCATAATTGGAAAGCATACAGAATACAATGCTTGTTCTAATTAGAATTAGCATTAAAGGATGCCAGTTTTGATGAATTCTGGTTTTTACAAAAAAAATGGTGCCTAGATACTTAGATGGTAGACATGAGGTTTTTTAAAAATGAAAATATCCAAAGCAGGAATATATCTTAAATAATGTCAGTAACATAAATGAACTGAAACACTTGGCAATAGTATATTATTATATCCCAGACCTCTTACTGTACATGTCTGTGTAATTATAGAGTTGAACTTTTATGGTTCAATCTCCTAGTTTTTTTGTCTTAGCAAAATTATATTTTCTACCTCTTCTCCTTCCTCTCCAAGCCATGGGTTTTGAACCTTATGTTTAAAAGAATATGTGAAGTGAGTTCAGAAATGCAGATTAAAAATAATTTTATGCTGCATTTCCGTCATTTCAACTCAATTTCAAAATCGTTCTTGAGTGATCCTGCAGAAGGACAAATGGAGATGAAATTCTCTTGCTCTACCCCTTTTCTTTCATATACTTACATATAAATAGATAGATAGATAGATGAAATATATATATACATGTATGTATATAAAACAATTTCATATAAGTAGCCATTAAGATATTGAAAAGTAAAATAACCGAGAAATAATCAAAAACATCATCCACTTATTTTTTCAAATCAAGGGTTCAGATGCATAAATTTCATAGAATCTCATGATATCTTTTCAGTTACTTGTTCCAATACTTTCCTTATAGAATCTTTTTTCCTCAGTTTTTTTAACACTTTTATTTAAAGTTTTAATTTTGATAAATTGGCCATGCCAACTGTGTGCTAAATAAGCCCATGTTTGGGAAAATTGTGCTCCTGATGCGAGGTCCTTCAGTTCAACGTCCATTGAGTTCTATCCAGCTCTAAGAGGCCAGAACTTACTGCTAAACCCAAGTAGCCATCTTACTCAAAACAGGAGAGGGAAGGAAGGGCAAACTCTGCTGTGAGACGGTAGATGATACCTGGGAAATTAATCAGCCAAACCTAATGCAAGAAACCAATAAATGAAACAAGCCAGTTTTAAATTTGCTTCTGTCTTGACTGTATTGGAATCAGCAAGGTCCTTTTTGTGTAAACGGCTGAGTAATGGTCTTTATCAGCAAATCAGCAAGCCTCGTTTTGTAGTGTCCATATATGTCATGCATAGAATAATTCACAAGCATTCAGTAAGTGCTTACTGTGTACTAGGTGCTGGAGATAAAAAGACAAAAGGCAAAAGGCCCCCTGCCTCAAGCAATTTCTGCTCTAGCATAAACCGACAGAATACAAAAGAATAGACAGCATAAAGGGCTTCAGTTTGGTGTGCAAAATAGTACCCAAACATCAAAGGTTCGAAGGGATGTCTGGTCTTGCCTCCTGAGGAGGTCTGTAAAAGTCCAACAAGACAGCTTTCCCTTTGTCAGGGCAGATTGCCTTTACATTGTGTCGTTCTGGGGACCTGAAGCATTGCTCTTGGGCTTGCCATTGGATTCACTCCCCCCCTTTTGGACCTTGCCAGCTTTGGCGGGGTTCTTTCTGAAATCTGAGCAGTGCCTTCTTTAGTCTGTAGGCCTTTTGTACTGGGAGGAAAAAGAGGGAAGAACAAGAGATAATACTATGGATCTCAGGGATATAAAAACATGAGACAGTGTCTAAATGTAAGTGTCAGATTATTGTACTGTACTGGGCAGTGATTTTGGCCCACTTGTATTACTGGAGCGATTCATGTATCACGCTCTACTGAAAAGAACAGTAATTAGAGGCAATGGAAAGGATTTTCAATGCCAAAGCAATTATGGTAATTCATCATATAGTAAGGGATGGTTATGGGATTTTGGGGGTATTATTAATATAGTTTCAGGGAATAGGTTAAGGAACTGTAGTAAATGATAACTTAGATAATTGGGAAAGTGATATATCATTAATTTCTTAAACAAAAGGAAATTTATTTGAGAAAATAACAACCACAATTTTAAAGATTCAAACAGCATTATTAATGTGACTCTCCCAAAGATAGATGAATCTTGATCTCAAAATCTCCCTCCTCCTTCCCCTTCCCCTTCTTTTCTCCCTCTCCCTCCCTCCCTTTCTCTCCCCTGCTCCCTCCCTTCATCCCTCTGCCCATGTTTGTGTGTGTGCATGCACACACAAAGAAAACACTCATACTTATCAGTTCAGAAGACAGTGTCCAATTTAGTGATTTAAAAACAAAGTCCCCATCCTTAATGGTGGTATGTGTGAGCTGTAGAGTTTCTCAGGGAGTCATATAGATAGTCATTTAAAAACCAACCTTGAGGGCGGCTAGGTGGTGCAGTGAATAGAGCACCGGCCCTGGAGTCAGGAGTACCTGAGTTCAAATCCGGACTCAGACACATAACACAAAAAACTAGCCGTGTGACCTTGGGCAAGTCACTTAACCCCAACTGCCCTCCAAAAAGCAAATTAAATAAATAAATAAATAAAAACCAACCTTGAGAGTGAGGAGAATTCAGAAGCCTGTGATTTCATGATATCCTTGCAACCACATGCCAAACAAACTAATTTGCTAAGAACTTAAAAGAGCTGACAAATACATTGCAGCCATCTAGATAGGAGGTGATTATTGGCATTACTGAGCAGATTGGTTATTCTAAATGAAATAAGACAGCTTTATTTTCAAAACTTGACTTGAAATGTAGGTGAAGCAAATGTAATGAGAAATGTTATCCCATTGTACAGTATTTTATATTGACAAATATCTTTGTAATTATATTACTTTTTTGTTCCAACACTTGTGTGAAGTGGCTCAGTATTAGCACTCCCATTTTATAGATGGGGCAAGATCTTTCGTTGAGGATAATGATTGCGGTATCTCATATTTTGGCAGTGCCTTCATGTTTCCAAAGCACTCTACACACTGTTTCTCATTTTGACCTTACACTGACCCTCTGAAGGAGGCACCACAAGTATTATTCTCAGATGAAGAAGCTAAGAATTGGAGAGATGAAGAAATTTGCCCAGGATCAAACAGCTAATGTATGTCAGAGAGACAGGATTTGAACTCCCTGCTTGCTGCCTCCTAATGTAATTCCCTCTCACCTCTGCTAAGCCATCTTTTGTTAAGTGATTTGACTTACAAAGTAATGTGTGACCATGCATGTATCATTTGTACCTTTCGGAGTCTTAGATTCCTCATTTGTCAAGTGGGCATAATCTTGCCATGCCTCCTTCACAGGGTTGATGTAAGCTCCAATCAAATCAAGCATTCATGGTATGTTGTCAGCCTTGGAGCCCTTTGAGAATGTTACCTGTTAATAATATTATTAATGAAATTTGCTTTTTTTAAAATAAGCATATCAGAACTGATCTAGCCAAATAAAGTAATATCCGACATGTTCAAATCCTGCCTTATTTTAGGAATTACCCTCAGGCACAATTAGGAATCATGATGTTTCATTATTTTATGACTGTTGTTTGTGATCCTAAACTATCTTCCCCACCTTGACAACCTACTCCATTCATTAGACATGGTTCCATCAGACTTTGTGCTGTTGTAAGAAAATCAAAACCATCCCTTTAAAGATGAAAATGTGCTGCCTTCAAATAGATGCAAAAACTTAGTCCTTAAGTATCATCCAAGGAATTCCAGAAAGAGTCAAAGTACTAGCTTTATGATTGGAATATATGAATGGGTTTCTAAGCTATTTGGAAGGATGTCATGCTTATTTGAAACTTCTGCCTTTTGTTATGTCATTAAATAGATGAGAGTTGAGCAGGTATTCATATGTTGGTCATGTTTATTACTGCAAAGTTACTTTGGGTGAAAAAATTCATTCTAGAGAACACTGTGCCTTACCACCACAGGGTCCCAAAAGCAGCAATATATAGGAATGCAAAGAAACGATCACACCAGACTTTACCCTAGTCCCCCAAAACCTGTCTATAGGATGTTTTTCTTACCTCAACTGGAGAACTAACCTTTTGCTAGGTTGTGTCTATGTGTCTGTGAAGAAGGTACGTACCTACTAGTTGATCATAGTGAGTAGCATGTGTCATCATTGGTCCTCTGGAATCCTGCTCTATCATTGCATTGATCACAGTTCTTAAGTCTTTCCAAATTGTTTGACTTTTTGGTGTTGTAATTTTTGTATGAAATCTTATGGTTCTCACTTCACTTTACACGAGTTCATGCTGGTCATCCTTTGCATCATGTCTTAAGGGGCAAGAATGTTCCATTTCATTGATATACCATAATAATGTTCATTTGTTCCTCAGTTTGTAGACAGCCCCCTAGTTTCCAGTCCTTTGCTACAACAAAAAGTAGTGTTATGAATATTTTTGTAAATATGGATCCTTTTCCACTTTCTTTAATCTCTTTGGGGCATAGGCCTAGTAGTGGTATTGCTGAGTCAAAGAGTATGTGTGGTGTAGTGACTTTGGGGGCATAGCTCTGAATTGGTTTGCAGAATGTCTGGACCAATTCATTGCTCTATCAGCAGTGCATTATTGTGCATTTTTGCCACCTTCCTTTCAGCATTTGTCATTTTACTTTTTTGGCATCTTAACTCATTTCATGGATGTGAGTTAGAACCTCAGAAAAGCTTTAATTTGTATCTACTCATTAATGACATAGCATTTAAAAAATATTGCTGTTTATAGTTTTTATTTCTTCTGTTAAACTACTTCGTCATATATTTTTTTTACCATTTATCGGTTGGGGAATGGTTCTTTTTTCTATGAATTTTAATCAGTTCCTTATTTATC
Organism: Pseudocheirus occidentalis; assembly: GCA_028646575.1. NCBI lineage: Eukaryota > Metazoa > Chordata > Mammalia > Diprotodontia > Pseudocheiridae > Pseudocheirus > Pseudocheirus occidentalis. The sequence goes on along the minus strand of CM053602.1, from coordinate 25,588,670 downwards.
TTGGAAATGAGACTTTTCCTAATAATGCTTGCTACAAAGATTTTGTGGGGAGACACATGAGTCAGGGAGATCAATTAGGATGTTGTAAAAATCTGGGTGAGAGATGATGAAAGTCTCCTGAGATGGTGAAAGGTTCAGGTGCCAGAGGTATTGTAGAGATAGAAATGGCAAGATTTGGAAATTGATTGGATACGTAGAGTGAGGGGCTAATGATTATGCCAAAGTTCAAAAAAATCGCCTTCACAAGTATAAGATTCATGAGGTGTGTCTACCTAGGATTTTGCTAAAAAAGTTAGCTTTGGTGGACTTCCAGTGACTCCCTGTTGCCTCTAAAATCAAATGCTATTTCTTCATCTCATTATTTTAAAATTGTTGTTTTTGGATATGTTTTAGAATATACACACTTGGTTCTAATGTACTCTGCATATAGTAGTGTATGTATGCAGGTAAGAAATGAGTAAATATACTTCGATAGGACTTTCAGGCTCAACATTTTTTTTAATATGAGTGTGCAGTCAAAAAAGTCAGGAAGATTCTGATAGTGGGATGTCTTGTGCTTAGCTTCAGAGGGCTGAACCAGGAGAATCGGTACATTTGCAAAGAGGCAAACTTAGACTTGATATAAGGAGGAATATCTGAATAATTAGAACTAGCCCGAAGTAAATGGCTGCCTCTGGAACCATGAGTTCTCTATTGCTGGAGGTGTTCTAGTGATGACCTGATAGCCATTTGTCATTATGCTACTTTAAGGAATCTTTTTTGATTGGACTAGGTGAACTATGATATTCCTTCCTTTTTTGAGATTCTCTCTTTCTCCTCGGATACTATAAAAAAGCTTACTGAAGTTCAGGACCCAAATGGATAGTTTTCAGAAAAGTCCTGTTATTTTTATCATTAACGTGGGCAAAAGATTGTGCATGAGAGCAATTATGTTAATAAATCATGGCCTTCTAAGTCATAGAGGAAGATAGCACAGGCCACAGATACAGACAGCAAGCTGCAAACTGTACTATGAAAAGGTGGGAAAGTTATGAAGAGTGACGTTTTCATTTTATGAACCATAATGACTTGTCTAGGCAGAATGCATATACCTACACACATACTGTGCAGAGTTCTGTCCCGCCAAACACACACATACATACACACACACACACACACACACACACACACAGTTGGGGGGGGGTTAAGGGAACTAGATAAAATTTACTAGAGTTATGTTTGCTTGTTTTGTCTTAATCTGTTATTCTTTTTCTGAACATCTAATTTTTATATTGCATTTGGTTTCTCTGCAGAGTAGTGTATAACCTGTAAAGGTGGGTAAGTGTTCAGTTTATCTCTATGTGCTGATTTTCTATCACTGAGGAGCACTTAAAAATTGTTCCCGCTTTTGACAGGCTTTCATAGAAAGAAGAACAGTAGACAGGTTTCGAAGGCCACTCATTCTCAGTAATATGATTGCGTTCTATTACCTTACATCATCCTACACAATTTTTTTCCCCTGTTTTGTGTTATTTCTTGGGTATTTAGGCCAGAATAATGGGCTAAGCTCAGTCAAATGCTTAGGTATGATTTTGCCTCAGCAACTTCATAGAGCTTATGATTTGGTTAAGTTATAAGTGAGGTAGGCAGCATGGTAGTGGGAAGGGTGCTGAATTTTGACCCTAAACAACGGAAAGAGCTAGGGAGTCAGAGAACCTGAGTTCAAATTCTTTCACAGATACTTCCTACCTTACTTACATGGTTTTGAGCACTCCATAGTCCACACTTCCCTTATTTAAAAGTGAAAAGTTTGTATTTGAGGGCCTTTGAATGCCCTTCTGGCTCTAGACCTCAGACCCTATAACCCATGTTCAAAGTGCTGCTTCTCAAATTTACTTTCTGTGTAATCTTTGGAAAGCTGCTTTTCCCTCTGGGCCTCCTTTTCCTGACCTGTGAAGTGAGCGCACCAGAAAGGATGCCAGTCAGGTCTTTTTAAGCTCTAAATCTGTGATGTTGACATACCCTAATTCATAAAAATATAATAATTTTATGTAATATATTTAATCTCTAGTTACTGAAAAATCAGAGGTTATCATGGAACATTGAACTCTTAGAAATAACAGTTCTTGTGAAGCTTTAAAGTCTGAGTCTATTTGGGTTTATTTTCATTTTTGTCATTTTAAAATATTACTTTTATTTTGTAAAATTTTATTAGGTTTTTTATGAGTTACCTCCTGATAAAGATCCCACATCACCCCTCAACCTCATCTTACTTTTTAAAATGTTAAATATTCATCAAAACATACTCATATAATGATTGGAGCTGACAGGTTACAGGATATAGAGCAATCCACATCCCTGGTTCATTACTTCTGGTGTGATACACTTGGCTTTTAGGCAAGTGACCTTCACCAATATTTCCTTATGAGATGGCTGTTTTTAACTAAGTTAGATAAGAAAGATGTCATAGTATGAAAGTTACAAAAAGAAGTTATAGTTGATTTTTTGAATGAACTTTGTAAAAAATTCCATAATCCCCTGTTGCATATAACTGTGTTAGAGCCTAAGTCCATAGAGACATTTCCTTTACTCCCTGTAGATAATGCAGCTTTCGCACACATCCTACACAGACCCATTGTAAACACTTCACTTGGTGCACATCTCTGTAGAAAGTGTTCCTAGTAGGGACTCTGACTACATCAGAGGCAAGGCCTCATTCAGGTTTTGGCTTTTCTTTGCCTCTAGGCTCATCTCCCCTTTGGTGGCCTCAGCGTCAGCCTCAGTGGGAATATAGGACAGAGTCTCTGAAGATTTTTGGAGGAGAGCCAGAATTGTCTTTGAGCAATGTGGAAAATAGTCTTCCTCAGATTTCTAACTGAATTAGTTGAATGGATTTCAAAAACGTGCCCTTTCACCCTGGCCAAAGATTAACCTTTGGAAGGGGACCTAGGAAAATTCTCCAAATTTCCACTTTTCCAAATTGAACGTTTTATCCTAAAAGCATTTCTTCAGCTGTGTGTGTAAGTGCAAAAGGGCACAAAGCATCACTTTCTCTACTGCTAGCGCTAGACACAGAAATCCCAAATGTCAAGCTGTGTTAGCTTGATTGCCCTTTCCAAAATAAGCCTCTGATCATGAAAAGCCTGAGCCTCTGCAGGGAGCCTTCAGATCTGGCACCTCTGTTCGGCACTTCCATTCTGATACTCCTGAGCTTTGGCTTTGGGGATATAACCAGCAATGTGGAGCCGGTATCCTTTGTGCCAAGTGGCCCAATGAAAGTGGCAGAATTCACTGACTCATTAAACAGACTGAAAATTCAAGCACAATGGCAGCCTCAGGGGTATTTAGTACCATGGAGAGCATGTATTTGGGAGATGACGTTTTTTTACTCAATTTCTCTTCCCCTCCTTTTTGTATTTCTCTCAAATATACTTTACATACTTACCTACCATATACACACCCAAGTATAGTAACAAAGCAGTTGATGATAGCAAGAGATATTATAGTATATTAGAAATGGTGCTGAAATGGAGCTGAGAGATGAGTGCTGAAATCCCCCTTTTGCCATTGCCTAGCTATGTGATGAAGAACCAGTCACTTTGCTGTGCTGATTCTCACTTTCCTTAGCCGAAAAATGTAGATAATGACTCTTGTAGTGCCTCTCTCATAGGGTTGTTTTGAGGAGCTGCTGAGAGATCTTCTAAGGGAAGCATTTTGCAAACTTTCAGATGCTGTGTAAATGTCAGTTGTTATAACTCTTCCCAAGTGTCTAACAAGCACCTCAGATTCAACACATCCCAAAGTACATTCATCATCCTTCTCTAGCTTCCAGTCAATAACCTTGGCTAGAAACCTTAGAATCAGCTTTGATTCTTTCTTCTTCCTCCCTTCCCCATATCTAGTCACTTCCTAAGTCACATCAGTTCTACATCTCCCTCATCTCTTGTCTTACCTAGCCATCAACCACATTAAGGCCTATTGGATCAGACTACAATTGCAGTCTGTGATCTTTCTTTTCACAGATTTTTCCTTTACCCCATTGCTAAAAATATTACTATTGCCCATCTCTGCCTGTGTTTCTGCCCAAATGGAAACCCATCAGTGGATCCCCATTGCCAAATGCATTTAATTCAGGGTCACTGCTGTCACTCTAGTCTGTGATCCTACTCCCTTGTTCTTTGGGTACATACTCCATCATCCCTCATTCAAGCATTTGTGCAAGTCACTATTTCTTGGATGAATTCCTGTCAGATCTTAGCTGAAATCCTCTTTCTTGAAGGCCCTATTCAGGAGCCATCTCCTCCATGAAGCCCCACTTGAACTTTCTCTCCTCATAATTACTATAGCAGCACTTTACCCAGGCAATATTCGGCCCTGATCACATTCTATTTTCATTGTGCTTGTTTTTGTACAAATCTAGGCCTCTCTTATATTTGTAAACTTGTTAAGGGGGCAGCCCGACAGGGACTATGGTTTGTTTCACCATTCTATCCCCAGAGTCTCACACAGAACCACCATCCAATGTAGTAGTAGATACTTCATAATTTTTGTTGAAGACAATTGAGCACCAAATTTAAAGGTAGATTTGAGCACAAGGCTTTATGAAGAATAGACACCGTCAGGGAACTACATGAAAAGTAGTGTGGAACAATAAAAAAAACCAACTGGCTCTGAATTCCACAGATCTGGGTTCAAATTCTGTCTCTGATGTTTATTACATATGTGACTTGGGGCTAATCGTTGAATATCCTTGGTCTTCATTGTTGAAGGGGTTGGACTTAGGTCATCTCTGAGCTTATTCCTAGCTCTAGATATATGAATCCTGTGAAAAGAAAAACAAAACATTTCAAGTCAATCTTCACTTTATCTAGACATAACATCATCTCTGAGTTCTCTTTGTTCTTGTGTCCTCAAAATAAAGGAAGAGGGAAATCTGAAAGAATTGTATGGAAACTGTTTAAAGTTAAAAGTTCTAATAAGTGCATTAAATAGGTTTTCATTCCTGTTGAAATATGCCTAGGGAAAGAAGAGTCAGTGATTCCAGGGATGGAATTCTTGACTTTCTTTTTCTAACCCCTTAAGCCTTTTCAGAAACCCATTTTTACTCATTCCTATGCCTCTGACATTTTATCAACAGGGCAAGAAAGCATCACTTACTGGGTTAGGAGAATAATTGGATCAATTACTCAACAAGTTAGTCTTATGCCTACCCTGCAAAAACCCAGCAGGGCACTGTTGGTGATACAAAAAGGAAGGGAAATACAGAGCATCTTCCCTTTAAAGGGCTTACAGTCCATTCAAAAAGGCCCCCAAGGAAAGTGAAAAGCAGTAAAAGAGATGTTCCAAGTCGGTTCAAAGTTTTGTGCCAACAAATGGCCCAGACATTAAAATCTGTGAGTTAGAAGAGGGAGAGCTTGGATGTAGCTGGATGGCTTCCTGGAAGCCAAGGGAAAGGCTCCCTGGGAGGGATGGGCCTTAAAGAATGGGTCTAGTTAAGGTAAACAAAGGAATAATTGTGGACATTCCAGATTGGGTCAGATGCAGTAAATAGATGGAATGTCCATCTTTAAAATAGGAGAGACCACTAACTTCACTTCTCAGAGCCCCAGTTACCTTATTTGTAAAATGCTGATCTTAATACTTATTACATCACCCAGTTATTTTAAGAAAAAATGCTTTGCAAACCTCAAAGTGCCAGGGGCCACTAGACAGATGAACCCAAGCAGTATGCCATACTGGGACACTTGTATTTCACTTCCATTTGTGTCACATATCACAGTGACCCTCCCTGTGTGATCTTAGTTCCTTCTCTGGGCCCCAGTTTCTTCATCTTTGCTAGAAGATCATTAGACTAGATGACTTCTCAAACTTCTTCCAGCTCTCAGTCTCTCATCCTGTGATTGTATTTGGAGATGGAAATTTATATATACAAGATGATCATAAGGATAAAACAAGATCAAATATCTTTAGAGCACTTTTCAAACTTCAAAAGACGTCCAATCCGCTTATTTTTATTAATGCTTGCTAGAAAATGGAACTTTAAATGCTATAAGAGATGTGAAATTTCTTTGGAATCATTAAGTCTAGATAAATTTAAGCCAGTATTGCTTTTGTAGAAGGCAACCAGATGCAAATGATTCCATTGTTTACTTCATATATCTTTATCCCAAAAGGTCAGTGCTGGAAAAGGCCTTAGAGACCACCATTTAGTCAGTCCCACCTAAAAACTGAAAGAAATCCCTCTCTTCGACATCTTTCACCAGTGCTCCATCCATCTTCTATGCAAAGTTCTCCAGTAAGGAGAAAACTACCACTTTGGGAGGCCAGTAGCCAGTCCATTCTATTTTGAGACAAGTCTAATTGTTAAGAGAGTTTTTTCTCATAAAAGGGAAAGAAAATAGGTTGGAAGTACGCCTTTTTACAACTCTTGATTCTGCCCTCTGGGGCCAAATGGAACAATTTGAAGAAGTAAACTCCTTGAGAACTAAGACTCTAAATGTTGGTCTTTGTTTCCCTAGTCCTGAATACATCTTAAGCACCAAAATGCTTATTAGTTAATTGATTTATTGATTAATTGATTGAATGCTTGAGGATAAAGATCCAAGTCCTTACCCAGTTCTGTCTCCTCCCCTTTCCCCATAGTCCTTTCTTTAAGCTAAATTTTCTTTATTCAATCATTGTATGGCATGGAGTTTCAAGTCCTCTTACCATTACCATCTACATATTTATTTGGGCCAACCGACTCAAAAGAGGGTAATTTGATGTAAGAAACCAAGTGGACCAAATACATACCTACCTGACAGATCATCAGTAATAAGTGAAGATAAAGGGTGATATTTCTAAGTGAAATGACAGATTTAAAACTTACTTGGAAAAAACACCTGTCAAATTCATGCAAGATTGTCCCAAGCCCAGAGATTACTGTCCCTACAAAAGTGGTTTTTGACCCATAATAGAGGATACAGCTTGATTTAATAGGTCACATTTCACTGCATTTATGGACAACAGCCTTATTACGTCTTCTTTTCAGGGTAATTATCTCAACACACATTGGATGTGGCAATGGAATCGACTCTTGCTTTTGTACAGTTATAGGTTAATGAACCAGACTGATTTTTTGAGAATAAATCATTCATGCTTTGTTTTGAAAATGAAGTAGAATTGTCTTTAGAACACGCTATTTTGCACATTTAAAACAATTTATCCATATCTCCTATCATATCTTATCTCGTCTAATCTAGTATCTAATCTCGTATCACATCTCATCTTGTATCTCATCTCCTATCATATCAGATCTCATATTATATAGTATCTCATCTCGTATCGCATTTCATCACGTCTCGTCTCGTATCTAATCTTGTATCGCATTTCATCTCGTCTCGTATCTCATCTTCTCTCATATCGTAATTCATCTCATATCTCATTTCGTCTCCTCTCATCTCGTATCTCATCTACCTTAGCATATCTCATCTCGTATCTCATATCCTATCATATCTCATCTCTTATCGCATCTCATCTAGTCTCGTAGCTCATCTCCTATCATATCGTATCTCATCTCGTATCATATCTCATCTCGTCTTGTCTCCTATCTCATCTATCATAGCATATCTCGTATCGCATCTCATCTCATATCGTATCTCGTCTCGTATCGCATTTCATCTCGTCTCGTCTCGTGTCTCATCTCCTATAGCGTATCTCATCTCGTATCGCATTACATCTCGTCTTGTCTCGTACCTCATCTTCTATCATATCAGATCTCATATCATGTAGTAGCTATCTTGTGTTGCATTTCATCTCGTCTCGTATCTCACCTCCTATCATATCGTATCTCATCTCGTATCGCATTTCGTCTCATCTCGTATCTTGTCTCCTATCATATCACATCTCATCTTGTATCGCATCTCATCTCATATCGTATCTCATCTCATATCGTATCTATCTCGTATCGCATTTCATCTTGTCTCATGTCTCATCTGCTATCATATATCTCATCTCGTATCACATTTCATATCATCTTGTCTTGTATCTCATTTTCTATCATATTGTACCTCATCTTGTATCACATTTCACCTCGTCTCGTCACGTATCTCATCTCCTATCATATCGTATCTCATCTCGTATCGCATCTCGTCTCGTATCTCATCTCGTCTCGTATCGCATTTCATCTCGTCTTGTATCTCATCTCGTATCCATTTCATCTCGTCTCGTGTCTCATCTCCTATCATATCGTATCTCATCTCGTATCGCATCTCGTCTCGTATCGTATCGTATCTCATCTCACATCTCATCTTGTATCGCATTTCATCTCATCTCGTATCTCATCTCCTATCATATCTCATCTTGTATCGCATTTCATCCTGTCTCGTATCTCCTATCATAACGTATCATAGCGTATCTCATCTCCTATCGCATTGCATCATATCTCATCTCGTATATCATCTCTCCTTGTATCTCACCTCGTATCACATTTTTTCTCATCTTGTATCGCATTGCATCTCGTCTCATCTTGTGTCTCATCTCTTATCGCATCTCCTGTCCTATCATATCGTATCGCATCTCCTCTCGTATTGAATCATATCTTATCTCGTATCATATCTTGTATTGTATCATATCTTATATCATATCTCATTGTAGCGTATTGTATCGTGGCATAATGTATCATATCAATCATATTTTATTATATTCATTATATTCTATTAATTTTATTATGTTCTATTAATTATACTATAGCATATATCATATCATATTATATTAATTCTATTATATTAATAATTATTGTATTTATATGTTGTTATATAACATAAATTATATGTAGTACCTATTCTGTATACTTTAGCAGGATTTCAGGGTATCATTGAAACACTTTGCTCAGTTCTCTAATTCTCTTCTTCCTGTGATTGAGCCAAGCTGTGTTCAGATCCTCCACTTGACTTTGGAGTCTTCCTTCATGCGATGGAATATGCCTTTCTTGAGAATCTTCAAAGGATAGTCCTTAAGTAAGCATTCCATTTAGTCATTCCACTATTATTTGAAAATAGTCTTTTCTTTTCAATGAGAAAATATTAATTTGGTGACCAGGAGAATTATCTAGGTTTAAGTTCATGATACGTGGCAGAAAGAATTTCTCTGGTCTCCCAAATTCTCCTTGCATGCTGTTACTACAGAGTGTATTAGATAGTGATGTGGTAGATGGTGCACTGAATTTGATGTCAGAGGACCTGTGTTCAAATCTCAACTCTACCACAGCCTCCCTGTGTGATGTTGTACAAGCCCTTTACCCTCTCTGGGCCTCCAGGTTCCACATACATAAAATGAGAGGCTGATCTAGATGATGACCTTGAAGGTCTTATCCCACTTTAAATTGATGATCCTTAAAATCAGTGATCACAGGGTTAGAAGAGACTTTGAAGATCACTTAGTCCAAGACAGAGGGATAGAACAGAAGTCATATTCTATTACTTTAGGGAAAAAAACTGGTCCTGCCATGATGAAACTGGACTATAGTCAGATTACTGTGAATCATGGGGACTTAGGGTTAGACTGAATTCTGCTAAAAAGACAAATTTATTTCATTCTGCTTATTATCAGTAATATGTTTAGCATAAAATATATTAGTGACATGCCCTTTAATTTAGCCTGTCTAATTGGTGCTAATTTAGTTAGATTGAAGTAAATTACACCATTTAATGTAGCTATCTGTGGGTCAAGAAATCCATTCCACCAGGTTAAGGTTTTGTTTTTCAAGTAGCTTCACAGTCAAGCTTGCATGAAGCTGCCTGGAGAGTGTAATAGTATCTGAAAGCGTCATTTCCCTGCCATTGGCTCTCTACTTGTAAGTATGCTCTCTATAAAGTTGTTCAATATTTATTTTTCATTTAAACCCATTACACACTACTCTTCAGAAATCAGGCAAGAAGCAAATTAGGCAGAGATTGTTACCTCGGAGTGAACTACAGGTAACAGTTATGAAAGTAATCTTTGACCAGCCTTTATTTCTTATTCTTTGTTTCAGAAAACAGTGTGAAAAGTGACTGTTTCTCATCTTTGATCTGAATATCTTTCCCATTAGAATTCCTTTTGTCAGGTGATAGAACTCTTAAAGCTATTGATTGATTTTTGTTCAAAGTGGCACAGCCAGAAAGCCAGATGGGTACAGAAGAAAGGACTCTCAGAAGGGTCTGCTGCTTATTGCAGCATCTGAGTTAGTCTAAGCTGTGTTCTTTCTTTTGCTGGTATCTTGTTGGGCTCTTCAGGGTCAGTTAATACCCTTAGGTCTCTCATGATCCAACTAGTTAGTGCTTTCAAAGTGCTTTGAGAATCAGATTTATGCATATGAATGCATATAGCTGGTCTCATGAATGCTGTGATGCCACTGGATTATTCGAGAGAACATACTGACCAATAGCAGAACGTTCTCTCAGTCTTTGAGAATTTTAGCATTAACTTGAAATAGAACACACAGGTGGTTTTTGTCTAGTTCCATTTCATTTCCTTGAGCTTTAAACATAGGACAAGCAAACTAGAAGACAGTTTTTATAATTTTCAAAATGACTTAAAAGCTCCCAGAAGACAGGATAAAAAACCACTAGGGTATTTAGGGGTTCTCTCTAAAGATGGGAACTATCTCCCCTCTTCCTTCATATTGATTTCAGTTTTCTGTATGCTTAAACTGTTTCTTGGCCAATATTAGTGTAAAATTCCCATACCTCTTCTTTCCCATACCTGCATCTTGTCTTCCTACATGACTCTGCCGCTGCCTTATGTGATAGAGCTGTGCCGCTGACTGCCACAGCCTGGCCAGCAAAGTGGGATTAGTCAGGAAGGAAGGAAATTGCAGGGAGAGTTTAAAAAGTGGAAAGAGAGCCCTGAGAATTATGAGAGAGGCAAGGAAAATGCCATCCATGAAAAGCATGATGGGAGCAGAGTTCTGGCCTGGAAAACCCAAACCATCGTGAAATGAAACTTACTGTTCCAGAATGTAAGGATCTGATCACTGTGCCCAAGAATAGTGTTCCCTGTAGAAAAGAAATGGATTTGACCATATGGAATAAGATTTTGTGATAGGCCTCCTCCAATCCTTTCAGTATGCATATTCAACTTTGGAACTATACATAATTGCTCAATTGCACCTGCACATCAAGTTGTTAGTAGACTAATTATTCCAATAGCAGGGGCAATTCCACAATTGTGGGTCTAATTGTGTTAATTGTCAATGTGCTTGGGTACAGGTGCATCACAGCTAATTACATATTCAGAAGCCTCTTTGGAAGATCCCACTTTCTTCCCCCTTTGGTTGTTCTCCTTTAGAGAGAGGCACAATTGGGTAATACACAAAGTGGGGGCAGGGTAAGGAGGGGAGCCATTGGTGTTGGTCCATCTGGCCTTTCTTTCAGTCTATGCCTGTATATGCATACTGAAAACAATCATTTCTTTGACTGTATTCAACTCTTTTTGTTCTCATCCTTCTATCCCCACATCGTGTCCTCATCCTCGTCACCACAGCTACCCCTGGGCTTTCCTTCTTTCTGTCTTTGATTTCCTGATTCCTTCCTTCCTCACTCATTTTCTTTTCTAATTCTTTTTTTTATATCATCTGTGTTCTGCTATACTACTTTCTGGGCAGCTAAGTGGCACGGGGGATAGAGTGTTGGGCCTGAAGTAAAGAAGACTCATCTTTCCAAGTTCAAATCTGGCCTCAGACTCTTACTAGCTGTGGGACCCTGGGCAAGTCACTTGCCTTTGCGTCAGTTTCCTCATCTTTAAAATGAGTTGGCATACTCCAGTATGCCAAATATTATCACGCAGAGTTGGACGTGACAACAACTAACTTCCTTAGTAGAGTCTTTCATTTTTGTCCATTATCATTGAGGTTTCACCACTTCTTCTTTTCTGTACTATTTTCTATTATGCTGCATCATCATTTTGCCCTGGCAACATCATGTTTGTTCTTCAGCTATACAGGTTTTATTGAAAAGTAGAAATCTTTACC
>CM053602.1:25512306-25576202 GCA_028646575.1 Pseudocheirus occidentalis | reverse complement strand
GTGTTGAATGAATGAAAGAACACATGAAAGAAAAGTGTGGGAAGGGCATATGGAAATCTTGACAAGTTGTCAAAAACTGTTCGCGTTCAATGACATATGGAATTAAGCTCTACAGCCTTGTCACCTGGTTAAAAGAAAACACAACTTCTCGTCGAAGCTGGGTATTTTCTTTTTTTTAAGCATCTCTCTATGGGGGTGGGGGTTTGTCTCAGTATTTTGGCATCTTTTGTTGCCATGTGCAGTCGAGACTGGGGAGTGGTTCAAAACAGAGAAAAGTACTTTTGTAATGAGAAGCCCGACTGACTTTGGAACCTGGAGCCAAGATTCCAGTGACATATTGTGCTGAAATTGGAACAAGCTAGTCTGTGATCTTGATGTGTTCTGTATTTAAATTGCAGATACACAAACACAGTTGCCATTCTCACCCCAAGTTTGAATGGGTCCATTTCATTGCCGAATCACTGCGTTTTGTCTGATGTTATTCAGTAAAGTGGTCAGATGTTTTAAAAAGCTTTGGTTCAAGAAGAAATATTGACAACAACCACCTAGTCTTGCTGGCTTCCATGCTGTACTCTAGTTAAGAAGCAGCTCAGATGGGTCCTTACCCCAAGGCTTGAACAGGCAAAGGCAATGGAAAGTTCAGGCTGACATCCTGCCTTCCTCTTCTTGCCATTCATTAGAACAGGAGTGTCAGATGCTGACTCTTGAGTTCCTCCTGCCAGCTTGTCTCCTTGGCTCTGGCAACTCTTTACATATGCAATATTTTCTATTTAGTTGAAGCGAGATTGGAAAATCGGCACCACCAAAAAAAAAACCATCCTCATAATCACCCAGTTTGTGCACCATGGCAATTGCTCAAAATCACAGCATTATAGATATGTGTAGTTGTCATGTTGGTAGTGATTATAAGACGTAGGCTCTCTAATTATTACATTGAGAAAGGCTGTCATCAATTAAAAGACTGTGGAGTTGCTGAGTTGTATTGATTCTCTTGGTTCTCTCACCTTCCTTACAGCAAGGTAAGACGAATACATCCTCTTCCTTTCTTCTTCCCTCCCATTCCCTCACCTAAGACAGAGTAACTATTTTTCAGCAGGAGAAGGGAAGTGTGTATTTCAACTATGGGGATTCGTTTCCTGATGGGGGAGACCTTAGAGACCATCCAAGCCAACCCCTCTACTTTTCAGATAAGGAAATTGAGGACTGGACAATGAAAGGGACTTAGTTGCAGAGCAAGGATTTTAACTCAAGTTGTTTGTGTCCAGGTTCCTCCTTCTTTTAAAGTGCTGTTGCTTCTTTGCAAAGTAGCTGGAGGGCAATATGAAAGAAATGTGTGGCATCTCTCTTTGGAATTGTGGTCATGTTAGTGCCAGCCTGATGGCTTTCTCTTCTCACCTTGGCTTTCTGAGGAAAACCATTTCCCCAGAATTGGTCTGGAACTGTGAGGCAGAGGAGTACATGGGAAAAGGTAGTGCGACCTCCAGGCTTCCAGATGAATCTGCTGACTTGTCTGGGTATCAGAACCATCAGGGAATCTCGTCTCTGCTGTTCTGTCTGTGTGATTCCTTATTAATAAAAGACTGTGGAACAATGGGTCAAAAGGCTTTCTTGGGATTTCTATAGAGGGCCTGAGTGAATGTTGTTTGTGTGAGCTCAGCCTACCTTTCTATCACTGCTCCCTGCTCTCCATCAGTCTCTTCTTTATGCTTGGGTGGTCATGTTTGGAGATTTCCTCACAACTGGTTTTTCATACAGTCACATTTCTCAACCCATCTGAAGGATGTTGTGCTTTGCATGGTAATCAGGGCCTCTTTGTCTCAGCTCCGGGTGGCTTGTACTTACTTCCTTCATTTCCCGCAGTCTGCAGGCAGTCTCTGTAATATCAGAGTAGCCTAGGTCTTCTAGGAATAAACAACTTGGCTGTTATTTAGGGATGGTGGTGGTAGTGGTGTTTCTAAGTAATTTGTCCCTAACTTGCAGGTTCCTTTTTAAAAAGCCCAACATTCAATCCAACCCCAAATAAAGCACTTTATGGGAATCATTTCCGATACGAGGCTAGTGTGGCAGGTGCATGTGATTGCCTTGTGGGCCTTGTGCCTGTATGCACAGAGTGCTGTGGATTTACAAATGCACACCTTAAAAGAGAATGGCAAAATTAAATGAAGGTGATTCACTTCCACATGTTTAAAGAAGAAAAAGGTATTCCTGGTGTGTGATGAGTTGTTTGTGAATTGCAGTCATCTGAGAAAGACTGTTAGTGAATGTGTACTTTAAGGCTTCTACCTAATATCTGTATTACTCAACTAATAATATTTTGTTTTAAAGTCAATCATAAGAAAATATTTTGCAAACCAGTATCCTGAAAAGGCAAAAGGAAAAGTTTACCTCCAGAAAGGTCTTCAGGATCCTGTGCTTGCTATCATGCTTTGACATATGGAATTAAGTTTTACAGCTTTGTCACCTGGGAAAGAATCTGTTTCTCATTGTGAGCCATTCAGAATGTAACAGGATGGGTTGTTGTTGTTGCTGCTGGGTTTTTTGTTTTTTTTGCTTTTTGTTCTTTTTGGTTTTTTGCCTTTCTGACACTTGAGAACCTAGTTTTGTAGTCCTCACATAGGCTACAAGTTTCCAGGAAATCAGTGCGAGCTCAGAGCCACTGTAAAGGTAGCAGGAATGAGTCTTAACATGGCATTATTATTTTTTGCTTTTTAGAGGGGGGGAAGGCAGGGCAATTGGGGGTTAAGTGATTTGTCCAAGGTCACGCAGCTAGTGAGTATGGCAAGTGTCTGAAGCTGAATTTGAACTCAGCTCCTCCTGACTCCAGGTCTGGTGCTCTATTCACTGTGCTACCTACATAGCATCATTTTTATTTCCATTAGTCAATCAGGGTCTGAATCTTTCTGTCCTTTAGAGTCTGAGATGTCTATATTTGCAGATTATTTCCAAAGAGAATTGGTTTTTTGAGGTGCTATCGAAGGACGCGTCAATTGAGGCTTTCTATTGAGTTGGGCCAAACTACCAAAGGAAAGGAAGAGATATCATATCCAAATTATTGACATTTGGAAGCATAAAGGGTTTTGTGGCCAACATATACAGTATGAAAAAGCATAGCTCTGACTTAGAGATCAGACCAGAAAGAGCAACGAGTCTTTCTGAAAGATATTGAAAATGGTGACTTTTGATAAAAATGATCTAGGTTTGATGAAATCTCCAGTGTCAATGAATGTAATTATCAGTTACAGTGCTACATTAATATTTGCAGTGAAAAATCTTTATTGCTACTGATTAACACCTGTGTTTGGAAAGGGGGTGGGGAAAGCTAATGCAGATAGGAATTTCAAAATATGGATGAACAAATTTGAATCTGATTCCTTGGATGACTTCAGTGATCATTTAGTCCCATACTCCCATTTTACAGATGAGAAAACTGAGGTTCAGAGTGATTATATGATTTGCCTAAAAACCTAGTTAGTGGTAGATCCAGGACTAGAATCTGGATTTTCTGACCAGTACCCTTTGTATGACACACTGCCCATCAACTTTCAAAGTGCCTTCATAAGTTCTTCATGTTAGTTAAAAGTAGTTCTTTTCTCACTTAAAGGAAAACAAAAGTCCAATCTAATTCTCTTGTCTGTGCTTGAACTAAGTACCAAGGCCCCACTTCAGAGTGTTTAAAGCCATTTTAAATTGACTGTAGTGGCCAAAAACTTCGAACAAAGGCCAATAATTGTTAAATTTATAATTTATTTGACATGCTTTTTAAATTTTGAATTTCAAATTGTCTCCTTCCCACTCCCCCTACCACTCCCTGAGAAGGCAAGCAGTATGATGTAAATTATGCATGTGAATTTTTATAATGTGTCAAATTGCTTGCCTTCTCCATAAGGGAGGGAGAAGGGAGAAAATTTGAAACTCATTTTTTTGAATGAATGTTTAAAATTGTTTCTACATGTAATGGGGGGGTGGGAATGAAATATTTTCAAGAAACATAACCTATATCAATTATACTTGTGAAATCATGCAGAACATTTTTATATTAGCCATATTTCAAACAAGCAAGAAAAATTTTAAAAGTGAGAAAATTATACTTCATTTTGCATTCAGAGTTCATCAGTTCTCTCCCTGGAGGAAGATAGCATTTTTTCATGATAAGTCTTTTGGAATTGTCTTTGGTCATTGTATTAATCAAAGTTGCCACGTCTTTCACAGTTGATCGTCATTACAATGTTGCTGTTACTGTGCACAATGATCTCTCAGTTCTTCTCGTTTCACTTTGCATCAGTTCATATAGTTCTTGTGATGATTTTCTGGAACCCCCTCTTCATTATTTCTTAAATCACGAATTACTCCATCACAATCATATGCCACAAATTGTTCAGCCATTCTCCAATTGATGGACATTCCCTCAATTTGCAGTTCTTTGCCTCCACAAAAAGAGCTGCTGTAAATATTTTTGTACATATATGTCCTTTCCCTTTTCCTTTGATCTGTTTGGAATACAGACCTAGTAATAGCATTGTTGGATCAAAGGATATGTACAGTTTTAGAACCCTTTGGGCTTAGCTCTAAATTATACGTAAACAGTTTAACTTCATTGAGTCCCTTATGATTATTCTTTTATGTTTAATTACCTTTTTATGCTTCTCTTGAGTCTTTTGTTGTTGTTTTTTTTTTGCTTTCTTTTGGAGGGCTCAATTGGGGTTAAGTGACTTGCCCAAGGTCACATGGCTAGTAAGTGTGTCAAGTGTCTGAGGCCGGATTTGAAGCTTCTCTTGAGTCTTATATTTGAATGTCAGATTTTCTCTTCATCTCTGGCTTTTTCATAAGGCATGTTTGAAAGTCCTCTGTCATTAAATAATCATTTTCCCCCTGAAGGATTACTCAGTTTTGATGGATAGGTGATTATTGATCGTGATCCTAGCTCTTTTGCCTTCTGGAATATCATATTCCAAGCCCTTTATTCCTCTAATGTAGTGTGACTGTGTAATGTAGTCCTGACTGTGGCTCCTCCCCAACAAAGGCCAATAATAATAAAATGATGATTTGTAGGGGAAAAATAACAGTTACCCCTCCCCCCCCCAACTTGTGAAGCTAATGCAGATTTTCAGAAATTTGTCAAAGGCCTTTAGCTAGGGCTTATCTGACTATCAGGTTTTCACTTATTAAACATTATGTATTCCTTTCAAATACATGTTTCATCTGTTTGAATCCCAGAATTCATAGGACAATGAAAGCTTTTTAAATGTTTTTTAGTTCTCATTGATTATGTTTAACTCATTTATTAGCCTCTGCAAGAAGAAGCTCTCTCTGAGTTATCTTTCCTTTTAGCTGAAACTTCTTTGCTTCTTCTGGTTCCATTTTTGAGAAGATCAAGATAACTAGGATTAAGTTTCTCCAGGATGAGGGTAATGGTGACTCTATGGTCTTTGAACACAGATCTCACATTTTGAGGACCAACCATTTAGTTCATTTACAAATATGACCTTAAAGGAAAAAGTTAACCTAGATTTGAATGCAAAGGCCCTGGCTTTGATTCCTGCTTCTGTCATTACTTATATGACCTTGGGAATGATCCTTAAATTCTCTTGGCCTCAGTTTCCTCATCTCTAAAATGGGGGAGTTAGAGAAGATGACTTCCAAGTTCCCTTCCACGTCTAAATGTGTGATTCTGTGAATCTGGGTTTCTTAAAACTTTTTTTTCCCTGAAACAGTCTGGTGAAGCCTATGGATGAACCCCTTCTTAGGATCATGTCTTTAAATAAAACATTGGATTACATAGTTATCAAAATCTTTTTGCTAAAAACTGTTTATGGAGCCTAGGTTAAGAACCCTTTCTATGGACTCTATTATTCTTAGTCCCTTTGCCATTTGCCCTTTTTTCTAGCATATCCTTACTCTGAAGAATTGTACTAAGGGCATCAGCGTGGAGCTGAGGAAGACGGTTACAGCACTGAGAGCCATTTTACATTTTTCACTAGTTAATGGGTTGTTGGCTAAATACTTTACCATCAAATAATATCCAGCCTGCTGTTGGTATCTCTCTAATTAGCTAGGCTGGCTCTCAAATAGGAGATGGTCTCAATTATTGCTACACATCTTGGTTTTATTTTGTCATTCACAAAAAGGCTTTATTCTTTTGCTTCCCTCATGATTGGTTTCAGTCTTCTGACATAACACAATAATATAGTAGGATGCTGGTTTTCCTGGTCAGACCTTGTTCTCACCCATATTGACTAAATTATATACATTTTGTATTGTCTAAGTTCAACTTTAAGGCATTATAGGAGACATAGTTATCATGAGCACACTAAAAACAAGTTCTCCTTATGTTCTCATCTTTGCCAACTTTATCCCATACAGTCTGAGGTACGTGACCTTGTATACGTTGAGAAACATGAGAGAATTGGAACCAATGAATCACATCTGTCAACCTCCATTGTCATGGCAACTGCCTTCCATTCTGCATCCAAGGGACCCCACAAAGTAAGAATAGTAATATGAAGCTATAAGATAATGTATGCACTTGGACTTCAAGAGAGCTATTATTTCATCAGTCATCATTTTTTCTACCAATGCGTATTACAACCCCTTTATATACTTCAGTAGACAGTTTAATTGCAACTCTGAGAAATCATCACCTGATTAGCAAGCCCCCGGTCATGAGCCTCACTGAACTTAACTAGATTGGGAATGTATTTTGTGCTCCTTTTCAATAGGGAAACAATTGGCTATGTAAATAACAATCTGAACACTATGTTATAACAGGTTAATAAAAAGAGGTCTCTCTTGAGACTAGTATTAATTGGCTCTCGTGCTACAATCTCCTCTAATCAAAATTATTGCCTCTTCTTTATGAATGATACATCTCGAGGTGGGTTTTGAAGAAGGTTGTGCCCTGACATCATTATTTCTCCTGGCAGACCTTCATGGGGAATTCTGTGTTATTTTATCTATCTATCTATCTATCTATCTATTTATCTATCTATTTATCTATCTTTATATATATCTAATATATGATTCTATATAGATTATATATAAAACATAATTTTATATATAACATAATTACATATATTATATATATATATATACTGCAAACAAGGTACAACTAGGACTGCTAAAATAATAAAAAGGGTTCCCAGAGAATAATGTTTGTAGATCTCTTTGCTTAGGTATGCAATGAGAGACTGTTTGTCATAGCACTTCTTCCAGTGCTTGGTACATAGTAGGAAATATAGACAGTCTCCTTCCCTTCTCCCTTAGGGCAGCCCTGGCAGTAGGAAGGAGACCCATTTGAAAGGTATCATTTTCTTTCTGACCAGTCCAAGGAAATGCTGCTGAATAACCTTAAGTAGAAAATGAGCTGGGGCAACCAAGAATTGGGAGGGAACTCAGCTGACTTTTCAGAAACAGGGCCTGATGTGTATAATTCTACTTCTAAAGGAGATGCCATTAGAAAGGAGCAAACATTGGACCGCTGACAGAAGAGACCTTTACAACCCCTTAGGTACACTTCCATGCCCATAAATTAACAAGTGCTATGATCTTGTACCTTTCAATCTTCATATGTCAGAATGTGTCCATCCATTCCTTTTCTTTTTACCTCCAGTTTGCTCTTACAGTACTACCTCAAATGCCCCCTCTCCCTCCATTAACACACATATAACTTTTTTCCCTTAAACCTGGTTTCTTTGAGGGTAGTAATAGTGAATCTGAGGTTGTGACTGATTTCTGTAGAAGTCAGTTAATTTGCCTTTCTTCTATGACAGCAGTTCTCAACTTGTGGGTTGCAATCTCTTTGGGGGTTGAACGACCCTTTCACGGGGGTCACAGGGGTCGCTTAAGACCATAGGAAAACACTTATTTCTGATGGTCTTAGGAACCAAGAAAAGGCTCCTCTATCCGGGAGGTTCCGGTCTCCAGATGGGTCTGCCCACATGCAGATATGCCCACATGCGAGTATTAAAGGGTCCCCCCATTAGGAAGGTTGAGAACCACTGCTCTGTGGTCACTATACAATGTAATCCCATCCTGTAATAGTGTACTCTTGGCCACAAGGGGTATTAATGACAACATGTATGGATATTTGCTGTTTTCATGGGAGAACTGCGTCAGTAGTAGGAATATACTGGTGGGACCTGGATTTTTTTTTTCATCTCTGTCGTTGAATCCTTGCATGATCACAACCATCCCTTTGCTGATTACAGTTGTGGACGCATTTTTGTGGACGCATTTTTCAGGGAGGGAAATGACAGTGAAGAGAAGAAAAATGTTGGAATTGACCAACAAGTCCCATTGGGCTTGTTGTTTGTTGGTTACTAAAATGCAATTTGTTTGGCAAAACAAACTATCTTCTTAAAGATTCTCTTCTAACAGTGTATTTCCCGTAGATACATTGTCATTCAACAGAAATACCCCCACTTAAACTACCCTCTAACCATAAACATCAGGTGATACATAAGACAGTAATATGTGCTCCACAGAATTGTATTTGCCTGTGATGGAAATCCAGCCCAGAGTCCAAACTGCACAAAAATTCCCTGTGAATAGTCAGATCCTTCAGATTTTTTTTAAATTGTGGACAGCATCATTGTAGGTGCACGAAGCCCCAGAATATTTCAGGATCTTTTCCAGAGCAAAGTATTTGATCTGACCACACAGGAAAGATTGAGTGGAGAAAAATGTCTCTTGTCCAGATTATAATAAGTAAATTATATTATAAAACAGGTAGATGCCCAATCTACATAGTCCATGAGAGTACATATCAATATCACTATACAAATATAGATCTGAAAGAAAAGATGCAAATGGGCTGTGAATTGAAACCACAATTAGATAGTAGGAAAAGAGCAGGCCAGATTGCCTTTAGGAATTTACCAAACTCCTTTAAATGACTAAATTTCTCCCAGAAACAAAGACCCATCTTGTCATTAGTAGCATTCTTCTAGTCTTCTTATATGACTATGAGACATGCAACATACAAGTCTTTCAAGAACTGAAAATGAGCATCACACATCAGAGAGGCACATGGTAGATGTGAACAGGCTAATCAGTGAAGATCTTGGAAAACCAACAAGACTAGGTGATGCCATTGGGGCAATATGTGATAAGAAAAGTTGGAAGGATCATGTGGCAAGTATGAGAGATGAGAGGAGGCTGACCGAAATGCTTCATTGCTATCTTCCTGGTGTCAGGAGAAGGCAAAGGAAGGCTTCCAGTTGGGTAGCTCTCTAATGCGAGCCTACAGGAAGAAATGGACAAAGGCCATTGGTAGGCATAGATCAGTTACCATCTGTATCATTAGAGGGAGCATCTTAACTTTTGAGATAACAGATTTGTTTGAGAGTATTCCCAGACAATGAAACTAGGCTTTTAGGCTGGATAAATGACAGAGGCAACCTAGAAGCATTACTACCAAAACAAGATCAAGGCTGCTAGACAGGACTGAGATGGGAGAGTCTCAAAGGCACAGGTTGAAGAATAATCATGTGACCATCTTAGGATTCTCAGCCTTCCTCATTTTTGCTTTCAAATTTTATAAATTGTTTATAAGAAGCAAAGTTGTTTGCCATCTTACTCTGCAGTTGTTTTTAGCACTTGTCACTACAGTACAGCCTCTAGACCAAAGAAAAAAGGTCCTTCATTCTTGGACATACAAAGTGCCCTCCTGTGTCAGGTTCCCATAAAGACACATGATTCCTGCAAGATTCCAGGGTCTCCTATTGAGAGTGATTGTGGAAGAGACAATAGGTACCATGAGGTTTGAAAGCTGTAGGTTCTTTCTCCATCTCATTCGCTGCCTAGCTGTGTGATCTTGGGCAAGTCATTTAACCTCTTGAACACTTAATTGGTTCCTTAACCTCTAACATTCCCATATTGGTATGATTGTAAGAACAAAGGGATATAATGACAAAGAAGTGTGAAAGTGCTACTCTGGCATAAGGCATTATTGTTATTATTGGTGGTGTTGCTGTTCAGGGCCTCATTTTGGTTATAGAGCATTATTCAGTCTCCCTGCCTCTCTCCTAACATGCCAAGCCTGTGCTTGATATTGGCAGTGTTCAACATCCCTCACGTCTTTCATTTTTTCTTCACTCAAGTGACCACTGCATTAGTTCTTCTGCACTGCCTGCTTCCAGCCTCTCCCGTCTATGGTCATCTTCCACATAGGTGCCAAAATAAATTTAAAACAAAGTTCCAACTATGTCACTCCTGCACTCACGAATATTCAGTGGCTCCCAGTTGCCTTTGGATTCAAGTACAAATCCCACTTGGTAGTAAAAGCCCTTCACATTTTCACTAGAGTCTGCCTTTTCCAGGATTATTTCACCTTTTTTCCTCTTTTTCTCATTTGAATAATGGCCTGGCCAGCCAACTTGATTAGATATTACTCCCTCTTAAACTGTGTCATCCAGCTCAGCTGGCTTTCTCTGTGTTCCTTATACAAGGTTCTCCATCTCCTGTCTTCATGTCTTTGCACTGGCCATTCCTTATGGCTACCATGTGCTCCCACTTTTCTTTGGCCTTATAGATTCCTTCTCTGCCTTTTAGATGCAGCTCACACATGATCTTCTGCATGAATTCTTTCTTGATTTATCCAAACTACTAATGCCTTCTCTCCCAAGCTAGCTTCTCTTGAACTATTTTGTATGTTTTTCTCTGAATTCATTTCATATTTATGCTGTATATATCATTAATTCATTATTAATTCATTTTATGCTGTGTATATTTAGATATACACAGCATACGTTTAAAGTGAATTCGTAGGAATATATTAAAAATGTGATACGTATGCCATAAGTACTTATATATGTTGTGATCTCTTCCATTAGAACATAAATTCTTTGCAAACAGGGTTTGTTTAATTCTTTCTGTCCCCAGTGCCTAGCAAAGTTCCTGGCACATAGTAGGTGCTTAATCAGTGCTGCTTGGATCTGATTGAGTCTACATTCTGCTTCCATAGCCTTGCACAAGTTGTCCTTCACATTTGATATGTACTGACTTCTAAGCTCTCATTCTCAGAAGTCCGTAGCTCTCTTCCACCTCATGGGCTACCTCCTATGGGAAGGCTTTCCTAATCCCTCTAGTAGTGCATGCTCTTTCCCTCCCTCAATGTTGGCGTATATGCTTATCTATGAACATGTTGTGTCCCCTCCCATCTCATCCATCTCCCCTCCTCCAACACCAGTAGACTCTATGCTTTTTGAGGGCAGCAACTTTTGTCATCCTGTTTCTTATATACTTGGGGGGGTTCTAAGAGAGTCCCTTATACATGGAAGAGATAGATAATGATTGGTACAGTGATTTCCCTGTTATAGCTCATTCCGTGGGCCAGTACAGTTAGGTCCCTCTCTGCAGTGTCCAATCTTGGAAACTAGCCTAGGGTTCTCCATGAGATGTTCAGTGCCCAGCCCATGGTAAACCAGCCAAGATGTGTCCCAGGTGGGGCTTGAATTCTGGTCTTAATGACTTGGACGCCAGCTCTTTATCTCCCATACTAGACTGCTTCTCATAGTAGGCACTTCCAAAAGAGTTTGTTACATTGTATTAGCTTCTCCTATCCTAAAATTCTCTTTTTGTTGACATGTATCCTTGTAATGCCAATCTTATTAGCTAAGAGACCATTAACCTATCATTAAGGATTTAGGGAAACTCACATAGGAAAACTGTCTTAGTTTATAGGGCACATAAAAAGGCAGTCCTAAGAATGCTGAGAAAGAAGCATATCATTGCATAATAGGTAGTGGACTTTTTTTTCAGAACTTTGTAGGTTTTGGAATATGGTGTCATTTTCTTTTCAAGCTGGGATTATGAAATGTTTAAAGCTTAGTGAAACATTTTATATTTAAGTGTCTGGCTCCATCATTTAGAGATTAATGTTGTAATCATTCTTTATGCTCTACCTCCAGCCAGAAGTCTTCCGGGTACCCATCAAAACTGCCCACTTAGCACAGCCTTTTGGCTCTTTTTAATTTGGATGTTATTTTTTATTTAGAAGCCCCTTTCTCTTTCTGATCACTACCTTTTTATGGTTATAAAACAGATTCAGTAAATCCTTGAAAAATCCTTTATAGTATAATATATATTGTTAGGTTTATTTAGCTTAATTGGAATCATTTTAGGAATCCTAGTCCTCTGTTGGACAAGATAGTGTCTGCCAAAGCCACTTTAAATAATTTCCCTGAAGTGTCTTCCTCTCCTAATATATCATTGTCTCTTCTTGCCTGTTTCTCATGGGGTCCAACAGCAGGTCAGTATTCATTGGTGAAGAAGGGCTTTCCTGAAGTGAGCAGCAAGCCATAGAAAGTCAATTAGTGAGAACCAGAATCTACAGAACTATTTGACAAGAAGGTATTCTTGCTGCCAACATTTAGCAACTCATGGAAATGGTCACCATTAGAAACCAGGTTTCGACTTTCTGCCCTGGGCTGCCAAACATAGTACAGCCGAAAATGCTAAAAGGTAGCTGAACTTTGAATGATAATTTCAATGACTGTCTAGTGAAATGGTTTAATGCCTAATGACTGCACCTCTGAGGCTTAGAGTTGCTTGCAGGAGAGAAAAATATGTTTAGACTGACAGTTGAAAAGGTCACTGGTGAGCTGATGTCAGTTCCTAGCTGAATCCCAAATCTGGACTACTACTAAGATTTAGGAACTATTGTGCAATTCTGTTTTTTTCATCTTTTCAACCAACTGAGACATCACCAAGTTTCAGCACAAATGATGATGCTCTTTCAGTTCACTGGACATATACCGTAGTCATTGAAGATGATGTCAAATTTACCATTATAGACTTTTTTGCTCTGAAGTAGAAGTGAGGCAAGGGCTCAGTGGTTCTCAGTGATTCAGAATCAGATTAAAATATCATTGGGAAATATTTAATGAAATAAAAATACAGTAGAAAGTAGATAATGTTGGCATGTGGTTTTCCAAGTTACTACGTAGCCCGTAGATCCTTATATATAGTTTAGAGGGTCCCCATTTTTAATTGAGTTTTATTCCATTGTCATAGATCATTTAAGAGCCATATTGCTCTTATTTTTTTTTTTTGCTTTTTGGAGGGCAGTTGGGGTTAAGTGACTTGCCCAAGGTCACATGGCTAGTTTTTGTGTTAAGTGTCTGAGGCCGGATTTGAACTCAGGTACTCCTGACTCCAGGGCTGGTGCTCTATTCACTGCGCCACCTAGCCACCCCTATATTGCTCTTATTTTTAACTGGGTGATAGCCATCAATTTGAGATCAGTCAAAAGAACACAAATTACAGCTCTGAAATTAACTTATCTTTTTAGACTGTTTTGTTTTCTAAGTTACGAAATTCCACAAACAGAAGAATGGAAAACCCCATGAGAAGCAGACAAAAAAGACATTGGTGGCATTAGGAGACACAAACATAAACATCAAAAGGGAGTCCCTAGAGTTTATTGTGGTTCTAGAGACTATTCTGTGATAGAGAAGACTCAAGAAGTCTAGCTAATAGAGAGACCTAATTCATGGGATACCTCCTAAACAGATTTTCTTGAGAGGGAACGTGTTTTCCAAAATCTCTGTTGGCACCTGGCTATTTTTCAAGAATGTTGACCAAAGCAGACATTTACATTGCTGATATTCCATGACCAGAATTAGAATTTTACTACCTTGTTGGGCTCTTGATTGATTGTGCAGAAATCATTTGGCAAGTCTCCACATTACTATAACAAAGATCTGAACAAGGTTCTCATGTTTATGTTTTTAACAATTAAACAACACCCAGGTATCATTAAATATCATGTGCCATGTATTGTCCCTCTTTCCCTTCAGTGTACGGTTGTAACATGATACAGATATACCTTAAACTTGACATTGAATTAATGCCATCAAAATATGTCTTTAGCACTTGCACTTCTATGGGTTTATGTGGTGCCAATTAACTTTCCAGAAAAGCACCACACTCTATCTCCTTTTGAAAAATAATGGGGGCAGCTAGGTGGCGCAGTGAATAGAGCACTAGCCCTGGAGTCAGGAGGACCTGAGTTCAAATCCGGCCTCAGACACTTAACACCAAAACTAGCCGTGTGACCATGGGCAAGTTACTTAACCCCAATTGCCCTCCAAAAAAAAAGCAAACAAACAAACAAACACGAATACAATAAAAAAATAGATAATACTACATTTAAAAAAAAAGAAAAATAATGAAGTATTTGGTTTTCTTTATGTCATTTTGCTGTTACCTTCCAATCAATCAACAAGCATTTGTAAAGAACTTACCACATGCTAGGCACTCTGCTAGGTGCTAGAAATAGAAAGCCCAAATGAAATAAATGCCCTGTGTGCCCTTGAGATTATAATCTAACCAAAGGAAGAGGTGTGTACAAGCACTCACACATGATCCAAAAAACAGATAATGGGGTAGAGGGAGGGACATTATGATCAGAAAAGGCTTCATATATAAAGTAGCACTTGAACTGAATGAGTTTTTGAGGAAATTAGCTGCTGTTAAGAGGAAGAGCTGAGGAGAGAGTGCAATCTATTCATGGAAACTGGGCAGGGAGATGGGGGATGGAGTGAAGTGGATAAGGAATCGTAAGAAGACCAGTTTATCAAATAACGTAATATGGCTAGAAAGGAAGGTTGGGGCCAGGTTGTGAATGGCTTTAGATGGGAAACAGAGTTCATAGTTGATCTTGGAGGTGATGAGGGGCCAGTATTAAGAAAGGAATTAAAGTGAAGAGTGTGAGTAGAAGAAAAAGGAGGTAGATGTCAGTGATATTATAGAAAGATAAGAATCTGTCAACTGCTTAGATGTAATACCATACACCTTGACCCTCTGCCACATACACACATCATACAACCATCCTTTATAAGAAAGCAGTAGATTTAAGCAAAAAAACCCAATGTATTCAAATTCCATGCACATGGTTTGCCATATTCTACTCAGAGGAGAAGAGGCAGCATTGTTAAATGTATGTATGTATGTGTTGATGGAGGCTACTTTTCTAAATCTCCATCCTTATTTAAGTACGTGGACAGAAATATCCTCAAATAAAAGATTTAGATCAACCTTCCAATTTCTCAAGAGCTATTTTTCATGGGCAAATAAATTCAATTCAGTTTTAAAAGCAATTATTAAGTACCTACAGTATGCCAGACCCTGTGCTAGGAACTGGGGATAAAAAGCCAAAATGAAGAATAGCTTTATCAGGGAATAGCAGACTTACAACTAAATATATAGAAAGTGAATACAGTGTAATTTGTCAGAGAGAACATTAACAGTAGGGGAGGGGAAGGAGAGGTGAGATAAGAAAGTGCATCCTGTAGGTAGTAGGGCTTGAGCTGCCCTGGAAAGGATGCTAAGAATTCCAAGAAGGCACAGAGCAGGAAGGAAGAGCATTCCAGGCATGGGGTGGGAGGAATCAGCCTGTACAAAAGTAGAAAGGCAGTAGCCAGAATAGCAAGTCAAGCAAGCATGAGGACCAAATCACAAATAAGCCAGTATCTAGGTAGCTTACCAAGCCAGACTGGGTGAAGCCTGTTGCCTGTGAGCCATTATTTATATGAGAACAAAGTGGTAATTTTGCGAACTATCACATCTCAAAGATGGAACCATCTTCATAGTAATAAAACTATTACTCTGTAACTGTTTACTTATCAGGAGGCCGTTGGATGATTGATGACCTGAAAATGGAGGTTATATCTCACTTCATTGGAAATGCAAACGTACTAGAAAATCTCTACCTAGTGGGGCATATTTTTAAGCCAAATCAGGCACCTCTGCTGACCTCCTATTTACATTTCTTTGAGAAGGAAAAAAATCCCATAAAAGCTATCAAGAAACACATTTCACAGCAGGCAAATTAATTGGTTTTCCAGTATTTGAAGGGAAGAGTTTGTCCAGTGAATGGTGCCATTTAGAGGCAGAAAATTATTGGCTTATTTGTTATTGGATAAAGGGGAAGGGAAACATTTTGTATCCGGAAGTTTTAACGTGTTTAAAATCCTCATTAGGGATTTATGGACATTCTTGCTTAGCCTATCGCCTCATTAATTTGAAACTAAATAGTTATTTCTGTGTTTCAGTCTCTGTTCTTTTTCTTCTTCCCTTTAAAAAAACCCTTTTCTTTAATTAGATCTTGCATTAGAATTAGGTCTCTCCGCTAGATGGAGATGGGGAATTAATTAATGAGATTTATAAATCTAATGGAAGCGAGTTATTCTATCATTTCATAGTAGGGAACTATTAAGCCACATGAGCAGATCGAAGAGATTTCAGGAGAGGAAAAAAAATGGTAACTTCCCAGGATAAATTGAGCAGTGCTACTTGGCATTAATAGATAAAAGTATTTTAATTAGAGTTAAAAACTAATTGGGGAGATAGCTAGGAGTCTCTTGCCATTCAGCTGGTTTGCTCTTTACAATTCTCACTATCAGAGTAAAAGGCAATTCTAATTCCATTTATGTGAATAGCATTGTCATTGGATGGCATTTGAGCGAGTGTTTCGGGTAGGGGTTAGAGAGGGCAGTGAGGAGAAAACCAAGTTCTTTAGATTAGAGCCGAGGCTCCCAAGCATTCTGAGTACCCCTTCCCCCTCGATTTTTTTGTTGTCACCCTTTTACCAAATTTTACTGCTGCTTTTTTTGGTTTTGTTTTTACGTCTCAGACTTTTCTGGAGAGAACCTTTCCAATAAGCCCTTCATTGTATCAAGTGAAACAACTAAGCCAAGTCAACTGATACAATGACAGTATATAGAACAGTCTGAAGCTGTAGGACCCTGTAGCTTTACCAAAAGGAAGGAAGGAAATTTCCTTTTCTCTTTTCTAGAGCCAAGAAAAGTTGTTGCAATTGTAGTGTATGACTACCATTTAGAGATCTTTTCAGTTATTCTGTTTAAGTCACTGTGTTTATTATTTTCCATGATTTTAATAGAATCTCCATCTGTTCATATGAATTACAGGATCATAGATTTAGAATAGGAAGAGCACATAGGTTTCATGTGGTCTGACCTCTCTAGTTTTGCTGCTGTGGAAGCCTAGGTGCATAGCTTTGCCTTTCCCAGGATCCTGCAGCTAGGTAGGCTCACTTCTCTGGGGTCACATTGAGCACTTTTGCCCTGTAACATGCTTAGCTTTCCCTGAATTCTTTGTTGTCGTGACTTTCTCATGGTACAGCAATATTGCATTGCAGTCAGATGCCCCAGTCTGTGTGGGTATTTCCCAAATGAGAGGCTCCCTCTTTGAAGATCACACTCGATGGTAGGTATTTTCTTAATGGCTGCTTATTGAGGCAACTCATGGTGACAGAAGCTCTTACAAATTCAATAACAAACAACTTAGATTTTGTTAATCACAACAGCAGAATTGGGAGGGATGTCATCGGTCAGTTGCCTCTATTATTTGTCCAGTGTGTGGTCATCTACCCTTTCCTTGAAGGTCTATAATGAGGGAAAACGGACAATCTGGTAAAGCATCCCATGCAACCTCTGGATAGCTCCCACTGGTGTAAGAAGTGTTTACCTGTATCCAGCCTACATCTTCCCCTTTGTCCTTTCTCCTCCTCACCCTGTTCTGTTCTCTGGGGTCAAGTTTTACTCCTCTTCCATTTGATAAGCTTCCAAATACTTGAATACAACTATCATGCTGCCACTGCCTCAGTCCCCAAATAAATTTCTTCCCTTTAGGCTCTGCATTCCCAGTGCCCTCAGCCCATCTTCACATGATGTGAACCATCCTTTATCTGGGTACTCTTTCTAGCTTACCAGTACCCTTTCCAAAATGTGGTGCCTGGAACTGAACCTAGCATTGCAGATGTGGTACAACTTGGGG
Organism: Pseudocheirus occidentalis; assembly: GCA_028646575.1. Lineage (NCBI taxonomy): Eukaryota > Metazoa > Chordata > Mammalia > Diprotodontia > Pseudocheiridae > Pseudocheirus > Pseudocheirus occidentalis. The sequence goes on along the minus strand of CM053602.1, from coordinate 25,558,406 downwards.
GGGGGTGTGGGTGTGTGCGTGTGTGTGTGTGTACTTAATAATACACATACGTGAAACATATAGATGCTATATTTGATTATATTACCATATTGAGTTAAGCTGCAGATGTTTATGGAGCTAAAACAATCACTTGACAACATCTTTCTCTAACCTACCCCGCCTCACCTACCAGTCAGTTTTCTTGATGGATTCTTTCAACCACAGCTGGAGTGGAAAAGATCTGTGTTTGTCGTTTTTGCTGTTTAATTCCTTACATGACTGTCTTGTGTCTGGTCGGTAGGACTGGGGCTTTTGATGAAAATCTTTCCTTTTCTAAAAGGCAGATTAAAATATGATTCAAAGCTGTATATTAAAATGATTCTTTTGCAAATGTGTTTAGAGCAATTAATTTGAGACCCCACCACGGCCCTGTAGCTGTATCTTCAGATGTGATTAATCACATTTTTAAAGTGTTCCATGCTGGCAATCATGGTTCAGATGCTTGGAGATGCTTCCTGAATACCAAATATTTAAATTCTTTGAAAATAGTTTTTCTTTATAATAAGTGGAAACCCCATTTAGTACTTTGAAATCGCTGGCGTCATTGATTAATCTGACACTCCAGGATGCCCTTGTAGACAGGCCCTCTTTGGGTCCAGTCAGCTCACCAATGGCTAGCCTCCTGCCCTGAGGCCAGATTTCCCCCTCCAAGAGATCTTGCTCAGATCACTGCTGCTCTATCCCAGGGGATAATTACCTTACTATCTGGCTGCTCTAGTTAGACAATTCTGAATGGAGCCACTTCAGGATTAGAGCAATTGAAGAGCTGTGAAGTGTGGCTAATTAGTTAATCTCCATTTCAAAGGGCAGTAGATAACAGGTGACACTGGGAAACCCAGGCACCAGGCCCGGGTGAAAAGGAGGAAGGAACCTAGGACTGATCCTGTGCTTCCAAAGCTCCCAAGTCACTCCCTTCTGACCTCTCCTCTCTTCCCAGCCTTGTCTCCCCTTGTCTGCATTTCCCTCTATAGCTATAGTTCCTTGTCCAGTATCTCTTCTTTTGTTTCTCTCCTCTTTCCTTTCTTTCCCTCATCTCTCTTGCCCCCTTCTCCTTCCTTTTCTACTCTTCACCATCCCAATCCCTTTTAACTCTTTCTTCAATGTGGCAAAAAAAAATATGCAAAGAGAAGAGTGGAGTGGGTATCAAAAGCAGTAGTAGAAATAGTCTAGATTTGGTTTTGGAATGTTTTTTGCATGTTAATAACATGGAATCCTAGGTGTTGGAGCTCACAGGGACTTCAAGAAGCCACCCAATTTGGTCCCCTGCCACTGGGCACATAAGGGGTTACCCTTGTGTGAGTGAGACACCTGATGCATATCACATGTATGTAATGCATTTTAATGATATGATTTTTACGGTTGGTTTAATTATGGTTTTATGAGCTGATGATAACTTTTGGCATTCACTCTGACATACCAATTGATAGCAAGGGAAGGTGAAGTTGAGGATTACTGGGTCAAAGAGACAGTGTCTAGGGTTATAAAATTTCCTGGCAGATAAATTAAAGACCATGTGTTGGAAGCCAGGAATTGGCAATTAATAAAAACAGGGTGCTCAGGTCACCAGGAAATTGGTTAGTTCTTATGGCATTAATTGCTATGATATCCTGTGATCATCTGGCTGGATTAGCAAAAAGATCATGCATATGGAAAACTTCTCAAATATTTTCTATTTAATTACAAAATGCAAATATGTTCTCCTTCCTGAGATGCCGTTTTATGTGTTTGATACTGCAGGTCATATGCCTCGTTTCGAAGCTGAATGATTTGACTTTAATTTATGCATCTCTATTTTCACACTGTCCTCTTTTACTATTCGAGATAGCTCCTCTATACAGGAGACGGGCACTGAAGTTAATAGAAATGGCAGCAAATAGAGATTTAGTGGACTAGAGAGTTTTATCTTAAATGGAACCTTCTGTCATTGCAGGAACTCATAGTACAATGGGATTGATAGCATTTCTCAGGGCCCACTGCCAGGCACACCTTCTCTGGGGGCCATGGCGTGAGTTTAGTTGTGAGGGGTCAGACTGGAGTTCTACTCTGAATCTGTAAAACACACACACACATGTGCACACACCTTTCCTTGATGTACTGTATGCCTGGGCCCTAGTCTACCCAGGCACATGTAGTATGTGTAACCATCCTCAGAAACCTTGGAAATATAGCCACACAGGGTAGGCCTTGGGCCATCTCTCCTACAGGTTCTATACGCAGTATTAACAGAAGAGAAGGGGAGGAAATGAGAGGCACCCTTAGCCCCTGGGACCAACCCCTGTGCACTCTACATTGACCTTATGTGGCTATTGTCTCTTCTCCTGCATGGTGGACGGGCACTCAGAGTCTCCTGGTTTGATCATTTTTATGCCAGCTCCATTCTCCAGCCTTGGTTGTACCCACATGTTCCCACTGACCCAGGTGTGGGCCTAGTGGCTCTATTTCATAGTTAGAGCATAGGTCCAAGCTGGCTTTTTTTGTTCTTTCTCCCTCCCATACCCATTTGTAGTGATACCTTTTATTTTTATATTGGCTCCATATCCAAAATATATCCTTCCTTCTCCCTATCCAGGGAGATTATCCCTTGGAAGAAAGAAAAAGGAGAGGGAGGGAACAGTTCATTAAAACTAACCAATACATCAGCCAAGTCACTCACAGTCCCCTACTTTTTCAAAGAAGGGAAAGAGATACCTTTTTTCATCTCTTCTATGGGGCCCCATATGGCCATTAAAAATATGCAACATTAAGTTTGAATTTTTGGTTTCTTCCATTTAATTGTATTCAATTGTACATATTGTTTTCATAAAAGTCTTTCCATTTTTCCTATATTCTTGTATTCATCATGCTATTCCATCCCATAAGTATACTACAATTTGCCACATACTATTCAATAAATACTTCTTGGCTGAACATTTGTGGCTCAGTGGATAGAGCACTGCTCCTAGAGTCAAGAAGACCCAAGTTCAAGTCAGACCTCAGACACTTGCTGGTTGTATGACCCTGGCCAGGTCACTTAACCACTGCCTGCCTCAGTTTCCCCAGTTGTAGGATGGGGATAATAATAGCACCTAGATTGTTGTGATGATCAAAGGAAATATTTGTAAAACACTCAGCACAGCTGGTGACACATGTTATTCAGTTGTGTCCGGCCCTTCGTGGCCGAGTGGACCATACATATCACATCGATACCGACCATGGACTTTTCTTGCCTAGAGTGGTTTGCCATTTCCTTCTCCAATGGATCAAGGCAAACAGGTGAAGTGACTTGCCCAGGGTCACACAACTAGCAAGTGCCTGAGGTCGAATTTGAACTCAGGTCTTCCTGACTCCAGGTCCAGTGCCCTATTCACTGAACTACCACCTGACACATAGTAGATGCTTATAAATACTTGTTACTGTCCTGATTCCCCAATCACTGGGCATCCATATTTTTTCTAGTTCTTTACTACTCCAAAAAGTGCTTTTTGAGGTACTTTCCCCCGTATCTTTGCCACCTATATTTTGTATTCCATCTGTGCCTAGCAGTAGGATCTCTGATTCAAAAGAAATAGTCATTCATGTTACTTTCTTAGCATAATTACCGTTACTGAAAAGAAGGCGCAGCCCAATTTACAACTCTGCCAGCAATAATCTTGGAGTATCTTTCTTTCCCCTCCAACATTGACTATTCCATTCTTTGGTAGTCTTTGACAATTTGGGGGTTTTAAAATAAAATTTCAATAGTTTTGATTCATATTTCCCTTTCACTGGGAGTGATCTGAGCACTTTTCTATGCGGTTGTTTCAACAATATGATCAGTATTGATTATCTACATGGTAGATTCTGGCAGCTAGGTGATGTAGTAGATGGAACACTGGACTTGGAGTTAGGAAGAACTGAGTTCAAATCTTCCTTCAGACACTAGCTGTGCGACTTGGGCAAGTCACTTAACCACTGTTTGTCTCAGTTTCCTCAATTGTAAAATGGAAATGATAACAACATATACCTTTGAGGGTTGTTGGGAGGGTCAAATGAGATATTTGTAAAGCACTTAGCACAGTCCTTGGCACATAGTAGTGATTATACAAATGTTGATTTTCCCCTACCCCTCACTTTTGCTCCTACCACATTATGTATGCCCCGTTCCATGATTCAAGATCCTTAAAGTTATGACTGTTCATGCGTGAAAATAAAAAATGACTATTATCCAGTTTTAAATGGACTCTATTAACCATTTCTCCTTTTTCAAAAAAAAATTGGCAGAAATACTGAATTTAATAGTAAACACCGCCTATTCTGATGGCGAGAACTTTTGTGGATAAGTTTTAAATTGGACAAAGACTTTACGACATTGTGTACCTAATTGGGAAATTTTTGTTTTGTTTGGAGGTCTTACATGTATATAAAAGGAAATATTGGAGCAAGACTTAAAGGTCTTGGTGTGAACTGAGTTTGCAGCCTTTTAGCAATCCAGTTCCTGAAATAGTCCTCTTGATTTGGAGATCCTAAAGGTTATATAAACTAAGTCTCAATGACATGTGATTCTATTTTTGCAAATTTTCATTCACAAGACTTGAAATATTGACTGGAGCTGCAGTTGAGAATGTTCTAATATCACTTGGTTTTCCATTATCTTGGTCATGTCATAACTTATAGTTTTGGGGGTCTTAATTCACTTATTGGATAAATACGATAATTTTTGGTAGAAAAGGTTCATGGCAACTAGCGAAAACTGACCAGGGTTATCCGTTGTGTTAGGAAACGGTGGAGCTCTGGTTAGACTTGAGAGTATGCTACTCATTGTCACTTAGGCCTCTTGGTTGAACCCAAGGACCTATTTGCTGTTAGACCTCAAAGTACAGAGGAAGTATTGTTGAATCTGAGTCAGAGAATTCTGGTTTAAATTCTATTCCAGTCAGTATCTGAGGCCTTGGACTAGTCATTTCACCCAAGTTTTCTTTTTTATAAGATGAGAGGACTGGGTCAGATGATTTCTGAGTTCCTTTCCAGCTCTAAAATATGATCCTATCATTAGGGAAGCTTACCATTTCTGGACTCACTTGGAGAAGTCTTTGTTTGCTAAAATGAGAGAGCTTATGTTTTCTTAGTGCTTTGCAAATGACTCCAGGTAAGGTGACTACATGATGACTTCTGAAAATTAGCCTTGCTCCCTTAGAAATTCATTAATAGCAATGTACTGAAGGACTCATTGATCTCCTCTGTAATAACCGAGTTGTAATAATTGCTTTAATGTTTATATATTAATCTAAATGTTGTCTGTTTAACATCATATTCTGCTTATGTCTCACTGCCAAAATCATCATCTCCTTGATAATCTTATATTACCATAATCATCAAGAAGTATAGTCCAAACTGATTAATTCTCAAATGATTAAAGCATCCTATCAGGGTCCTTTATTATTTATTGAATATTTGATGATGGAAAAGCACTTGCCCTCACCAGGGATTCCTGACCATTTGACAAGCTGTACACTTACCATCAGACCTCTTATTCTTGGGTGGTCTGGCTCTTGCCCAATGGTGTTGGTGGGAATACTTTGAGGTACATAAGAAGTTAGGCAGACCCATGGGAAGAATGACAATCACTCCTTCCAGTTTTCCATTCTCAGAGCCGCATGCTTTTCCCATCAGCTGCTCATTGCTTGGGCATGTTTGCCACTTGCTGTGAAGGCTAATCTGGAGCTAAGAGAAAGAATGAAACTCAAATCTCTTCAGTTTCTTCAGTAAAAGTCAAGTGAACAGGGATCCTGACTCTACAGAATCATTAGGCAGCTTGGAAATTCTCTGCATAATCATCAGTCACTCAATCAATAAGCATTTATTAAAGACCTACTACGTGCCAGGCTCTGTGCTAAGTTCAATTTACAGCTTGACAGCACCTCAGAAGCATCTCATTCAACCTCTTTATTATACAGAAGATGAAGAAAATGAGGCCCATGAAGATACGGTAATTTGTCCAAGAGGCAGAAATTGAATCTAATTCCTCCTACCCCAAATGAGAGGGAAAGTGGTGGAAGTCCAGGACTTGAGCAATCCAGATTGGGAGCCTGATTTGCACTCTAGCTTCACCACTAGCTCTAGACTCCCATGTCCTCTTTTCATAATTAAAATGAGACCCTGGATAAAAGTGTTTTCTAGTGGAGGGGTGGGTTAGATGTGCAAACGAAAGGGAAGTAAGGTGAAATTATATAAAAAATGAATGTACCCAATTTTAGTCATACTCCCTTTTTGAAGAATCTTCTCTGTAGGCCAGGAATGAATCCAGGTGGCTGCTATACCTTGAAAGTTGAGTGGAGCCATAATCTTTGTGGTGTGGCCTGAGCCTAATGGTTGGCATTTGAGCGTGGCATGTCCTTATAGTGCTTATTCTATGGCCCTTAACAGTATTATTTTTTATGCTGTAATCTGGGTCATCTCTTGGTGTCTTACCTTGCTAACCACAGTATAAGGTTCTTTAGGGCAGGGACCTCTGACCTGTGTGCAAATATCACCAGAGCTGAGTGCGAAATATGTATAGAAGAGGGCCTTCATGAATGTCTGTGAGATGACTAAATTCCTGCATTTCATTTAGCCCGTGAATGTTCTCTAGTGCTGTTGCAGGTATTAGCTTGCCTCCCCAACTAGACTGTAAGCTCCTTGAAGACAAGGATTACGCTTTAGTTATATGCGTACTCCTCTATAGCACGTAGCATGAGACCTTCATCACACATTGAAATGTGTGCACGTCCTGGTTTGTGGGAAATCCATTTCTGCGTCAGAGCCCAAATAATGAAAGCCCCTTTGATTCTCTCCACAGGCTGAAATAAAAATGTTTAGGCTCATAAAATGCATGATTTTTAAAGAGTACTTCTTGATCCAAGGAGACAGGTCATTTGAAGTCCTAATATATACTGTGTGACCATCTTCTTAACCTTGTCGTTAGGATCATAGACAGATTTGGAAAGGATTTTAGAGGCCGTCTTGTCCAGCTTCCTTATTTTATGGGTGGGTATATTGAGTTTGAAGTGTCTAAGTGGCTCATTGGATAGAGCTCTGGGACTGGATTCAGAAGTACCTGAGTTCAAATGTGACCTCAGTCACTTACTAATTCTGTGACCCTGGGCAAGTCACTTAACCTCTGTTTTCCTTAATCTGTTGGAGAAGGAAATGGCAAACCTGTCCAGTATCTTTGCCAAGAAAGCCCCACGGACAGTATCAGTGTACTGTGGTCCATGGGGTCGCAAAGAGCTGGATTTCACGGAACAGCAACACACTGAGGTCAGGTAATTTGCTTAGGGTCACAGAGTAACTGGCAGAGTCATGGTTCAGAACTTCAGTTACTCTGTGATCTTAGGCCTGACACATTCTGCCTCCTGTGTGCCATTTGTGTGCCAGTTGGTGGGGATAGCTGGTTCCTTCTTCACAAAAAGGTGCTTCCTTAAGATGATGGCTATTAATATTGGGCTGGAAGCAAGACTGTTATCCTGAAGAGAAGGGAGCTGCCTTTCCTTGAGCCTTGGTCAGCAGTTATTGCTTGTGGTGATCTCCTTGATCATTTCTGTTCTTAATGATGTCTGGGAGAATCTGGGCTGGGAGCAGATCTGGTGGTTTGAGAGTCCTGGGCTTTCTTCATCAAGATCTGTGGGGAGATGATAGTCTGGTTGGTTGTAGTAATGGTTTGAATCGACTGGCACATCCTGCCCCTGTCTCTCATAAGGATGTTTGGGTGATACCACTTAATAGTGAGTGTGCCCTAATGGAATATATTCTCCCATAAACCAGTCCCTAGTGTCCCATAGTCCTCAAATTAAAGAAGATTATAGATTTAGAGCTGCATTGGACCTTAGAGATCATTGAGTCCAGATCCCTCATTTCCCAGTTGAGGAAACTGAAGCATAGAAAGGGTGTTGCTAGCCAATGGTCACATAAGTAGTAAATGTCAGAGAGGGGTTTTGAATCTAGGTCTTCCTGATTTTAAGTTCAATACTCTATCCATGACCCCATGTTGCCTCTACTTCAAATTACATATCGATTTTGTATTTATTTCTTTTGTGTGTATTTGCCGCTCTTCCCCCAGATTACTTACAAGCTCCTTGACGATGAGGCGTAGCATATACCTTATTTATCTTTGACTCCACCACGAACCTTAAACAGAGCAGGCACTCAGTAGATATTTACCGATTGATGTCACAGACAAGAAGATTGAGTTGGATGGATCGAGGATCTGACCCAATATAATTCCAATTTTCTTTCTAATGATGAATTTAGACTCAGAGTTCTTTATATTAATATTAGGAAATTGATTTTAAAACTTGGGTGATTGAGAGCCTGGTTTGTTCATAAAATGTTCTAATATAAGACTGGCCTGACACCACAGAATAATAGACTGTCAAAGCTGGAGGGGACCAAGAGAGATAATCAAGTCTGACTCTCATTTTACAGATGAAGAAAATGAGCCCCTGGAGAACTGGGGAGACTTGTTCAGGGTCACCCAGGTAGCAAGTAGAGGCTGGGATTGGAGAGATCTGCTGTTTGAAGCCAAGGTCTCCTGCCTCTTCGTATGCTGTGCTGTAGTACAAATGTTTTATATTAAATTAACACAGTTGATCATCTGAGAAGAATTATTATTTTGTATTTCATAGAAAAACACTAATGGCTAGCTTAACTTTCTTCAAACATTTACCTGTAGCATAAATAAGATCTAGGCAATTTTGATGGGAGTAACTAAATTGGGCTTTATTTTTCATTTGTTTCAGATCAACCTTTCTAGTGATCCTAGCTGCGTGGAAGAGATTTTAAGGGTGAGTATAAACTTTTATTCCTGTGATCATTTTGGTAAATAATGAAGCTGTCTGTTCATTTGTGATGAGGCACATTTGTAATGCCTGCTAATAGGAGGTCAAGACTTGAGCTTCTTTTCACTGAGCTATAGCTGGGCTAAAGCTTTTTGTATGTCCTATTAAGTATGGCACCAGTATGGTGAACTCCAATCAGTGGGGAGGCCCACCATACCACCACAGAAGGGGTGAACTGGCCTACACTGAACGCAGAGCAGAGCCTTCATGCCAAATCCATAGTGGGATTGGGCGTGGGAGTAACTGCTACCTCTATGGCCTGGGTGGAAGCAAGAGTAATAGCGATGATGATGGTGGCGATGATGATGATGATAATGATGATGAAGAAAATTTCTGTCTGGTTATAGTATTCAGAGTAATTGCTGGACTGTTTTTAGCAATTTCATGCTCAGAAACTCCCATCCAGCTTCAATTCCCTTTAGGAGGATGCTTATGATTGACTTCCTTTCCATATCTCCTTTGCTCTTTTCTCCCATCAATGCCTCTAACCAAGCTCCATTTTTTTTCATGTCCTTAACAAAAGCTCATTTCCTGCTTCATTCCTCATTTGTTATGGTCCCTGGTCAGAGACCAGTCTTCCGCCTCTCCTTTAGGAAGCTTTCTCTGATCAGGACCTTAAGCCCATTTGTTCCCTAGCTCTTTACTTGTCCTAAGTGCTTATGCTTTCCACAGTTTCAACGGCTTCTAAGAATGTATGCAAAAATTATGTCCTGCCTATCCCCTAGCAAATAACATTGAAAGGAAAACATTTATCTCTAGTCTAAACAAATCCAGTGAATTGGACCAGTCAGCATCAGGCAGCAAGAAGCATCTTATTCTGGCATCTTAGGCTAAGGCTGTTCCTTATCTGTGTTGACTCCTTCTGTATAGAAGGGAAATCCTATTTCCTGCATGTTGTAGTGGGGCTTAAAATATTACTGAGTGGCTGGCATCATGATTATATAATGTGTCACATTTAAAGACCACTTGACAGTTTATTACAAAGCTCTTCCATATATACCAGCTCCTTTTACTTCCTTGGACCTGTTCCACAGACAAGAAAATTGCAATTTGCGATCACCTATTTTCTCCAAAGTCACACTGGTAGCTCCTGGTAGGCTGGAGAGTCAAACATGGTACAGTGTTCTTTCTGCTACACTCTTACATTTTGGTAAGCATTACATTTATTCCCATTGTATTCCTTTAGTACTTCAGAGATCTGGGATTTTGATCAATATGGGGACACACCCCCTTGACTGACCCAGATTCAAGCCCTTCTTTGCCTCCTAATTGTAGTAGCTTATATTGGGACTGAAAAATTCATCGAACTCTGAACAACCTTCACACTTAGACTCTTCAGATGTAGATTGCTCCAGGCCCAGACTCTGTTGGCAGTCGCATATTAAGCACCTGCTCTGTGCTGGGTACAGTGTTAGGGGCTGAGGATATGTATACAAAAATGGAAAAGCCTTCAAGAACCCAGGTCCCTCTTCATGCCACAGTGAGGCTTTGGAAGAATTTTAGTAAGTTTCAAAATGTATTAACTGCATGTGGAGATGTGTGAAGAGTCTGTGATTTGGTCATCCTAGGAGACTGTCCCTCTACCAATGCAGATAACAATATGTACTTGACTTAATAAATCATAGACACAGAGGCCCACACTCAACTGGTATGTGTCAGAGGCAAGATTTGAACCCAACTCTTGTTGACCCCAAGACCAACTCTAGCTACCTGTATATATTAAACCCACAGAATAGAATGTTACAGGAATATAAAGTCAACTACAGTTCACACACTTGAATATTTTGAACAATACAGGAGAGAATATTCCCGAACCAATATAAAGGTATATGTGTGCATGCATACATAGGTGTTTATGTATATGCTACATCTTGGTTTTTCTCAGCTGGGGACTCCTATTGATGCCACTCAGCAGCTCACCTGTTTCTTAAGAATCTTATAGAGTTGTTTAAGTACTGCAGGCTGAAGTGATTTCTCCAGGCTTGCACAGCTGTATGTGTCAGAGACAAGCCCCAAACCCAGGTCTTCCTCCCTCCATGATCAGTCCTGTAGCTACTCTATCATGCTGCTTGTTGTTTCATACATTACCACGTGATTACTCTCTGGGAGTTGAAGTAAGCACTTCAACTCCCCTGGGTTAGGCGCTATGTGCTAGCTGTTCTCATCACTCTCACTACCGTGTAGCATTCTTTTGTTGGTGAGACCGCTCTTGCTGCCTGTAGATAGGGTATGGAACTTTGATCAGGGTTTATGGATTACAGATGGGCTATCTGCAGCTTCCCTCTACATCTCTAGGGCCAAAATCTTTATCTGGACATGTCACATGGGAACTCATCTATTTCCTACTTCCCATAGGGTGAAGGTATTTAAACAGCAGCAGATCTTTATTAGTCATTTAATTTTTTTTGCTTTTTGGAGGTGGGAAGGCAGAGCAATTGGGGTTAAGTGACTTGCCCAAGGTCACATGGCTAGTAAGTGTTAAGTGTCTGAGGCTGAATTTGAACTCAGGTCCCCCTGACTCCAGGGCCAGTGCTCTATTCACTGTGTTACCTAGTCGCCCTCATTTAATTAATTTTCTTAATGAAAGGTAGAGATGAAAAAAAAAAGTACATTCAGAGTTACCTCGGTCCCCTTTGTTTTCTCTAGGGTTCTGAGCTCAAATTAATTCCACAGGCTCATCTTAAGTCTTAAAGGCATTCTAGATGCATCCCCAATGCTTCTCCCAATTTGGCTTAATTGGCATTTTCTCCTTAAGAGGATCCCAGAGCTTGGGACTTGACCACATTGCCATGAAGCTTGGAGACCTGGGGAATCAACACCTAGCATCAGGGCTTCAGAATCCTAACTATTAGAATAGCTACTTCCCGAAGCAAAATGTTGTTTATAACCCCAAAGAAAAGGCACATGTTGTCCTAATATGTTTGTAAGAGATAGCACCCCTTGAGGAAAATAACAAAAGTCCTTCTGTTACGCTTGAAAGAGAATTGAAAGGAAGGGCTTGTTTGAAAGATGCTATGGAATTCTTGTTATAACAATACCACTAGTTAGCACCCCCCATTTTTTTTGACAACTCAGATGTTTAAGATTTATTTCCTATGCTTAGAGCAGTGGTTCTCAACCTTCCTAATGCTGCGACCCTTTAACACTCATATGTGGGTGTATCTGCATGTGGGCAGACCTGCCTGGAGATGGGTAGAGGAACAGTGTCTTGGTTCCTAAGACCATTGGAAATATGTGTTTTCCAATGGTCTTAGGCAACCCCTGTGACCCCTGTGAAAGGCTTGTTCGACCCCCAAAGAGGTCTCGATCCACAGATTGAGAACTGCTGGCTTAGAGTGTCCATGAGCTTACCACTATTACAACTGAGATTTCTAGTCTAGTTCTTAACTTTCAAGATTTCTCAGTGGTGCATATGTTCTGAACCTCTTTGCTTCCGTGGCTTTGCACCTGGGCAGATAAAGGCCCTGGTTCTTCCAGTATGGCATTGCGAGATATCTATAGAGATTCAATTCGCTACTTTTTCCTCTTTCTTGCCTCCATCTCAAATGATAGAGTTGAAATTGGCCTCATTTCTTCTCCCCACCTCATTGTAGACTTCAACTATTTCTTGTTTTCTAGACGGAGGATGTATCATGTAGTATCTTGGAAAGAGCAAAGAATTAGAATTCAGATGCCATGGGTTCTGCTTCTTGTTCAGTAGCAAAAGGCTTCTGAGCAAGTTAATCAGAACCTAAGTTTCCTTTTCTTTAAAGTGGGTGTGATAAACACTTACATGTTTACTTCACAGGGTTATATGAAGATCAGATGAACTAATAGATCCAAGTGCTTTGAGATCTGTAAGGCATCATACAGTTGTTAAGGATTACAACAAAAGTATCTTCTTCTCCCTCGGATCACTTTCACAATCATCTCTTTTTTCTTTGAAAACAGTGTCTTTTCCAGTACTGGGTGATTTGTCTTTTAAGCTCTTCCTCCAGTCTAACTTCCTTTTAACACCCTTGCCACTTCCTCTACTTTAGCCAATTTCATCTCCATCATCTTTATTTTTTTTCCATTTAAGCTTCTATAGGTTTGATCCCGTTGCAATAAAAAACAATGACAAGAAAAATCGGCATGATCCATATTGGGCTTCTGGCTGTGACCACTTACTTGAAGTAATTTTTTTAAGAAAAATCCAGAATTCCCATCCACCAAATGAATTTAGATACTATCTTGGAGTTCAGTGTTCCTGGACTGAACAAAAAGCCCTTCTCCATTGCTATCCTGTAAACTCTGCCTAACCTTCCACTTTCCTCATGTGAGAGGATTTAGAGCTGGAAGGGACCTTAAAGATCATCTACTCCAATCTCCTCATTCTGCATATGAGTAATTAAATGACTTACCCAAGGTCACCCAGGTAGCAAGCAGCAAAAAACTAGAACTAGACACTAAGTTCCCTGACTCCATACCTCTTGATTCCCTGTGAAAACTTGTGTCTGCAAGTTCTCCCAGAAAGCTTATCCAATTCACCTTCATTTAATAGCTTCTTAAATTTATTCTGAAATTAAACTAGCCATATGATGTTATTTACCACCAACGAGAATCACCCCTTAATTGTTTATTCACCTCTGAAAATCAAAATCAAAGACTACCTTCTAGTGAAGACTTCTCTAATCTCCCCAGCTGCTGGTGCCTTGCTTCTCCCCCACCCTGTGGGGGATGGCCTTGTGCCTATTTTCCTAGATATTAAAATAAATACAGGCATTTAGAATGTGTATGTCTTTATTGACCAGTAGTCCCACCTGGCTGGATTATAATCTCCTTGAGGGCAGGAATTGTTTCCCTTTTGTCTCAGCACCAAGATTAGTACCTAGCACATAGCAGATCAATAGATCCTTGTTGCTTAACTGATTATTGCAATCCTTCTTATTATTGAAATCTTTTTCCTTCTAAAAGGCACAGCTTGGGTAGCACCACCTGCATAAAGTCTCAGCCCCACACCCACACATACTCTCTCCCTGTAACAATTTTTTCCCAAATGCTACCTTGATCGTTCATCTGCCTGTTATCCCGTCCAACGTTGTATCTTGCTTATTAGTGTATATGACCTGACCTTCTGAAGAACAGGGCCTTCATTATCATTGTGTCTCTCTTGTCTGCCATATAGGAGGCACTGCATTAAAGTTTATGGTTTAATTGAAAGCCAGTGGTTTCTGGGATATGAAAAGAAATGACAAGAAGTAGGGAGGAAGAAGAGGATGATAATAATGATCCATCTCCTTTAGCCATAGTTATAGCCTTCATTATGTAAAAGATTCTGTGATGTCATCAGTCTGGGTAGTCCGATAGGCACAAATCCCAAACCCTCCCCTTCCTGGATGATGATCTCCATGAGGCACTCAGGCCCCCGAATCAAACATTCTCCAGGGATCGTGCCTTTTGGTGATGGGCTTCTCTAAACTTAGCCAACCTGGTCCCAAGCTGTACTTGAAGCCCCTTAGAGCTTGGCAGGGCCTGTCAGAGCTTGCTCCACACTGCTCTATGGTGGCATGATCTTCAGGACCTCAGGGCCACTGTGATGCCACTATGAGAGTGTTGGAAGAGGATGTGAGTGGAGGCTGCAATTTTATAACATCACAGGACTCCTCAGCCACTCCTGTGCCATAATGGTAGTGCCAGTAGCAATAGTTTTCCTGACTTCTCCAGGTTTTTGTGAGTTCTGAGCTACTCTTCCTGTGGTAGAATTAGGAAAGGAAGAATATAAATTCTACCACATATTGTTCAATCCCTGTTTTTGGTACGAATATTACTTGTTTCTGAGGAAGTATTTACTTTAAAAAAAACGGGAGCTATTCTTTCAACCTCTTACATAGTCACAATTGCAGGTACATGATTGAAGTTCCATTTCTCTTATTTTTGCTATGGAACAGATTGTGTTTCTTAGTAAAGTACCTTCAGGAGTTGATAATTTTATGATGAAACATCTGTACACACAATTCACTGTTTACAGGGAAAACAGGAAGCTGCTAACTAAGGATTAGGAAACATGATTTGATGTACTGTATCTGCTCACAGATTTCCTTCTGCCATATGGAATAGGTTGGTAAATATCTAGATGGCTACTCCCCTCCTTCCATTGGTTATAGTATTTCTATATTTACAACATTCTAAGTGATAGCAATTCTACTTAATAGTTTTATCTTCTCACTTATGCTTTTAAAACACGGCAGGAACTTACCATGTAATGACAGAACCTTTTTACCAGCTCACCTGTATACTCTGTTTACTATCATCACTTTTAAAAAGTAAACAAAAAACTCAGAATAAAGATATGTAGATCAAAGAGCAAGGTTAATCAGGTACATAAATCAGAAAAAAATTAATAAACCTGCAATTGGAATCTTATAAATCAAGTTCTCTTCAATTCACTTTAATTGGAATCCTCTTCCTGATGCTTACTCTAGTCTAATGTGGACTTGGAACCTCCACTAATATCCTCTGATATTTCATCCTGACACAGTGAACCTGGTCTCTCAAAGGCCACACCTGTCAATCACAAATTTTTCGATTTCCTACCTAACAGGAAGAATTTCAAATATGGGCTTAGGGATGGATTCTGTGTCTATTGTTTGAGGACTGGCCTAGTTTAGCAGAACTGTAGTGTGCAGAAGTCCATATCCAGTTGGTGCACAGGATGATGAATTTGTTAGGTATGATGACCCATGCAGACAGTGTCCTAATTTACTGAGGGGTCATGATTTGTGACTGTGGAGGGAGTGCTCACATTAATGAAATGAGAGCTCCTTGAAGTTTTGAAGAGTAGAGTTAACTTACATGGGAAACAGAAGTAGAATACCTAATCCCAGAAACACAATAATTCTAAATATATCTTTAATTATCATTATCATTAACTCTGCTGGAGTTGTGTATAAACTAATGAAAGTGCCATACCCTCCATTATTCTGATGGTTAGCTTTTATCTAATGACATTGGAAACTATGCATTTGTCATCAGGTGAAACTACCCTTGCCTGGTTTCTTCTCACACTATTTCAAAGTACCAAGAGATTTATTATGTAGAAGCCATCTATGAGAGCATGCCATGTAATACAATGAACTTCTGGAGCTAGCTTTTTATTTTCTTCCTGGTAATTGGTTTGTCTACTACAAAACACCAAAAAGTGGTCTAACTTTTCTAAGCTCTAGGTGTTCTTATGCCAACTCTCATTTACACCAGCGAGGCAGGTGCCCAGAAGGCCATTGGTTACATCTCTCCCTCAAGATTCTAGGAGGTTCCCCTGAAAAGTTATGAGGGTTTTTTCAAATGCCATTGATTTGGGCTCACTTTCCAGTGTGTTCTTCCCAATGTCAGTCATTGGTGACTAGTGCTTCAATTTCATTTAACCAATTAACACCATTTAGCTATTGCAGAGGGCCTTTTCCTGAGAAGATCTAGCAAGAACAGAAATACAACCATCCCTCCCTCAAGTCCTGGGAGCACACTTCCCCAGACTTTAAAGCAGTTCCTACAAAACATTGGCCATTACCAAACCCACTGCAGAATGTGGTGTAGCCAATGGAGGGAGCGATCTCCTCCTCTTAGATGCTATGCTGGATCAGGCTAGTTGCTTGGGCTTTTCCCCTCACAGAGATTGGTTATCTGCAGGCCCTGACGTGGCTTCTCACTACTCTCCTGTGGGTCCCTTTGGTGGCGTGCTCTTCCAACCTTTTGAAGCCCACAAGGTCAAAGCCTAGTCCGTTTCATCTCCAGTACTCCATCTAGAACATGAAAGACAAGACACAGTAAGAACAGAACCATAGGATGGCCATGTGCTCCTAGTTTCATGTTGCCCTTGGTGGGAAAAGTAGACAGATGAGGGGTTTTTTTGCTTTTTTGGAGGGCATTTGGGGTTAAGTGACTTGCCCAAGGTCACACGGCTAGTTTTTGTGTTAAGTGTTTGAGGTCACATTTGAACTGAGGTCCTCCGACTCCAGGGCCAGTGCTCTATTCATTGTGCCACTTAGCTGCCCCTAGACAGATGGTTCTTAATCTCTTTCCTCATCATGGATTTATCCATCCTCACTTGAATGCAGGAAAGTTGTCTGAGCTGCCCAGGTGGAAATTTCTTCTATGTGTTCTTAGTTCTAGATCATAAAGATAATTAAAAAGTCTGTCCTCCCTATGTGATCAGGGGGATCTGCACCTAACGGAGGATAATTGCCCATGCACTGAAGTGGTATGTAGAGTTCTCTGTTCAACACGACCTGAAGCAGGTTCACCAAATATCCATGGGCTCCTGAAACTGGGCCTCATTAGCTAGTCCCTTATTTCACTGGTGAATTTATTCATTGAGATTCAAGACATATTTAGGACCTGTAAAGCAGTTTAAACATCTTCATGTGGAATATGAGGATTTATGGTGAATTTGGAAAGTAAATAATAAGCTTCCTGACCCAGTGAATCATGTGAGCCTGTCTAACATGGGAACATGTCAGAGAAGAAGTGACAGCAAGTCAGGGAGGAGGCGATGTCAAAGAAAAGTAATTTAGCAGCACCGGGAAGGAAGGAGAGTCGCCTCTTCTAAGTAGCCGAGTAAAGAGATGAAATCCTCTGTGTCTTAGGTATGCTATAAAAATAACTATGGTTTTCATGGACCTGCTGTTTTCTGTGAAGATGATGATTTATTATTTCTGTTGAACTGAATGAATGAGGCTGCAAATGTAAACCACACATAAAATTGTAGACGCGTTTTTAGCACATTGAGTGTAGAGAATGCCGAAACCTGTACCAGCTTTCTGGAAGACATATAAGGTTTCTTTGAAAGTCATAGCCATTTTCAACTGATTTTCTATGGAATATAAAATACAGTAGGGAACAGGAAGTAGCAAAATGTTGGAGAAGGTCAGTCTGGCCTTTTAGCCATTGTGTGTCCCCCTCTCTCCACGCACACACACACACACACACACACACACACACACACACCACACACCTTTATTCTCTAAATAAAAAGGCCCTTGAGCAGACAGAGTTGATACTACATTTTCAGGATAAAGTGAAGTGGGTAGTAGAGCTTCCATTTGGGGAAACCTATGGTGGGTTACCATAAAAAAATGTTCTGATACGTATTTCGAGATTTGGCCTTAAAAATAACAACTCTGATTTCTGTAGCACTTTAAGATGAAATTTTCCAAACCTGAAGGGCCCTTAGAAGTAATTTAGTACAATAGCTCCATTATTTGAGATTTGATAAAAACTAAGGGCCATGACTTTTGCCTAAAGTCATGTGGTAATCACATGAGCATTTGGCATATCTTAATAGTTAATGAAGATGGCTACGTTATGAGTTCATCTTAAATATAAATAACTAAGTAATGCTTGAAAAAAGTGAATGCCTTTAGTACCTTAATTTAGGCTTAGAGATGAAGAACAACAAGCTAGGAGAAAAATACACCTGGGGCTTTGTTTCTTTTTTCGTCCACACTTAGAAAACAGCCCATTCAGCAACCCCAGTGAACCAGTAATTGTAGTCATTGTTGTGTCCCCTCTGAGAGTTACCCCAACCACCCCTGAAGTTCTCACTTACTGCTTGGGTTCCCCCGGAAACATAACTGCTACCATGAATTCGAAGAGTTATCTGTAGGTCTGTTCTTCAAAAGCTATACTTCAGAAGCCTCTGCTGGCATTCCTAATAGTCAATAGAAACAATTAGCACTGTACCAAAGCATTTACTAAGCTAGCATAACTAAAACAGAAGCTATATAATGTTCTTTCTATAAACTCTTACAAATTCACAACTTATACCTCCTGTATTTCAGTGTCCCAATGTTCTTTCCCTTTTTGTAGCATCCTTGGAGGTCACCTTAGGTCCAGTGTCTTTGTTGAATGGCTTGTTCACATTGGCTCCCTGCTTTTCTCCATATATTAATGCTTGCTTGATTGTGAGGGGTAGTACTCCCTTTATTCTATAGTTGACTCTCTTCTATGCTGCCTATGGGGCTGCTTCTTTTCCGGAATCCTAGTCATCTCTATGTCTTTGTCACCATAGAGACTGTATCTTTGCTTCTTGAGCAAATATATTTTAACTGTGCCTCAGACCATCTGAAACTGTTCCCCACTGGGTCCAGTGTCTCTTACTGGACAAATTATTTCAAGACACCTTGGTAAATGTATGTGGAAGATGTAAAGAAAATTTCCTCCCTCCTCTTGCCCTTTGATAAAGTTCCATGGGGTTACTGCTACAGAGTTACAGCCTGCCTCAAACTTCTTGAACTTTCAAATTATTCAACTGTCTCCAGGACTTGTCACTTTGGACTTTTTAAAGACCTTGAGGGACATGGCCAGTTTTCAAGCAACCAATAGCCAGCCACTGTTATACTTCATTCAGGGAACTCATACTTCTTATAGATGATACCGCATCCTCGTAGTTGGTTAGCATATTAATAACTAGTTATTTCTCTTATCTGCCCATTACTTTTTGTAATTACATCAGTGAGGTGAGGGAGGAATCAAAGCCCTCTTCCCACTGTATTAGAATCAGGAAACACTGGAGCTATAAAACGAGAAGAAGACCTAGCCTCTGTTGACTCCGGGAAATGTTTACTGTAATACATTAACAGGAGAAAAGCAAAACATAAAAACTCTATACACACACTGATTATAACCTCCCAGTGCCTTGCTGTATACTTGGATGTGTACATTGATGAAGATCAGCAAGAAATATGGAGCCATGTTGTTCAGTTATTTTTTCAGTCGCTTCCAACGGTCTATGACCCCTTTGGGGTTTTCTTGGCAGAGATACTGGAGTGGTTTGTCATTTCTTCACCAGCTCATTTTACAAATGAGGAAACTGAGGCAAACAGGATGAAGTGACTTGCCCAAGGTCCCATAGCTAGTAGTGTCTGAGCCCAGATTTGAACTCAGCTCCTTCTGACTCCATGCCTAGAGCTCTATCCACTATATCATGTAGCTGTCCGTAGAAGGACGTAAATAGTGCTTAATATTCATTAGTACATTCTTAAAAGATACAGTTATTTGACTCCACAATAAGTCAAAAGAAAAAAAATCAGTCCTTCTTATATGCTCTTTAAACTCCATTATACCAAGAGCCTGTATTAATAGACAGGGCAGTTGACGCGGAAGCTGGGAGACATGAGCTTAAACCCTCCTTCTCATAATAGCTTTGAGACCCTGGGCAAGGTACTTCACCTCACTGACCCTCAGTTTCCTTACCTCGAAAATGGGGGTCTTATATGGAAAGTGCTTCTGTGAGACTTAAAATACCACAGGAATGGGGGTTATTCTCATCTAACACTTTAGAATTCTCTTTTAAAAAGTTCATTTAGTTGGCTTGGTTACTGTTGAGCTTATATTGAGTGACTATCATAATATTTAAATTGTGATTTTAATGTGTCTTAAGCTTTGGTGAAGACTGCACAAAACTCTGTGCTGAATATCCAGGCAGCTGAGATAGCATTGAAAAAGCCGTTCTCTCTTATTCATGCTGCTCAGTTCCTGGACTGGACTCTTTGACAAGGCCCTGGAAATCAGGGCTCTCCTGTTCATATAACAGCTCCATTTTAAAGAGCTGGAGTAAATTATGTGAGCAAGAGCTTTCAAGGCCATTCATCTGAGCCCCTGGTACAGATTCTCAACCATGTCCATTTCTGTAAATGACATCAATCATTTAATCATGGCTTTTTCTGTTACTATCAGTGCAAGCAATTTATGTGTGTCATAGGAGACCTCAGAAAGAGCCTTTTGATAGGCAGGGGTATTCAAGTTGATGATCTATCTGAGAGTACTTTGCTATAGGAATGGAAAATATCCTAATTGTTTCATTGTGTAGTTCTCTGAATATTGTTTGAACATGATTTTGAATGCCAGTTTTTCACATTGCCAATTATGGGGATATTATTAAATAGCACCACAGTGTCCATATTTAATATTACTCCTATTCTTGTTGTTCAGTTGCTATGTTCATTTTAAACCAGACAGTGACTGATGAAAGCTTGGCCATATGTCACTTACTGTAACTGAGAGAATAGGAAGATCCCCATCACACAAATGATTCGAAATGTTCTAATTTTGTCTCTTTCCCGTGCTTACACCGTCTTTGTCATAAGAAAAGAGTTTCTCTTACATGTCTTCTTTTCCCTTCATTACCGTCTCCAAATTGAGTTATTGACGGCTTTTAATGCCTGGTGTGCTATATCAGCTTGTTCCCATTAGAGACTCCCAACAAAGGTTGTAAGACAACCAGAAAATTACACAAAAGTGATCCATTTGCCAGATTAAAATGGCACCGAGAAGATATTCATCTAACTCTCCCATGACAAGATTCTATTTAGAGAAGGGGGAAAATGTCCCATTAAAGCAAAAACCTAGCCCATCTTAAACTAACGAGCATGGGAATTGTATGAGTGATTTTTTTTCTTTCTGATTGCTTCTGCATCCTAAAGTGTGATTGGAGAAGTCAGACTATCAGGAGTAAAGTTATTTGAAGAGAGAACCTGCCTTGAGGCTGCTGCTCAAGCCCTGAGCCTCTTCATTATGTCAGATTAGATCGTGAGCACTCTGGCCCAGGTTTCCAGACTTCATTGATTGGAATAAGGACGTGGAGCTATGAATGAGCTCTCCCTAGACTTGAGAGATTATATTTTGTTAGAGCTCTTGTTAGATATATGACATAGATTTGGGTTTTTTCCCTTTAGTACTGAAATTATCATAAACCTCATTGGAATGCATCATTTCTTCTTGAGACCCTCTCTGACCTGGTTCATTCATCTCACAGCCTATTTCATTATGACCTTGGGAATCCTGATTGATTATATATTTTAAAAAATCCAATAGCTTCAGATTTTTAAATCAAATTCCCCCAGAACATACAATTTCCCTTGCAGCACTCTCCACTAGGGAACACATCTCTCATGCTCCCCTGACTCACAGGGCAGGAGGATAGAGATAGGCATAATCCTTGTTCCCTACTGCTGCTTTGGGAGCACACCAGTATCACATTCTCTCAATGAGTCAAGTTGAATCAAATTAAGAAACCTTTATTAGGCATTTATTATGTGCCCAAGACTGTGCTGAGCACTGGAAGGAGTCCAAGGAAAGGCAAAACAGTCTTTGCCCTCAAGAACTTCCATTCTGATGGAGGAGACAACATATAAATAGGTAGATACCAGATATATACAGAGTAGACAGAAAGCAATCTGCGAGCAGTTAGAGGTGCCAGGAAAGGCTTCCTACAGAAGCTGAATCTTGGAGAAAGCTATGGAAATTAAGAGGGCAAGGTGATGGGGTAGAGCATTCCGGATGTGGGACATTGCCATTAAAAAAGCACTGACATCAGAGATGGAGTGTCATGTCTGAGGTATGCTGGTGTAACTGGATTATAGAGTATATGAAGTATAAAGAGAGTGGAGATGTAGGAAGAGTTAAAAAGCCAAACACAGAGGAGTTTATATTTCATTTTGGAGTATATCTTAGCCTTGTTTCCTTAAAAATATCATTGCCATTATCTAGGAAAATCTAAGAGATGATATTCCTTTTACACGGCACAATGAACTTGTTTGTTTGTTTTTAATGTTTTGTTTATTGGATTTCACTATAATTGGTTTCCTTTGTAATCCAGCGTATTTTAATTTATGCATTTAAACATATTATTTTATCCAGAGATTTGAGCAGACTGCCAACCGAGTCCATGGTACAAAAAAAAAATGAGATCTCCTGCTCTATCAGGGTCTAAACCAAAGTCCAACCATTCCTCCGTTCCTCTCTCTTGGTCAGACTGATGATTCTGCTAGGCCTTCCTAGTGGAAGTGTGGAAATGTAAAGTAAGGCACTTAGCAAGGTAATGTATGGAAATGTATCCAGTTCAGTAGAGGGCCAGTGTTACTTAGGTATTATCAAGAGAAAACTGCCAGGTAATTGCTGCCTTTTTTGTATGCATTTTTTTCCTGGAGTAGCTCACTGGAGAGAGAAGGAGAAAAGAGATATATTTAGAAATGATAATAATCAATAAAAATGAAAAATTAAGTAGCTAAAATTCATTGCTGGACAACTAGGTTAGGAGGTTCACCTTTATAAGTAAGCTCAGTCTATTTCACTGTAATGTAACTTCGAACCATTGGTTGTGTCCTTGGGACACGTACAGAACAAATCCACTAGCCCTTTCCCTTGATGACCCTTCAGGGATTTGAAGATAATGACCTTGTCTCCCTTTAATCCCATTTTTCCCTCCAAGATAAACATCCTCTGTTAATTTAACCAGAATCATCTTCATCAGCATCATCAGTATCACTGGCATTTGTTTATTGCTTTAAAGCAGGGATGGGAAACATGCAGCCTCCAAGGCCCTATCCCGCTTTAAAGTTTGCAAAGTAATTTCCACACTTTATCTCATTTGAACCTCAAGACCCCTGTAAGGTATGTATGATAGGTAATATTATCTCCATTTTGCAGAGGGAGAAACTAAGACTGAGAAGAGTAAATTAATAGAGGCAAAATTTGAAACCCACATCTCCTGTTTGCTCTGCCATGCTGATTCATAGACATGGTCTCCATTATGCATTCTTTTTTTTTTTTGGAGGGCAGTTGGGGTTAAGCGACTTGCCCAAGGTCACACAGCTAGTTTTTTGTGTTAAAAGGATTTGAACTCAGGTACTCCTAACTCCAGGGCCGGTGCTCTATTCACTGCGCCACCTAGGCGCCCCTCCATTATGCATTGTGATTGACTTGATCGTGCTGATGTAAACCTCCTACAGGTTTTTTAGTTACATGCTCAATTCATCAATCTGCTCTTTCTCTCTTTAAGTGATGAAAGTATTTAGAGATATAAAATTTCTTCTAAGTACTGTTTTGGCTGCATCCCCCAAATTCTGACATATTGCCTCATTGTTGTCACTATCCTCAATGTAATTAGTGATCGTTTCTGTGATTTGTTCTTTGGCCCATCCATTCCTTAGGATTAGAATGTAGTCTGGTATGTTTCCTGTATCTCTGTGGAGGAGATGTAATGGGGAAGCTGAGCTGTACTTCCTTATACTCAATCAGCTTGACTCTGCCTCCAGACCTAAACTGGTGCTTATTATTTGCTTACTCTGTGTCAGGCATTGTGCTAAGCACTGGGCATACAAGTATAAATAGAAAGGCAGCCCTTGCCCTCAAGGAAGTTACCTTTTAATGGGGAAAGACGGTGCCTAAAAAGAAGCTGAAAAGTGGACTGAGAGGGGAGGTGAGACAAAGGTACCCTACACAGGGGCTTGGTAGAGAAAGTCCAGAGCACAATGTTGCTTTTAACATGTGACTTCTAGCATTAGACACTGTATTCAGTCATGTTCAAACCAGCACAAGTCAAAGTGAAACAACATACCATCTCAGCCACTTCCCCCATTCTCTCTTGTCCAAAATGTGAGAGACATTCTCTTTCCAAGGCATCAAGAAAAATGTGGAGCAAGTTGGAGCCACAGATGTAAACGTGCACTCTGACACCAAAGATTTGCCTGCAGGTTGACATTTATCCATAAAACACCCTTGAGATACAGTTATTCAACTGTGCTGGGCCCATCTTCTGTCTTCCGGGCCAGGTTTTTCCCATCTTTTCTACAGGGAGAGCATGTGAGACTTTGTCATCATACTAAAATCAAGGTTTCTCTCTCAATACCATTCTGATAAGTCAGTGGGATTTGTTAGGCCTGGCTCATGGTTAGCCAACCTATAACTCACAAATCATCTGTTTATTAATTCAGTCTAGAATTAAAAAAATATTGAAATGGGAATAATCAACAATGGAGTTCCACAGGACATTTCTCTTGGAAATTTCATGGAAGCCTAGCTCTACTCACCTTGAAAAGTTTCGTGCTCAAAAGAGAAATTAATTCACAGACAGGCTAATGCACCGTAATTCAGTTATAATCTAAATGACAGCAGGGACAGTTCTTCTAACTCCCAGTCTGCATCTCCTTACTAGTCCATGGGAAGGTAAGCCACAGGTTTTTCTTTTACAACATTAAGTTTTATTTATGCCCTTTGCATTTACACCAGTCATTTTGGAATGTTTTCTATCCCACCTACCGCCCAGTGAATGAGCCCTTTTCCCTTGTAACAAAGAAAAACATTGAAGTCAAACCAACCCAAATAAATAATACAATAATCCGTGACAATGTGCAACAATCAGACGTGGAGCCACCTGTCTCTCTACCAAAAAGAGTGTGCAGGGCCAATGTTGATCATTGTAATTACTCTGAATTCAGCTTTGTTTGTATTTTTTTTATCTACCTTATTGAAGAATTTGTCTATATTATTCTCCTATGTCTGCTAGCTTCAATCTGTGCCTTTTCAAAACATTCCAAACCATGTTTTGATAAACTTTTTGTATTCATTAGCTTTTATCCCATAGTAATAATGTTGCATGACATTCGTATAAAACATAGTTTGTTCAGTTATTTCCCAGTTGCTGGGCTGCCTCCTTACTTTATTTCCAGTTCTTTCCTACCACACTTAGCACATTGCCTGACGTACGGTAGAAACACTATTATCCTTTTCTCTCACAGGCTTACAGGATTTATCAAGTATAAGCCTTTGCTTTCTTTCCCTCTCACTTCTTCCTCCCTCCACTGGGAAGAGAAAGGAAGAAAAACAAAAGCCTTGTACCAAATATGCACAGTCAGCAAATTCCCACATTGTACAAGACCATAGGTGGGTATCTCATTCTGCATATTTAGGCCATCACTTCTCTACCAAGAGATGAATAGCATTCTTCATCATTGGTCATTTCCAATCATGGTTGCTCATTACACAGTTTTTTTTATAATATTGCTCTCATTAAGGGTGATCCTGGTTCTGCTAACTGCAATTTGCATTGGTTCATACAAGTTTTGTCAGGTTTCTCTGAAATCATCTATTTCATATCTTATAGTACAATAGTATTCCATCACATCTATATACCATACTTTATTCAGCCATTCCTCAATTGATGAGAATACCCTTTGTTTTCAGTTCTTTGTCACCATAAAAAGCTTCTATAAATATTTTTATAGGACTTTGGATCCTTTTCTTCTTTTTAAAATCTCTTTGGTGTATAGGCCTAGTAGTGTTATTGCCGAATCAAAGAGTACTCCCAGTTTTATAACTCCAAGGGCATAATTCCAAATTGATTTCCAGAATGGCTAGATCAATTCACATCTCTAGCAACAAGGCATCAGTGGGCCTGTTTTCCCACTTCTGAACCTGTTATCCTGTGAACGAACACGCACACGCGCACACACACACACACACACACACACACACACTCAAGCACACACAGAGAGGAATCCGTCCCTTAGGATACTGGACCTTTCCAAACAATCTGCTTTTCTGTTGTAAAGTCCCATCCAACTCCATCTCTTTTGTCCTTGACTTTGTTGTTTTGTATCTATAGTATCATAAATATTGATAAAATATAAACGTATATACTTTTGACTAGCACTCTACAGAGTCTATAGTAATGAAACATACAGTGACTTAGGAGCAGAGCTTGGAATTCAAATCAATCCTGTCATGTAATGCTTAATCAGTTGAGTTGCCTGGCCTGTGCACTAACCTCCCCAAAGTGAACCTCATTGACAGCCACAGCATAGAGATTCCGTTGTGTATGAGGTAGAGTGCTAACTACAGATATATAGGATGTGTAATTTTCATGAGCTGTCTTTGCTGGTAGAACCTTCAATCTGGCCCTTTCTACCGTTTTTTGTGTTTGACTTGGCAGTTGTCACATGACATTAATGTAGATCTCCCTGCTTATTATATGTATTGTTAGCAATTATGTAAAGTGCTTTGATACTTTTGAGAAACTTGTTCCTCACCAAATAATGAAAAACTACTAGTAAAGTACCAAAGGCTCCAAACATTAGGACTGAGATTGGCTTTTCTCCTTTTATCATGGTCCATCCTTCTTCAGAGCTGAGCCATAAGAGAATTTCCACCTTCTCTGACTTCCAGAGGAAATCCTAGTACCATTTTCCAGCTGCTCTGGAGTGTTAAGATGTTCTGAAAACCATAAAATGAGAATTTGTAAGTGGGCAACAAGTGTCCCAAGTTTAAAAATGAAAACTCTTGGCATTGAGCTCTGAATTATACTAAACAAATGGCAGTACCTCTCTGTATTAAAGGAATAGGGACTGGACTTGTCATTTCACCCGTACTGGGAACTCCAAGAAGAGGAAATCCTTTTTCAATCAGATATGGAACTTCTCTGCAGCTTTCAATTGTGGAGAGTTGTCCAGTTCCCCAAAAGGTTAAGTAATTAGCCAATGTGTGTCAGAAGCAGGTCTTCCTGGCCCCCAAACCCAATGTATGTCCACTGCCCTATGTTGCTTTTTATCTAAGTCCCTATCTATTCTTTCACCCCTTTTCAGAACCAGCAATGTCTTTCTCTGAAAGAATATTTTCAATTTTCATTGCTTCCTGAATCCTTGGTTTCAATTTGAGACTCACACAAGTGTAGGAGTGGACCTACCAGTTCATGGAGGAAAATAATCTCAGCTGCCTTCTCACTGAGTTCTCTGAGATTTGCTGAAGTGACACAGAGAGTCACTGGAGATTCCTTGAGTATCTTCCTAAAGTCACATCAATGTATGTGTATATTATCAGCATGGCAGCTAGAACCTGTTCTTTCTACCTGACAACTTTCACCAAGCAGAAATGCAAGGAAGGAGAGACCAGAGGCTAAATTTTTTCACTCTTTTGGTTTTGTTTTATAATTTCTTAATTTCTCATAAAGTCATTTGCTTACATTTGCTTCATTCTAATTTTGAAGGAATTATTTTCTTCAGTGAGCTTTTGGACTTTCTTTTCCATTTGGCCAATTTCTTCTCCACATTGGCTTTTTGGACCTATTTTGTCATTTGGGTTAGTCTATTTTTAAGGTGTTATTTTTTTCAGTATTTTTGGTTCTCTTTTAGCAGGCTGTTGACCCATTTTTCATGATTTTCTTGCATCACTCTCATTTCTCTTCCCAATGTTTCCTCTACTTCTCTTGCTTGGTTTTCAAAATCATTTTTGAGCTCTTCCACAGCCTGTGACCAATTCATATTTTTCTTGGAGCCTTTTGATGTAGGAGCTTTGACTGTGTTGTCTTCTGGTCTTATGTTTTGTTCTTCTTTGTCTCCAAAGTAAGATTCTATAGAGTCTGACTTTTATATACTGTTTATTCCTCTTCCCAGCCAAATACTTGATTTTATCACTCCCTGTCAAAGCCGGACTTTGCTTCCAGTTGGCATGAGGGTGGGGGTCAAGGTCAGGGTGGGTGTACTGTCCCAGGCTTCTGGAGTTTTCTATCAGCCTCTGGATCTCCCACTGTCTGTGGGCCCAGAGGAAAGACTTTGCTATTGAGACATGTGGCTTCAGGGATAAGAAGATCTGCTGTTCATATTTGTCCAGATGTAGGCCTGTGTGCTTAGATTCAAGAAGAAGTGGAGCATCTTCCTTTCAAAGCCAAAGGGTGATATCATTAATAACACCAAAGAGGAGATGTGTGTGTATGTATGTGTGCATCCATGTGTTGTGCACATGCATGTGCATGTGTATTTTTCCTTGAGATTAAAGTTCGCAGTTATACACACACACAGGTGGTAGCGGGCTGGGCAGAATGAACAGCAGTTCATCAGCAGGTGTGTTATCTCATAATTCAGAATACTTTCCAAGGTACTGGTAACAACCCATACCTTCCCATCTGGTGTGACTCTTAAGCACATGCTCTTGTAAGTCTTCCATTATCTGAGGGCAGCGGCAAAGGAAAGACTCCACCCAGTATTCTGGAGGCCATCTTTTCAGTGTTAACATTTGAAGGGTGCCAGTGCAGGACTCTGTCCATCTGTTACTCCTCACTCTCACTCCAGGAGTTACCTCCTTTGACCAGTCATAAATCTCTTTGTTATTATTCTTTACAGCACTTCTTATGCTAAGTTATCTTTGTAGATATGCTCCTGCCTTCCCGTGTGGGTCTTCATTTCCCTTTGGGTGACTCCACCATTTCAACTCTTTGCAAAACCTGGCATTTCCCAATTGCCAGCATGGTTCTATAGCATGGGCTTTTGTTTCCAGGAGAAGGGTAAAGCCATAGATGGTGCCGTTTCCCAAGTTCTGTCCAGCCTGCTCCTCCTCCTGTGTCAGTTGTTATCTGATATTGGTCTTTTTTTTCCTGAACAATAATAATTGCTAGCATATATATAGCGTTGTAAGGTTTGCAAAATTCTTTGCTGATATTAACTCATGCTATTCTCACAACAACTGGTGGTGGTTGCTTATTAGCCCATTTTGCACATGAAGAAAGTAAGGCAGAAAATGTAAGTGATTTACCCAGTGTCACACATTTGCACTCAGGTCATCCTGACTCTAGGCTCAGCATCTTCTCCCTTTATCTACTATGCCACCTAACTGCCTGGAGAACATGATGCAGCAAGCTGTGGTGTGTGTGTGTATGTATGTGCATGTATGCATGTGTGTATACATGTGTGTATGTGTGCATGCACGTGTGCGCATACATGTGTATGTGCATGTGTGTGCATGTATGTGTGTATATGTGTGTGCGTGTGTGTATGTATGTGTGTGTATGCCTGTGTGTGTGTGTTTGTGTGTGTGTGTGTATGTGTGTGTGTGTGCGTGCGCTTGGGGGAGAGGTTATGAGTGTGATTTGAACCTGCCATTGCTTTTTCCCCCACATTAGGAGATGACTTACACCTGGCCTCCACCTCTTACTGCAATTCAAACTCCAGGAAAAGCAGAACAGAGTAAATTATCCAACTCAGGCAAGGTCAGTGGTTTTGTTCTTTTCCTTTTTTTTTCTTTCTCATTATGTTTTTAAATTTTAGAATTTAATTTCTTCTTATAACTCCATGAAAACTAGATTCTCTAGTGCAGTGGTATAGAAATCCATCCATAAAGATCCCTGTGGGCCACATATTGACTTTGTTTTAAATGATCATTATCTGTATTTTATTTTATTTTTATTTATTTTGTTAAGTATTCCCCAGTTACACTTTAATCTACTAGGCCACACTCAGGATGTTGCACATTTGCCATGACTGTGGATTTGACCCTTCTGCTTTAGTTTGTGAGGGTCGGTAATAATAATAGAAACTGAGGTGATGGTAAAAACGGGGGCTGAACCTCTAATTTCATTTCTCTATGAGAGATGAGGAAACTTTCTCTACTGGAGTGAATCTGTGTTGTCTGCAACATTTATAGTCCTAAGAAAGATGCCAAAGTAACGGGAAGTCAAGTGACTTACCCAGGGTCATGCAGCCAGAAAGGGGTCAGAGGCAGGCCTGGTGCCTAGGCCCTCTGGCGTTAGGGTTGGTTCTCTACTCATTCTCCCATGTGACTTCTCCTAAATAATCCCTTAGGAGGAATTAACATGGATCGTTTTACTACCAGTATCTCCTATGAATCATCTGCTCAGAATTAAAAAAAAAATTTTCATTTTTAGTGGATACTTATTACCATTTCCAAAACCTCTGGTTCTGACATGGCATTCTTCCAAACCACCTACATCTCCTCTCCCATCAAACCATGCAGGTATTTCTACATTGACTGAACTGGGTACAAAGCTCTATGCTAAGTAAAATAAGTTTTGAATAAGGCTTGGCTACTGACTTTATAGAGTTTACAACAAACAGCGTCCTAATATGCAAATAATAATGGCCATTATACACATAATCACATGGCAAATGTGATTTTTTAAATATGGTAAAAACCCAGGCACTCTGAGGTCCAAGATGGGAATTCTGGTCCATGCTGACTATAACAGGAATCCATAATGGCTTCATGGAGAAGGTGGCACTTGAGATGACTTTGTAAGTTTAGGTAGCAATTGATCAGATTGGGGGTGAGATGACAGCATTCCAGGTGGGAGCAGTGTGAGGTCATGTGGAACATATACTATTGAACAAGGCTGGGAAAGGATGGTGGCACCACATTTTAATGAGTCTCCAATAGAAGCCACCAGCTTCTCAATTACTGCAGCTCAAGTATTCGTGATTCCAAGTCTGGCACCCTATCCACTGAGCTAAGAAAGATTGTTCTGACAGCACCACAAAGGCCAGATTAGAGATGGGAAAGAGTACCTGGCAGTTGGCCTCTATCGGGTCTAGTGCACTTATCTAGATATCTACAGCCTATACTAGGGTGGTATCCATAGGAACAGGGAGATGGAGGCAGGTGCTAGACATGGTGTGAAAATGGAACTGATCAGAACTCATTGCATTTGGAGTTTTGTTGTTGTTCAGTTGTTGTTCAGTCATGTCCAACTCTTTGTGATTCCATTTGGGGTCTTCTTGGCATAGATCCTAGAGTGGTTTGTCATTTCCTTCTCCAGCTCATTTTAAAGATGAGGAAACTGAGGCAAATGGCGTCAAACCCAAGGTCACACAACCAATAGGTGTATGAGGTCAGATTTGAACTCAGGAAGAGGAGTCTTCCTGAGCCTGGCACTCTAACCACTATGCCATCTAGCTGCCCTACATTAGGAGAGAGAAGAGTAAAAGATCACTTTAAGCATCCCCCTCCTCTCATCTGCCATCCCCCATTTCCACTGAGATAGTGAATTCAAAAGGAGAGGCAGATTTATTTAGACTCAGGAGTGGCAAAATAGTCACTTGTGTTACAGTTTAACAAATAGCAGGGGCTAGGCTGGAACTCCAGCTGGCAGAAGTCCCACCTGGCCAGGCCATCAGCTTATCTCTGGAGTTGGAGTGACACATGTAGCCAGAGCACGGCCCTCCCTGCCTTTCTCTTTCTGTTTTCTGCTTAGCTCACTGCTCATTAGCTTCATCACTAAAGGGAACAGAGGAAGAAATGGAAGTGAACCCTGTCCTTTAAGGTGCTTGTAGCGACTCTGCTGCTTCCTCATCATGCACTGTTTTCAGTTGGGCTGCACCTTTTTTTTTAAATATCGTGTACAAATCTCAATTTATGCATTTGCCAATGTATTCGTTATTGAAATGGAACCGTATAAAAAATGCTCAAGGATCGGCCTGAGTTGGTCTTTTCTGCCAGTTCTATGGGATGACCAATCTGTGAAATCATTAATCTACAGCCATGACCAAAGTGAAAACATGATGATAAAAAGGATCCATGTGGTCCAACTCCTTTATTTTACAGAGGAAGGAATGGAGTTCCGGAGAGAGAAAGAGCCTTGTCTATGTTTAATGATGAATCTTTAAAATGGTGGTTTCCATCAGGGTGTTAATGAACCCTGAGATCTGGACCCTTTTGCTTATGCCATATTTACCTACTTAATTGCTCTAACCAGAAAGACAACTGCTATGAATACCATCAGTAATAATAATGAGCATTTCTTTAGCACTCTAAGGTTTGCAAAGTCTGATGCAAATATTGTTTCATTTGAGACCTAACAACAATGCTGGGAGGTAAGTGCCCCTGTTTTACTGATGGAAAAACTAACACATCTCAAGGTCAGGTTCCACTGTCACTTAGTGTCTATGGTTGGATTTGAACTCAGGTATTCTTGACTCCAAGGCTGGCACCCTGTCCACTGAGCTATAAGCTATTCCTTCTGTAAGAATGTTCTAATAGCCATCATGCCAGCTCTAAGGGCTCAGATTGATTTAGACTTCAATTCAGTGCTGATTGCTGATTGTCATAAAGGTACAGAGGAGCCTGTAATGAATGAATGATTATCCTTCACAATAGAATATAAGCAGGACTCTTGTTCATGGAGTGGCTAATCATGATTTCCTTTTTAACAGCATCAATCAAACCTTATCTTAAATAGCAGTACCAACATACTTTCTTTTTTGTATCATTTAATTAATGCTTCTGTTTTCTATATTCTTCATTGTAGGACCTCCAACTTTCGACCTCAGGATACAGTGCACAAAGTAGGTTTGACTTTCTTCTTAGTCTTCCCTTCCCCCCTCCCAACCTGAGATGGGAAATTAAGCTTCCTGGGATACTTCAGATCAATTCCTTTTTAGTTATACATTCTCTAATCTGGAATGCTACAGAGCTAAACAGAATTGGGTAGACTGAAAGTTGGGGGCCCTGTTAGATCTTGGCAATTTGAAATTATGAAATGGCCATTCTTTTGTTCTATGTTTCAGAGTGGAGTGACCCAGACATCAAAGTGTCAACCAAGCCTCCTGTGTCACAGAAGTCGTAAGTACCCTTGCTTTTGAAGCTTGCTACGTGAGAAAGCTATTTTTGTAGGCAATTGTAGACACATAGTATTAGCTTCCTCTTGTTCCCCTCCATTGTTGATGAGGAAGCATGTACCTCTGCTCATTGGAACATTGTTCCTCTTCAGGAATAAACTGCATGTTCCTTTCAGAGACAGGTAAGGGTAACAGTGATTTAAATCCCCAATCCTTGCTGGCTGAATCACTCCCTGGGATCCCAGGGCAGCTGGTGTTGTGAGACAGTTTCATGGAACAGTGGCATTAACTGGTTGTTCTGCTACAGGATTGTATTTTTAAGCTGGTTGTATGGGTCTCATATAGATGTAAGCAGAGACTTTACCTCATATAACATGGAACAAAAAACAAAAACCTGAACAGTGACTAGGGCCTCCCATGGAAAAGAAGGCCTCACTTCTATACCACTGGCCACTGAGGTCATCATGGTCTATGCTAGCTAAGTACGGCAGGATTACAAAGGGGGAAAGATTTACAGGTCACAGACAAATATTACAGCACAGCTAAGGTAGCCTAGTTAACCAGCAACCTTACGTTTGTGACTCTTTTAGCAAACTATATATTAAAGGCCAACAGAAATGGAGAATGATGGACTGAAAGATCACGTGACACCATACTGGAGTTCAGAAACCCGCTTCTGCGGCGACCTTCAAACTAGCTCCATTTCTCATTCCTGTTATGACTGGCCAAGGGTTGTGGAAGAAAAAGAAAAAAAATCATAGTTAGCCCTGTAGTATATATGATATAGTATCCATTTTCCTCAAACCCTGCCAAGGAATGGTTTTTCTCACAATGGTCTACTTTCCTAAAAAG
Organism: Pseudocheirus occidentalis; assembly: GCA_028646575.1. Taxonomy (NCBI): domain Eukaryota; kingdom Metazoa; phylum Chordata; class Mammalia; order Diprotodontia; family Pseudocheiridae; genus Pseudocheirus; species Pseudocheirus occidentalis. Next base: position 25,524,553 of record CM053602.1, on the reverse strand, counting down.
AAAAGAGCCAAGTTCCCTTTTCAGTGTGAGCTACTGGCAGATGTATGATAATTTCCACAAAGAACTGGTTGATGCCATATACAAAGGCTAGAGGCTACGCTTGATCTACATGGTTATTGGAAATAACTCTCAAAGGAACCAAGACAATGAGCCCCGGAATGCCATTCCCAAGGTCAGATTCCAGTGCTATTGCCAAGCAGGCTAGATGTTAAACCCAAAAGTTTTGGCCAGTACTGGCCCCACTACCTGTCTTAAATTTGGTTTTCTAATCTAGACTGCACCTTTGCATTGGAATCTCCAACCATATAGGGAGAATTCCATTTCTAATTAATTAGGCGAGTTCCTCCCACATTTACTAGTTTCAGAAGGATAATGAGAGCAGCAGCCTGGGGTAGTGGAAGAGACATTATATTTGAAATCAGAGAACCTGGGTTCAAATCCCAGCTTTGCTACATTCTCCTTATGTGACCACGTACTTGTTCTCCTTGAGCCTCTGTCTCCTTAACTGTAAAAGGAAAAGGTTGTACTACCTGATCTCTGAGGGCCCTTCTAGCTCTAAATACTGTCTTTTCATGAGTCCACGGCTGATGTACCCAGAGAAATGTATCACCAGTATTAGGAGTTAGATTCTTTTTAAATTTGAACTTGGACTTCCCCACAAGAGGATTTTGTTTAATCTACCTCCTTCTGAATTCTGGAATTCTACTTATTGATAGGAAATGTCATTATCTTCTTTAAAATGGTCCCTATGTAGTGTCTGGTGACCTCCCTCTCACATAAGTAAAAATATTATTTATGAAGGCTTGATCACATGGAACTGTGAAAGTCATTGAGTAGAGTGTGTGTATATACACACACACACACACAGAGATACATACATGTGTATATTCAATCTCTGTGTGTGCATATATATGTATCTTCATTCATTCCTTCATTTATGTCTGTGTATTTCTGTTTATATGTGTGGGTTTGTATGCACACACTATACTAGAAGAATTTGAATCCAGGTCTTCCTGATGCCAGAGCCAACATACTGCAATACTATACACATACATACACACACAAATACACACACGCACACACCCCTGAATCAGATAGTCTTTGACAGTTGCCTAAACTCACCAAGCAATTAAGTGACTTCCCATAGCTGCTGAACTGCACCATTGCTGCAAGGAGATTTCACCCCTGGGTGTTTCCCCTTATCCAGCAAGTCAGAGATCTAGACATATCCTAGAAAGTAAACCATCATCTGATTTCTGTTACATAGCTTCTCTGGTATCCAAACTGATTGCCTGCCATTTGCCTTATAGACATATGATTTGCAGAGGTCTCTTCTTTCCCTGCCACCCTCTGTGCTGGAATAAATGAGCTTCGCTCGTATATACATCTCTGAAAAGTTTGGGAATATGTCCCTGTTTCCAAACTTTTAACTGATGCAAAGCTTACATTAAGTACTTTCTCTGGTAAAAACATAAAAAAGTTATTACACCCTAAAATGATTTTATTCTAAAAGGAAGTATATTTGGATTCCTCTGTGAAAAAAATGTTTTGGTGAGCATATCATAAAATACAATATTTCACTAGTTTGTAACCAGCAGTAATAGACTTGTCACTCATGATTTATAGTTATAAGCTGAATTTCCAAAGAACAGCGCTCCACAGCTCAGTGGCATATAGTGCAGTTAATGGGACCAAAGCTCTCTATAGGAAGCCGGATATAAAACGAACAGACACCGAGTCCATTTTATGAAGCACTTGCTCTCAGTTGGGCGGCTAGATCTAAAGTCCTAGTGCTATCAATCAGATCTCAGCCAAAAGGAGCTGCCTTCTTCGGGGGGGGGGGGGGGGGGGAGAGGTTGATGGAGACTGATCTAGAGCTCCCAAATTATGATCAGCTGAAACTTTCCTACCATTTCCCCTCATTTTGTAACAGAGACTGTCCAAGCAGCTTCCCAGACTCTCCCTTTGGCAGGGTAGGTAGCAATCCTCTAGGGCACATAAACATTGCCTCTTCTGGATCTCAGTGTACCTTAGCATAGCAGCATCAGCAAGATAAATCCAGTCCCAAGAGGAGCTTCTTGTGAGACCCTAACCAGCCTAGGACACATGTACCTTAGAGAGGGGAATCATGTATTACCTTGTTCAATATTATGCCTTAAGTTCTGAGATGCTTTAGACATTTTCCTTAATGTAGCTTGCTCCCACTAGTTGACAGAAAGCAGATCTGTCCTATTGAATGGAATTGTTTACAAGGACTAGGCCTACACACTTCAGGTTTTCAAAGCATTTCTCTCTGGCCTGTGTGAAAGCAGTTTGTGAAGCTCCTTATACCCTTCAGCAATTGCTTGTGTCTTCTGCCCTCACTGGCTACAGAGCTCAATCCTTATGTGGCTCTGGGCCATATCCCTCTGCTCTGCTCCATGCTGCTCTCTTCTTGGGATCATCTTTCAGGGCCTGTCTGTCCATCTTCTGTGGAACAGTGACCTCCAAACATTTGTGATCATGTTAAAAAATTGAGAATATACCTCCAATATGTATAATTTATCTTTAATATATACATGTTCTCTTCCACTAATGATCGTGTGCATGATCAAACTTACTTGAAAATGTAAAAAGATGAGACCAAGATGAAATGATATTTGATCCTATGGTCAGTAGAGATTTTCATGGTTTTTCAATGTGGCAGGGAACTAGCAGACCTGCATTTTCAGAATATAATTTTGGCAGCCATGGGAAGGATATTGTTAGAAGTAGCCATATTAGAGAAGGGAGACACTTGAGACTGGGAAAACAGGGGGCCGTATAGCCCCAATCCAGGCAACAGGTGCCAAGGGCCTGGCTATGTGAGAGGGTATGAAAACCGGACAAGAGGTACATTCTAGAGAAAGAAACAAGATTTGGCAATGACTTGCATTTGTGTTATGAAGAAGAGAGATGTCTACAGTGGCACCCTTAACAGAAATAGAGATATTTGGAGGAGAGAGAGCTTGGATGCGGAGATAATATAAAGAAGTCTTTGATGTAGCTCTTTGTCCATGTCTTCTCATCCTTTACCCCCCGCTCTGTCTTGCCGTACACTAAAGGGAGGGATTGGGAGAGGGAGAAGGCTCTTAATAGTCACTGCTCTTGGGCAGAGAGAGTCCTTTCTCTGATGGACACCTGTCACAGCCACAAAGGGAACATCTGTGGAGTAGAGGAGGTTATTGGGGGGAGCAGGAATTTCCTAGTTTCCCAGTGGTACTTTCCCAGCTTCTCTTGTAGGTACCACAACAATGGTCTCTAAGGAGCCAACAGGAATCCTGGAGAGAAAGAGATTGAGAACGTGCATATAAGAGTTCAGGGATGGAGAAAAGGAATGTTGGGGGCTAACTATAAGTACAGTACATTGGAACGAAGATCCAGGATTGGCTATTACAGGAAAACAGGTTATAACCTAACCTATATTCCAATTCAGAGTGTTTGATCATAACCTCCTTAAGGTCATGCCACAGCTACTTGGAAATCATATGTTGGGACCACTATGCTAAAGCATCCTGACTATACCCTTTCCCTGAGAAGGGCAAGGTTCTTTAGTCCAAGCTACCACAGCCATTTAATAGAAAAGAAATGTGGTATCTTCAGGCTGAGATTAGGTCTTTCCTTTTTGACATCTGTGTTTAGGTGTAAGCCAAAAACTTCTGTTATATGTAATTGCTTAGTCTAGAATTTCTATAGTTTCCCTAGCTTTAGTAACCAATGAATTTGAACTAGAAGCAAAGGTAAGCTGTGGAGTTAAAGTCAGGATTCTTTCTTTACCAGGAAATTAATTCTTATCTTTGTTACTAGTAAAATGTGTGAGCATTTTGGTGATCTATTTGGGCCAGCAAAAACCTCAGACTTCTCACATAAAGTCCTAGGATATGGTAGTCATACAAATGTTCAACTATTAACCTCCTCCATTAAATGAGCATTGTGTTTTCAGGTTGCATTCCTCATTGTTGTTGAGTATGGAGGTCTGATCCAGCAGATGACAATTTAGCATTGCTTAAGGACAGCCTAGTTTCTATCACCTTGAATTGTTAGCTTGCTATGAGGCGCACTAAGTGGGAGCAGAGAAGGTACAACCAATTTCACTGCAAAAGATTTTCTGTCAACATCCATGAATTTGAGGGCATCCAGTCAACCCTTCACTTAGATTTGTGTTCTGTCATTACCAATGAGACCAAGTCAGCCTCTAACATGCATGTCTTTTGTTCCATTTGGTTGTTAGCATCTGGCTCCTGTCCAGCTGGAAGGTACCCAAAAGTATTTTTCTACAGTATATCCTGTATTCTAACCCCTGCTGCAGAGAATGATTAGGTCATTTCTGTAAAAGCTCAGGAGGATGTAGTCAGATTGATAGTTTTTCCTGGTCATAAAACTACTTCCTCTACTTAGTGGAGCAAACTTGGAGTTGAAAGGGACCCAGTAGTGGACTTAGAGGTGTCATTGGGAGTGTCGACCATATGTAGCCAACCAGATTTTCTCTGCTGGTAGGAGATGGCACAGAGAAGCCACATGCTATCTACTTTGAAAGTAGAGCTAAGGAAATGCTACTGACAAGAAGATAACAAAACCTTCAGAAATTCTGACCAAACTGGCAAGTGCTTTATACAGCAGCACATTTCTATCGAAATTTCATGCTTGTGAAGACTTCCATTGTGTTAAGAAAGTTAATCATAAGGCCTGCTCTTTTCAAAGATAATGGCAAAATATGAATGGATGGACTAATAATCTAGACATGACACCATCCTAGAAAACCCATTTTAGGGAAGAAGAACAAGCAGAGTTACAAACAGTAGTTAGTTTGCCATTTCCGATCCCACCATCTCGTCCCATCTACCCCCCATTCCCCCCAAACAAACTTCACTCGTTTCCAAACACTAAATGCAAATATAATATTTTGAAGGTATTTCTATTTAATTTTATGTGATTTAAAGACTCATAGTTTGCTACACGTAGAACAAAATACAACCCAATTAGTTGTAGTAATTTTTATGACCGAGAAAAGTTTTAATAGAGAGTAAAACTTGAAAGAAAATATCTTTAGCTAAATAGTATCATGCCTCAATATTTACAAATTTCATGTGATTATATTTTTAATACATTTGTAAAGGTCATTGTGTTTCGCTGCATTTTACGGTTGACAGTAGTGAAGGAAATAGCATAAATTGCTTCCCCAGGGTCACAGTCTATTGCTCAGAAGAATTAGATGTGGGAATGAAAGCTTTGCTCCATTCACTTTACCTGGGCTCATCTTAATAGCATATAAGCAAAGACCTATTATTTTCAGATTGCACCACAGGACCCCAGCTTAGAGTTGAACCTCAGAGAATCAAATAGATTCATTGTTTTGGGCTCCATCCAATTCATCCACTTGTATACAGACAGCAAGATTAGCAGCAAGAATTCATAAGTTCCCAGATCCTCCCTTGGTCCCATGTATACGTCTTGTATTTAAGAGAGCTTTAAAGCCAGTTAAAATTGTTTGACACATAAATAAAATAGAGTTATTTCTAGTTGTGTTGATAATAGAGGAGAGAAAAAAATTAGAGCTGTTTTTAGGTAGTCATACTGGCTACAAGGATGCCTTTATGTTTTTCCTAAATCCATGGATTTAGAATATTATGTATTTACTAAGGAAAAAGAAATTAAAGCAGATTGAACACCACACATCCACCTCCCACCAAAAATCCATAGGTTTTACCGTTTGAAATGTGTCTTTTTTGAAAGGAAGAGAGATCACACACAGTCTTCAAAACCTCCATGAAAGTAGATGTTTGATCTGTTCATCAGAAGGCGAAGAAAGACTGAAGTAATGCTAACATTGTAACATAGTTGATGTTTATGATACTTTGAGATTTGCAAAGAGCTTTACAAATGGGATTGCATTTGAGCCTCTGAACAGTCCTGAAGAAGTAGGTGTTATTATTATCCCAACTTTGCGGCTGAGGGAACTGAAGCTTTGAAAGGTGAAGTGACTTGCCCAGACAGAGCCCGAGGCAGCCAGTTTAGGAACTGAAATTCCAATCTAACTGATGCTCCAGTCCTATTGTCTTTCCACTATCTCACACTGCTTCTTTGGCTGTGTAATATAATAGCAACCAAATAAGTCTACTTTGAATCAGGATAAAGTCTGTTCTTTTTTTTAGTTAATTTATTTTTAGTTTTTAGAATTCACTTCCGTAAGTTTTAAATTTTCTCCCACCTCTCCCCAAGATGGCATGTAATCCAGTATAGGCTCTACAAATACATTTCTATTAAATATTTTCACATCTGTCATGCTGTATAGAAGAATTAGAACAAATGGGAGCAACCATGAATTTAAAAACAAAAACATAAAACCAAAAAAAGAGAATAGTCTGCTTTGATCTTCATTCAGACTCCACGTTTTTTTTTCCTGGATGTGAATAGCATTTTCCATCATGAGTCTTTTGGAATTGTTTTAGGTCCTTGCATTGCTGAGAAAGGATAAGTCTATCAAAGTCAGTCATCATCTACTGTGGCTGTTACTGTGTACAATGTTCTCCTGGTTCTGCTCACTTCATTCGACATCAGTTCACACAAGACTTTCCAGGATTTTCTGAAGTTTGCCTGCTCATCATTTCTTATAGTACAATAAGTCTATTAATACTTTCTTATAGTACAATAAGTACTGTTACATTCATATACCACAACTTGTTCAGCCATTCTTCAATGGATGGGCTCAATTTCCAGTTCTTGACCAACACAAAAAGAGTAGCTATAAATATTTTGGTACATGTAGATTCTTTATCCATTTCTATGATCTCTTTGGGATACAGCCCTAGAAGCAGTATTGCTGGGTCAAAAGGTATGCACCTTTTTTAGCCCTTTGGGCATAGTTCCAACTTGCCCTCCAGAACGCTTGGGTCAATTCACAACTCCACCAACAATGAATTAGTGTTCCAATTTTCCCACATCTTCTCCAGCATGATAAAGTCTGTTCTCAAGGAAATGGGAAGCATTACTGTTGAGTGTACTGTCCTTTAAATCCAAACCCCTTGTGCCTCAGGAATGACAGTGGCTTTTCTTCAAATAGTACCAGTCTGTGAGTTAAGAATTCTGAGAGCTGAGAGGTTTGGACCAGGACTTGCATGTACAAACCAGGCATCTCAGATTCTGCCAGTTCTTCACAGGTACTTCATATCTTTTTTGGAAGTTTTCCATTGTGTCACAGACAGCCACCTGGGAGCACAGAAAACAAAATTTGGCAGCCTTATCAAGCTGTGAATTAAAGGAAATTCACAGTTCGAGGTCCGTCAGCGTGAGGTCTTTATGAAGAGTAATCAGACATCAAATAGATTTTACACTGAGGCTTGGATATAGGCTAATGCGACAACAAGCAATGTTGGTCTGCAGGATGCTTATGTCAGAAAGCACTGCTGGCTATGGGCGCTTGAAAAGAATAGTTAGTTTAAAAAATCACAAAAACAGGGATCACTAGGTGTTGGTTGTGATTTTTAATTTAATTATATCAGTCAAAAATACAAACATTTGTGCTTAGCTAGGTGAAGGAAAATCAAGATCTGTTTGCTCCTGGGCTTGAGTAATTCAAGAGATTCCAGATATTCCAAACACAACTTAAACATTACTCTGGAGCTCGCTTGTTTCCAACCAAGGCATTTCAGCTTTCCTTTGAGCTGGAGTGGTCTGTTGTCTCTCTTCCTTTCCATGCCTGGCAACCCCATCCTCCAATCAATGTCTGCTCTTGCCAGATTCCATCAGCCTAGCATAATACTTGATTGTGTTAGGCCGATGCCAGTTGTACTTTTTGTTTTGTTATCCACATTGATTTATGGATGCTGTGCATGTGTATCCTGGACATTACTGTCAGTCTAATACAAAGATAATTCTCTTTACACCACTTTGAATGTCACGGGATTATAGAAGAAAGATGTTAGAATTTGAAGTGCCTCCAAGTAGTTTGGTGTAATAATAATTATTATTATATTAAGCATATTATGATAAATGGCAAAAGGGTGATTTTTATAGTGGATATAATAATTACCACTAAAGGTAGAAATTATGTACTATATCACTACAAGCTATTACATTTAGCTCTTTACACTTAGCATGTACCAAATGTAGGCAGGATATCACCTGGTGGCTGGAATTATATATCAGAAGCTTGCTAAATTTTACAGAATGATGCATGGTAAATAATCATACTACAAATTCATTCTTCAAAAAATAATGGAGAACTCAAGCCATACATTATATTAGAACTAAACTGGGGGCGGCTAGGTGGCACAGTGAATAGAGCACCAGCCCTGGAGTCAGGAGGACCTGAGTTCAAATCTGGCCTCAGACACTTAACACACACACACACACACACACACACACACACAAAACTAGCTGTGTGACCTTGGGCAAGTCACTTAACCCCAACTGCCCTCCAAAAAGCAAAAAAAAAACAGAACTAGACTGTCATCATAGATTGAACTGTGGCCCACAATTGCCTGGACAAAACACTGATCCAAAAAAACCATAAGAACAATATTTGTAATAGATGTCACCATACTAAACCCTCAAAATCTCTAAGCTACCTGAAATAAAAAGCTTTGAGATCATACAGTTTTAAAAGAAATTAAAATCATGGTAAATATTAATATTTAAAGAAGAGGCACTGAATGCCAAAGCATCTAAGAACTTACAGGAAAGTTAATAAAATTATAGGAAGAAATTTTAAAAAACTATAATAGTTTGAGACCTCATTTTGAAACTCACCTTTTGGAAACTAAAACATTTATCCAAAAATAAATTGGAAAAAAGATACTAAATTGTGAGTTTTTAAAATATGAGATTTCCCTCCCCACCCCCCACACAAATTACAAACACAAAGGGGGTAATTGGAAAGTGGATGGTGATGTTGTACTAATTTAGGGGTCTAGTCTGCTGTGGAAGAAGTAGAAAATATAGGGAAGTATGGCCTGGGCACCTCATGAGTTGGTGGTTTGTTCCAAAGACAACACCCATCAGAAGAGATGGTCACAGGACATCCACATAACGAGAATTATAATTCTTGAAGACAGGTGGCTGAACTAGCTGACCTCTTGAAATCTTGTCCTGCCTGATGATCTGTGATTCAGACTTGGATGGATTTATAGCTAGAAATGCATTACAGAGCCAGTTTAGCACCACACTGGTCCCAAAGGGCTCTACTATTGTCATTTTATAGCCTTTTTAGGAGGTAGTGCTCATGATAGCCAAACATTCCCCAAATGAGAGAACGGTGGAAAATGTAAATGTTGTTGCCCTCAAAGTAAAAATGGTTCCCCAGGCAGGCACAGTCAATGTTGAAAATGTTTACAAGTAACTCTAGATTATCTGTAATATGGGAAAAGATGATAAATAATAATAATAATGTCCAACATGTGAAGTAACCAGAAGTTCACTAAGCTTTGATTTAAGAATCAGTCCAGATTTTCGGTGTACACAGGAAGCCTTGATTTGTGGTTTTTTCTTTAATTCAAACTTTTTTCTTGGTGGACATAACTCCCAGTGTGGAAATTCTCTCCACTTGTCCAGCTCTGCCATTCTTCTGTAGTCTTGTAATTTAAAGAGAATTGCCTGTCACAAAGCTAATAAGTACAAAGAGTTAGGACTTTATCCTAAATTTTCCTAACTACAAGGCCAATCTTGTCTACTGGGACATAACGGCCCATGCCAAAAACATCTTCTCGTGTTTTTTTTAAAATTTGCTGTGGGTCCCTTGTGCACATATGAGTTAAGGAGCATGACAGAATAGGGGACCTAGTCACATGCTGCATGGTGGGATTAAATGGACGGTGAGCCTTTTTTTGTTTCTAACTGTCTCATACCTGAAATACCTTGGAATACTCAATTCCAAGACTTGTCACTCTTTTATAAGAGGATAGTATCTGATTCATAAGAGAGAAAATAAGATGGAATAAATCCCAGCATAATACAGTGGAAAGCACAGTGAACTTGGAATGAGAGAACTTGAATTCAAATCCCAGCTGCTTACTAATTCTGTGGCTTTGAAAATTTTCTTTTTGTGGCTCCCTGGGCCTCAGTTTCCCCTTCTGTCAAATGAGGAATTTGAATCCAATTTGAATTTCAGATCAGAAATCTGTGATATATGATACAAATATGTTACACAGTGAAATTATGCAATTTGCAAGGTATTATTGAGAATGAAGACAGCAGCATCGAAACAATATTCCAAATGGTGTTTTGGTGAGAGATGAGCCAAATGATGAACTTCCACAGCTTTCCAGGAAGAAGATGACTTAGTGAATGTTTTAGTTCAAAGGGTCATTCTTTCCTAGTTGGGAATTCCCACACAATTCTGGACACTAACTCAATATGCCAAACATAGGTACCAGCACACATGCCACCCAAGCTTACCCACACACTATGCACATTCCCCTTCCCAGGAGGTCTGGGAGACTGGAAAGCACATTTCTTTTCCTTGGTTTTTGCCCAAACTTGAACAGTTACAGAGAAATGTAAAGGCACACACAAATCCTAGCTCTCCCAGCTGGTCCTGTACGAGAGAATGGAATTTGGGGTTAGGGCCGACCTTTTTGCTCAGCTTCTTTTTTGTGCTTTTGATTCAGAGATTGAAGAAGAACGGAAACTGGTGACCTATCCTGCCCTTTAGCACTGGATTAAAATTCCAAGTTGCTCCCATGGCAACAAGGGCTTGAAAATTAGAACCTTACAGCAGCCCTAAGAAATTCAGAAGGGCAGTGGGCTGCTGTAGTAGACTGCAAAAAAAGACTTCTCATAATGGTTAGCAACAGCCTCAGAATTGAAATAATCTCTCTCCGCCTCTACTAAAATGGCAGGGCATAGGCAACAAGATGATAAGTTTATACCAGTGCATCTCTATCTATAGAGAGGCCCCTTTATTCTTTTTTGACTTGGAAAATGGAATTCTGATCAGCCATGGTACAGTTTATAATCTTCCAAAGAGACTGTGCTGGCCAGTACAGCAGAGAGCCAAGTTGCAAAATAAAATAGACCGGTCATTGTGGGTTCAGGGGCCAAATTGTGACCATACAGAAATTCCATGTTAAATGTGACTGTCATTGCACCTTTGCTGATGACATGCTTGATTCCTAGTATCCAACCAGTGCTCTGCTCGTGACCCAGACAGAAGACACCTGGATCAAGAGATGCCCATTGCTGGCCTTGTCAATCTCTTAAGAGCCACTTCTAGTCAAGAAGAAAGATGTCCTTAAGGACAGCAGGGCATCATAGAGTCATAGAACTGGAACTGGGAGGGACCCTAGAGAGATCATCAAGTTCAGATCTGAGGCCCAGAGAAGTTGAGTGATTAACCTAAGGTCACACAGGTCCTTAGTGACAGAGCCTGAATTCTGTTACCCACTTTCCAGGTCCATTCCTCCTACTTTCTTCTCCTCTCTGATGAAATGAAATGAAATGAAACGTAATCCATCCTCTCACCATTCCTAAGAGTAGATGAGTGAAGGGCAGCTAGGTGATGCAGCAGGGGATAGAGAACCAGCCCTGAAGTCAAGTAGACCTGAGTTCAAATCAAGCCTTGGGCAGTTGACACTTATTAGCTATGTGACCCTGGGCAAATCACTTAACCCAGATTGCCTTGCAAAAACAAAACAAAAAACAGGAGTGGATGACTGACAGACATTTCAGGGATCCCTCCCCTCTCCCCCAGGCACTTACACCTTATGTACTCCCTTGGCCACTATAGAGTCAGGTTCCCCAAAAGAAGCAAAATAATCCTGGGAACAAGATGAATCTAAAGAAGGAAGTTGGAAGCTTCTTTTCTCATTACCAAGACCCCAGGTCCTGTGAGGCAAGTTGAAATGTTGCTAAGTGTGTGACAGAGACTTGGGCAGTGAACTGGGAGGCTCAGAGAATTTCCACTCAGTTGGTCTGTATAACTTAGAAAACTGTCAAGGTAATGGTAATTAAGAACTTAACAGTCATCATCAGATATGACCATTTTTCTGTACAAAAGACAGAAAAAAGGATTGTATATAAAACCCTCAGTCTACCATGTACTGTTTGTGTGGTTAAAAACAACTATATGTGCACCCTCACATGGTTGTAGCAACACCACCCTTCTTCTTTCTGTCCCCTTTGGAATTTGTTTATGCTTTATTCTGTGTAATCATTCACACTTAGAGCACAAGCCCTGAAGACATTTTCTCAACCTCCCCTCTCTGCACAGTTCCTATTCCCCTTCCCCCCCTCA
>CM053602.1:25457347-25511806 GCA_028646575.1 Pseudocheirus occidentalis | reverse complement strand
GTTTTCGCTGCAAGGTAGCATCGAGTAGCTGGTAGCCAATGTCCAGAATGGTTCGGAGTGCAATTAATTAGTTAAAATAATCCATTTGAATGGATTTTTGTTTTTATTTCACAGTTGTTTCCAGAATAATCTGATAGTGCCAAGTGAACCCTCATTTATCTTGGAAGTGAAAAATTAAGCAGAGATGACTCTATGATCACACCTGACAATGTGTGCCACATTCTATACCTGTTGTTACCCACCTTTTGTATACAATGGGAATAATAATGCTTGAACTACTTGCCTTACTAGGTTGTTAAGAGTGTGTCTTATTAATCTCAAAACCCTCTAGAAATGGGAAAGAAGGAATAAGAAAAGACTGAGAAATGACAATGAAGGGGGAAAATAGCTACCCGAAGGGAGTCTTTCCTTCGTTTAACTTGGGATTGGTGTGAATAGGTCCCATTCCTTCTGTACTCTTGCCATTATACTGGGTTGTCCCTGAAATATTCTCTCTCATAGGATGAAGGAATGGATTTTGTTTAGAGATTTACACTAAAATAAGGTGGAAAGAGCTCTAGAGTCAGAAGAATTGGATTATATCCTGCCTCTGAAATCGACTCCATCTTTGAGCTTGGGTGAACCATTTAACCTCTCAGCCTTAGTTTCCCCACCTTAAAATGAGGGGACTTGACTAAATGACCTCTGAATCAGCTTCTAGATGATCCTGGGAAATTAGGCCCTCTCCAGAACATGTTAAGAATAATCATTTTGCTGAATTTCTCCAATAAATAAATCTTTGTAATTATTCATATAGATTTTGTCAACATTTCAGAATTTGAAAATACATTCTTTCTTATCCATGGCTGGCTATCACTCATAGCCATTGTCTAGGATATTTGAAAATTCCGAGAGTTAAGGATCCATGGTATGCATGCACACACACACACTTCTCATCAGTATTAATTTCTAATATTTATAAATGGCATTATAAGCACATTAGCTGCCCACGTGTGTGCCCATGCGCAACAGGAAGCTGGCTTTAATGGAAGTTAAATTTTTGGAAAGGAAGATAAGATGACTCACTAGGCTGGGTTTCAATATTAGTGTGAGTGTACCATGTACTGTAATTTATTGTGCAAACACTAAATATATTAGCAAACGTGTTTAACATTCACAGAAGGTGCTGTTGAATTATTTCAATCCCATTACTCCAAATACTAGGGAAAAAAATGTCTGTGTTACTGCCAGTGCAAGATGGGGTCTGTAGCCAAGTACATCAATATAAATGTTCTATTCTCTGGGGAAATACCTGCCTTATACTGTTACTTAGGGAAAATAAGTGCATAGACATCCAGGAGCCCCTTGGAAAACAATTCTCATTTTGTTAAAACAATAGGATCACATTCTCTATCAGGTTCACAGGCATTTTTTGCATTTATATAGCTTGCCAGCCAAAGTGAATTTCAAGAACACCCTGATGTATTTTGAAAGGATTAATAATTTATGAAATGGGGAAATAGAAACTGATGTTTCTCTATTTCTTCTTGGTCTTTACCTATATGAAAGGACTGCACTTGGAAGCCTTGGCAGCTCCTCACAGTTATTTAACTTGGAGTAATTATCAGAACAAATGGTGTCACGGAATTCTTCCAACATGCTTGTTTTCCATTCTGCTTGCCCACTAAATCATCAAGAATGCAGATTGCTTTAAAGATGAAACATTTCGATTTCTGAGAACTGAATTCTAGTTTCCAAAGCCTTTCCCAATGGATCTGCCAATGGTTCTTGCCTCATCCCGGTGGGATGTGCTCGACAAAGTTAGAGCTGAGTTTTGTTATTTTGCCTTGAGCTCTTGCATGCATGGCTCAAGGCTCTCTTCTCCAAACAAAGTCTATGATTAGCTCAGTTCAAATATTGTGGCTATTGAAGGCCAGGTCAACAGAGAGGTCAAACAGATTTGAACCAAGGAAAATTGCTCTTCTGTGGACACAGACGATATCCTTTGACTCCTGACAGCCATCATTCAAATATTGTCCTTGATCACAAGTAGGACTTATGAGGCTTAGTGCTTGTGGATGGTTTAGCATTCTGCATTAGGGCACATGGTATAACAGCCAACAATAGAATGCTTCCCAAGTAAGACAGCTTGCTCCCATCAGTAGGATTTAGGGAGACTGATATAACTGGTGTGTTATATAGCCTCCTGAGAGCAAACCAGCCATGAAAGTTCCTTCTCACCACAATTGACACATGATGTAGTATCTGAGCCCCTTGGGGGAAAAAGATATTTTCATAAATCTTCAGGACATTGGTTACCAGCATATAGTAGCCTATAATGATAACTAGTCATTAAGGTGGTAAAATAAGCCATGAAAGCATTGCTCTTGCCACCGAATTTCTTACTGTGTGTGGTCACCAAGGCACTTAACTCCTGACCTTGGACAGCAAGCACAGCTTGTCAGTAAGAGAACCCAGGGCCACATCCACACCACTCATTCACTGGAGGGAGATAATATTTGTATAGCCTCTGGTTTCCCTCTCTCATATAGACCTGGAAGGGACCTTACATAAGAACATCTAGTCTAACCTCTTCATTTTACAGAGGAGGAAACTGAGGCCCAGGGAGGGGAAGTGACTTATCCAAGGTCACAGGGGGATAGGTGTAAGACTCTACATTTGAACCCATGTCCTTTGACTCCTAATCCAGTGCTCTTCCCACTGTAACCTACCCTACTTTTCTCTCCTATGTTAGTATATTTCTTCTTTCATTCTTCTTATATTTTAAATGATATTTTTCATGAAAAATAGAATGAATTTCACCAAAGGACTGAATATTGAATTTCTAGATTAATATAGTGCATGCTTTAATATAAAAGCTGCTTAATTTCATTTGGAATTATTCTAGCATAGGTTTTTTTTTTTATCTGTATTTTTGTCCACTGTGTTAAGAACAACTCTGGGGAAATCCAATGTTCGATCCAATGTTCAATACTCTCACACAGGAAAACCATGATAAATGATCAAATTGTGCCTCGATATGTGTAACAGGCTCTGGAAATACAATGGAATCCCATTATTCAGCACAGCATTAGCATGATAACGTGACTTACTGTACTTTGAGAAGGCTTCTATAACACAGAGAACCGTACCCAGGAAATGAAAAGCAAATTTAGTAGAAGGTCTAGCGAATCGAACTTTGATTTCTGAGAACTGAATTCTAGTTTCCAAAGCCTTTCCCAATGGATCTGCCAAAGGTGAAAAGATTGCCTCTTGGTAGAAGTAAGTATGTATCCCTGTGCAGTTACATTTATGTTCATGTGTCTGTGCCTGTAGATAGAGATGAATGCTGCTGTATAGCTATGTGGGAGACATATGCTGGGATCTCTTCCGATTGACACACCATAAATTGTGGTAGTTAAGTTAATGAGGGCTCTGCTTCCAAGAGACACTAAACTACTTTTCATGCCTTAAGAGGCAAGGATTTGACTTTTACCTGTTTGGTATTTAAGGTTTATTAATATAAATCAAATTGGAAATGACACTCTAAGAATATTCTAATGATGAAAAGCAAATGATGTTGAGTATTAAAATCTCTTTTCCAAGCCAGATCACTATAGAAAAATGTCTGTGTCCTCTTCCTGTTCCTCACCTTACCTCTACTGTGTGCACATGTACATACTCACTGGCACACACACTGACACTGGTGTGCACGAGTACACACACACACACACACACACACACACACACACACATACCATTCAGGAGGATGTGACTGAGGAAGAAATAGACTCTTTACAAAGCTTCTATCCATTGCACACACTTGTGCAATACCGACCACTTGCTTGTGCTCAGTGATCTTATTTCCTATGTAGGCTATTCCACATCCAAACCAGTCTAGATGAGAAGGGGTAGTGAAGTCTGGAGTATACCATTGCTATGATCTCTTTGATGCTTAGGTCTGGGGAAAAGATTTCACAGGATATTAGGGTAGAGTGTTTTCAGGAAGTCTTCTGAGACTTGATTTTCCTGAGCTCTCTCCTTTCATCACCAAGAACTGAGCAACATATAATACCTTAGAAATCTGAAATACCCCTTGCTCCATGACTTAGGATCGCTAGACTACAAAAAAGAAGTTGCCTCATTGTCTTCAAGAGCATTTGCAAAAAAGCAGGTGGATTCCCTGGTTTCCTTGAGGGCCAGAGGTGGGGGTCCGGGGGTAGTAGAATGAACTAGGAATTGAGAATCAGAGAACATCAGCACTAGAAGGTACCTTAGAGACCCTAATTTGTCAGGAGAGGAAACTGACTAACAGAGAAGGAATGGGCTATTCCCATGGTCAGATGGTTAAGTAGTAGCTCAGTCAATTGCTAGACTACCCATGCTTTCAGCCTTGCCTAGAACAGGGAGAGCACCATTGTGTTCATTTTGATTCATTACACCCCAACAGTAGTTTTTCTGATTGTCCTAGAAGGGTTTTTTTGCTGCCCCTACAACAAACGGTGACTGTTTTTGCTCTCACACTGTGCATAGTGATTGGCTAAAATAAGAAATCCCTCCCCACTACCCACTGCCATTTCCTATTCAGAAAAAGTCCAGGTTTATAGGGGCAATGAGCAAGATCATCCCTGCCTGAAAGTCTGCCTGTTGGAAGATAGTGGAAAACTTCAAAATGTAGGCTCAGAATTTCATTGTCAGTGGGCTGCTAAGAACACCATCAAACCACCAGTGTTTTGGAGGCAAATCTGGGTTCAAATCCTGCCTATGTGTGTAACATTAAGCATGTCCCTTTATCTCTCTCTGGGTCTCATTTTCCACATCTATTAAAGGAGGGAGCTGAACTTGATGACTGCTATGGGCCCTTCCAGTTCTAAATCTGTGACCCTTGATCTGGATGACTTAATCCATAACACACAAGCATAAAATACACAAGGACTATACTATGCATAAGCAGGATTTGCTGTTCCATTTTGTTTTGCATAAAAAATTAATGTGAGCATCTAAAATCCATGTGTAATTCCAGGTTTCTAATAGAGCTTTCTTTCAAAAATACAAAAATTGAAAGTATTTATTTACAAGTTTAAGTAGCTCCTGTGTGTATGTGTGTGCATGTATGTGCATGCGTGCGCGCCCTTTGAAGTGGTTTCCTTTATCCTGTTACATTTAGGATCTCCTAAGGATCATTTAATTTTCTACTTTATTCTAGAACATCAGATATTTTTCTTCTTCTTTTCCTTAAAGGTCAGTTTCAATCCTTTTCAGTTTCTCTCTTGTTAAACCCCTCTAGCCTATGTTTTCCCCCTCCAGCCAAGCCATGTTTATCTCCATTTTAAGAGATACCTATACTGAGTACACCGAAAGAGTTCAGTGGGGTGTCTAAGATGATGACAGGTTGTAAAAACGTCATTCTCATGGTTGAAGGACCTGGGGATATTTGGTTTAGAAAAGCAACAGCTAAACAAAGATATAAAAGCTGTCAGGATCAAAGGATAATAATATATTATAATGAAGGGATCCTGGAAACCATCAATGCCTAACTCCTGTGTTTTACAGATGAAGAAACTAAGGCACATTGAGTTAAAGTATCTTGCCCAGGGTCACACAGCTTGTAAGTAACTGATTTCAAGTCCATGCTGCCCTGTCATCTTTTTAAAGGGCTCTCAAATGAGCTGTGAGGCTGAGAATTCAAATGATTTGCCCCCAGTCACATAACCCATGAACTAGAAGCCCAGTCTCCTGACCGTTCTTCATTACACCATTCTGACCCTTAAGCCATTCTCTGAACTTTTACATGATCCTGTCTTCCAGGAATTCCTGGGAATTTTTTTTCCATATTTTCATCTCCCTAGTATTATACAGACTATAGGCCTTAGCATCAATGATTTGGAAACTTTTAGCACAAAAACCAATTTGACAAGACCATATATATGAATCAACTAAGGTCATTTATTTGGTTGTTTCCATCCAACTGAAAAATGAAAGGACAATTGTTTTTTAGTGTCTTAAAAAATTAAAGAATGAATGAAAAGTTATTAAGTGATTACTGTGTGTCAGGCACCAGGGATACAAGTACAAAGGCAAAGCCAACCTCTGACCTCAAGGACCTCACATTCTACTGGGGGAAACAGCACAGTCAAGGGATGGCCGGCCAGGGAGGGAGATTTGAGTCTGGAAAGTTAGAGGCCTGGTTAATAAGGGAGTAGATTGACACGTCCTGTTCAGGCACAATGACAGAGTTGATTTGATTATGGGAATATTTGATAATGATAAATTTATTGAAGAAAGCCCTCTGTAGTCCTGTAGATGGACAGATTTTCCTACAGTTTTGCAATGTTGCTACCACTTTTCAGTCTAGTGCTTCCACCCACCTGAGATACCTGAGAGATGATGAAGCAGTAGCTAGAATGTTCGATTTGAAGTCGGGAAGACCTAAGTTTATATCTCACCTCAAAACACTAATTGTGTGACCCTATCTGTGGCTCCTCCTACTAATGCTGCTGCAACCTATCTCATTTAGCGTGTAAATCCTAAGGAGCTGCTAGAGGTACACAGAAGTCAAGTGACTTGCCTAGGGTCTCATAGTGAGTATGACTCATAGGCAGATTTTGAACCTGTGTTCCCGACTCCAAACAAGTACTTAGTTCACAGTATCATGCTTCCTCTATACCCAAAGTATCATCCTCTTCAGATTTTAGTGAGGTGAGTGGCTGTTTTGTTTTGAGTTATAAATGGAAATTCTTGTATCTAGGACTAGAAAAAGAGGTAGCTTGTGCCTCTTCAAGATTGCCATTGGTTGCTAAAATTAGCCTTTACGACAAAACACTATGGTGCAAATACAGAGGAAGGTAGGTCCTGGGAATGCACTGCCATGGTGACATGCTCCTGGTAGTCAGACTGGCAGAGGGCCATGAGACAAAGGAAAAGCTGACTGCTGCCAGTCCATATGCAAACCTCAGTCCGCCTATCCTACTCATAGCTCCAACTCTACTGAAAACTACATTGTGCGTAGGGTCTGCTGAAATTACTAGAGCATGTTTTCTGACTGTGACATTCAAGGAACTTTAATCTAGCTACCCAGCTTTCATTACAACTACCTTCCTATATATACTCTAGGCACCTTCCTTCCAAGCTATTTCCCTATAATCTGTTGTTGTTCAGTCATGTCTGACTCTTTGTGACCCTGTGAACCATACCATCCATGGTGTTTTCTTGGTAAAGATGCTGGAGTGGTTTGCCATTTCATTCACCAGTGGATTAAATCAAAGACAGGCTAAATAACTTGCCCAGAGTCACACAGCTAGCAAGTATCTGATGCTGGATCTGAACTCAGGGCTCCCTGACTCCAGGCCCAGAACTTTAGCTGCTGCACCACCTAGCTACCTCTAAAAACCTACTTCTGTCCCTTCTACCAGATGTCATTCTTCCCTAAGAAACACACCCACCATACCCCTCCACAGGTTGACATCCTATTTGTCATTTAAAGCCTCTTTCCAGTGCCATTCTTTTCCTGAAACTGCCTCCTCAATCTGCTCAAGAGCATGTATACTGTCTTTCCCTCTCCTACACCATCATTACACTTGAGCTATGCCATTCTTCTAGCATTGATCACATTCTCCCTTGTACTCAACTATTTATGAACTTGTCTTATCCCTCCTAGATTAGAAACTTAAGGAAAGAACCAAAATCTTCTCTTGTTCCTCTTTGGAAGCCCACCACTAATGCCTTACCTCTAGGATTTCCTTCCATTATAGCTTTGCTTATTCAGTTATTTGCATATCATCTTCCCATTTCAAATCTGATCCACGTTATCCCTCCCCCTCCCAGTACATAGTAAGCACATAATAAATGCTTGTTGACCGACCCCAGAATGCTGACCCACCATATCTCACATGTAGTCAATGCTCCATAAATATTGTCAATTGAATTTGTAACCATTCATTGCAAAATGAATAATGAAGTCTCTTAGTGAAGCATCTGAATTTTTAATATTTGAATCCTCTAGCTAAAATGAACAACACATTCCTTGTTTGTCATAGCATGCAGAAATAAATTACATGTTTGTAGTGATAAGTTTGCAGCTGCTAAAGAAATGGCAAGACACAATTTTTTCCCTTCTCTTGTGTCTTCTATTCATCCATTATTCTTTTGAAGGGAACTTATAAATCCTGAGAATTTAGTTTATCTGTAACCAGCTCCAACAGTTGTCCTTCCTACCACTCATATTTTATGCCCATCTTATCTTTGCAGACCTCAGTAAATATGCCATGTCCTTACAAGACAGAAAATGTAATGGCAGATAGTTTATTAGCAGATTTACAAGATGACCAATTTTCTTGGTTTTTTTCTTAATTTTAATGGAATCATGAATCTATTTTTTTTTCAAATTGCCAATTTGAAGGTTTCCTTTCTTGAGGGAAGCACAGTAGTGTCATAGAAAAGACCGTGGCCTATGGCCTACCTCATCAAGTTGTTTTTAAATATGGGAAGAATCTAGGACTTCAACACTGTGGAGAATTCCAGGTGTGAGAATCCTCTTGATTGTGGCAGCCCACAGCCCTTTTTGGAGTTGTCGAAATAAGCTGAGCTGATCCAAGTGGTAGTCCATCTTTATAGCTTATAAAAGCTCTTTGACTTGTTACTAAGTGACGCAGGCCTAAAGAAATGCTTCTTGGCTTTGAGTATCTTAACTATCACCCAATAATGATACGACCTTTTCTTTGAGGCCAGCATGTTGTTCACTTTGCAGTGGTTTATCTGTCCTGTTGCCATGACCAGGGATAATGGAAATAGATCACAAAGGATTGTTTGGCGATAGTGGGTAACACTGGAAATGATGTTCCCATAGAAGCAAAGGGTTTAGATAACTAACAACAAAGGTCACCACAAGGCAAATTACTTAAAAACTAATGAAGTTCTCTAAATGGTTTCTCTCCATTGACAATTTCAGAAGCCTTTGAACAGGCTGATCAGTTTAGCTCATGATGCTTTGTCTTTCATTTAGGATGACTACGCTTAGACCATGAGAACCTGATACTTTAAACTGTTAGCCAGTCTCCAACATGACCCCTTGGCATTTCTTTGATACTGTGTTAGTCAAAAATTGCAGTCCAAGGGCAGCCAGATAGTATAGTAGATAGAGCACCAGCCATGGAGTCAAGAGGACCTGAGTTCAAATGTGGCCTCAGATACTTGACAATTGCTAACTGTGTAACCCTGGGCAAGTCACTCAACCTTGGTTGCATTGCAAAAAAAATGCTGTCCAAAATGCTTGAAAGAGGTTCTGTGTATAGGAAGCATGAGGTCTCTATGGAGATAATAAAATATTATTTTCTATAAAGGAGAAATGTTAATGGAGCAATAAATCCTGTAGGCTCCACTGATATTCTTACACTGTCAAGAGAAGTGAGGAAGACTTCCGGCACATTGATGAAAAGTAGGACATACTGGGCAGGTAGGCATGGATGGGACACAATCTGAGCTGTTGGAAGAAATGCCGGTATTGATGAGATCCCAAATACATTGGATCCATCCCTCCCAGATCCATGTTTTGTAGGGAGAAAATGTATGCAAAGTGTGTACCTGTAAACAAAAGATCAAAAAGCCAAGCAGCTGATAACCTCTTGAGTCAATTCAATTTTTGTTCTATTGATTACACTGATAAATTTTTATTGATTGTTGATTAAATGATTAAAGGATGTGTTCTATGACTTATCAATTTAGAAAAGGAGTTTAAAGAACATAACTCTGAGGTTTGTTTGTTTGCTTCTTGTAGAATGCTTGAAGACGACCTGAAAATCAGCAGCGACGAGGATGAAAATGAGCAGGTAGAGTACTTGCTATCATTTGGACTTGTCTGTATAATATGTAGCAAGAAGAGAGTGGAAGGGGGAGGGAACACTCCTGGAATGGTTTGAGAGGGAGAGAAGAGAAATCAGAATTTGGGAACTGTAGAATTAGAATGTTAAAATTCTCCAAACCCCTCATTTTACAGAGGGGGGAGAAAAAGGCAGGGGCATGGGGTGGTCATTGTGTTTAATAGAGACTTTTATATCAGTTAAGCTATAATTACATGCTTTCTTAGTATGTGAGAGGCATGACTTTTTGTTGGTTGAGAATGAGACTCAGTATCTCACACCCATGAATTCACATTTCCCAGACATATCACTTGAGACCTCATTTCAAAATCCATATCATATAGTTTTCTTACTTCTTACATGGCATTTTATTGGAAAGTTTTTTGCTGAAGACTTGTTGATGGCATTGTCCTTTCTTATAGTCCACATAACAAATACTTACCATTATGACCAAGAAATGCAGTGGAAGGAACTGACATTTTAATTACTTATTTATTTATTTACTTTTAGTTTACAACATTCAGTTCTACAAGCTTTTGAGTTTCAAATTTTCTCCCCCTCTCCCCTATGGTGTCATGCAATCTGATATCAGTTCTACAAATACCATTGCATTAAACATTAGTCAAGTTGTAAAGAAGGATTATAACCAATGGAGTGAGCAATGACAAAGGAGAAACAAAACAAAACAAAAAAGGGAGAGCAAGTAGTTTGCTTCAATCTGCATTCAGACTTTGTAGTTCTTTCTCTGGATGTGCATAGCCCTTTCCATAATGAGTCTTTTGGAGTTGTCTTACAGCCTTGCATTGCTGAGGGGAGCCCAGTCTGTCAAAGTCAGTCATCACAGATCCAATGTGTCTGTCATTGTGTACTATGTTCACCTGGTTCTGCTCCCCTCACTCAGCATCAGTTTATAAAAGTCTCTCCAGGTTATTACGTAGTCTGCCTGCCCCTCATTTCTTATAGCCCAATAGTATTCTATTACATTTACATTACATTCATATTCAATTTGTTTAGGCATTCCCCAATTGATGGGCTTCCTTGTTTTCCAATTCTTTGCCACCACAAAAACAGCTGCTATAAATATTTTTGTACATATGGGTCTTCCTCCTATTTGTATGATCTCTTTGAGATAGAACCCTAGAAGTGGTATTGCTGGGTCAAAGGGTATGCACATTTTTATAACCCTTTGTACATAGTTCCAGAATGGTTGGATCAGTTCACAACTCCACCAACAGTGCATTAGTGTTCCAGTTTTCCCACATTTTCTCCAGTATTTATCATTTTTCTGTTCTGTCATGTGAGCCAATCTGACCTCCTCAGAGTTGTTTTGATTTGCATTTTTCTGATCAATAGTGATGTAGACCATTTTTTCGTATGGTAATAGATATCTTTAATTTCTTCCTCTGAAAACTGCCTGAGGAATGGACATTTTCATGCTTTTCATCCAAAGACTGGAGCTTTTGGTATTTTAGGGTCTTCAGCAAGGGCCAAAATTATTTAGAGACTAGTAATGTCAGTAATCCTTTGTTTTGTGATTATGTTTTTGCATTTTATTATAATTTTCACAGGAATTGCTTTCTGAACACATACATATTAATACATAGCAAGACATACAAAAGGACAGGCCATTTTTTCACACGAGTGGAAAACCTCCCACAACCACAAACTCAAAAGTAGACTTTTTATTGAAATCTTACATAGGTAATTTAGAGGTTGTAAGAAAATACTGAATTATTAATTTGTTGCACAATTTGTGGAAAAGGTGCAAAGAACATTTGCCAGTAAAAAATTGAATCCCATTTTCATTCAGAAGGAGTTACTACAACATAGCAGCTACACTATGGTACAATAAGTTCCACAAGCTAATAGAATGACCCAAGTCACACAAGCTCAAAACTTCCCTTTCCTTTGTTGTCATATCTATTCCTTCTTTTTCCCTCTCTTTCTCCCCTGCCCTTGTCTTTTCTTTCCTCTGCTTCTTGTGCCCTGTATGGACACATATGATTACATCCATGTAGAGAATCCCCAGTGTGCAAACTCCCACATTAGTGCAAATCCAGGATCAATCCCTAGCTTACTGTGTTAGAAACTTGCTCAGGACACTAATGGACTTTCCCATAGCCATACTGCTAACATGGTGCAGAATTGGAATGCAGATTTTCCTTACATGCAGCTGCTCTACCCCATCTGAAATAACAATCCCTTCCTACCTTTGACATTTGAACTTGTCAGGGTCATTGTGAGTTTGTCCTTAGGGTAGCCCTCCTGCTGCATTCCTGAAGCCGTTTCAGCACAGAGGGGCACATCTTCACCTAAAATTGGTTCTTTTAATGTGCTCACTCTCCATCTTCTCTAAATTCGACATATTTATAAACTGAAATCTAATTAAAAGGCCATTTGTGGTTGACAGTCACCTTTGACATTGCAAGTTTAATTTATCAATTCTGTGTCTGTTTCTTGACTTTCATAAATTAATGTGTCATTTGACAATCTAATACAATCTGACATTTATTAAGTGCCTATTATGTGCCAGTGGATATTAAGATAAAGCTAAAATTTTTCCTTACCTTCAAGTAGCTTACAATGCAATATATACACAGATGACTTGAGTCAGGAGAGAGCACTTAGAGTTGGGAGGATCAAGAAAAGTTTCTTGTAATCCAGGAACCAGTAGAGGCTAAAGATGAGGAGGGCATTCCAAGTTTGAGGAGCAGCCTATGCAGAGTAACAGAGGCAGGAGACAGATTGCTAATAGCAGATAATGAAAGATTGCTGCCCTCATCGAGTAGAGAGAGCTGGCATGGTTGCTAGAGCACTGGGATTGAACTCAGGAAGACCTGAGTTCAAATCTTGCCTTAATACATAATACATACTTCCTAAATACATGACCCTGGGCAAGTCACTTAATGTCTGTCTGTTTCTGTTTCGTCAACCATGAAATGAAGCTTGTAATAGCACCTGCCTCCCATGGTTGTTGTAAGAATCAAATGAGAGAATATTTGTAAAGTGCTAAAGCAGAGTGCCTGGCATATGGTAGGTACAGTATAGGTGCTAGCTCATATGATGATGATGATGATGATGATGATGGTGATGGTGATGAAGATGATGGTGATGAAGATGATGGTGATGAAGATGATGGTGATGATGATGAAGATGATGGTGATGAAGATGGTGGTAATGATGATGATGGTGATGAAGAAGATGATGATGATGGTGGTGGTGATGATGGTGGTGGTGGTGATGATGATGGTGGTGGTGGTGATGAAGATGATGATGGTGATGAAGATGATGAAGATGATGATGGTAGTGGTGATGATGATGATGATGATGATGATGATGATGATATGAAATCTCAGATCTCACCTGGTAATTAATCCCCATTATCTTTGATATCAGTTAGAGTCAGACTGAAGTTCTAGGTCCATAACCCAAGTCTCTCTAGCTACCTGACCATGCAGTTGATAACAGTTCAGAAATTGTGACGGCCCCAAATTTGCCAGCATATTGTATTGTTAGTATAAACATTATGGTTAGAATGTTTCTGAGGGTAGCCTGATATTTCCATTTGTATAACTGTAAGTTGTGCCTTAGACAAAAGCTATTGGTTTTATATTAGATGGGGATGGGCCTTGTAAGGGGTCCTTGTAAGGACTCCAGTGCATGAATCCATCATCATAGGATCATCTCTTTCAAAATGGAAGGGATTTTCAATGGGCATCTAGATCAGTCATGCCAAATTCAAGTAGGAACCAGAGCCAATAAACTATGTTAAGGATCCCTGTGGGCTGCATGCTGACTTAGAGAACCACATGTTAATATCATCTGTATTGTATTGTCTTTTCATTTATTTTGTTAAATATTTCCTATTTGCATTTGAATCTGGTTTGGGGGGCACTCGGAGTGTTGCACAGCAGCCCATGGACCATGTTTTTGACACCTGATCTAGGCCAACCATGTCACCTTACAGAGGAGGAAACTTTCATACCAGAAAAGTTGAGTGATTTTACCAAGGTCACACAGATAGCCAAGTGGCACAGTCAGGATTTGAACCCAGCCTTCCTACTCCAAATCTTTCTGTTGTACCATACTGCCAACAAGTTAATAGCAACTTGGTTAACACATTCTCTTTTCTAAATAGTTTTTAATGTTACAGCTTTATGAATCAAGGATCCCAAGAGAGTATTTCAAGTCCATGTATGAAAGGCAAATCCAGATTCTAAATGTGAAAGCTTCCAATTCGCCATTTTGATCCCATGCCTTTTACATTTGTGCTGCTTCCCCCCATCAAAAACAATATTAAACATGCTGAGCAGGCATACAGGTCATCTGCATAAACATTCACAAAGCAATTAGAATGTGTTTAAATGCTAAGTCAAGACTGGAATGGGAACATTATCATATACAAATTAAAGATACCAAATGCTCAGCTCTGGAGCTTGGGCTTGCAAACAAAACAGAACAAAATCCCTCTCTAAAAGGAAATGTTACCTTCTCATGCCTTTTGCAGTTCCTGTCTCCAAAGTCACCTATGCATATTATTACTTGTCATGAAGATTTCACTCTCAAAAGGTTTTCAAGTTTGAGGACATCTTCATATTCTCGGTTCTGCATCCAATTTTTTAAAACCATTCTTTGGATCAAGGTTTTGTCCAAAAAGATAATTTAACATCAATTCTGAGCTCCTAGTTGAAAGTGTTGTTTAAAAATATAAGCTACAGTTAGTGCTTCATCGAGAGCTGGAGGGTCCTAGAGAAAGATGTTGTCATTGGATGAGCCAAAGGGCAGGGGCGGACACACACACAGGGACAGACAGACACACGCATGCACGCACACACACACACACTTTTCTTTGCTTACCAAACTAAAACATTTTTACCTGAACTTGGAAACTCTCATTTTGTGATGCCTAGGGATGAAGTTACTAGAACCTCTCTGTGTGCACAGATAGCTTTTTAATCTACTTGGTCTCAGGTGACAGAAGCCAGTTTGGGACTTGTGTTAAGGATGGGTTCGGAATTGACATGAGACTCCTAATGGCTGTATTCTGACTAATTTTGAACCAGTGATCAGAGGCTAAAATGATAGGCCAGCCAATGCCTCTATAACAATCCCCTGTGAAAATGATATTAATCATGTTTCTCAAGCATAATTTTTTTCCAAGTTCTCTTTTAATTTCAACTCAATTCATTAGACATTGATTGGTGACCACTGTGTAAGAGGCATAAATCGTGCCAGGCATTGGGGATAGAAAGATGAATGTTAATCAGAACATCTCTTATACTTACTAAGTGCCTACTATGTGCTATGCTCTGGGGATACACAGAGAAAAAGAAATCAGCTCTGTCCTTGAAGTGCTTACATGCTGCAGAGGAAAACAAAGTGTAAAATCAAAACAAAGTCATTTCAAGGTGGGAAAGGAAGCCTAATAAATGGAGGGATTCTGTAGGAGATAGCACATGAGCCAAACCTCTGGGATTACAATAGGATATGGTGAGAAGGCAAAGGATTCCAGGAAAGGAGTGGAATAGGGGGAGGCAGGAAGGCCATCAAGCCTGTACAGAAGCACAAGTGCAAAAGAGATGGAATGCTGAGTATAAGAAAAAGCCAGTAAACCAGTTTGGCCAGCCCATGATGTTGTGGAGAGAAGGCCATGTGAAATGAAGACAGATTGTGGTTCTTCAAATGACAAACAGAAAACTTTGTATTTTATCTTGTGGGTCCATTGGGAACCATTGAAGATTCTCAACTAGGGAGTGACATGATCGAATGTGTGTTTTATCAATATTATTTTGTGTGGCTGTTTGTAAGATAGACTGGAGAGTGGAGCGATCAGATGGTTGTCATGTGAGTGGAGAAAAGGGAATATGTGCAGGAGAACTTGGACACGTAGCATCTACAAACCTTGGCAACTGTTAGAAGACATGGAATGAGAGAGAATGAACTGGAGGCATTGCAATGATGAATAAGCGTAATCACAGAGGATCACTGCAGGCAAAATACTTGGGTTCAAGTACCAGCTTGGCCACATATTAAGTATGTGACTTCGGAGAAGTCACCTGATATGTCTGGCTCTTAGTTCCCTCTTTCCTCAAATTAGGGTGCCGGACTAGATGAGCTCTCTATGCTCTTTAGTAAGCATCTCTAACGTGTCTTTTGTTCTACTTCCTAAGGATCATTATGATAGGACTTTTCACTTTTCAGCCTGTTAATGGGAATTGTGTTTAAGCAATCTTAGATTTTCAATTCTCCCCTTCTTCCCACTTCTTTTGTAGTCTTTTCAAGACAATCTAACCTGGCTACCATGCTTTGAGTGCACATGTGAGCCTAGGCTGGGTAGTCTAATAGTCAAAGATAAAATGGCATGATAAAATGGAAAGAGTGTTAGATATGGTGCCAGCTAACTTGGCTCTACCACTTTTAGCTGTGTGGCCTTAGGCAAGTCCCTTCTCCTGCCTGGCCTTCGGTTTCCTTTTTAGTCAAAGAAGGGGCTGGATTACATGATTGCAAAAGTCCCTTTCTGACTCAAATTTATGATCATAACTGACTTGCTGGTATCTCTCTAGCATCATGATGATCCAAGTGAAGTCCACAAGCACTTTTAAGTGCTTACTACATGTTAGGCACTGTGTCAAGCACTAAGCATACAAAGAAAGACAAAAATGGGGGAGACAACATTTTAACAATTTACACACAGAATATATAGAGGGTACAGGGTGGGCATGAAAGACCTCTTTAAGAAGGTGAAATCTGAGCTGACACTTGAAGGAAGATGGGAAGCAAAGACAAAGACAAAGAAGGACATTCCATGTATGGGGGGTAGGCAGTGAAAAATCAAGGAGTTGGGAGAATGAGCCTTGGGTACAAGGAACAGCAATGAGGTCAGTGTGGATGAATCACAGAATAGAGAATAGGCAAGCACAAGAAGACCAGAAAGGTAGGAAGGGGCCTGTTTGGAAAGGACTTTGAATGCCCAATAGAGAATTTTGTAGTTGTTCCTGAAGGTGATTGGGAGCCACTGGAGCATATTGAGTAGGAGGGGAGTGACATGGATGGCTTGCAATCAGAAGATCCCTTTGAGAGCTGAGTGGAGGATAGACTGCAGTGGAGAGAGACTCCACAAGACAGGGTGGTGAGCCAAAAGGCTATTGCAGTGATCCAGGTGTGAGATGGTGAGGGCCTACACCAAGGCAGTGGCAGCAGTAGCAGCTGAGGAGAGAAGGGATTGTATGAGAGATGTCAACAGAGAAGCAATAGGTCTTGGCAACAAATTGTGTCTGAGAGACGAGAGATAATATGGTGGCCAGGATGGTACAGTGGTTGGGATCTCGAGTGACTGGGAGGCCAGTGGTGCCTTGATCGTACCAGGGAAATTATGAAAAGTGAAGGATTTGGGGGGGCATGTGGAGTTTGAGATGTTTGGGGCAGATGCTTCTGACCCCTTTCCTCCTTCTGGTTTTGTTGTGTCTTCTTTTTCTGTCTGATTTCTGGTTATGTGGGATTAAGGGAACCCTGAAAATGAGGAGTTAAATCTGGAATCAATTTTCCTTTACAGTTGAGGAGCAGTTATAGAGGCTGCTCTTGCAGTTCAATAAAAGATCTAAAGAGATAGACCTAGTGCTTCTCTTTCAATAGAAGCAGCCTAATCAGTCACAAATGTAGTTTTTTTTTACAAAGAAATTGTATTGACAGGTTTATTAAAATGGCTGTCTTTAAAGTTTTCAGCTATCCACAGCCTGACCTATTCCAAAGGCCTTTCAAACACATGGGGATCAGGCCCAAGAGCCCTCTATGGCCTAGTCACAGCACCAGGTAAACATCTGCTGAATGTTTCACTGAACAAGCTCATTATGTTTGATTTATGCAGGACAAAGGGGTGAGACATTACAGTGCAGTGATGCAGCCTTCCTAAGTCACTGCTAACTCCACATGTAGGACTCTATGGACCCAACAGGCCCAGATTGGCAGGCGAATGTGCAGACAGATGGGCCATAGAAGCAGTAGGCACTGTCTGCAATGTCTTTTCAGGACTTTGAGTAGTAACAAGATCTTGTTCAGTGTACGCTCCCCTCCCCAACATGGCTTTATTGTAGCCTCAGTAGGTTTTTCGGAAATAAGGAATATGGCTAGGTATGTTTCACTGGAGACCAGCATCAGCCAAAGCTGACAGTATCTGTGCCTCATAAGCCAAGCTGCACAGTTCAAATGAATTTTGAGTACAAAGCATCCTATTAATTTGTATTTGCAGATGATATTTATAGTGACTATCATATTTTTTTCTTTTCTTTTTTTTTTTTTTTGCTTTTTGGAGAGGGTAATGTAGGGCAATTGGGGTTAAGTGACTTGTCCAAGGTCACAGGCTAGTTTTTGTGTTAAGTATCTGAGGCCAGATTTGAACTCAGGTCTTCCTGACTCCAAGGCCAGTGCTCTATTCACTGTGCCACCTAGCCACCCCTCATATTTTCTTTATTAACCAGACTTCTTTTCTTTTTCTTCTTCCCCTCTGAGATGGTCACATTCCTAGTAATATGACTTAGGAAGCAAGACAACTTTGCTCTTTGGGTCACTAACATTTGTAGTACTTTAGAAGGGGAAATGCCATAAAATATTTGGGTTCTTTTTGTATCTCCCCCTTTATTTCCTCACTTTTTCTTACATGTCTTGGTCTGATTATTTCTCACATACAAACCAATTTGATTTTAATCCAGGGTTTTGATCTGGATTTTCTGTTTAATCCTGGTCTCCTTTTGAGACCTAGATTAACACCAGATAATTGCATGCAAAATGAATTCCTGAGGAGCAGCAGCAACAACAAAATTGTGGTAGCCTTGGGTGATTCTTCCACCTGTGCCTTGCACACTGAACTTTCAAAGCATTTGGTCTGAGAAGATCAAAAGCAATTTCTCATGTTGAAAATTGGCAAATGAAAGAAAGGTGGGGGGAAGAAAAAGAAAAGATGCACCCAATACTTGGAGAGGGGGGAAAGCCAGGGCTGGTTGAAACACTGTAGTGGAAACCTTCTAATGACCAGAACTTAACCTGAGGGCACAGGAAGGGTTAAGGATACCAAAAAGGGGTCCATGTATATGAAAGACCAAGCGAGATGACCTTTGATTTTTCATTCCAAAACTAGAGACACTGATGAAAGACAGAGTCAATTGTAATCAATACAAATGAAGTTGTGTTCTGGTTACTTCCAGTGTGTCTAAGATAATAACTTCCTAACAGCTTAACTCCATAGTCTAGGAAAAGAGAACTAGATGCAAGCCCATTCACCCGTCATCCCATCCTCTGCTCTAACTGCATGCATTCATCCTGACAACATATCGGCTTTCCAGCTATAATTATTCTTAGCAGCCACAGTTCTCCCTCCTCAAGGTTTCTCTAATGTCCATTGACTTTGTTATCAGCCCAACAGCTCTTCTGTAATGGCATCACTGGGGCACACAGTGAGAGAGGTCAGCTTGTCAGAGCTATAGAAAAAGCACATGGCTTAGAATGAAACTCATTGCGAAATAACTAAGTCTTTGAATGTAGATGGTTTCTCTCTCATTGGCACATGTTGAAATCCCCAGCAGAATGGGGACAGTTGAAGACTGACTGAAGAAAACTCTCACATTGTAATTTTGAAATTATCTAGCAATTAGATAATAAGAGAGAAAATTTTAATTTATTCATTAATGACAGGAAAGTGAATAGGATAACATATAAGGTTAATAGAATAACATTGGCCTTTATATTCCCCAGATTGGGTCTGCCATTCTGCTTTATTAACATAGAGACTAGATTAATAAGAAAATGCTTAGGGCTTGTATGATGTGATTTTTAATATGCTCCAGGCAACTATTTCACTGTTTAGAAACTGGCATGCTGAATTTTTCCATTGTAATTAGATCTTCTATTTTTAGCATCAAATGTTTTGACTTATGATATGCATATAATAGGCTAACCATGAGTACACACAGATGTATAGCCATGCAACACAGCTCAAGGTGGCATAATTTAAAAACCATCAGCTGGCAAATGTCCACGGAAAGGAGGAACAGTTAGCCAGTGTACAAATTAATTTCCAGTGTATACTTTAATTACAGAAACAAATTCTCACATGTTTAACTCAAAGTGGTCGCTCTTTTTTTTTGTTGTCATTTTTGTAACCCCTAGATGGGACAGAGGTGCAGATTTGTTTTAGCCGAAAGGAACTAAGAATCAAATTAAAAATAAATCGATGCCATTTACATGTAGCAAAGAGCATTGTAATGTGGGGAAATAGCCATTTAACCTGAGGGCTTTGCATATAGCATGTTCCAGGCTAATAGCAACCCCCCACCCACCCAGGACTGCAAACATATCCCTCCAAGTCCCCATGGATTAGTATTTATCTTGTTATATTTCAAGCCAGAAAGTGATCTGGGACAAAATTAGTTTGGGAAACACTGTTTTAAATGGTCTCCCTTAAGTATAGGTCATTACTAATGTGGAAATATGTTTACATGATTGCACATGAATAATCCAAATCAGATTGCTTCCTGTGGTGGGGAGGAGGGTTTAGGATGGAGGGAAGGAGAAAAAATTTGGAACTCAAAATTGTATAAAAAATGAAGGAAAAAATGAATGTAGGTCATTAGTGGCTCTCAGCAAATGAGACCATTGCTCAAACATCTTTAAATTTTAAGTCTGTATTTCATAACAGGGAGCCAAGTTCAGCTGATGTGGTAATGTGTTGCCATCTGTGTTTAAGGCCTTAATGCCTTGATAAAACAAATATAACCAGGGACAAAATAAAGTTGCAAAATCTGTGCCATTGTCTACCAGAAAAAAAAGAGATTGAAGTTTCTGTATTGGCCTAAGTAGGCTTTTAACAATTTGACTTGTCATTTTGTTTGCAGTTTAAGAGCTGGGGATTAGGATTTGGGGTTTTATAGGCCAAGCCTAATGTAGCCTACCCCTTAAATGTACCCAGCCTACTACTAAGGGCATGAGGCAGCCTACATAAAGTAGAGTGGTTTCTGGAAAGAAAACAAAATAGAGCTTGTTGTTAAATTGCCAATTCTATCTACTGTGAGCAAAAGAAAATATTTTAATTCTTTAGAAAAACTGCCAGAATTTGAGCTAAGATAAGTAAATTATGTATGCCCTGACTCTTGTTTACACGAACTTTGGTCTGAGGCAGAAAACTGACCTTGTATAGTTGACCTTCATGGAATCTGAGGGAAGCTTGGGGCCTTGGGCTCTCGCCTGCTTGAGGTTTTCCATTCTTCTGATTCGACTAGACAGAAATTTCTTTTTCCCCACAACTGTGCTGGCTTTAACACCATTTACCTCCTGTTTCTTTAAGCGAGGAAGGAGAGGCCCTTCTCAGCAGCTAGACCAAGAGGTGGGGCTGAGGCCTGAGCTGAGTTAGGAACAGAGAAGAGGCCTTTAGAGCAAGAATAATTTAAATCCTACATTTTGAACCCACAAATCCAGAGAGTTTTCTGTTCTTCAGTGACTGGTGTAACATAATGACTGAATGCCAGATTTTTGACAGAGGGCAGAGAAGCCCCCAAGTAAATTCTAATAAGCTTTGCCTGCTTTATTTATATTTACTCTACTTATGATTATTAGTGACAACAGAAAACTTCTTGGGACTGAAAGAGGCTTTTTAACAGAAGCCAATTAATACATTTGTTAGTGAGTTATAAGTAGAACCTCTAGTCTAGAGTTAAAGAATATGTTCAGTTGACAAATAGATGTTTCTAAAGATATTTATTTCCAGCCGAACAATAGATTTAGAGAGAATAGTGTTTAATGAAATATAAGCACTTGAGAGTACTGTTATCATGTTAGCTTTGGACCTACTACTTAAAAAATTCTGTCTCTGCTGTTTAAATACGCTTGAAGAGAAAAGGAACAAGTTCTAAAACCCAAATGATCTATGTTCACATCTATATACTTTTTTTTCCTGATACATAGACTAAAGATGACAAGGAGTCCTATCCCCTTGATGGAAAAGATGGTAAGGTGCCAGAGGCAGTAGGAGGTTGGTAGGAGATCGCATCTGTGTAATTCACCACCACTACCAGCACCACCCAGCTCTGAGTTGCTACTCAGTATTGCTGCAACCCAAAAGAATGGTCCTGGCCACATGATTCTAAGTGGCCGTTGGGTCATGGTTATAGGGTTAAGTGGGATCCCTGACCTGCCCTACCACCTCACAGTTTGGAAGGCAG
The DNA here is from genome assembly GCA_028646575.1 of Pseudocheirus occidentalis. NCBI lineage: Eukaryota > Metazoa > Chordata > Mammalia > Diprotodontia > Pseudocheiridae > Pseudocheirus > Pseudocheirus occidentalis. The sequence continues at coordinate 25,489,767 of CM053602.1, read as the reverse complement.
CATTCCATTACTCGTGAATTCATACATGAAGGAGACCACTTCTTTACTTTATCCAGACTCAAGTTAGAATATAAGACACTGACTCCTTTTTAGGCAGGAAAGAAACTGAATATGTTAGCTGAAATCCTTTTGTAGATTGTGCCTCTCCTACCAAATCAGACAATCTCTACGTATAAGAAGAAATAACAATACTCAATCATTTAAATGCTTACTTGGATGCATGGACTGAATTTGTCCTGATTCATCTTCTTGATCTGACTTCGTGTAGATAGCCTGTAAGCAGCGAGGTAGAACCCGTCAAATCACAGAGCAGAAGGGTCCTTTTGTGCTGGTCCCTCCTTAATGCTCAGTAAAACAAAAAAGCAATGATTCTAGGTATGTGTCTGCCTAAGTGGGTTAACCCATTCTATAGTTATTGATTACAGTACATCCAAATACATCAATGATGAGGTCATTTATTAATGAATTAGTTTGTTTCAGGCTTTTCTCCTGAAATGGTAGATCAATGCAATTTGCCAATACTGCCTGCTAGGTTATTGCACAGTTATGTCTTTGCACCACCAGAACGGTCAAGTGGAGAGAGAACAGTTGAGCTACTTGGAAGCTTCTAGGTGCCTATCTAAACTTTTCCCCTTGAATCCAGTTGGTCATTGTTGTATAGATATGGCCTCTGCACATGCATTCTTGTGAGATATCTGTTAAAGGGCTTTGACCACTGTACAACATGGTACATTTGTCTAATAAGGTAATGTAAGTAGCATGATGTCAAAGATTTTTAGAGAGGAAATGTAAGGCATGTATATAGAACAATGATAATTAAAAAAGTCACATTTTCTGTGTGACTGACAGCAGTAATATTGTGACTAGGGAAAAAAAAGCAATTCCCAAACAAACTGACTTGTGAAATGAGTTCAGGGTTTAGAATATCTCCAGGCCATCTCAGCCCTCACCTTGATAATCTTACCACAAAGAAAACATAGCTATCTCCTTTGAGTCTTTTTGTAATTTAGCAAAAGAAAGACATTTTATTTATTTTGTATGATATCTCACAGAAGGGGATAGACAGGTAGGTAATTCATTAAATCTGGATATAAGCAGGGGTTAATTCTTAATATCCTAAGCCATTCTTGAAACTTAATAGAGTTCATCTACTTGATGAACTCTAGGATCACACTTAAGAAATCAGGGGATAATTAGGTAACATTTGACTACCTTAAAATTAGCTTTATAAAATTCCTATAGTTATATATTAAGTGTTCAAGTACCTTGATGCTTGGGTTTTTCCTTAGAAGAATTCTGTGTGCACACTACCAATGATATTCATTGGAGAGGGGGATGTCGTTGCTGCTGTCATTGATTTTGTCTGTGAAGGCTGGGCAGTTTGGTGGTTAGTGTAATGAAGTGTGACTCTAGCCCTATTCTCTGTTTCCGACTGTTGCCATCTGGAGCATAGGATTTCAGTCAGAAAAGTATGGTAGAGATAATCTGCATGAGCCTTCTTAGTTTCAATAGGAAGAATCCTGAAGCCCAGAAAGGGAAATTAAAAACATAGGTAACAAGTAGCAAACCTAAGGTTCGTCATTAGTGGGCCTTGCCAGTCCACCTTCATTTCCTTCTTTGACCCAGGAAAGAGACCGATCAATCAGGAAGTTGTCATAGCTGAACTTTTTATTACCTTTTTTATAACTGGCTTTCAGGTAGAATGCTTTCCTAACAGAGAGAATGTAGAAGTATAGTAGACCCGAAGAACAGACATTAATGGGTTCCTTTGGAGAGAAGATACGAGTCTAGTTACTGGAGTGATCTGTTCATGGCGTTGTGTTCCTTAGCAGTTTCATTAGACTTTGTCCTGGGCTGTATTATTTTTTCCTCTATGCTCTCAATTGGTGGTCTCATCATTTTGAATGGGTTCAATAATCAAATATGCAAATATTCCCCATATCTATATGTCTTTACACGAAGCTTTTAGCCAACATCTACAAATGTTTATGGGATGTTTCCAATTGGATATCCAATAGATATCCCCCCCTTTGCAATCTGGGAGATATCCTTGACTTTTTACCCTCTCTCACCACCCCCACCCCCAATATATAATTGGTTGCTTCTACATTGACACTATCTCTCCTCCCTTGACCTTTCTTATCCTCCACAAAGGCTAAAGTAATATCCCTGAAGCACAATCTGACCTTGTCCCTGCCCTTCCCAGTAAACTTCAGTGGCTCCTAATATCACTGTGATAGAATAGGAATTCCTCTGTTTGGAATTTTTGAAGCTTTGCATTATTCCCCTTCATGCATTCTTCAGTAGATCAGAACTGTTCTTGCTCTTCCCATCTCCATGTCTTAGCACTGGCCACCCACAGTTCCTGGAATGCCCTCTCTCCTCTCCTCTCCCTCCTGGAATCCCTTATTTCCTTCAGGACTCAGCTCAAACAATGCCTTCTTCAGGAGGCATTTCCTGGTTCCCATTCCAACTTGCTCACACCTTCTCTTCTATGGTTACTTTATCTGAATCTCCCATGGTAAAATGTGAGCTCCTTGGGAGTAAGGGTTGTTTCATTTTGTCTTTGTATTCTCATGCTTACATAGTGCCTGGCACAGAGTAGATTTGTTGATTGATCGATTGCCTATGTCAGTGAATAAATTCTCCATAAATGTATTATGCTGGTAAGGATCATCTTGGTGGCTGTGAATTATGTGTCCCAGGCATCAATCCCACTCATCACCGATCTCTGCACTTGCTAATAAAAAAGACTTGAGGATTAAGGAATGGTTAATTCTGTAGAGTTCAATACACATTTATTGAGCACTAAGATGTGTGAGGTACCATCATTGATGCTGGGTACTCGAGATGAAACGTGACATGGTCCATGTTTACAAATGAAGGAGATGAAGCCACATAAGTGTTTTTTTCCTTTTTTTTGCTTTTTGGAGGGCAGTTGGGGTTAAGTGACTTGCCCAAGGTCACATGGCTAGTTTTTGTGTTAAGTGTCTGAGGCTGGATTTGAACTCAGGTACTCCTGACTCCAGGGCCAGTGCTCTATTCACTGCGCCACCTAGCCGCCCCCACATAAGTGTTTTATGTGAGAGCCAAGACAGGACCTAAGAAAAATCCCATGAAAAATATGAGGAACCAGAGATCACTTTCCATTGAGAAAACTAGTGAAGGCCTCATGAAAAGTTAGCTCTTGAGCTGGGTTTTAAGGAAAGAAAAGGATTTCCTAAGCACACATGTGGAAGGCAGTGCAGTTGAGTTAAGGAATTCACCCCCTCCTGATCTGAGTAGTAGAAAGGAAGGAAACAAGCATTTATTAAGCACCTACTGTGTGTCAGAATTTGAACTCAGGTCTTCCTAACTCCAGACCCGACACTTGTATCTATCCACTGTACCATGTAGCTGTAAAATAAGAGGAATACATGCCACAAGGAGGAATTGTCAGAGACGTGGTCAGTGTGAAGCCACAATTAGTATGGAGCATGAGGGGGAGATGCCTACATTCTCTACTGAAATAATGGTCACTTTAGACTCTACATAATTTTGTGGATCTGTGGTATTTTATTGTTCAAACCCATAGGAAAAGCAAGTGATTTATAGCTTCTTCTCCATTTCCCTTTCTTCTTCAATATATCCTTATCCTCAAGCTTCACCCTCACCTTGAATTTTAAGTATAATTTTAGGAGAACAGCATAAAATTCAGGAGAATTATTTAGTACTTTCCAACAGTAGAAATCACTACCCTCAGAGAAGAGCCATCCAGCATCCACTCTAAGGAGTAAATAAGTCACCAGAACCCAGAAATGACAAATTAAAGTGGCATAATGATCTTACCTACATTTTCCAATCTATTTAAATTACTGTAACACATGGTTTTAAATTCACAATTAGCTGTCCCCTTTTTGCTGCTCAGGGAATCACATATCATTTCACTTATTTCTGCTCTATTTCTGATGCTGACACTTGTATCTGTTGTGTGGAATTGTCTGCTCAGCACCCGTCATTTTAGGAGGTGAATCTCCTCATCTTTACACAGAAAAGTTTTGGCTGTTTAAGGCCACATAAAAATTGTGCAAAAATAATCTATTTTTTAAAAATGATATTTTCACTCACATCTCTGTAATCACTGAATTCTCTTTAAAAATATGAGACATCTCGAAAGAAGTGGAAATTATTAATATTTGTTTGAAAGAATGCCTCAGGTTACTGGCACTAAGAGAAATTCAAATCCAAACAATGCTGCGGTTTCCCCTCATTTCCAACAAATTAGCACAAACGAGAAAAGATAAGAACAGTATCAAATGGGCTGTATAAATACAGGCACAACAATGCATTGTTGGTGGAGCTGTGAATTAGTACAACTGTTCTTAAAGCAATTTGGAATTATCTGCCATTTAGCCCAGACATCTCTCTGCTAGGTTCATACCCAAAGAAAGTTACTGCCAAAAAGAGAGGCTCCACATGTGCCAAAATATTTATAGCAGCACTTGGTGGTAACAAGTAGCTTAAAGCTAAGTAGATGTACATCGTTTAGGGAATGGCCAAACAAACTGATATGGGAATGTAATGTAATGTGATCCAATAAGAAACAAGAAACATGCTGAATCTAGAGAAGCATGGAAAGATTTACACATGAACTGATGAAAACAGAAATAAACAGAGCTAAGGAAGCAATATATGCATGACTTCAATAATGGAAATGTAAGGAATACCACAAAACAGTCAAAACTGAATCTTGTAAGATACCAGTTAATGAGCTCAGTCCCAAAGAACAGATATAAGAAGACATCTCCCCCCAACTCCACTGCTTTGCAGAGGTAGAAGTCCATGGTTACAGAACATGACACACAAGAGTTTCACTGTTAAATGATTTTACAGAAATTTTTCTCTTTAAAATATTCTTTGTTACAAGAGGTTGCTCTCTGGGAGAGGAAGGAGTACAGGGACTCATCTAAGCAATGTAAAAACAAAAGATATCAATTCAAACCTATTTTTAAATGAGGGGGGCTGAAGCTAACTGCATACTGGATGGACCCAGTACAGTCATTCTCTTTCATGAGGATAAAAGGGATGGGAGAGAGAGAGATTTGAGAAGGATAGCTGGGAACACCTCCGACTAGAGCTGTGAATTTCAAACTGCTGAAAAGTTAATTACTAAAGCAAAGGGAATGACTCGACTGAGACCATCTGAGTCAATAGAAACCCAGGGAAAAAATCATTTGAAGGGAGTATTTTCCTGTAATGGTTTTCTAAAAGACTACATTTCAAAGGGACTTGCCCCAAACACAATTGAACTACTCCTGATCATAGGGAAATAATTAGCTCAGATTGGCTGGTTTGATGCACTGATAGCATTTTCAAATGATATGTTTCTTAATCAAAGCTCCAGTTCTTCGCTGTCCCTCCCTTTGATTTCTTTATCTGCCCACCTTCTGTCACTGGGCATGCTCACAATGATGCAACCTCCCTGTTCAGAAAGAAATTGAACACACACTTGAGTCTAGTGCCAAGTTACTTTTAGTAACCTGAATTGTTCTAAGAAAAAGTGAGAAAAATCCAGCTAGCTTTCACAGTTTTGAGGAGCTAGAAAGGGTTTGGTCTGTGTTTCCAGAATTATCTTTCTTTGGCCTGCTGCTCAAAACCATTTCTCTCTAGCCAGGATCAGCAGGTGGGAGAAGGAGGTCTGTGGATGTGTAGAAAAGCTTAGAGCAGAAAGAGTCTGGTGGATGTTTTACCCAGCATCCTGTTCTTCTTTTGCTAACCTCATTTGGCAGACTTGGGAAGATCAGTTGCATTAGCAGAAATACATACTTTGATAAACAATCTGAATTAATGATTTCCTCTCCACCATGATGATGTCACTAAATTTCAGGTATTATAAGAGCCAACAAGAGACTGCCTGTTTCTTTATTTTAACTTGCTATATCTTCCACTTGCCTACTTGCCACTTTGGCAAAAGCCAAATTTCAGACTCGGGCAAATGATGGACATGATTCTTGACTCTCTAACCCTGTCCAAAAATTATGGGTATTTCTTTAGCAAGAGAATCTAAATTTCATCAAACCAGAAGTAGGATTCTGAAATCAAAATGTGATCGATTGAACTTAGGTTGAGAAGGATGAAGTTATTGAACAAGAATTCTTAAATATGATTCCATATTCTAATGTTCTAGTATATACAATACAACCCTGTAACAAATTTACGTTTTTCTCCTTTATATCTCTGGTCCTCCCTCCCTTTGTCATGTCCTGTCTCCCTTCTGTCTCCTGCAAAGTTTTTATGAAACTAATAGCACTACCTGGATACTGTAAAAGGACATAACTTTGTTATCCTTGCTTTTTCAACCCCTTCTTTCCATTAATATGATTTATTTAGCTTAAATGCATTCTAGAAATCTATGAGTTTGTTTCTGATGCCATAATTATGTTATAGAAATGGGGGGAGGGGAAGTCATCCCTAAAAACCTCCAGGTGTTTAAACACTTTGGTAGACTGTAACCATTCTACCATCAGTGCCCCCAGCTGTGTTGCTTAGCAACATTTTAATTCAAGAAGAATCGAAGGAGATGAAATCCCTGTGGAGAGGGAAACAGAAATAAGAGAGCCGTTGACAGATGATCTGAGTTGTTTCTTCTAATATACTGTGAAGATCACTAGCTCTTTTCATGAATGATAAATGGACTGTACACAGATCAATGGATTCAGCAATAAACTGGAACCCAGGCTCCATGTCCAAGCTGGTGCAGGCCAAGAGGTCCAGAGATTGACTCATTTAGATGATTCAAGCAGTGTTTTCTCAAAGGCTTCACAAATATAAATTGATCTGAGCTTTTGGTGATCCTTTGCCCTTTTGTGGTGTTGGCTAATAAAAAGCAATTTGGAAACAAATACTCCTTGAACCAATGGCCATGGGAGTGCTATGGTGGCTGATGGTCATAGGAGGTATCTATGCTGATGTTCAGATGAGTGGTTTCATGTCATCAACCTCAAAATGCATCAAGGATTTTGTGTAAGCAGTCCCCTCCTCCCCATCGAAAAAAATTCAGATTCATAGATGGTAGAATGAAGCAAGACACATGACAAAGATTAGAGCTCAAGTAGTACTTTCTACTGTGTTCTTGTGGGATTCCTGCTGAATCCAAGATGTAGGCATGTGCTGTCACGTCAGCATCTGGAAGCAGACCTGGCACAGGTGACAATATTCCCTTAAAGGGATGAATTTGGTCGTTTATCTCCAGCTCTAGTTTTCTGAGGCAACCTGCTCTGGTTCACTTAGTATGGCTCTGTGAAGCATTCTGATAGTGTAGATTGGTGTAGTAATCAGTTGGAAGTCTGTGCCTATTAATGTTGCTTAATTGCATTTTTTTTCTTTAATTCACAGGACATCGAAAAGGCAAAACCCATGGACATTCCTTCAAAGTAAGTTCCTTTTTATATCAGTTGGATATTTCAAATTTAACAATCTACATGCAAAGAAAAATAATTTAATGTTGGGGGTGGGGAGAGGGAGAAAGAGAAAGGAGGAGGAAGAGGAAGAGGAGGAGTAAGGGAGCAGGCACGCACTGGAGTTTGATTTAATCCTGAATTATGGTCATTAAAAATTCTCTTAATCAGCAGGGGCCTGCTTTGGTTTTCCCCATATCCCTGATGAGCAAATGCTCTAAGTTGTGCCCAGTTTACATAAATTAATATGTGCGTTCTATGAATAGCTCCCAAATAATATTATAATCATTTTAGACAAATAGTACTTCTGGCCTTGCGGGCTTTGCACATGCTAAAAAGATTACATTTTTAATTGCAAGCCTTAGAAAGATCTGACAGAGAGCGAAATCGCTGAAAGTGTGCCAAGTGCTTTCTAGCCACGTGGGAATGTTTTACACCTACCCATGTGCCTAGGCCTCTCTGCTCTAGTGATGAAAAGCTCAGAAAATTCTATTTTTCTTTTCTGGCTGCTGATTTCTGAAAGGTGTCTTAGGTGAGACCAATTTCCAGGGCATTTTCTGGAATATTGTACAGTCATAAGCAAGCAACATAGCACTCCTTTCGTTACAGTCTTTCTAAGACATCTGGTCTATATCTCCTGAAGATGGCTTTTTTTTTTTCAGTTAAAAAGATGGTTGGTCATTAGTTATTGTGGTTGATGTGGCATCTTATTTCAGTGTTCCAACACGGACAAGTTCAGACAGCTGTTTCATTTCCAAAGGAAAGAACCAACCTAGTTGCTATGTTATTAGATCTCTAGTAGTATCATGTCCCCAGGAGTTGCACATCCATGGTTAGTAGTTACTTGGTATGGTGTTCCTGGGGCTAGTGAGCTCAGTGGTTTGGAGCGTGGCACTAATGAGGTCAGGGCCATGGGTTCAATCTCTGGGTGGGCTCATTAGTGTTCTGCTTTCCCACAATCACAGACTGTGTGCCACTAACCCTGACTAGCCCTCTCCCAAATGTGAACCCTCAGTCATGAGGGTATGAGCTAGAGAGAAAGCCATCCCCATTGCAATAGAAACCCCCTCAGAGCCAATGGAGGTCCCAGGGTAGCCTCATCTTCATGCCTGAATGCCAGGCCATTTTCTTTGTGTAGAACTGCATTAAACTACACTGAAAGTGGCAGCAGTTTTCTTTTTACTTCTTGATAGAAATGGTTTCTACAAAATGTATATTTTTAGATGATTGTTTATTCATAGGGAAGATTCTATATAATATCTAGCAAGTTCAGAACTATAACAAGGAGGAAAAAATAGGGAGTGGGGGGGGGGGAAGCCACACAGTGAGATAAGAATTGACCAAAGGATTAGTAAAATAATATGGAGGTTTGAGATTATTCTTTTTATTCCTTAGTGTGTTTTAAATGTGCTTGGTAACAGACCCAAGTTACAACCAACTCCTGGGTGTTTAGAATTGCCCTTGAATTTAAAAAGCTGTTGAGCTTAGTGGAGCTTTGCACTCTCTTACACCTGGGTTTATGTTACCAACTCACTATTCCGTCAGAGAATCATAGAGACCTGAGCCCTGGAAGTCATGACTGTAGACCAAGGCCAAGTCCAACTAACAGCAGAGAAAATTCTTGTTGTTTTGTCAGTGAATTAACAGAGGCTCTTAGTCTCTAGGTAGTCAGTTCTGCATAACCTATGACTATTCAGTATGCTTATGTAAGAAAAGATCTCGAGGCCAGATTAAGCAACCCTTCCACTTTCTGTGGCAGGAGCATTATTCTAGATGATACTGAAACAAACTTGGTAATTAGAAGTCCCTCGGCCTTCTCCAAGTGGATCTGTCAGAGGCCTACAACTGTACCTAGATCTGGCACCTTCCAAAGAATGTTGCCCTCTCCCACAAGGGACTGGCACTTTTATAAGAATGACAGAACCACCTTGCTCAACTTAATTTGAGTCCAGCCCACAACTGGAGAGGGTATATCCTAGTGAGGCCCTGCTTCCCACCTGAGAAGGTAACAGGTGACTGACCACAGACTTCTCCCTTCACATTTCTCAGATTTGTAAGTGTGCTTCTACTTAGTCTCTATAAAATGCTCACTCCTAGAGCAGAGGATCCCTCCTAGATTTCCACAGTTACCTTTCTTTGAGTATGCAATGTTGAGTGTTTATGTCTGGAACTGAAGAAGCAGAGATTGTCTGACTCCACAGGAAATTGGAATGCAGTTTGGTGAATATCACAAATATGTATTTGTATTAAGTACTGTCATTAGGTTAGGAAAAGACAGTAGATGTGAATTACTTCATGACAGCCTATGTTTACTTTCTTAACCCATTCTCTTTGGGTCCACTGAAAACCAACAAACCAACCAATGAGAATTTATTGACCACTCAACATTGTGCTCATGAAATCCTACTTGATGAAAGGCATTTTTATTGACATAGTTTGAGGAAGGAAATATCTTATAAACCAGCAACTGAGAACTCTTGATGGGTCTGAAGCCAGTGTACATTTCAGTCTCTATGGGATTATCTTTGACAAGGAACATATATTGTGTGTTAGCTGTTAGTCATCCTAGTTATGTGTTGATATATCCATTGCAAAGGGTTTTACTCATTTAAGTTGCTATTACCTCCTGAAATTTAATGTAGCCCAATGGCTGCCAATAGATGTACCCATTTCTATTAGTGTGTGCTTGTCATGCTAGGATAGGAAGGGCTGCCTTTTTCCCACATCCTTATTCCACTCTATTTTCAATACCTTCAGGGTTGCAACTGATTGCCTTAACCTAAGGAGATCATTCAACACATTAAATATAGTGTATTGAAAAATTTAGACACACACACAGAGCAAAGGTAAACACAGAAGGTACCTGTGCTAATTAGTTGACCCTGACACATTTAATGTTCCTTCAGGAGTTAACAATCAAAACTATATATATATGTATGTATGTATGTATGTATAACCTTAAGCATAATTGCTTCCCAAGGTCTTTGGAAATGCATCAGAATTTTACTTGCCTCAGAATTTAGCCACAACTATCATATTACAGCATCCCTGGCTCTTAAAATATCAAAGAGAATTTTGTTTGAATTGTAATGTTCTGCACTTCTCATATTATTAGTAGTTTTCATTGTGAAAACAAGACCTGAAAGATTAGCCATCTCTTCTACCATATGTGGCCTAGCCTAGATGTTAAAAGACTCCTTTCTATTATTAAACCTTATTTGCTAGTGCACTTCTGCAGATGTGATTTGCTTTATTCTAAAAACCCTGCACTAATAAGTTGAGTTGACTTGAAGTGATCTTTATGTCTTCCCCCTCTCCCCACCAAAAAAGAGAAATATCTTCAGTTGTCCTAAGTGAAACTTGTCCCTTGTTTTTCTACTTTACTGACAGTCTCCATCTTTCCTTACTTCACATGTGGACTCATTCAACTTTGAAAGCTCTGGCTTGCTTCTGTAAACAGTGACTAGCTCATGCACAGTGCTCTGAATCATTGATGGCATAGAAAAGTGCTAGAAAGTCTTCAAAGTCTATTTCATTTCTTTCCGTGTGAATCATTTGGTTCCCATATTGCCTAGAGAACCTTTGTATGAATTCTCATTGCAGGCAAACAGGCTTGTTGTAGCTGACCCTCCTCCTTAAGGGAGCTCCTTGTGTTACATGGTTCCCAAGAGCCTTTTCAACCCTGAGATTCTACAATCTGGGACATAACTGATCTACTTTGAGTTACATGGGTGACTAGCCTCATTTCTGGAATTGTCAGGAGTTGTGTTTAAACCAATATGAAAAAGCGAGTCTATTTAAGTTAACATAAATTCTTACAAATGGACAAGTAGAACTTTGCATTTTTTAATTCTATTCCCCTCCTTCCTAATTATTCTATTATAACCTTGATGAGAATCATGTGAAAGACAGCAATAACCTGGCTAGGGTACAGGAAGATCATTAGCATAGTCTGCTAATCTGCTCCTAACTATCTAATGGGATAACAAGACCAGTACAGTCATAGAGCAACCAAGGGAAAAACTTACCCGATGCTGCCACTGTTGAGCAAATCGAACACATCACCTTCCCTCCCCAGGTCTCAGTTTCCTTTAAGGTATTGACCTGCTGAGTATTATCCCTGAGGTCCTTTCTAGCTCCAAGTCCAATGACCCCAAAGAGAAAATACTATAGTACAAAAGAAAGGGGACTTTATAAAGGCCATAGATATTACAGATAGAGGTACTACAGCAGTTCACTCTCATTTCTGCATAAAAATGTTTGTTAAAAGACTATAAAATTGGCTTTTAAAAAAACCTTTCTTTTCTGGAAAGATGTATGATGTATTTGTTTTTTAATATTATACTATATTCCAAAATAGTCTCAGTTGCTTAGAAGAGATTTGAGGTGTGATAGTTTTCCATGACATGCCATGTTACAGGTGTTTTGCCTCACCCAATCTGTTCAGATTTGGAGTCCCTATCAGCCCTAATTTGAGGAGAAGAAAAGGGAACAGTTAGAATGGGGGCATAATTAAAGGAAGCCTCCTAACTCGGGGCACAGAATTGTTTTTATTGACTCTCTAGTTGTTAGGTTGAGTTTTTCCCCCCACAAATCCAGAGTCTCTCTTGTCTGGCCTTTTAAAAACAATGCAAACTTTCTCCAAATGGTTTCATAAAAAATAAATAGCACTTATTAAAATGTTGTCAAGATACTTAACATTTGGATCCAGGTGGTTCCAGCCACCTTTGCCACTGTTCATTAAACTGTAACAAATGGCCTATACATGTCTTTTCTATCTCTTACAAGACTCTTACCATCTACTTGACCAGAAATGGTGGTGGTGATATTTTTCTAGGCTAAGACAAGTTTTTCTTCCAAATTAAGTCATCCAGAGTGAAGAGTGGTCTGACCTCCATGACTGTTGGAAACGGAAACACTAGTCAATTCTCGTTTTGATAGGAGACAGCTCCTTCTTAATAGAATGGTAGAGGTGGAGGTGTGGGGGTGGAGAGAGGGGAACGGCATTCAAGAAGGGATTTTTAAAAGTCACCAAGTTCCACTCCCTAATTTGGTAGATTAGGAAATTTAGAGAGATGAAATGCCTTGTTCACTTACATGGCCAGCTGGTAAGCACTTCATTTGATTCATCTCGTCACTTTCAGTGTCTCTAGGTTCATCGCTTTAAAATTGTTCTTATTAATCTTATATAGGACACACACACACACACACGCGCGCGCGCGCACCACTTACCCCTCCAATCTTAACCTCAGCATCAAAGATCTGAGCACTTAGGGAGTCACAGAGAACAGAATTGGTCTTCACTGAAAAGTTTTCAGTAGTTGGGTCACTTGCTACTGCGCTACCATATTATGCTAAAGTCACACAAGTTCAGGCTACATGACTACACGATGAGCCCCCCTTTACACTTCAAGTAACCCAGCTTTTCTATCAGTTTAATCAACAAGTATTTGTGAATCATCTACTTACTATGTGCCAAGTACGTAGGCAATGGAGACACAAATAGGATGGATGAGAATTCCTATTCACAAGGATCCTGTTGTCTAATTTGCACGATATTTGGTTAAACAGACACCTTGTGAGTGACATTGTTTTACTTTTGAAGAAATGCCCTGCTAATCAACAGGATGAAAACAGAAATTGTTTCACTGAAGGTACTGTGGGAAGGCAGCCAGGCCTATGATATTACCTTAATTCAAGACGTCTTTTCAGAAACACTATCAGGAAATATGAAATAAAATAGTTATAAAGAAAAGAAACTTATTTGTGTACAGGGAAGAACCATAGCTTTGGCCCTTTTATGTTACTTTTTCCCCACCGTGGTAAGAAGGACTTCTGAATCCCTTTACAGATAATATCTCAGCTCTCAAGTTTGCTATCTCCTCTCAAGCCCATTTGGTGCGCAACAGGCATATTCCCAATTTTCTTTAAACTTTTCCAATCCAAAAGGACTGGCCTTGAAGTAAGGAAGAAACAGGTCTTCCAGATTCCAGTCTGGCCTCTCACCCAAACTAGCTATGTTACTGTGGGCAAGTGTCTTAACTCTTCAGTGACTCAGGCACCTAAGACTAGAAGTTAAAAGTGGAGGGAGTCTTAGGCATGGACTGAAAGAAAATGTTTTAACTGTTCACTGTAGTGTTTGAAAACCATCCCAAGAAGTCCAGTAAGGCAATCCATTAGGAAAAAATAGTCGTTTTAGTTTCAAAGACATAAATTGATACAGTGCCCGAATATCCCCTAGTAAAATATGGAATCAGTTGCTGTGGAGAATACCAGGTATTTTGGTTGAATACTTGGCTTAAGGAAGTTTTAGTTAAGAGAGCAGTGAAATATGCACAAAAACGGTGTTGAAGATATTTATTTTTTGCAAGCTAGAGTTGAAGATGGATTGTAAAGCAACATGTGTAAACCCTTGACAAAGAAATAGACATAGCCAAGTCCTTCACCCTCAGATGCAAGTAGGTTCTGAGTCAGGCCATTTGGCAGTTCCAGTTACAAAGCTAATGAGAAAAGGTTACTCTCCACCATGGGGTAGGCCAAGATTGACTGTCCACATGTGTTCCAGTCATCCAGAAACTTCCAGATGGGTGATGCCATCTTAGGGGATCAGACAAAGCACCATTACATGATCCCAACCTTTTCATCATTCCATATTTACCTTATAGCCTTTAATAACCCTATTGTTTTACCTCATTGTGAGCTCTCCTCTTCCCTTTCAATTCATTCCTAAGCCATCACCATATGTACTGGCTAGAATCTTGCCACTTCCTTGGTGAATTAGTTTATCCTCTATGCCAGGGCAAACTTAAATAGAAAGGGGGGCACTAAACTATGCATAAGGATCACACATGGACTTAGAAAACCACAGTTAATACGTACTGTGTTTTATTGTGTTTGTATTTATTTTGTTAAATATTTTCCAACTACAGTTTTGTCTGGTTTGACCACACTCAGGCATGTGGAACACTACATGTTTGACACCTCCACTGTATACTACAGCCCCTTGTTACCCATTACTATTTGTGTCTTGCCAAAAGCCCAACTTGGATTGCTCTCACCATCAGATGTCTTCATTTCTATTCATGGACTGCTGAACAGAGCTTGAGAAAGTTATGGATATGATTGGACCCTCTCTTCTGTAAAGTGATGTTATCTAATTTTCACTGGGCCTTTACTGTGGCAAAACAACCTTACATCTCACTAATCAATTAATTCTTCCTTTCCCTACAGTAGCTTTCCAAAACTTTCATCTGTTCCCAAGCCTCCCAAACTCTACCTCATCTCAGTACTTTCAGAAGACTCTGACTCATACTTATACTAAAAAATGCCATTACCTGAGAACTCACAATTTCCCCTTCCTTCTCTTTATCTCGCATGACTCAGATGACTACCCCTACTTCACTTTTGCCTTGCATGAAGAGGTACTGCTCCCATTGGAGAATAGAAATACTGTGGAAATATTTGTTGTTTGATTAAAAGAAGTATGGTTGCACAGTGGAAAAGATCACTAGATTTGGGAGCCAAAGACCTGGGTTCAAATGTTAGATCTGTCATTCACTACCTATGTGATTTGGGCCAAGAAATTGTATCTCTCTTGACCTCAGGCTCCTCATCTCTGAAATGAGGGGATTGGACTAGATGGTCTTCTAAGGTCCATTCTAGCTATAAAATGATGATGTAAGATCATTGTAGATTCCAAGAGCATTAAGGCAGTAACGCAAAACCCAATACCAAGACATTCCAAAAGACGTTTGGTTTTTTCCTCAAACTTTTCAGGAGTGGGAGTTCTGGAGGTTCTTTTTTCTTGCCCATATCTTCTGAGATTGTTGCCTTTTGTCTGTTTCCATTGTGATGTGGCCTCATTTTGGTTTTTGCATTGCCAGCCAATGTTGCCAGTTGGATTTAGAAGTAAGGGGGTCAATTACCATATACTTTCTTATCAATTTAGTAGCAACTTTTGAGTACACACTGTGTCATAAACCAGGCCTTGTACTTAGGCAAGAACACTGGAGAGAAATAAAGCCCTATATTGTTCTGGGTACTTTTCTGGAATAACCTATCATCAATGAAAATGTGGTCATTTAAGATTCATGTATGCAAAAGGAAAGCAAAAAAACCCAAAATAATGTTTCCAGAAATAATAACATTGCTACAACTTTAATTTTGCCTCGTACAACACTTCCTTGCATTGAATTGCCTGGTACACCCCCTGGGGATTGCTCCTGTGCTTGCAATAATCAAGACTGATTTTATTGGAAAAATTACCTCTGGAGAAAAAAAAAACCCTACTCCTGAGGAAACTTCAGATAGGGGCAAAGCATTTTGGGACAGCAATGCCCTAGTGTCCTAGCCAGTACAGTTCCCAATTTCTCTGTTCATTCAAGCAGCAAATTTATTAGCAACGCATCTGACAGGACAGAAAACATAGTCATATTAGGGAGATTTATTTACAGTATTTTCAAGGCCTTTTTGGATAATAAGACAGTAATCAAATGGTACTTTCTAACATGAATATTAAATATTTTAATAATCAAAACAGAGGAGGCTATGCTTTTTTTTCCTTGTAGTGCCTAATATATATGACATATTGGCATGATGTTGCTGGTAGACAGAGATTGTAGAACGGCAGTGCATGGTGACTGTAAAAAGGCCTCGGCAGAATTCTTTGTCATTTTGTACGTTCAGACCTAAGTCATGAAACTCTCATGTTACTTACAGATGTAAGCCCTGGCTCATCCATCACACATTTCCTGCTTCTTGGCCTTTTTAATTAGAAAAGGAATATGGAGATCTCTCAATAGCACAGGAAAGTCCAGCTAAATAGAAAACTCAAATTCAGAAATGTACACTGGCTTCCTGACCCTATCAAGTGGAAACTAAGCATATTGTAAACAGAATATATTTAGCTGCTGGGAGGGAGGAAGAAGAGGCACTGCTGACTTTGGGTTGACATTGACAACAGAGGCACGAAAAACTGATTTGATTCAAGAAGACAGGTGAGTTGGTGAGGAAAATCAAAAGGTTTGTTTATGCATGAAAGGAGAAAATAGCAGCAGAAACTCTAGTCAAATGACCGATGCCATCCAGCCCTGAAGCTTCTCAGACGAGCAGAGGACAAGGTTCCAGTGCAGCCCCTTGGGAAATCTGTGCTGAGGCCATTCTCTCCCCAGAAGGGCCCTCAAACCCCTTTCCCCCAGGAGGACGTGCAAATACCTACTTAGGAGCTTAGAACAAATTAGCTAGAGAAGCAAGAGAGAAAATTTAGGCCTGATTTGTTCTGATCGTTAATTTCTTTAAAAAAAAATTATACCCCACACATCACCATTAACTTACTTTAACTGAGAGAAATAAAGAGAAACAATTTGCAGTGTACATCTTATACAAAGCTTTTTGACTACAGAAATAAGTGGTGTGTGTGTGTGTGTGTGTGTGTGTGTGTGTGTGAGAGAGAGAGAGAGAGAGAGAGAGTGATATGTATGGCTGAGCCCTTTGGTATCTACCAGTGAGGCCGCCTTGTAATAGAGCTGCAGCCCAGTCCCCAGTGGGCATAAGTGAGATGATGAGATATATTGAGTTCTTTTTGTCACTCAAAGCAGAATCTCATACAAGATGGTGTTAGCTTCCTCTCGCTTCATTTCAATTTCCAATAACTAGTATCACCACATGTAACAGTTTCTTTATAATGAAACTTTGCACTGATTTGGATTTGCCTTTCAGGTGAAATAGCATTGTCAAAAGTCATCTGTAATCTATTCCTTGAAACAATTTTTACTATAACAAAAAAGTCACTCTTCTAGATTCTCTGAATCTAGAATATAATTCATTTTATATATGATTTATATATAATTCATTTTATGAAATGAAAATCCAAAACAAAGTGCTGCATTTGGGGAAATATAATAGTCTGTTTTTTGTTATTTGGCCCTGATAGGGACTGAATGGCATTATGTGAAATGCACGGACTTCTGAGAGTTACTTTACCTATGGCCTAGTAATTTCCAAAACGAGGAATGCAGTGTAACAAAATATATGTATCATCATTTTTTTCTGTCTTTGACACTAAAGGCACTGCATGATCCCTCTTCTATTGTTATTATGTAGAAATGCTACTTACTAGAAAAGCTCTAGGTGATTGATATTCAAGGCCTGGATGACTCCATTCTAAAAAACTGGAACACAAAATTTTTGTTCCCTTTGGTGAGCTTTCCTCACACACCCAGAGCCTCATAGACACAAAGCGGAAGTTTCACTAGTCAATCGGTCAACATTGTCCCTACTGTGTGCCGGGCACTATATCCCCAAGCACTAGGGATACCAAAGAAAGGCAAAAGACAGTCCTGTTCTCAAGGAGCTCACAGTCCCATGGCAGAGACAGCACACAAACAATGATGTACAAACCATCTATCTGTCGGTCCATCCATCCATCCATCCATCCAATCATAAATTGTAAGTAATCAGAGCCTACAAAGGGCAGAAATCACCACTTCCATGGCAAATGGGTAAAGTAACAGAAATTTGATTAGTTACTTTCCACATAATTGGACACAGACAAAAAAACCCTCCTGTCTTGTCCTTCTATTACAGATATTTCGACCCAAGATACTCAGGTTTATATCTCAACTCTAATGTTCTCTTTGCTTGTGAACACATTTTATGTCAGTCATCACAATTTCCTTCTCTCTTTGAAAGATTATCAGAAAGAAGGAAATGATCAGCAACAAAAAGAAAAATGGAGCTCTTGTGGCCCCTCAATGGGGCCATGGATAGGACTCATCTCGGGCTAAGACTGAGCAGAATCAAGGTCCTGACTGGGGTATAAGGCTGTTGCCTTCATTGTGGCATAATAAAGCAAAACCAGGAAGAAGAATGTAGATTGTTGAGATGAGGGGCAAGATGTAGAAAACAGGCCCAGTGCTAGAGCAGGGTAGTGCCAAG
This sequence comes from Pseudocheirus occidentalis, assembly GCA_028646575.1. Taxonomy (NCBI): domain Eukaryota; kingdom Metazoa; phylum Chordata; class Mammalia; order Diprotodontia; family Pseudocheiridae; genus Pseudocheirus; species Pseudocheirus occidentalis. The sequence goes on along the minus strand of CM053602.1, from coordinate 25,471,396 downwards.
CTCAATAATAAAGAAGATCCCCTCACCCCTCACCCCACACTGGTTAGTCCCTCTCAAAACTTCCATTTTGAAGCAATGCCCTGGCTAGTCTTGATTTTGTTCCTCTGCCATCACTTCTCCCCAACACACACACACGCTTCACATTTATGTATTATAAATGGAATGGAAGCTCCTTCAGGACAGAGGTGCTGTTTCTTTTTTCCTTATACTTTTATTCTCAGTGATTAGCGCAGTTCCTGACACGAAGTAATGCTTGTCGACTTGAACACTGTTAAGCATCCAAATGTAAGGAATTTTGCAATTTGTCGCTCTCAGTCTTTTCTACTGGTAGATTTTGATCCCCTGTCCTTTGGGTTTCTTAGGCCATGTGTGGTATATAACAGGTGCTTAATAAATGTTAGTTGGTTGATTTTCTGATGGGATTTGCTGCCTTTGTTCAGTTGCTACTAGTACTGGTGGCACAGAATGCTTTGGCTGTTTTTAAGCAGTGTCAGAAAGTAAGATGCAGGAAAGTCCTCTTTGCCCCTTACCTATATGAAAAAGAATGGCCGGTTCTAGACAAACTTGGTTAGGCATTAAAAAAAAAATAACCCTTCGAGGAGTCTCTGAGACAGAGTATGACTAAAGCTTTCTTTGACAGAAATCATCCATGCATCCACATTCATGAACTTCTCTGATGGAGAAACTTTTCAAGGGGCCTGAATTTTGTGTATACTTTACTCTGGGAGAGAGTTCAGAGGAGTTTCTTGGACTACAGAAAATGCTCATTGAAAACCCATTAGGAAAAGGAAGGGAGGGGAGATGGTAGACATGAGAAAGCTGGAGATCTGAAGAAAGATCTTGGGGGGAGGGGAGGGAGGCCACCAATGAGAGCAAATATTGAAGTTGCAAAAAAAATCTGTAGAATGAGAAGAGGCAACTAATTACATCATGCATCTTACTCTAGAATCTACAGAAAGAGGAACTGAAAAAGAGGAAAGGAGGTGTGTGTGTGTGTGTGTGTGTGTGTGTGTGTGTGTGTGAGAGAGAGAGAGAGAGAGAGAGGGAGAGGGAGAGGGCGAGAGGGAGACAGAGAGAGAGAGAGAGAGAAAGGGAAGGAGAGGGAGCGAGCACACACAGCATGGTTTTGCTTAATATAAGCAGAGGAGACAAAGGGCTTGAAATTACATCTTGATTATGTCCCTGAATTGCTTCCTAACAGTCAACAGGTGATACTTCCATGCCTAAGTAACCCCATATCTAAACAGGGAATTCTAGTCTTTTCCCTTCCCTACATCCCAAGAGTGTTGTGAGGAGAAATCAGATAGTAGTATTGTGTTGGGAGAAACTGGGAACAAAAGCAATTTGTAATATGATCTATTTTTATTTTTAAAATAAAAGCATTATAACCCCTTTTTCAAAAATGTGGAACATCTTGTATATTTATTTTGAGGGAATGAGCTTTGGGTTTTAATGGTGGTTCTTGATTTTGGTGAATGTGGCCCCCTACTTACAAAACTCGGGGAAGCTTCCCTAGCCTATCACCTATTCCAGGATTCCCAACTCAACATTCTTACCTCTTAGCATCTCCCTCCCATTTTCTGAACTCACTTTAATATGACAAAGTTGCTTCAATTACACAGTCATTATAAGTTTCGCCAAGGTTGAGTATGGGTCGTTTTGTGTTCATTAGAGCACAAAATTAGAATTTTCATTGCGGCAACTGTAAACACTGTTGGCTCGGAGGATTCCAGTACTTTCTCATAAAATTTTGGATAGCCTATCATTGATGCTTGCACTGGTTTTCAGCATATTTTAATTTTTTGCAACTACCTTCTGCTTTTTTATCCCTTGATACATTTCTTTTGGCTAGGAGGTTGAATAAATTATTCTCTTGAAAACTGATGGCATTACTGTGCCGAGTATGAACTAGCAGGCACAGTCTGTACATTCCCCAGAGACAGAAGAGAGTAAAGATGTTATTTCCTTAACTTTTTCAGAGTTGGTTGGCCCAGAGTCTGGCAATTAGACCTGAACTAGTCTGGGAAAGCCATCTGGCACCACTGAAAGTGATTCCATATTTACCAGGCACAAATTATTTAAAAAAAAAACAATAGTTTGAGAAAATAAAGCTTTTCAAGTGTTAGTTTATGGCTAACGGAATTATATACTTCTACCTTGAGCATCTGGACTCTGTGGAGTTTGGTTTTTCCTTCAGAGTATTTTATATTTTTTCATATTTCTCTCTGCCTCTTACTCTATTTAACTCTCTTGGAAAAAAAGACAAAAGATATTTAAAAGTATTCTATTTCCATTGACATATGGCATACTTTTCCTTTTAAACTTTATGACTTCTGAATTACTCATGTAGGTGCTTTATTTTTTGGAGGGGGGAGGTGAGGCAGTGGGGGTTAAGTGACTTGCTCAAGGTCTCACAGCTAATAAGTGTCAAGTGTCTGAAGATTGATTTGAACTCATGTCCTGGCTCCAGGGCCGGTGCTCTATTCACTGAGCCACCTTGCCTTGCCACATAGGTGCTACTGGATGAATCTCATGTATACATTCATCCTTCTTTCATTATTCTTTATTATTAGAATGTTCTTTACAGATCTGGTGCATCTGTATTTTGTCATGGCAGTCAGTGCCTGGTATTTGAACTCATGCCACTCAACCCAGATCAAAACCATCCATGACTTAGTATGTGAATCCTAGGGAGTTATTTGAGTCACAGAGATGTGACTTGGCCAGGCTTATACAACTGGGTGAATCCAGTGGCAGGGTCCGAACCCAGATCTGCCAGCTCCCAAGTCTAATACTCTAGCCACTGTCTGTTGACTGATACTGATTGACCATGCTCACCATGCTCCCACAAAATTACTTTATACTCACTTTTTATACATTTTCTATTTGAGACAGCATGACTTGATGGACAGAAAACTGGTTCAAGTCTGGCCTCTGCCTCATCCTGGCTGGATGGCAATTCTTGAAAAGAAGGTACCGGGCAGCTGTATGGAAATTCCCCTGCCCCCCACTAGGGAACAGCAAGTTGTCTGTCACTGAGTGTCACTAAGCAGGCGAGTGTCCTAACCATGCTCACAAGAGTCCTGTAGAGGCAAGGGGCAGTACTGGAATCTCTCCAGGCTCTACCACACTGCCTACAAGACTGACTAATCTCTTAGAACAATATGCTCTTGGCTAAGAAGGAAATAACAGCTTAGGTTTGGAAAGAGACAAATCTCCTGCCAATATTGAAAGATTTTCAAGTCTTCCCAAAATAATGCTTATGTTTGGAAAATGGCAATAGGATTTTGAATTGTCCATATCGGTTTGAGGGCAATGATGGCACATGTCTGTAGCACTGTGGGGTGTGCAAAGCACTTGGCCTCATTGGCCTGAGATGAAGGCAGGACAAGTCTTCTGCTTCTCATCTGTTGCAAGGAGGACTAACAGCTTTGCGTTGTGACCTGCCCCTCGTATCTGTGTCACCCTGGGCAAGTTACTTCTTCATGTGGAAAATGAGGGGATTGAATTCGATGACCTCCAAGATCACTGCTAAGAGGGGAAGTAAACTGTTCATTTCTTATTTCTATTGGGCTTTTTTCGTATTTTCTTAAAAGGAGATGCCAAACTGGGGCTCTCAGGTACATACAGACTGTATAGAATTGTTCCAATCACTTATATTGTCTCTACTTCTAGCTATGGTATAAGAAGAAGTATCCTCTACTGGGGGTATGAACACCTGAGTTCAGATCCCAGCTCTGACATTTACTAGATGTATAGTCATGGGCAAGTCTTTTGGTGTTCTGAAGCCTCAGGTTCTACCTTTGTGAAAGAGGGATAATAGTATTTAAACTTCCTGCCATATAAAGTTATTGTGAGAAACACTTTTATAAACCTTCAGATGCTGTAGAAATATATACTGTGATTGTTTAATTGTAAGTCTCCAATTCTGAGGAAGCACTCATTCTGTCAGACCTCATCTGGAGCCTCACAGTTCCTTTCTGGGTACCATAGTTTAGAAAGGGCTTAGATCATGGGGAGAGGATTCAGAGCACCGAGATCAAACTCAAAGCATAATGATTTAGAAAACCACAAATTAGCATTATCTATGTTATGTTTTATTTATTTGAAACATATTTCCCACTTAAGTTTGAATCTGGCTCAGAGGAGTACAGCTTCCTCCTTTGGCCCTATCACATTCTGCCTTGCATCAGACTCATCTGTATGTGTGGCATATCTTCTTCACCCCCAGTCTCCTTGGAAGCAGGTGCTAGGCATTTTTTTCTCTTTGTATCTACAGTGCTCACACCGTGCTTTGTGCACAGTTGGTGCCTAATAAATGTCTGTACAGACTGATTTGCAATTATAAATTGGTATATTCATTTGTTTATTCATGGAAGCCATATTTCTAGATGAAAACGTCCTAGACAGAGCAGAGAATAGAACAGTTGGTGGCAATCGGCCTAGGGTAGAATTACCACAGAGCTCAAGGCACTGACAGCTCTCACTGACCTCTCCTGCTTTTCCCCAGAGATTGAACCAAGCACTCCGTTTCAATACAAAGTCATTGATTTTAGTTCCTCAAACAAAAGCTTCTGGGAAAATCATTTTGGATGACTTCTTAGACTCAAAACCCAAGCATCCTTCCTCAAGAAAGCTTGGCTTAGAGGTTCTTCTTGGATGCTTCAAAGCAGCTGAGTCTATTTGGCTGCTTTCCTCCCAGAAGCTCCAGTCCTTCTCTGCAAGTTTACTCTTCCAGATCCCCACACCTCGTAGCATCCCATTTCCCTCTGCATTGGGAAAAAGATTCCTAAAGAACTCTGATCACTATTTTATTTTTCTTGACTTGTGAGTGATGCTGCTGTCTTCTTTACAGTCTACCTGGGACTTGTACTTTTCAATTTGTCCAGAGAACTAATAGGTTTCTGGAAGGAAAAGGAACTTGGGATCTTGGACATAGTCATTTATTAAGAATGCTACTAATGCTTCTGATAAAGACTGCTTTGGAAGTAATGTGAGTGAGGCTAGAAATACTGGGGGATGTGTGTTCGTAACAGCTAAACAGAAGTGAGCTTTAAAAATGAATCTTGTTCTTATTTAAACAGCATATTTAAACAAATAGCACTCTTCTCTTTCACTTCTTTCTTCCTTTTTCTTTCCTTCCTCTTTCTGTCTCTGTCCCTCTCCTCCCACCCCTTTATTAAAAGAAAAAAAGCTACTTAGAATAAGGAATAGAAATAAGGTGCCTCTTAAGTAGTCTGTTTCTTTTTTAGCTTTGTCTCCTTATTGCTACACTTTAAAATATCTAGGTTAGTATTTTGAGCATTGAGCAAGGATGCTCTCCCAGGCAGAAAAATCTTCCTGCCTTTCATGTTCCAGCCTCATATGGACTTCTGGTGCTGAAGGCTATGAAAAAATGGGCAGAATGAAAATCCCTTGCATGTAGCCACCCTGAAAAATCAGGTTATAGTGTTTGTACATATTCACTGTTTATGAAAATTGCTAAAATATTGGTGGAGGAAGGATGGAGCCAGCCCCGCTGGCCTTTCTCAGAGGGCATTTCTTGAACATCTTCCCACCACTTCCTCTATAAAATTAAGACAAGGATGATTTAGGGGCTCCCCACATCCTGAACCCCATGGTGCTGTCCCGCCTTTCTGTATTGTAAGCGCTGGCTGTGTTTTTCATAAGCTTCCCACTTTGTTCATATACTACCCTGTATCTTAAATAGAAACCTATCATCAGGTTTAGCAAATCAATACTGCGAGAGTGTGAAATGGTCCCCAGAAATCTCCAGAAGGCCATTTCACAGCAAAAGCAATTGAAAAGAGAAGCGGCCATAGAATATCTTATGAGCTCACCATTTAGATCACAAAAGGACCATAAAAGTCAGAAGCAGTTTGTTTGAAGCAAGGTTCATAATATAACCATCCTGGACTTGCTGAGAAGAAAGGGGGAAATTGCAAACCAATTTGTGGTTATAGCTTTTTCTGTCAATTCTTTGGGGATTTAAAACTTGTAAAAGGTAGAAACTTCTGCCAGCTTAGGTTATTGAGTGAGCCTGTGATAACAGTCATCCTGGCAGCTAACCAAACACCAGTTTTTGAAGCCAATAAAGTCTTTATTAACTTCAAAGCAATTAGTGGTTCTGTGGCTTCTCTTTCTACCAGAAGAGAAAGGTGTCACCAAAGATGATTTTCTTGTTATTGTTCTCTCATTTTCAGTCATGTCCAACTCTCTGTGACTCCATTTGAGTTTTCTTGGCAAACATACTGGAGTGGTTCGCCAGTTCGTTCTCTAGTTCATTTTACAGATGAGGGAACTCAGACAAACAGGGTAAAGTGACTTGGCCAGGGTCACACAGCTATTAAGTGTCTGAGGCTGGATTTGCTCACAAAGATATGTCTTCCCAACTTCAGACCTTGTATTCTATTCACTGCCAAAGTGATAGTTGGCGACCATTTGGGATATATCTTAGGACACTTCTTTGCCACTCTTCGTGATATATTTGTGATGTCACAATTCATACTTTTGAAACGCTCCCGATGAGAGACAGAGCAGGACTCAGAAAGCCTTCCAGGCTTTTTGGCTTAGCTAGGGGCTACTTGGGGATGTCAAGACTCCCTGTAGATTGCTGTCCAGTAGTTAGCTCCTCTGCTCATGTCAGAGGATGTCAAGGATCCCCTTGCATTCACCAGGACGGCTCATCTCAGACTTGCACACCCTTGCCAGATCAATAGCAAGCATTTACTTTTTCCATGAGAGGAGACAGGAGCTGACATATCACAGCCTGGAAAATTCCATGGACTGGCTCTAAATTAATTGCTCAAACAATAAGAACCCTAATTAGATTACAATTGCCAGCCTTTTAAGAAGGCTCTTTATGATTCACTTTTGATTAGAAGGTAATGTAGAGCTTGTCTACCTACGTTTCCATTCCTAGCTGAGCAATAAAAATAGTTTCTGACTCCTGTTTAGCAAACAATTTTCCATAAATAGCAATATCACTTTAATGTGGAATGAAATTCTTTCTCTGTACTCTTCAATCCAATTACCTCAAATGATGAGAAGTAATACTGTCACTTAAAAAAATATCATTAGAAAAATGGACATCCCAGAATTAACTTTCAGCTTGGGTCATCTGGGGCTAGAGTCCCAATATGGCTAAGTTTCTTAGGATACGCTGAAGATCTTTCTTCTGATGGAAAACAGTCCCCCCAGGGAGCTATTGGTAAGTGAGCAAGGAGAAGTCATATATCAAGAATTTATTTGAGAAAACAGAGTGGGGTACAGTAAGTGTCCTTCCTTCCCTTTGCTGCTTATGCTGTTGGGGCGGTGTTAGCCTGTGGAACATGACATGCAGGGACAAGCTTCCTCTGGCCACCTCTCAGGTCAGGAGGCAAGGCAATAGAACAAGGGCCAGTGCCCAGGCTTTACTATCTGCTTTCTCTGAAAGGAGTCTTGAGAAATAGGTGAGACTGGCAAGGAGGTTCTGTCCAGATCCAGTCTCATGGTCTAAAGCAGTGTTTCCTAACGCAATTCTGGTAGTCTGAGGTTCTAATGGCCTTTGAACAGAAAGAAAAGGTCACACCAAGAGAAAATGGGAGACTGTAAGCAGAGTATGGTGATTCTTAGCAGTGTTCACAGACAGTTACACAGGGTTAGTGATTGGGTCCCTAGGACCTAGGCTGGATGAGTGACTGCCTCTTTTGCTGATGTAAGGGCCTCTTTCTTGTATTCCTTATTTGTTCTAGGTCAATCCAAATCTGAAGTTTATCTAGGAGAGACCAGCAAGAACTCAGGGCTGCAAGGGTGTGATTGCTTGCCTTTGAGTCTTCTAGACATATATCCTATATAGATATCGATATGTATATATTTAATCCAAAGGTGCTGATTGGAGGTTTTTATAGGCCTCTGTTTAGACCAGGTATTCTTAACCCGGGATCCATGAGCCTAGTTGGTTTGGCTTTAAGTATTCAGGTAAGCTGGTGAAATATAATTGGGTCTCCTTTGGAGTTTTATTTTGTGCATCTAAAAACATGATTTTGACAAGGGGTCCACAGATTTCACCTCAAGCTTTGTGAAGGAGGCTAAGTCAGCCACTGTGAGTGTTGGAGGGGGTAGGGACAGGGATATAATTGGAGTTGACATAGTTGCTGTGGATTATGAAAAGGGTGGAGCAGAAGGACTGTTGTCATTCATTTAGTTTTTAAAATCCTTAAACTTCATTCTCTAGCTCTATCACTAACTTTCTTTAGGCCTCAGTTTCCTTATCTATAAAATGATCTCTAATACCACTGTAAAAAAAGAAAGAAAGAAAACCAGTAAAAAAAAAAAAGAAAAGAAAAACACTGTATGGACAGTTGATCTCTAAGCACACTGTACCTTGCCTGGGCAGTGGAAAACCCCATGAATCTTTCATGCCATGTAAGAGTCCTGAGTGCAATTGTGCTGCCACTAATGGCTGGCTACTGCTGTCCTATTGAGGAGGGCCAACTCCCATAAGTCACCTAGCACTGGTCCCAATCTCAACCAGTGGAGCGAAGGGTAGGGGTCTCTGTGTTTCCAAATCATTCTGTGACTCAATGCATATGCACATACATGCATCATAGTATCCCAGTTATGCCAGTGATTGGGAGTGTCACACATACCTTAGCAGCCAGGTACCTCACTCATAGCTCACAATGCTAATGAATAGAAGCCATTTACCCAGAAATGGACAGGTTTAAGGAGTAAGAGATTGAAATTGACCTAAGCTACATAGTATAGAATTTAAGATTGACAACACTGTGAGCTGAGTACTGCTGGCATTCTCTCCATTTGATAAAGAAACAAGGTCAGAATGATTGAATCCCAGCCCTCAGATTCGGTTAACCATCGGCATTTTGATCTTCACATCTCAGCCCAGTTCCATAGGTTCCAAACCACGGACAACACAAAGAAAAGTGTGCTTGGGTGCATTATAGGTGCATTGGATGCTTGGAGATAAGTAATATTTTTGCAAGCTGCAAATATTCGTTAGCGATGGGCTACAGCCATTGAGTCAGAGACGTCTCACACACACATACACACACGCACACACGAGCACACGCACACACATGACTATGAGGGCTTTTGATTTTGTATGCGAGATGGTATCTTGGTTGATTTTCTGAGTCCTAAGTTATTTAACAGTATATGCCCATTGCTCTGTGTTGATATTTTAAATAAAAGCTATATTCTTAGAATAAAGAGAAAAAGAAGAAAGATGTAATAAGTTTAAACCATTTATCAGAGAAGGACAATTATAAATAGCACTTCCTCAATTAATTAGTAACCTTAGTCATTATATAAAAACAAAGCACGCCAAGTTAGCATCTTCTCATTTGCATTTTGGACCATTTTTATCATCTATAATGACTGATGTTGTTGGAATAAATTTCTTAACATGACTCAGAAAGACAAAAGCAAATTATCTCTTTCTCCCTTGTGAGTGTTAATGAGGTGGAGACTGAAATGCATTCTCCCTGCTGTAGGTAATATATCATCCTCAGTGTTGGGGGAAATTAGGTATTTAATTCTAAGAAAACATTAGGAAGCCCTGTACTTTGAATGGTTGTGAGTCAAAGGAATATTGTAAAAACACTGTTAAAGACAGAAATTACTCTTGTTAGGAAGAAGGGATAGGGAGTATAATTTCAGTGATACAGGGAAATGCTTCTAGCCCTGCAGGGAAGCTTCTTTTCTGCGTGTTCTACCAGAGAGTTGTCAGGGGCTTTGAGAGGTCAAGTCATTTGTTCCAGGTCCTACAACCACTGAGTCTTTGGAAGAGGCAGGCCTTGAACCCAGGTTTTCTTGAGTTCATGGCCAGCTCCAATGACTACCCCCTGAGCATTCTGCCTGATTCATAGCACTTGGAAGTATCCAAAGGACTTGAGCAATCATGATCTGATCTGCCCCATAGGGCTTAGCATGTAGTAGGTGATAATTAAACATTCATTTATGATGGTAGACTTGGTCTGGGCCAGCTTCATTCTTATCCCATCACAATACAATGGAGAGAACACTGGCCTGGAATATTCCTGTCAAATGGGAGGGATAGGCTATAATTAGCCACAAGATCCCTTCCATCTCTCAATCAGCAAGCATTTAAGTGATTAGTATGTGCCTGATGTGGTGTGGGAGATTTAATAACAATATTCCTTGCCCTCAATGAGTTTCCATTCTAATAGAGGAACTAACACTAACTAAAGAGGTATAGACATGCAGAGTTCCTGCTCCCAGTTCCCAACAACCCTTCCCTTTCTACCTCTTACTTTGGGCACAGTACAGCTAAATCCTGATTAGTGAGAATAATGAGTCCCCTCAAGCAGTTACATATTCCAGTTTGTATTATTTGAAGTTATAACTCTATAAAATAGAATAATTGGCTCCATCCCAATGGAAATACACAGCCTGAATTCTCAGAGGATTTATTATTCACACTAATAGGGGCCTGTTGTTGTCCAGTCATGTCCCAATATAGGGTTTTCTTGGCAAAGATACTAGAGTGGTTTGACATTTCCTTCTCCAGTGGATTAAGGCAAATTGAGGTTAAGTGACTTGCCCAGGGTCACACAACTAATGAGTGTCTGAGGCCAGATTTGAATTTAGGTCTTCCTGACTTAAGGCCCAGCTCTCTGTCCACTGAGCTACCTAGTTACCACAGGATCTAGCTGTAATAAAATCATGGCAAGAATTATTTCTGGCAAGAATGTGTCATGCACACCAATTAACCATCTCTGTAACTTCACCAGCCAAAACTGCCTTTCTTAGCAGCCACTCCCTTCTGTGTATGGTCTGCTCCTTGAGGGCAGGGACAGCCTCTCTTTCTCTTTGTGCCCCCAGATCTTGGCACAGAGTACATACACATGATCATTTTTTTTCATTCATTGTCACCCAAACTTGTGCCATTGTACCCACACCCTTCCTCTTCGTTGTTTAGACCTGTTAATATGGGCCTGAAATGTAGCCTATTTTTGAACTGCTTCTTCACAGACCTATCAGTTTCTTTTAAACACACACACACACACTGCTTTCAATATGGTACAGTGGGATTCAGAGTCAAAGGATCTTGGTTCTGCTACTCACTCCCTCTTTGACCTTCGACAAGTTGCTGAACCTCTTTGTGGCCCTCAGTTTCCTCCATCTGCCAAATGAAGGGGTTGAACTATATCACCACTGAGGTCCCTTCCAGCTCCATGGTTACTGCCCTTTAATCCCAAGGAGCTGGTCACTAAGAAAGCTTCAAATCACGAGCCATTTGAATTCATAAACTAATCCTGTTACCCTTTTCCAAATGGACTTGTCTTTGGCTGCTCTTCATTAATTCAAAGCTTCCCCCAGGACCTCTGGGCATTGCAGTACAAGAGTTTGGTAACCTGGAAGAGTGATATAAATCATGCCAGGGATTTGCAATGTTTCTTTATAGGCTTTTCTAGTCCCAGCCCCTTTCTATGTTAATTTTTTTCTCTTTGACTTGCTACCACATCCACAGGAAAACCAAGTTGGAAGACAGACAGACAGACAGACACACACACACACATACACACACACTCTTCATGGCCCCTGAGTTTCTAAGCATAACATACAGTGGATGAATTTAAGAGTTAATCTTCAGGTGAATTCCCAAGTGGCTACTGAGGCCAGTGACATCTGACAAGGAGCACAGCATGATGGACAGGGAAGCTGTTGATAGATTGTTAGTCACAGGAACTGAATTGAAACTTCAGCTCTCTCCTGGCCCCAAACAACAGTGTTAGACCACAAACTGTGACCCCGTATGAGGTCATGACTCACAGTTTGAGAAGTGCTGAAGGAGTCATGAGTAGAAAAAGTTTAAGAAGCCCTGTTCTAGAGCAATGATATCTGGACTCCAGAAAGGGGAGTGTGTGTGTGTGTGTGTGTGGGTGTGCGTGTGTGAATGCCAGCATTGAAGCCATCTACTGTGTATAAAGTACTATCCTAGAATGAAGTAATAAAATTGCCTACTTTAAAAACCACCATTAGAGTCCCATCCAAAGAAGTTACATAAAATCAAGATCGCTGTCCAGGATGTTTCTATCTTTATGGTACCTAGACAGAGGCAGGATGTCCAAATGTCTGCACAAAATCGAGCTGCTTCCTGTCATGTGTCTATAAAACTTATGCTGTAGCTATAGAATATCCCAATGCCTGTCTTAACTTTTTACTTCCCAGCTATATGTTTTGTTCAGGTGGAGACATGTCTGACTCTTAATATGAAAATACATAAAGCTATGCCTAATTGATGAGCTGATTTTCCACGTACAACACACTGAGGTTAATGAAAATGGGTAGAGTATAGAGGGAGAAAAGGAGGAATTAGGGAACAGGCAGTTGTCGACTGGTCATAATCCAAGATTGAAGAGTTTAGAGGTGGAAGAGTCCTTCAAGGCCATTGAGTCCAGACATGAAGCTTCAGTGACAGAACGTTTCTCTCCATTTGTTGGAAATTCTTTAGATGGCCAAAGTATTAGGGATTTCAGAGCCGGGGGGACCTCAGAGATCATTTAGTCCAACTAAGACCCAGGGAAAGTAAACATTTTGTTCAGGGTCACATCGGTAGCAAACCCGAAAGGCTGGGATTTAAGGCCACTTTTTCTGACTCTAAATCCAGCCTTATTTCCCTTGCACCACGCTGTCGTGTTAACATACACAATAACTAGTTGGGAATTCACATCAATTTGGCTGGTGTTGATTAAGCTCCCACTGCGTGAAGGGCCCATGCTGTTAAATTAACCTTTGTTTCTCCCTCTAAGACCGAAAGGCAGGCAGCCAAAGCTCTCACAGGAGGCTAGAATACACATAGAGATATTGTGTACTTGCTTCTCCTTGTAGTAGTCATCTAATCACCTAGAATTTGGACACTAATGGTAGAAAGGGATGTTGTTCCATCCCATGTATCCTAGTTGAAAGGTAAGGGCAGGCAAGGAAGGCCAACAAGAGCAGTGCTTTCAGTTCTAGTCTTTTGATTAAGCTAAGTCCTCATGCATCATGCTGGCCACCATGACCTTGGCTTTGATGGGAGATGACCTCCTGGAGTCTAGGATCCCTGGCCTTCGCCCCCTGCCATGCCACAGACACTTGTCTAGAATTTAAGTATTTCCACAGTAATTCCCAGGTTTTCAACAAGTATCAAGGCCCCCAGCTGACAAAAAAAAATAAAGTAATCCAAGGGAAATATGAAAATAGCAACTTATTTCAGCAATAGTTCTTCTCTAGGTTTTTTTTTTCTTTGTGTAGAATCATGACTTTTTAGTAAATGACATCCAAGAAAATATTTATCAAAGCAAGAAAGCCCAAGAAAGGAACACTTTGCTTTTTCTCCATTATTTCTCCTTTCTTCTGACATTCTCTTGCCTAGATATCTAATTCCATTAAATATGTACATTTTTGGCTGGAAGTCTTCTTCATGTATCTTTCAGATAAATCTTGAAAGTACATAAGGTCTGAAGGGCAGCTTTTTTAAGTGCAAATGAGACACACACTAGAATATTGTCTATGAGGGTCTCCGAATTATTTATATGCCTGCATAACTTTACCTTGCTCTTTCTGGGATAATGATAAAGGGGAGCAACGCAATTCCAATATCCTTCCTTTTGAGCACTGGCCAACTACAGCAGTCATATTTAATACCTAATACCAGGCCCTCCTTTAGCTGGTCTGTGTTTTTATTGGTTTTATTTTGGTCATCACCACATCTGTACCTTTGTGTCATCTAAAAGGTACAAATGTACAGCATACAAATGAAGTCTTGATTGTTCCACATGATATTACCCTTTTCCAAATGGACTTATCTTTGATTTCTCTTTGCTAATGCAAGACATCCCCTAGGACCTCTAGGCATTGCAGTGCAAGAGTTTGGTAAACTGGGAGAATGATGTTCCAGGATTCATAAATACTGCCATGGAATTGCAGTGTTTCCTTAGAAACTTTTTTTTCTAGTCCCAAACTCATTCTATATAATTTCTTGTGTTGATTTTAGTTATCATCCCTCTTCTCTTTGACTTGCTTCCCACGTCCACAGGCATT
>CM053602.1:25398455-25457247 GCA_028646575.1 Pseudocheirus occidentalis | reverse complement strand
CTTCCCACGTCCACAGGCATTCGAGTTTGTAAGCATAACAGTTGAGAAATCCATTTGAGAAAGAAGCAAAATGGAAATCAGGTTTAGTTTTCTGTGTTCTGTGGGAATTCCTGGTGCCAGTTGCCACCATTCCCAAGGTAGCATCATTATAGATGGAACTAGCTTGCAGTACAGTGAAATAGAGAGAACCAGAATTTCCAATGTTGTGAAATGTAAGTGTTGACAAGTAAAGTCATTGAAAAATGGTATCAGTTAGAAACAAAGGTGAGGAAGATGTTACAGTGATGCTTACAGGCATAGGACTTAGGAACCCCAGTGCTCTCCCTGTGAAGTCAGCACCAGTGGCCCATCAGGGTATAAAAGGAAACTCCCCCCTTTTCATTTGTGTTCTGACTCAAGCAGGACCAAGTGTCCTTGTAGACGAAAATGTTTTCTTTCTTTTTCCATATGACACATGTAAAGACAATAAGGGAGAAGTGGCCCCAGTTTTCTCCAAATGGTCAGAATCTTTTCAAGTCAAAAGCTGCTTCAGAGCTCCCCAGACTGCTTTGCAATAGATAATTGCTCCATCTTTGATTTGTTTCTCTCCTCTTTCTTTCATTGATAGCAGCCTGAAGGCAGGGCATGGGGTAGAAGGGTTGGGCAGGGGGTGGACAGGATGGAGGGAGCATATAAAATACGTCGCTTCTCCAGAATTGTCATAGCAAGGATAGCCAGCACATAAATGATACTGTTTTGGCTTCCAAAGGGTAAGCAGGTGTCTTAGGAGTCCCAAATGAGCTGTGTACAAGCTTGTACAAACAACCTCCGAATCATGCCTGTTTGTTATTCACACAAACAGAGTGGAAACCATCTGAATTCCACAGTTCCCAGAATTCAGATGGCGCACAATGGCCCATAATGAGCAGCACCTGTGCTTACCTCAATTACCCTCCGGCTCGGAACAACGGTGGCGAGGGCTTCTATGACGCTTCTTTTTTTCAATAATAGATTTAGTTATGTCTTTCATAATTGGATTCAAAAGCTCAAAATTTCATTTTGCAACTTGTTCATAAAATGTGTATGAAAAAGGCTGGCATTTATTCAAAAGAAATACTCTGCAAAGAAGAAATTGCAAAGCAGCCAAGTGCTGGTAACTAAGCAGCCAAATTACCGTCCAAGCGCTTGGCAAATACACGGTCTTTTTATTATTTCCGTAATTGAATTTCTGTTAAAGCGTGGAGCATAATTTAACATCAGGAATTTATTTATAATACAATAGTGGTTCAGTAAGAAATGCACTGTTATTGTCACTTTTAATGGAGTCTTATGTGTTCCCTCTGAGCCTGGGTGGCAGGCTGGGAGACAGCCACTGCATCAGTGTTGTTTGTAAACAATTGAATTAATTGGAGACAGGGTCATTAACTCGACCTGAATACCTCTGATTGCTTCTGTAAATAAGGTTAGAGAGCAAATGGCTAATCTTGCTTGTCATTATAGATTCCGTTCCATTTTCACACTGCCTTGGATATTAAGATCATTTTGCTAAGCAGCTTTGCCTCCTGGCCCCATATTTACCGTATTGCCATGGCACATAAAAATAATTGTATCTGACTTCTATTACATTCTCCATATCTTTATAAAACTCAATACTAGGAGAGGACCTATGTTGAATCACGACTCATAAAAACCATCAGACCAATAAATGAATAAACCACCATAGGGAAACTATAGTATTGAAGCAAAGTCAAGCCATGGAATCCAAGTTGATTTTGTCTTCCCTCCCAGCTCTATGATTGTGTACCATTCAGCAATGTACTAACAACAACAACAAATATATCAAGGAAAAGAATCTAGCAAAAATCTCTTGCTCACAGGGCACAGATGGTGTCATTGCCCTTTGACTGTTACAACAAAATCCATGCCATGCAAGTTATATCCTAAGAGATGTTAGTAGCATCTCTTGCCATTTTGCTATGTGGGGAAAAATTGGTTTGGGATATTTTTATATATGTGTGTATATATATATACACACACACACAGTTTCCCAAAAGTCTTGGCACAGTGCTAAGCTATTAAGGCGGCACTAAGACTTTTTGGGACACCCTGTATTCTAGGAGTTCCCATCGTATTAGATTCACTTTTGCTTTCAGCATACCTTATTCCTGGTAGTAGGGTCCAAGATGCTTAGAAAGTTTCTTTTATTTTTTTGCCTCTTATCAGAACAATGAAAGTAATTCTGAAAAAATGGAAGCATTACTAAAAATGGATGTGTCAGGAGGCCCTTGGATGGTTTAGCACCAAAAAAATCAATGACTGTTTAGTTGGCTTCCAAATGGGCATTATCATTAGACGTTCAAAGAGGAGATCTTTCATAGGAGGTTCAGAAAAAGAAGACCACTAATATCACTACTTTGCAAACTTTAAAAAATTATATAAATGAGAGCTATTCAAATTGTCCTTTCCTTCAGTGAAAATGAAAGAACCAAGACTCCCAAAGATGCCAGTCCAAGCTAGGGTGAGTTCACTTCGAAATGAAGCCTGGCTCCTCTGCCAGAAACTATCATGTGGTACCAACTGGTGGCAGCCATTGTCTTTGAAGAACTCCCCTGCTGACTCCAAGAGAAGAGATAGCGTTACTTCTAAATATTTGATGAGTCGGGGTCTGTAGACTTAAAAAGACTATCTTTTCTACCTTTTTGGTCCCTTGACCTTTTCATAATCTCCTCCATGGCATCATCAGCTGCTTTGCTATCCCATGCCAAGCCCTAGCTCCCAGCTGACTGGTGCGAGTGAAGCCTGTCTAGCCCAGCCATGGCTACCACCCCACATGGTCTTCTTGTGGTGCTGCCTCATTCCACCTCCTGCTCTGGAGATGGAGATCCCATCCCCTCCATGTTCTCAGTGCTCCTAGATGGAAAGAGCATGTTGGGCCATTGCCCTGTGGTGCTATTCGCCGGTCCTGTGACTCCAGCCTTCCCTAGTCACCACTGGCCTGTTAGAAGGTGAGCTCATGGAAGGCTTTTGTGTTTTCATTCTCAGGACTTAGCTGGTGCTAAGTAAGTGTTTAAGAAAAGTTTTCTTCATTCACTCACTAACCCTTAAGTATATAATAGGAATGTAAGGGCACAATTTGAGCTGTTGATTCTGGCTGTGTGTTTATCTGTGTATAGAATAACAACAGAACAACAGCAGCATTTCATGTTTGTTTAGTGCTTTAAGGTTTGCAAAGTGCTTTCCTCACAACAATACAATGAAGTAAGTGGTGCAGATATCATGTCCCCATTTTACAGATGAAAAGTTGAATAACTTGTTTATGGTCACATAGCTAGTAATGAATGACTAAAATCTGAATTTCGTTAACATTAGCATTACCTAACCAGTCAACTTAAATGAGTAGCTAGCTGGCGATATGTTCTAGATTTGACTCAAAAGCATTTATTTATAAGTCATATGCTCATAGGGGCATCAAATACATCCTGAATCAAAAATGTAGTTCAAAGGACAACGTATTAAACATGGAAACTTTTTAAATGTAGAAATACTTTTATTTATTTTAAATTTTTTTTCCAATTTCTTTTTCCATAAACCATTCAACTATTCATTTGTTTGGTGTAGCTAGATGTGTGTGTGTATCTTTATAAAAATTATGATTTTCTCCTCTCAGAAGATAGCCTATCAGAAGAAAATGTGTGATAATCCCCAAAACAGGAAGATTAAAGAAAGAGGTAAACACATCTATATAAAGAAGTGTTTTGGGCTTGCCCCACCAGCTGAAGAAAGCTCTTGTTTTATTATGACTATTTTTGGAGTCAAACTTCATTTGAAAGTGTTAGATTGCCCAATTTCTTCCCTAGCTTAATGACAAAAATTTTCCCTATATTCAAAATTACAGGCCCACATATCAAAGGCTTTTCTAGCTCTCTGAAAAATGTGTGGGCTTGTTTCCATTTCTTTCTGGGTCGAATTTTAAGTGGCTCTGTCTTCTTTCCGAACGTGGAGATTGGCACTCCTCTTCCTATTAATCTAGATGAAAATGTAGGTGATCCTGTCCTTCTAATAGAGCATGCTGGAATCCATGGAAAAGGCACCCCTGCTTGAGCTGTCTTCTTACTGGCAGCCATGATTAGTCTTTTCCTTGTAAAGTCAAAGGTGAGTTGAGTTTAGGATTAAACCAGCTCCCTGAGTGGCTGGGACTGAGTGGGGGCTTTTCAACTCCCCTCACTCACACCTGACCCTCTTTAATTTAGTGTTGATGAGAAGAGAGAATATTAGCTTGAAGGCAAGATTTTTTCAGTACGATAAGGTTACAGGATTAGAGATCCAGTATTTCCTTTGCTGTCATTCAAAATAACAAGCAGAAGAAGCACTGTTGAAAAGAGCTGAGCTTTTGGACTTAGAAGGTTTCTACACGTAGAAGATTTAAGATGTCATGGTTAAATATAACATTGATCATCTCAGGCAACAGATGGGAGGGAATCTTTGTAGGAAATGTTATTGTTTCTGATTTTTTATGAACAGTCTTTGTGATTTATAGTCAAATGTTAGGGATGATTTTCAGGCCAATTTATCATGGAAGGGAACACCTTCATGCTCTTAATGCATAGGTATGTCATAATTAGCAATGCCCACAGTCTCAGCAAAGGTATGTCATAATTAGCAATGCCCACGGTCTCAGCAACGTAGTGCTAGCCTTTACAGAAGTCTTCCAAGCTAGAATTTAATCCCAAATTGATTGAATATTTGTCTTCCATCGGCAATTAGTTATACTACCAGAAAAAGCATCACCACAGGATCTGTGGGTTGATGAAAGTATCAAAATGATAGGAGACAAGAATTTCACCTGTTATTCAAATGAAAAGCATAGTTTTAATTAGGAAGAAGATGTGCTGCTTAATATAATACTCACCTTCACCATGGCTTGCACCCTTTATTATTCCTAGTCATTCATGTGTGCAGCCTGTATGACCCCTGGACATGTTGATATTGTTTTTAAAATATCAAACCACATATGCTGGGCACTGACTCAGTAGAAAAAATATCTTATAGTTAGATCATGAGACACAGTAGCAAAGCAACTGGTTAGAGATAGTTCCCTGCTGGTTAAGGTTATGAAACTGAGTGACTGAAAAAAATGGTACCAGGAATAGAAATTGGGAAGAGGCATTTTTTGGGGGGGGGAGGGTATAATGGCTTCCTGTGTTTTAGACCTAAATTTGCAATTTCTATGGGATAGCTATGTCAGCAACAATTAGTAGTAAGGGCCTGGATAAAGATAAGCGCTGGAGGTATAGATGTTGGAATCATCTATATCAGTGGTTCTCAACCTGTGGGTCGCAACCCCTTTGGGGGGGGGGTCAAACGACCCTTTCACAGGGGTCACAGGGGTCACCGAACACCATCGGAAAACACATATTTCAGATGGTCTTAGAAATGGAGACACGGTTCCTCTATCCATCTCCAGGCAGATACGCCCAGATGTGAGTATTAAAGGGTCGCGGCTTTAGGAAGGTTGAGAACCATTGGTCTACATAGAAACCATTTAATCCATGGTAGCTGTTGAGATTGCCAAGAGAAGAGAAGAAGAATTCTAGGACAAAGCCTTGAGATGCTCGTGTGTGTGTGTGTGTGTGTGTGTGTGTAAGTGTGTAAGAAGAGAAGGAGGATGCAGCATCCTGAGGAGAACCCAGAGAGAAAATAGTGTTACAGAAGCTAAAGGAATATCATAAATGTCATAGGATCATATGATTACAGATTTAGAACTAGAAGGGATGGTCTTCAAATCCAACCTCCTTGATTTTTACATGGAGAAACTGAGTCACAGAGATCCTAAGTGGTTTGCCCAAAGTCACACAGCTTTGAAGTGTCCAAGCTGGAATCTGAACCCAAACCTTCCTGACTCCAGGGCCAGGGTTCTACTGCATCATACTATACTTCCTGGGTATAGGTGAAGGGAGTGCAGGTTGCAAGTTTCACAGGCTACAAAGGTTAAAGCAGAATAAAAATGTCAGCGTATTGAGCAGGTAAGAGATAGATGGTAACCTTGAGAGGGCAGTGCTGGAGGCAGAAACCAATTGGCCAGGGAACAAGAAGTGGCAGATAAGAAAATCAATATAATGGGTACAGACGGCTATGTCTAGGAGTTTGACTATGAAAGAGAGAAGATCTTCTATTTTAAGATGCTAACTTGAAGCAATGGCAAGGTCAAGTGGAGATATTTTAAGGATGAGAAAGTTGTGAGCAAATTTATAGATGGTTGGAGAGGAGCTAGGAGGTTATGAGAGATTGAGGACAAAAGGAAGAGGAGGAAGATCAAAGGGGCAAGCTCTGAAAGGAGATAGAGGATGGAATTCAGAGTGAAAGTGCCAGGGTCAGCCTGGGTATGGTAAAGGTGCAAATCTTGGCAGAGTTGGCACAATGGAGGAAAGGGTTGGGATGATGAAGACGGATCTGGGAGGTACAAGAGGCAGTTAAATCAGATGGCTTCAGGCAACGTCCTTTGCTGAGAAGGGCATGATGTGGGAGAGAAGAAAAGGTTTCTGTTACCCGCTGTGGAGAGTCAGGAACTAAGAAAAGAATTGTCTAGTAGTAGTAAAGGCCCACTTGAGATGAAATAATAGAAAATTCTAATAAAGCCATTTGGCTAGTCACTGTGACTTTCCTCCTGAGCATTCGGCAGCATGCGAACATGGGAAGGAATAGAAGAGGTGGATAAGGTTAGGATTTGGCAAAGGTATGAAAATGCCAATAGGGCAAGGGACTCAAGTTGAACTGGTCAAATGCAGGGTCAAGGCTGTGAAGGAAGGGAAGTAAGACAAGAAGAGGGCTGATGGACTAAGAGAAGCTGGTGGGCCAAAGGGACTGGAGGTCACAGCGAGGATGAAGAATAGGTTTTAGAGGAGTCAAAAGGTGAGAATGAAGACACACTACTGTGCTCAGAGAATCGTAGGGGTGGAGTCGTTAAGACCAGGTATTTGAGGGAACACTGATGTGTATGTTGAAATCTCCCAAATACTGGGACAAGGGTTGGAGGGAATAGGATTCCTTGAGGAAGGAAAGAGATTTACCTGGAGACTAGTATGTGATTGCAATACAGAGTTGGACCATGTGATAAAGATAACTGGAGAGGAACCATAAAGGTTACTACTGGGTGATGGTGGCGAAGGGATAGTCTGGAAGTGGGCATAAGAAGTGTAACTATTTCTCCTTCAGACCCAGTGCTTTGGAGTTCTGAGAAAAGGCTCAACCAGTACTAGAGAGAAGGTGGCCAGGGATGAAGATCTGGAAAGAGCCTGGTTTCCCTGAGTACAAGGAGGTGGTAAAGAGGAATCTGGGAACAATGGAGTGAGGATTTGAGATAGCACATTGGAATGGGAGGTCAGAAAAGGCTAGGGATTCAGAGATGGCCAAGGGGAATGGAGATAAGAGGAGGGGGAGAGAACTTTTACCACCCTACACTTTAATGCACTAATAACTTAAGATAAGGCTCAGAGATACAGGCTAAAGCTTAGAGAAAAGGTTCTGGGTGATGCTGATATGGTTTGGACTCTTTTTCTGTAGAAAGATACTTGCTAAAGCTAGAAAGGAGGGCCTTAGTTCTGTGAGGCAGGACGTAGGAAGAAGAAAAGAAGGCCAAGAGGAGTGAGAATAAAATAGTGAAAGAGATCCTGGAGGAGATATTAGGGTGGGAGGAGTAGCAAGGGGGTCGGGTCCTGTACTCTTGGGAATACAACAGAATTGTAAGACATGGTTCTTTCCCACTAGGAGCTTATACTGTAGCTATGGAGCCAGAACACATATGACAGGGTTCAAGAATAATTAGGCTCCTTCCTTCCTTGGGGCATTGTTAATGCAATAGGCCTGCAGAAAACGGAAGTGTCATTACATTCTAATAATAGCTGACATTTTGATGGTGCTTTACAGTTTGAAAAACATTTTATTTCCATGATTTCATTTTGTCCTAGAGCTCTTGAGAGATGGAGTAGTACTGAGATAAGTAAAGGCAAAGGGAGAGGGCCTTCCAGAGTAATCTGGACAAAAGGTGGGGTTGAAAAGCACTGAGAGTGAGAAGCCTAGGCTGGCCGGAGTGGAGGAATGGGGGAAGATAACAGGGTTGCTAAGCAGGTGGGAAAGGTCAGAGAGGACCTTGAAAAGCCCTGTTGCTCAAGAGTGTAGACTCACCATGTGGTAGGACATGACTCCTTGTAGGTTCTTAAGCAAGGCAGTCTCATAGTAAGCAGTTATGTATCAGAAGCCACATTAGTGGCCCAGTTAGTGCTACCTAGGATTTCCTCTAAAGCAATAATATAAGATAAATAGAGCCACACATTTATTTCATGGCATGTGATTGAATTTACTGATCTCCATGAAAAACCTTCTGGAACATTTATGAGCCATACATGTACTGAGATGATCTGGGGGATGTACAGAACCCCAACATGCTTTTACCAGATGATAGATTTCTGTGTCAACAAAGTGTAGCCATCTTATCCACTAGTCTTCCTTGGAAGAAGGGAGGTGGGAACTAGTCTGAGTGAGGATAAGGCATTGAGGTATTAGCTGCATTGGAGAGCTGGGTTCCTGTCAAGAACAATCAGCAGCTCCCTATCACTGGCTCTGTTTATTCACCACTCATTCTTTCCTTAACCCACTGCAATCTGGATTCTCTGCCTTTCCCTTGAAAATGTTTCTTAAAGGTCACTGATAACCTCTTACTTAACAAAGCTAATGGCCTTGTCTTAGTCCTCATTCTCTTGGAATTCTCTTCTTTATATGCAACTGTTAGCTATTTTATAAGAGGTAGAAGCACTGCCTTTGGCTGGCACTGCCATTCCCTATTTGTATGACCTTATGCGACACTGTAGGCCTCAGTCTCAACTACAGAAGTGAAGGGCTTGGTTTGCATAACCTCTAAGTCTCCTTGGGATTGAGTCCTCCAGTGTGTGATGTCCCCATGAAGAGGTAAAGTGCTGCAGTGAATTGCAAGTTAGAGGACCTGGGTTAAAATCCTGACTTTACTTTGGACAGGCCACCTTCTTACAAAGGAGATGCAGCTTTGACTATAACAGCAACATGAAAGGAAACATCCATCAGGGGGCGCCATTCCACTTTTTCACATCAGCCTTTTAGCATGCCTTACCAAAATTCCTTTCCTCCCTTTACTTAAATTTTTTTCCCCTTGAGATGCTTCTCTACCCCAGATGTTTCAATAAGTAAACACCAAGGACCTCTTATCAGAACTATCAAATAAACAGCAATAAGATTCCAGAGTAGAAACAGCAAGCGGCAAAGTCATGGAACAGCTGTACCTGTCTCTAGGATGTGGGGCTAATGTGATTGGTTATTGAAAGACTCTGACCTTATTCAGAACTCTCTTCAAAAACTTTCCATACTTTGGGGTCAGCTTCAACACAGGCTTTGGCTCACAGAAGGCAGCACTACCCTGCAAGCCCTTTTCTTTCATCTTGGCTTGCATTTGTCATGGTCTTTAGAGCCAAAAAGTACCCAATGATTACATGCATTTTTTTAAAACATCTGTTTTGGCTACTCTATCAAAGGCATTGTAAGATCTTTGAGACGGTTCCTTTGCTCACAAACTATTATGGATTTACCACAACTTAGAAAGCTTCCAAATATACCTTCACCCAATGTTCACCAATCTTGCTGGGTGGTTGCTAGAGCAACCAACAATTATCATTACACTTATTGTTATGTAGTGATGTCAGGTTAAGATTTATCATAGCTTATTCCATTGCCCTGGAGATTGATTCATTTTACAACCTGTTTAAAACATTGTAGGCCTCCTCACCTTGATCTTTCAAAACAATTTATTCATTCTGTTGATGCTGGCTTGTGCCCCTTTGGAAGCAGCCTCCACATTCATAAGATCACAAAAGCATCAGACAGCACTGCACCTTGGGTAGGCCAGTTGTGAGCCAGTTTGGCCTTCACTAGTGGCCCACACACCACTTAGAGGTCAGTAGTAACGCTCATTAAGCTCACAAAGAGTTAAAGAATGATGCATTTTGCAGATTTTGTAAATCCAAGTCCCTCCAAACCTCCATACACATATAAACAGCACCTCCTTAATAATGCCATGTATCTGTGTTCTCAGGGAAGAGGGCATGTCGTCTCCCCAAGAAGACAATAACAAGCTCTCAGAAAACAGGCTTTTGGCCTTTCTGTGGATCTCCTGTGCTTAGCACAAGGCCTGGAACATAGTGAGTGCTTACTAAATGCTTCTTGACTTGACTCCTGTCCATATCCCAGTTACTTATGCTCGTGGCCGTTCTGTCTGTCTGTTATGGCAGTATTTGAAGCTGGCATATGGTCTTAGCTAACACTAAGATGAGAGATTTAACTTTAGGAGATCATTGGGAAATCATTTCCAGAGCCAATGCGAGATTACTTTTAAGTTTGAAGTAATCGTAATTCAAATTGTAAATATGAAAAAAATTACATTCAGAGTTTTCAGCATCACTGTTATTTTGATTTACCGAGTAAGATGAAAACAGGTGAAACTGATATTAATGGAGGGCTCATCCAGCTCAATCTGGGTCATTCCTTGGCCTTCAGCTTCCTTTCCATGATGTTACCCTTCTACAGATCCCAGAAAATAGCTGTATCTTCTGCATGCATTTAGCAGGGTGAATTGAAACCAGATGTCTTCATTTCTCATAGTCTCTAGATTGGTTTAATCTCCTGTGTTCACCAATATTTAATCTAAGAAACTACTGATTGTATTTAATGCATATTTATTAACCTATCAGTGGAACAACACAAAGTACACACTGATGTTAATGCTTATAAACTGAGGCACTAATTTTAGGGTTTTGTCTTCTACTCCCTACTCCTTAATCTCTTGGTGTATATGACAGAAGTGTTTGAGTTTTAGCAGGTAATTTAAAAGGCTTTGACTATAGAAAATGAAACACATACTTAAAAGATTAAACAGGAATTCTTAAAGAATAGAAGGAACAGTTAATAGGAAGGTTTCTATTTTTTTTTTCAAATGAAAATCTGCCTGCTCTTCCTATTTATAGTCAATACAGTCAATGTCAATATGTATAGTTGACCATGCCTATATCTATACCTATTGTAATCTATATACAGAGTGCTAAATTCTTTCAAATTCATCTGTCTTTACAGTATTCTTCTTATTGTATAACTTGTTCTCCTAGTTCTGCTCATTTCACTTTGAATCAGTTCATTTAGATCTTCCCAGATTTTTCTCAAATGGCCACCCTCATTATTTCTTACCGCATAATAGTATTCCATTCCATTCACATGTGACTTGTTCAGTTATTCCCCAGTTACTATGCATCCCCTTAGTTTCCAGTTCTTTGCTGTCACAAGAAAAGCTGCTATGTTTGTACATATGGGTCCCTTTCCTTGACATTTTTGGGGTATTGACCTAGTAGCATATTGCTGGGTTAAAAAGGGTGCATGAATTTATAGACTTGGGGAGTCTAGTTCCTGATTGCTTTCCAGAATGATGGGACTAGTTGACAGCTCAATCACCAGGCCTTCAATATAGCCATTTCCCCATAGCCTCTCCAGTCTTTAGTCTAGGAGATTTTAAAGAGATTACATTCCTTCCTGACCAGCAGGTAAAGATGGCTTTCTTCACAGCTCATAGAGCTGTAATCTTGGAGAAGAACAGGCTTATGTGAAGAGGAGGGGCAAGGGAGAGTATGGACTAATTTAGGCTAAAGGTGGGAATCAAAGCCTCATGTCTCTCCCACAGTTCAGTCCAGCTTCCTCAATAATTGTACTTCAGAGTTCCTTTAGTCCAGGGCCTGATGTCAAAGGAACAAGAATGGCCACCCACATGGTCCTTGGGCAGAAAGAGTTTGAGGTAGATGGGTAGGGGATGAGGAGGGAAGCATGCTTCACCATTGGGAGAAAAAATTAGGATAGCACTGTTCTCCTTCAGTCATCTTTCTCAAGCTCAACCTTGGCCCAACATTTTGGAAAGGGAGATATTTACTTTAAAAGGGAGAGGAGGTCCTCATATTTAACAAAGCAGATCAAAGAGGTCATAAGAATAGAAGTGAAAAAGCTCTGGATCATTTGCAGTCAAGTTCTGAAATGCCTGCACATGAACATTGAGAGCCAACGATGGCTTAAGAAATATCAGTTATCATTAAAGGCACAGCTGGGAAGGCTGTCAGCTGTCAAACATTTTACTTGATTGGCTTCACAATTTAAAAATCAGTCAAGGTAGTTCCTTATGACCATCCCTTCTGGTACCCATTTTCAAAGAGGTCCTAAAAGGTTTTACTGGAAGAGAAAGGATGGGACGAGGAATGAGGCACCCCTTGTTCTAGTCTCGGTTCTGCCAGTAAATAGTAATGTGACCTTGGGGTTTGTCTTTGAAGTTCCTTAAACATTATGAGCCCAACTTCTTTTCCTGCCAAATGCTGGGAAGGGACAAAATGATCTTTAGGTTTCCTTCTAGGTCCAACATTCTGCTTATTTGTGCCTCTATAAATGGTCTGACCATTTATATTCCTCTGTAACCATGTAGATGTACAATTTTGAACAATATGACCACAGAAAACAAGAAATACTTTTATGAAGGCTGGAGGATGGAGAGATATGGGAAAGTATGAGTCCTGAGAAATATGTGGTTTGTCGGAAGGAACTCCCTATATTTGAGTAACAGTATATATTTGCAAATGAAAATGGTCTGAGCAACTTGGGAGGACTTCTTGGAGTGGAGGCTTGTTCCTTTAGGTAGACTGCTGGCTCCTCCACAGACACAAGGGACGCCTCTTGGCAGAGAGCCAGCAGACTGGTAGGAAGATCCTTTTCAAACATGGCCAACATGTATTGATTTGTTTTGTTAAAAGAGAGGGTGTGTTGGGGGCAGGGATTGATAGAGATACTAAAAAAAGGCATAGAAGCATCAAGAAAACTAAAGCTAAAGATGTGAAATGAAAAAGCTCAGAAGGGAATAAATATGGCAGCTTTGTCACTCTTGTTTTACTCTGACTATGTACTTTACAAACTAACACATTGTAAAGCCACACACAAACAGCTTTCAAGGTTCTGATTATATAGTATAGTGAGCTTTCTATTTATTCAATAACAAATCATAGCAAAACATTCATAGAAAATCAAAATACAGCATTCACAATATTACAGCTTACCACAGAAAATCAAAACACAGCATTCATCATGTCACAATTCAACAACTTATAACTAAAATGGCCACATAGTTCCCACCAAAGTGGGCATATGGTTTTAAACAAAGTACATTCATTTAGTCAATCACAAAGTACAAAAGTCAAAGTTCTCCACCCCTAGGTCACAATAAATCATAATCTTCTCACTCAGTACACAATATCCAAGTAAAGTCTTCTTTTAGCTTGACTCGAGGCTGGCTCTCAGCTCCAACTGTCACCTGAGTTCAAAGGCAGGCAGCTCCCACTTCCTTGTCCAGTTCTTGTTCCATATTGAAATTCAAAGTGTCTAGTCCACCTCAAGTCCTTCACAGTTCCTATTTCTGGGAAGACAAAACTTGACAGAGCCGCAATAATATTCAAACACATTGCCGGCACCATCATCAATTCACTATCTGCCTGTGAAATCAACTCAGACCCACCAACACAAATCATCAACATAGAAATCAACACAGACCCACAAACAATGTCCAAGAGGTCAGCACACATCATCAGTAAAGACCCAGGAGCTCCAAAACCCTCCTCCAGGACTTCTGTAAACATACAAAAAATCCTTTTTCAGGGCTTCCAGTAAGGTCCCAGGGCTTCTGTACAAGTATCAGAAACATCAATGCAGACAAATAGAGTGCTGGGATAACACAAGTTTTCTCCTTCTTGACTGCCACCACAAAAGACCTCTTCTCAGTTCAGTCTTCAGTCCAGCAGCAGTTGCCCTGCCTTCACAATGCTTATCCTAAGAAGTTCTGACTGTCCAGCTTGTGCTCTTAAACAGAGTATAACTCCTTCCTTTCCTGTTGCAGGAGTTCGTGAGTTCTAGGGTTCACAAGTTGTGGGGTTCACATGTTCTGTTTCATAACAGACTTGATACAAAGCTCAAAAGAAACTTGAACTGAAACAAGGTGTGAACTACTTCTGTGCTTGCCATTACACACACCCATGATTTCATATGTGATCCTCTTTTGTTCTTCACATACCCAAATGTTCATATTTGTTGATGACAGAATTTGTAAGAAATAGATATAAAACAAATGTAAGTGCCAAACCAAACCAGAATCTGGTCCTGGTCCTCAGAGGAATTGGTGGCTTTCAAAATACAAATAAAGTCAGAGGGATCTATCATTTCTTCCTCTACCCTACTCTGTGTATGAACGTACCAATTTTATTTTGCGTGTGAGAAGTTCAGAGTAGTTTTTTTTTCCAAAGGAATTAAATTGAAGAGCTATGGGGGAAGCCATGGCAATCCCATAATGGGATCTTTTCATATCCCAAGTATTGGCTGCTTGGTAGTTGACCACCTTGGGCTGTAGTGGACTTGAAAAGTAACTCCAAATGACCTTTCTTTATTAACCAGTAAACTTTGTACTGCCTCCCTTCTTAATGCCCCTAATACTATTACCACAAACAATGACTAATTACAATGTTTAAAACAATCAGATAAAAAAGATCTATTGAGCCTTGCAGTCAATCATTCAATAAGTATTAAATGCCTACTGTGTGCCAGGGCCCCTGCCCTTGAGGAGCTGGCAGTCTAAAGAATGCACATTAAATTATTAGGTCTAATGGGTCATGTTTTGCCAAGCCATGTGGGCAATAGAGAAATAGAAAGAATAACTGCCTTGGGGACAGGAGAGAACTGGGTTTGAATCCTGCCTCTGCTATTCTCTTGCCATCACTTTACTCTGGGGGACCTCAATTTCCTCATCTATAAAATGGGAATAAAAGTATATGCAGTCACTTCACTGAGTAGCTGGCAGGTTGTTTTTGTCTTTATTCTCTAAGAGGACCATGGCATCAGGGAGATGATGCCATGACTTGGATTTGAGTGAGGCACAGCTGTACAAGGTCACCAGCCTCACTTTCTCTTCCAGAGCCATCTGGGTCTAGTGGCCAGATATTCATCAGGAGGACTGGAGATAGCCCTGGATGCAGTGGGAGACCTTGATTCTCATAGGCTAAGGTCTTTTCTGGTACTCACTTAAGAGTAGGGTAACACCCATTCAGTGAATAGGCCTCTGTAAGAAGTTAATCAAGGGATGGCCCTTTAAATCAACAAAGAAAAAAAAAACATCACACTGGGAGGAGAAGCCCCTCAGGGTCCCTGGCCACAAGAGAAACAATCACTATTTAGTATTTACATTCACTCTGTGCTAGGAGGGCAGGGACCTAGTGTCCAATCTATGAGCTCCAGAGTGAACTGGGTTTAAGGAGTGTTCTTTCAGAAAGAAATCTAGCCAGTAAACCCCAAGTTATGAGGCAGCTTTCAGCCATAGAAATGCACCTTCCCTTGGGCAGAGCACCCTTAGGTAAGGGAGGAGAGGAGACCAGAGGAGAAAAGAAAGAGATGGGAGGAGAGGAGGAGGAGAGAGGAAGAAGGAAAGGGTCTCCTCTATTAGAGGTTAGAGGCCTTCTCTCATAGCAGTTGTTCTCAACCTTCCTAATGTCGGGACCCTTTAATACTCCCATCTGGGTGTATCTGCATGTGGGTGGATCCATCCGCCTGGAGATGGATAGAGGAGTGGTGTCTCAGTTCCTAAGACCATTGGATTATCTTAGGCTACCCCTGTGACCCCTGTGAAAGGGTTCTTCAGCCCCCAAAGGGGTCATGACCCACAGGTTGAAAACCGCTGTCTTAGAGGTTAGAGGGTCTCTTCTCCCCCCTCCTCTCTCAGGGGTTAGAGGTCTTCTCTTGAGTTTAGAGGGTCTCCTCTCTTCTTCCTTTCTCCTCTAAAAGGAGAAGAGAGAAGAGGGGGGAAGGGAGGGTCTCCTCTATTAGGGGTTAGAGGTCTTCTCTTGAGGTTAGATGGTCTTCTCTCTCTTCTCGAAGAGAGGCAAGGGGAGGGAGAAGAGGTTCTCCTCTCTTAGAGGTTACAGGGTCTCCTCCCCTCTCTCTTCTCTCCACTCCTCTCTCTCCTCTGGTGTCCTGTGGTCTCTTCTCCTCTGGTATGTTCTGGTCTCCTCTAGTCTCCTCTTGTCTGGTTTACTCTCCTTTCTTCTAGTCTCTGCTCCTCCCCTAGAGAAGAGATAGGAGGAGACCTTCTCTTCTCCATCTCTCATCACCTCTGTTCTGCTCTACTTTCCTCTGTTCTGGTCTCTGCTTCTCCCCCTCCCTTAGTGGAGAGGAGAGGAGACCTTTCCTTCTTCTCCTCCATCTCTCCTCTGGTCTGGTCTGCTCTCCCTCTTCTGGTCTCTTCTCCATCTCTCTCTTCTTCTCCCCTCCCCTTCTCTATTTTTTCTCTGATCTCTTCTCCTGTCTTCTGGTGCCCTCTCTTCTCCTCTGGTCTCCTGTGGTCTCAGATCCTCTCCCCTCCTCTCCTCTGGTGTCCTTTCCTGTGCTTTGGTCTCCTCTCCTCTCCTCTGCTTTTCTCTTAGAGGAGAAGAGAGAGGAGAACTTCCCTTTCTTCTCTGTCTCTCCTCTATCTCCTTTCCTCCCTTTTCCTCTCAGTGGAGAGAAGAGAGGGGAAGATACCATCCCCTCTTCTCCTCCTAGTCTCTTCCATCTCTCCTCTCCTCTCCTCCCCTTCCTTCTCCTCCCTTAGAGGAGGGGAGAGGGGAGAGAATGGAAGAGAGGGAGGTGTGTCTCTAAGAGGGGAGAAAAGAGTAAAGGGTAGAAGAGGAAAGGACACCAGAGGACAGGAGAAGAGACCAGAGGAGGGGAGGAAAGGGGCAGAGCAGAGACCAGAACAGAGGACAGTGGAGCAGACCAAAGGACAGGAGAGGACATGAGAGGGGAGGAGAGAGATCATACCCAGAGGAGAGTAGGACAGGAGAGGATGAGAGAAGGGGGAGAGGAGGACAGCAGAAGATAGGAGAGATGGAGGAGAGGGGAGGAGTGTAGAGGAGATGAGACAAGGAGGAGAAGAGACAAGAGAGGGGAGATAGAAGAGAAGAGCAGAGACCACAAGAGAGTAGAGTAGAGGAGACCAAAGGCAGGAGAGGAGAAACATAGAAGAGGAGGGGAAGGTCTCCTCTCTTTTCTCCTCTCCTCTAAGAGAGGAGAAGAGGAGAGTGGAGGAGCAGAGACCAGACCAGAGGAGAGAAGAGGAGACCAGAGGAGAGGCTACTCACAGGTTGTGTTTGTCCTTTGTTCTCAAAGAGGACCACGGCAGGGAAATGAAGACAGGAATTGTAGAAACATTACTGTTTCTCTTTTGATCAGGAACCCTGAGGATCTTCCCCTTCCAGTTTGATTTTTTTTTTCTTTTTGGATTTAAGGGGCCACCCCCATTGATTAACTTCTTACAGAGGCCTATTCACTGGATGGGTGTTACCTCACTCAAAGTGAGAACCTGAAAAGGCCTTAGCCTACCGTCTCCCATTGCATCCTGGGCCATCTCCAATCTCCTGATGAATATCTGGCCACTGGACCCAGATGATTCTGGAAGAGAAAGTGAGTCTGGTGACCTTGCACAGCCCTGCCTCACTTAAATCCAATTTGGCAAGGTTGGAAGTGAAGGGTAGAGTCTTTATGATGATTTTTAAATAGGGCACTAGAAAAAGATCTGTTTCCTTCCTGGTGTTGAGATCCTGTTTATACCTCTCTTACCCACTGGGCATCCCTTTCAGCAATCTTCTGAGTCACATTGTTACATCACTGATTCCATATGGGTGTCTTGTCTTGACATAAACTCCAAAAGAGCACTAAGCATGTCCCGTATTCCTTTTGCAAGCCAAAAAAATGGGAGGCATGGACGAAAAGTACTTATTGAATAATGGTTCGTGACATCCATTGCATGTTGCTGAGAAAAATGCCAAGAATGCCGCTTGTCTCTTTCAGCCCGACACTGCCGCCGCCTGCCCCCGAGCCCGTCGTCATCCCCTCCAGTGGGGGGTCTGGAAGCTCCAGTGAATCTGACAGCAGTTCTGAGTCTGATTCTGACAGTGAGAGCACCTCTAGTGACAGCGAGGGCAATGAGGAATCCCGTAGCAACACACCCGAGGTAACTGACTCCCTTCCTGGCATTGGGCATGCAAGGCCTGATCCCATTTGGGTTTTTTCTTTTTTTTCATTCCTTTTTTCTTCCTTCTTTCTTCCACTCAAGTCATTTGTTCTTTTTTTTGCTTAGTGGGTAGAGAGCTTAAATCAAAATCAAGAGACTTGGTTTTAATGACAGTTCTAATATTAGCTGTATGTGCCTTATCAGTTTGTTTAACCTCTCCAGGCCCCAGTTTCCCTGTCTATAAAATGGGAATAATAACATCTATGCTACCTACCTCAAAAGGACTATTTTGAGGAATGTGCTTTGCAAAACTTCAATTATATAACTGTGAGGTGTTTTTTTTTATTAGCACACAGAGGACTGGCTTTGGAGTCAGGAGAACTTGGGTACAAGTCCTTCCTCAATGTAGCTGTGTGACCATAGGCAAATCTCTTAACCTTTTAGGTCCCAGGTTGCTCTCTAAGACAAAGGATCTAGGCTTCCAGGGGTCTGTAAAACTTGGGTAGGAAAAAAAAATTCAGTCTTTAATTTTACCAACCTCTAATGAAATTTCACATTTCCTTTAATTATTGAAAAACTTTACTTTGGGCAGGAGTCCAGAGGATTCACCAGAGTGCCAAAGGGATCCATAACACAAAATATGCCCTAGAGCAGCTGTTCTCAACCTGTGGGTTATGTTCAATTTGTAACCATGAAAATACATCCTTCAAGTCAGATATTTATATTACAATTCATAACAATAGCAAAATTACAGTTATGAAGTAGCAACGAAAATAATTTTCTGGTTGGGGGGTCACCACAACATGAGGGACTGTATTAAAGGGTCACAGCATTAGGCACTGCCCTAGAGACTACACAAAGCCTATTTTAGCCCAGAGGAAAGATTTTTTTGAGTGGAGGTAGGACCTTATCATATAATGAATGCAGTGTCTACAAACCAGATCCCAAACTAAGTTCAGAAGGGTTCATTAGCAGAAGACTGGCCTTTGGTCATGAATTCCTTAGCCATGTCAACTCCTGAAAGGATGGTGGAAGTATGTGAGCAGTGCCATCTCATAACAGAGTAAGAAGCAAGGAATAGAAAGAAAAACAAAAGCACTTTTACAAACAGCTTTGCACAGGATCCCATTACACAAAAATTTCTTGAGGGTGTTTAAGGATGAAACTGGAGTGAGGACAACAGATGAAAAAAGAGAAAAGATCTGAAAGGTGTTTTCTACCCAGTTCTTTTGCCATCAAGGATAACAGAGCTAGCCCATTTTAACTTTACCATCAAGAGTTGCCCCAGATTTTCTCCCAGAGGAAATAGAAATGGTACAAAAAAAAACAGAGAGAGGAAAAGCAGTTGAATTAGCTCAAAGTTTCATGTGGGGCAAAGTAACCTGAGAAAGATGACTTGGAGGCACCTAGGTGAATGGATAGGACAGAAGAAACCACTGCAGACCAGGGGAACTGCCAGGACATGGAAGCAAGAGTGAGTGGAGTGAAGAGGGATGGTGAGTGGACATCACTAGGGAACTAGGCCTGTAGTGGTGACATTATAAAGAAGCTTGAAAATGAGGTGGTAACTAAGCCTGTGCTTTTGCCTGCTTTAGCCAAGTGTCAATATGTTGAGGACGCTGCCAGCTTCCGCCCAATGTCAAATTAAGTTGGTATTGTTTTGCCACCCACAGCCAGAGCCTCCTTCAACCAACAAGTGGCAGCTCGACAAATGGCTGAACAAAGTAAACCCTCATAACAAGACAATTATAAGCAACCAAAATGAGACTTCCAATGAGAATACTTCTCTACTTTCAATCACCCCACAAACAGAAGTACAGAATAAGGGAAAAGTCAATTCTGGTATATTCCAGATCGAACCCAAAGAGAGGCCTCTCCTGAGCCCTCTCCGGGAAAAAGCACGACAACGGCTTATCCAGAAACCACCTCCTCCTGTAGAGGCCAAAAACTCCAAGCAGAAGTCACCTGCTCAAAATGAAGCAGCCTCACAAAGGACCACAGGCAAAAAGCAACCCCAGAAGGTCGAAAGGACACCCAGCACTGAAGAATACCCCTGGCCTAGACCAAATATTCAGCCCAGCAACACTCCCAAAGAAAAAGACACACTGGAACAGCCAGAGCAGGCCAAAGCTCGAAATAGAGCAGCAGTTGGAAAACTGGCCCCCAGGAAAGAACCCAAACTTACTGCAGCATTTATTGCTGAGAAGAAGAAGTTCAGAGGCTCTGGAAAAATTGTCCCCAAGTCTCGAGAATTTGTCGAAACTGATTCCTCGACCTCAGACTCAAACACTGACCAAGATGAAGCCTTACAAGTCAAAGCAGCGCCTCCTGCTCCCACTTTGACCAGTGCTGTCAAACCTAAGGAGGTTCCAGGCAATGGTATAGTCAATATCAGCACTTTAACAGAAAGCAGCAGCAGCAGCAGCAGCAGCAGCCTCTGTCTGGACATCACCACCAATGAGGTGGAGGAGCAGCTTTTCTCACCTCTACCCATTGTGCAAACGGAACTTCTGTCCCCAATACGTGATTATGATGGTGAGAAAGCACTTTGGGTCAAAATAGATCTTGGCTTACTCTCTAGAGTGCCTGGCCGAGACCCACCTGAAACCACTTCCACCAAGACTGAGCCCAGAGAGAATAACACAAAACCACCACAACCACAACCACCACAGTTACCCCAGTCCCGAGAGTCACCTGGCCCTTCTTTTGCTGAGAAGATGCCTGTCAAGAACAAAAGGAAATACAAGGTAGGTTATCTAAGGGTGGGCTACCCCTTGTTCAAGGTCACATACAACAAGATCTCATTGCTTGTTAAAGCACAGCCCCAAGGGCTGTATTCCTTTAGGGCAGTAGTGCCTTTTATAAGGAATAAAGTAGGATTTGGGCATTTGCCCTGCTGACCGGTTGTAGTCCCCAGGTTAGGCAGGAATGGCAGCTGCATTCTCCACTGGAGAAAGAATTGGACAAGGAGAGTTCATGCCCCCTCTCCTTGGTCTCCATCCCCTCATCTGAGGTTTAGAGTCTGAAAGGTGCTCTCTGCTTTCCTAACTTGCTTATCTTCTCCTCTCCATAGAAGCCACAGATTGTCAAAATGACCCCATTTTGTAAAAGCTCTACCCACTTTGTCCTTCCTCATCTGCAGAGACACAGAGGTGCATCATAACTACCTTTTCCTGATGCACATTCACATACCTACAACACATTCCACTTTGGTTTTTCTTGTTCCAGGCAGAGACAAAATTCCAAGCAACAGAGATCTTTGGGATGCAGTTTATGGATAGTATAGAAAACCTAGAGCAGAGTGGCTAAGTGGCAAGATTGCTGGGCCTCAGTTTCTATGGTCCTTTTGGCTTGTGACAGCCCCATATCTCATAGGGCAGACAAGAGGTACCCCAAAGATGAAGTGCAAAACAAACTTTTCAATGATAAATAATATATTCTTTTTTTTTCTTTTTGGAGAGGGGAAGGTGTGGCAATTGGAGTTAAGTGGCTTGACCAAGGTCACCTGGCTAGTGTTAAGTATCTGAGGCTGGATTTGAACTCAGGTCCTCCTGACTCCAGGGCCAGTGCTCTATTCACTGCACCACCTAGCCTCCCCCAAATAATATATTCTTGAACGTTTCTTTCTCCTCAATGAAATCAGCACATCATGGTGCTACCTTTTCAGGTTATTTCTCAGAGAAAAGGCAAATGAACACCATGGCTTTTCGCTAGTGAGGAGGTACTCAGTAATGTTGCCCCATGTCTCTCACATCATCTTCAGGAGGGCGGCAGAGGAAGCAGGAAGGACTCTCTCATTTCCTGCCTCCTAAGTGTCCTGTCCAACATAGGAACCTCAATGCCTTTTGAAAGCAGTGATTTCATTTCAGGTGGAAGGGCAGGAGAGGACCATCTCTGATTTGCACACACATCTGCAATCAGTGTGAAATCTCAGAACCTGGTGACTTTTGCAATTGACAGAAATTCAGTGGCAGATAAAGCTTGAGTTCTATTTTTAGTTAAAATGGCTATCTCCAGTAGAGTAAGTTTAAATAATGGGTACCCTGGGAAAATGCCAGAAAAGATGCCATGCTCTTTGTGGACTGCCCTAGCACCCTCCCAATCTCACCTTCTCTATTGCTACCACTGTACTAGCTATCAGCTTGAACAAGCTTTGTACCTGTGGCTACAACTTTAGTTCTATACTGCTCATTTGGGGAGTGTCATGAGAAAGAAAAGAGGCAGGCCAAATGTTACCATATCCATCACATGCCCAATCAGGCATTCAGAGCAAAAGTCAGCTCTGTCTATACTGTATGATATTTCACTGGTTAGACAGCAACTGGCATATAAAAGGCACCTGTAATTATATAAGCATCTCTGTCCCACCCACCCCATATTCCTCTTCATAAAAAAGTCTGCCCTAACCTTAGACCTTACTATTCCCTAAAAGTAGAATGTTTGTATGTAGATCCTGTGTGATTCACGCTTTTTTTATTCAAGCCATCTGACACTTTGGACCTGTTCACGGAGAACAAGAAGCAGCGGCTAGAAGATATCCCACCTTCCTGTCTGCTCCCACCTTGCATTTCACCAATACCCAGTAGTCACAGATTCCCAAACACTAAAGAGTAAGTTTGGTTTGTTCCTGCGTATGTTAATTCTATCATTTAAGTGTTCTAAAGAGCTTTAAGTGCCTACAGAGTTGGAGGGACCCCATTCCAGAGGAGCCTCAGGTAAGAGATGGGCATCCCTTAGCATAACTGGTGAGCACAAAGGGCTGGTATACTTAGATGACAGCAGATCATTGCATTGGCCCAAATTTATCCTGGCAGCAGTGCTATGTACCATCTCACAGAACCACTGCACAAGCACCAAATGGCATTTGTCCCAAAGTGACTTAACACAGGTCAACACTAATCCTTCTACCCCAACAATCTCCAGCGGCAGTTTTGATTAAGCAGGTCACTTCATGCAAAAAGTAACTCATTGTTTCCCTGTCATGAGGTCTAAAATAGTCTGGCTCTGTTTGTCGTATTTGTAGAGGGAAGAGAGACAGAAGAGCTCATGAGAACGGCAGAATAAATGGCTCTCTCCACCCTTAACGAAAAGCAGTCAGGTGGGGCTGGGGACAAATGAGGGGGAAATCTGCTCCTTTAAATGGCACTGAGTTCTCTGCACCTATTTGACCACCCTCAAAAGGCAGGAGGCTTGCAGGCTGTGACATTTTTGTTGTCTGCCAATCGGCCTCCTCCCCTTCTTCCTCCAACTGCAGAAACTTTCCAGTACAAAGTCCAGCTCTCTGTTCCTCCCTGATATTTTGACTATATTTCTCCCTGGATTCTAACTCTAAGTTAACTAACAGTCATGCCAGCTGCTTAAAGTATTTGGCCTGGGTAATTATTGCCATAGATTCATTCAGAAGTGAAGATGACTTCCATCAGATGTTAGTCCTTGAGCCTAGTAGTACCCCACAACCTAGCCAGAGTCTGGCTAGATGCTGCTAGCAGTGGATTTCCCAGCTTGTTGTTTAGTAGTGGTGAGTTGGCATAAATCTTATTTGCCACTGTTTATGCACTTCAGCTCTCTCACTGCTTACGCCTCCCTGGTTCCTCAAAGATACTACTCTCTTCCCCCTATACCAGCTCCCACTTCCCCTTCCACTGCACACTCTGAACAAAAGTAGCTCCACCTTCACTCCTGGACACCGTGAACTGCCTGGGCCAGGGAAGCACATTCTGGAGCGCTCCATTCAAATCATACTTACTGTTTCAAATGCCCCAGCGGCCAGGGTATTGATGCATGCACTGCCAGGCTCAAACCATTCCAAGACATCTTTCAGGGGAAGGAAAGAACTTGAGTTCAGAAGATAGCTGGCAGAACCAGCAGCCAGAGACTTAAAATAAGTTAGAGTATCTCTAAGGCCAGTCAGGATAATGAAGTTTTGAGAAGGAAAGTTCCTCATGCAGAATTCCTGCAGGTAATGAATATTAGTGCCAGGGTCCTTTGCCCTCTTTGCTTCACACAATTGTCTTTTTTTCTTCAGCAGACCATTTATGTTTTTCTTTCTATGCCATAGATAGGGGATTTAAGTCAGAAAATAGAAGCAGTTTATCTAACAAACATCTCATTTCCCAAATATCTTTCTACTCTCTTTAAAATTCCATGAGTAGGGGGACCAGGGACGTAAGACCTTTTGCTATTTGGGAGGAAGGGGAATGGACAGAAGAAGAAAATGGGTCTACTTTGTCATTTAAAAACCACCAATCAGAATATAAGATAATCAGTGGCACCAATTTCTCTTGCTGAAGGCTTTCCCTGGATATCCCTTTAGGCAGTCATTCTTCTGTGAACATCTGTAGCTAACTGATGCTTTCTGTGAAAAGCCCCTGGTGACTAAGATCTCTTTTGCACGGGGAGAAGATGATCTTAGGTCTTTGCTGGGCCCTAAAGACTCACCTTGCTGGGATAGTTCCCCATCAAAGGGGAAATTGCTTCTTCACCCCTTTCTCCTCTGGAGCTAGTTAACTAGCAGAATAAAGAAAAAGAATGCTTCAGGATATCCTCACCAATGCTGTTGGAATAAGCCCATCACTGAAGGACTTCTACAAAGTCAAATGCTCCAAACCCAAGGCTGCTTAGGTTAGAGATCATTTTAATCACACATCATGACTGCTTTAAAATTACTTCTATTGGAGAAAACAGGGTTTTTTAAAATAAACTTTACAAAAAAATTTCATTTTAGCCAGTTATAATAATGGTAGAAACACTTAGAGGGATTTCAAATTCTTCTGCATGGTGAGAACTGACGTTGGGGGGAAGGGAGGGCACAATTATGGAGGATGACAAATATTATTAAAACTGGCAAATTTGTGCAACCCCAATGAACTGGAACAAGAAGCCAATATTGACTTCCACCAGTTCAGGACTTCATTCTGCTCCACTGCTTGTTCATCTGTGATTTGCTGCTTTAAGATACTGTAAATCTGTATCTTCTGACACTGACTGAAGTTGACCAAGAGGAAAACATAATTCTTGTTGACTTAATTTGCTACTGAAAATTTTTTTGTCAATAATCATGGAAAGTAAATGACTGTTCAGTGTAATATTAGTTGTGCAAGAAGAAAATGAAAATTCAAGCAATCCTCATTGATTAGACTAAAACAGTAACTACAATAAAAATCTGTGCTTGCATTTCAATCGTAAATAACTACCAGGGCCTGAAGTCCTTTATCGGGGTTTTTTATTGATTTATTTTTTTGTGGCTTTGATTCTTTTGCCATATTGCCCATTTCTACAAGTTCTAAAATAAGGTGTGCTTGTATTTGAAATTCTTAGTTTTGCTATGGCTAAAAGAGCCATATTCAGGAAAGTGGGGTGCCTCAGATTTGGCTGTCAGTCTGTCTGGTGCCTTTGGAGGCAAGTGTTTATGATTGTCTTATTGCTGAGGCAGTTTTGTTCACCTGAATTTGCCATCTTTTCCAATAGTTATGTGTGGCATGTGTGCACATTTATCTTAAGAAAAGCTCTTTCAGATCATTATCCCATCATTTACTGAGTGCTTCTGCTGAGAAGTTCTACTTCAAAATAAGGAGAAACCTTTTTAAATGGGGGAGGGGGAATTAAAGGAGACATTGTATTTCCCATAAAAACCCAATTAGTGTGAATTAGACGTGTAAGGCTGACTACAGCACACTGAGGCCTAAATTATGCCATTAAATACATCCTAGAGATCTGCTTCAAAGACCCAAATCCACTCAACCTCATTGGAAGGCCATGATCAGTAAGGGACTATGTATGTCATCATTTGAAATGCTGCCCTAAATGACAAGAAATAGAAGGGAAAAAAGGGCTTAGAACACAAACAATTTTTGTTTTCCTCCACCAGAAATGTTCTCGCCAAAAAAATGACAAAGAAGAGAGATGACAAGCTATTCCCTCCTCTACTGTCCCCATTGTCCGACGAGCCCTTACATCGACGTGTCAGTTCTGACAGCAACAGTTCCTCCGGTCAGGAAGCTCCCATGCCTACTGCTTTTCCGGCTGCCAGTTGTTCCTTTGCCAGACACAGAAAGAATGATAGCAAGACTCATTTAAACTTCAGAATATGTGTGAGTACTTTAGGGAAAAGGGGCAGTGTTCAATCCTGAATGGAACTCTAAGTGGGCAGGGGTGAGAGGTAGGGTGTGTGAGGTCCATGTCACTTGGGTGTGGTTAAAGGATTGAGGGAGACTAAACACTCATCTGTGGTTACCCTGGCTAAGTCACTTCCACACTCTGAGCCTCTGTAAAATGAGAGGATTGTACTAGATGACACGTGAGGTCCCTTCCAGCCCTGAAGCTTTGATCTTTATGGCTGGTTGAGGAGTTTCCTGCCAAAACACTATGTTGCTCTCCAGCCACACATGAGATTCTCCAATGGTTTTACTTATTGCTGCTATTAAGTGACTGCTAGAGATGATTAAGAAACTGTTTTAGCATGTTCCCTGAGTACATGTGGTAGAGAGGACAGAAAACTTTTAAGTTCCATCTATACACAAAGATAGCAGCACTAAAACACAAGGTTTTATAAAAGGCACATGTGCCTCTAGGTGTCATGTTTACTAAGGTCTAATTACTAAGTCAATAAAAAGCAGCAGTGCTGAACTAGACAAAACAAGTCCCCAAATCTCTCCTACCAGTATGGAATAGGCCTGGACCCAGGGGCCAGTTCCCCTGCAGAAAAGGTCGGCAAGCTCCAGAGCTAAGCCTAAAGTTATGCTCCTAGATTATCAGAAGTGATTGTCACAGCAGCAACTGGGACAGAGGGAAAAGACAGTCCTTCATACTGAATTGATACTAATATGAATAATGTCATCCATAATAAGAGAAGTTATTTTGACTTAGCACTATAGGTTTTTCTTCATAACTACCCTGGGAGGTAAAACAGTAAATGTATCTTTGTCCTCATATTACAGATGAGAAAACTGAGGCCCAGAAAGGCCAAGACACCTGTCCAGGGTCACACAGCTATATCAGAGCAAAACCTTGGACCCAGATCTTTTTACTCCAACATCTTTCTACTCTTCCACATGTTCAAAACAGTAACTAACTATTCACCCTATCTGGTACAATGGCTATAATTAACATTAAAAACTTCCTCTTTGGGTGTCTTTGATAAGCCCTTGGAAAGTCATGTAGTATGTGTCTGTGGAATGTTGTTTGTACTTTGCAAGAGTCTGTTGTCAAGGCTAATTAGGTACTTAATAAAAACTTTTTTTAACATAACAATCATAAAACTTTTAATGCTAATGTTTATAATCTCACTTCTACAATAATCCCATTTCTGTTCATAGTGTCACAATTCTCCCAGGTGCCCAAGCCTGAAGGCTGTAAGGGACAGTTTGTTTTTCACTAAACAAAGAGCTCAGAGATGTGGGCTCTGGTCTGGGCCATTACAAATTTACTGTGATTTGAGGCAAGTCATTGAACTCTTTCCAGTTTTCTGTTTCCACATCTGTCACATGGAGATAATGGTGCCTGTCCTGCCTACTTCCCATGGCTATCATCCCCATCAAAATGAGACCTCACCAATGACAGTCCAAGAGCTCTGGGGCCTGCTGGCCCACTCTATGTTGGCAGGAGAGATCTGGGGGCTCCTTTGGTCTAGCTCAGTCCTGTTGCTTTTTTTGACTGAAAAAATTATTAGACCTTAATATAAAGGTATCACTATACACTACATAAATATAAGGAAACCTGAATTTTACTTTTGTCCATTGGATTATTGACCTCCTCCACGTTAGTCTCAAATTGCACAGACAATATCACAGAATTGCAGAGTGACAACAGAGACCTCAGCAGCCAATCCACAGCCATAAAAGATATCCCTCTACAACATGCTGAACAACTGACTGGCCATCAGCCTTTGCCAAAAGACACTCCGTGGCAGGAAAGACTCCCCATAGCCAGAAACAGCCGCTCTCACTTTTGGAGAGCAGGAAAATTGGCCACTACAACTTCCACCCACACACCCTGGTTCTGCCCTCTTGGGCCAAACAATATAAATCCAATTTCTCTTTTACATGACATCCCTCCATATACTTCATGACAACCCTCCTGATGACATGGACTCAAGGCCCTTCAATAATCTCATTGCCCTCCCCTGTAAACTCTTCCCTCATCTAATGCCGTGCTTAAACTGGAGGGTTCATAACTGACCACAATATTCCCAGTTTCACTTAAGCAGTACAAAACAGAGTGGCTCTCCCATCTTCTTAACCCTAGAAGTTGTATCTCTTGGAAGCCATCACAAAATCATGGTGATTTCTGATTGTCACTTTCCACTACAGACACATATTGAGCATTTTATTTTTTAAGTGCCCCTGACTAATCAATCACCTGGAGTCTCACCAGTCCCTGGGTCTTTTCAGCCAATGCCCACCTGGCCTAAGGATGTGTGACACTGACAGCCAAGTCATCTCTTCTTTCTTTTCCCACTTCCTTTCTCGGTGTGTTCTCTGCTATCCACATCTTACTGGCGCAGGCTGAGAGAAGTTATCAGTCCACATCAGTGGCAAAAGAGTTACATTTATGAGTCTAAGAAGTCCCCTAGGCAGATGGCTACCAGGAAGACCAGGCCAAATGTATGTCTAAGTAGCCCCAAAGCCTTCCAGCAGAGGATAGGCTCTTGCACAGAGGTAACTCATGCACTGATGTTAAATATGGTCTTTAGAGATCTTTCCAATGCTATGGAGTCCAGGGTGTTTCACAAGATGCTTTGTAAAGTGTTCTCAATGCCGTGCTTTCCCATCCTGCCCCACTCTCTGATCCTTATCACATTTTCATTCACCAGTTCTGTTGAGTGACTCCCTGCTGACTTTAAACCTTTGGGGAAAGGGCATTCATGAGATGCTGGAGGTATGTAACTACGGAAGTTGATTGTTTTGAGAGTTGAGTGTCATAGGAAAAACAAACCTAGTGACCAATTAGGCTAAAAACAAAACCCCAAAGGTATCTTCATTTTAACCTTAAGACATGTCACTTCTATTTGGTCAAAGCAGTCATGTTGAGAGAGTTTACCAAACACCTGAGTTACTCAAAGTTGTTCTTTTTTTAAACAGGGTGAAGATACCTACAATCGGGGTCCCAGTGCTGGGCTTCTGGATAGCAATCAACTGGAGATGGCTGCCTGGTCTTCAATGTCTTCCCTAACCAATGGGAGTTCAGAGGCCAGAAGACCTCGGATTCATTTTGATGACGTGTATGTTGTCAGAAATATTCCAAATGTCTCATTCCTGACTTGAAGGGAAGGTTTCCCCATCCTTTTCTCCATGTAAAATGTCGTCTCTGTGCAAATCAAGTAAAGGAAAACGGCTGACCAGAATGAGGCCCAAATTAGCCTT
This sequence comes from Pseudocheirus occidentalis, assembly GCA_028646575.1. Classification (NCBI taxonomy): domain Eukaryota; kingdom Metazoa; phylum Chordata; class Mammalia; order Diprotodontia; family Pseudocheiridae; genus Pseudocheirus; species Pseudocheirus occidentalis. The sequence continues at coordinate 25,427,784 of CM053602.1, read as the reverse complement.
GGCCTTTTTCCCCACATGCCATGCTCTTGATTGTGCTATTTCAGTGTTTCCAATTAAGGAGGTTTAATTCTACATTGTTTTGTCCCACTTTTGTGCTTTCTTCCTCTGGTAGAGATATAGAGTGGGGGAGCAATAGAATTTCTGATCTATTTTATCTGTTATGTTCCTACTCAGAGGGAGGGCAGAATTTGTTAAAATGGGCCATTTCTCTACCTCAGATAACCATTTTGCCCATTTATTTCTAGGTCTGTTATAATGGGAATAAATATGTTTGTCTGCATTTTGCTGGGCACTGTACAGGGATTCATAGCAGAAATATTTGGGCTATTCAATCTTTTAAAAATGATGCCAGAGCCTACTGAAAGACTAAATTGTGTTTGTTTAGGCCTCACAATGCCGACTATTACATGCAGGAGGCCAAGAAGCTGAAACACAAAGCTGACGCACTGGTACGTTCCTAGATAATTTTTTCTGCTTTCTTCCCTTGAACAATGCATGCTTCTGAAGAACACCTATTGGGGACTGGCCCCACCGTGGACATTTCCAGCAGCCTTGCACAAGCTCCTTTTGCCAGGCAGTGCCTCTGCTGAGAAATAAGGAAGGTGACTCCTGTTCTGACAGCATTCTCATTCCTGACCCTGACATTCCCTACTTCAGATGGATACACAAATTGCTTGCTTCCCTACCTCCAAGGACTGAATGGTCCATATTGTTGTAGTTTTGCTTTTTAAATGAAAATCAGTTTCTCTTCCTAAGCCTCCCAGACTTTTTGAATTTTTTACTTTCCCTATGAGATAACAGGAGCATCCTTGGCCCAAACTTGGTCCCCTTCAGAGGTACCTTCAAAGATCAGAAAAATAACCATAACATCTCTTCGGCCCCTCAGCTGACATGGGCACCTCAAGGCTTTAGGAAAACCAGCCCCCTTCTCCCACACATAAGCTCTGATTGTCATTAAGCTAGTTGTATATTTCTTTAGATGCCTTTCTGTAGAAAATGTCCCACAGTGAGGAGTTCAGGCTAGGAATATGGTCTAAGAGAACACTGACAGCTCTCCACTGCCCCCACCTACCCACCCAGATGAGCCCTTAAAGGGAAGTGCTCTTAGTTTTAACATTAACATGTTGCCGTCTGTGCCATCAAGGGCTCTGCCATTCTCCTTTCCGGAGTCTCTTTAAGAGTGGCATGTTGCTCTCTGTGTCCTCACCTTTGACTAAGCCTGACACCATTAGGAGAAGCGTCTGAGCAGAAACAGCCTGAGAAGGCACCCGCAGCACCAATGGGCCTGCTACAGGCAGCTTGGCCCTGAGAGAGCTTTTCAATGGGGCACCACGCCATTGCTGTGCAATGGTCAAGTTCTTGGCAATTCCCTAAGAATCACACATTAGCATGTGCCTCACGAGCTGCCATTTTTGTGCCTCTTTTGGTCAGATAAAGTCATACAGCTGCTCTCTGGGGCTAATATCCCACTGGTTGGAATCATCCCCTCAGAAATAATTCTTTCATGAGCCGCCATGAAGAGACATGCAAAATTGCCAGCTCAGTTCAAAATGCTGGGAGGATGGGGCATGTGACTAGCACAAGCATGGAGGAAGAACTCAAAGGCCTGTGATGGTAGCTCTCTCTAGAAGTCTGCAAATTGCTAGCACAACTGAGGAAAGAGCTCAGGTCTTCCATCCTCAGTCAGAACCCAAATAAGCAAGTAAATCAAATATCCTTTACGTGAGCAGGGGTGACCCAGCCAAGCTGGACACCTGACACTGTGCAAAGGCAAATTTCTCCAACAATTAAAACAAGTGAGGTGGAGAAATTCCTTAAGCCCAGGCATCAACCTTTGTCCTTCTCATGTTGGGTCTATCTGCACCCAAAGCAATTACAGCAGCACCAGACAGCTCCAGGAAAAAGGGGTCAAAAATGGGGCTAAGAGTCCCCAAAAGATGGGCCCACATGAGGCTGGGAGCTAATGGCTTAAGGAAATTACCTTGTGAGATGAGAGGGAAAAGAAAAAAAAACTACCACCAACACCACCACAGAAATCTCTCACATGAGTGCACAGGTTTTCCCAGAATAGCTTTGACTGAAAGGCTGAATTTCATGCAAATAAATATTTACCCAACAGTTTACAGAAATTAAGCTATGGTTTTCTGTAGTACACAAAAACCAAAGCACATGTATTCATTTCAAGAAAAGAAAGCCATTGTCCCAGCAGATTCAGCTGGATCTGTAACTCGGATCATTCTCCCGTGTTACTTAATCCTTTGTTAGAGATAGCTACTGTGCCATTTTGAGAACTGAAACCCTTACAGTTGCCTAGAAAATATTTTGATAAGAGATATTGTGAGAAATTGTCAAAGAGCATTATGTTGGTTAACATAAAAGACTGTAATAGTGGAAAGCGCACATCTAGCTATCAGAAATGGAAAATGTTAAATACTCTTATCAGATCCTTAGTAGAAAATGTCATATACAATATTCATTACACATCAAAAGAAATCAGGATGCCTGAGTCAGTGTTAGGATGACCACTATCAGAGATAAACCTTTTTGCCATTAAATTCTCCTAAAATAAAATATTTCAGAATGCTATATTGGGGGCTTTTTTGACTATTGCAGGACAGCATTTACAATGAAAGTGATAAGATTTTTGTCAACAGCCTTACCACAACTTCACATTTTTCATGACAAATGGTCCCAATCTGTTACTTCTCTCCCATGTAGCAAGGTGCTCACAATAAGCAGCGAATCAAAGCAGAACAGAAAAATAGACACTAGGCTACAATTGCAGTCCTATCTACAGCTGGGTCTCATTGAAGACGTCTTCCCTACTCCCCGTCTCCCCTCCCCTTCCAAGGGAGGAGAGGAAAGGGTGGATGGACTGCATTTTTTTAATCTCCTTTTTTGTGTGACAGTCACCTCCAAAAGTCAGTCTGTTCCTCCTTGAGGGAAATGGATACCTTTTAAAAAATGTGGCATTCTTGGTGTGATCTCTATTTTTGAAGGAGAAAAGCTGAACCCCCATTTGTCCGTTTCAGGGAGAAAAGTTTGGCAAAGCTGTATATTACACTGATGCGGCCCTCTCCTTCATCGAGTGCGGCAACGCAATGGAGCGGGACCCACTGGAGGCCAAATCTCCATACACCATGTACTCTGAAACCGTGGAGCTCATCAGGTTAATGTCCTTACTGTGATTATTTTCATTATCTCATTTCAGTTATAATTAGAACCTGCTATGTTTTAAAAAATATCATTTCAACATATTCATGATTTGTCCAAAGCATCTTCATTTCTGAAGTCATCATAATTAGTTCTTGTCATTTTATTAATGTCATGGAAAATGTATAATTGATGGACACTATTTTTACAAATTAGCCCCTTTAGAGGTTATAATGTGAGTGTTATAATTTGCAATATTCATAAAATGAAAATGGAAATGTAGTAGGTGGAAATAAAGTATAGTCATTTCACCGTTTGGCAGTAGCACTTGTCTTTTTAAAGGTACAGTTTTATAATTCAAAACCCCTAAAGTGGGGCTATCAGGATTTCCATTATAAACCCTGTTTTCTGTCCTGATTATAAAAAAAAAAATTTGTTCTGAGCTCCAAGCTGGCATTTAAGATCACAGATGGAGAACAGACTGATTTTTTTCCATTTGTACTGGCATTTGAGGGAGAGGAAGGTGAAAAGAGGGAAGACAAGAGGGGAGATAACTCAGCTACAAAGTTTCCTGGTTTCATTTACTTTTTAAAAACGAAATTTTCCAGGCTATTGGTCTAGGTTGTGGAGGAGACAAAAGTCTTTTAAGGCATGCACACACATGAGAAAAAGAAAAGGCAAAAGCATCCCCTATGATCTTTGCAGAGCATCCATTGTTAGAGCCAGGAGGGACCTATGAGAGTGTCCCATCTGATCCCCCCCCTTTTTGCGAAAGCTCCCCACAGTTACTCATCTGGGAAATGAGAACCAGGTCTCCTTACTCCTAATCCAAGGGCTCTTTCCAACTGCACCATGCTTCAGGGGCCTGTAACAACAACTCAGCTGGAAATTGAGCCTTGGTACCCCAGCTCTGGAACAGTGGCAGACTCATATGGACCTTTGTTTCATAATGCTCACTCTTCTGCTAGCTGAATGGCAACAGGCATATAGGATGGAAACAATGTGGAACTAATGACTGGAGAGTGATCTCAATGAAACAACTTCATCAAAGTAAAGGAATTAATGGGAAATCTCCATTCTTTTCCTCTACCATTGGTGTGCCTCCCTCCCACCACCCTAGTGCACATCCCTTTCTCAGGAAAGAGTTCAGAGACACTAGTAAAGCCCCACCCCCTTCCTCTTTCCTCTATTTCTTTTGCAAAGCTATGAGATCTTTCTGGGCCTTACTAGGGAAATAATGTCAGGTAAAATTCATTCCTTGTTGCCACTAGTCCCTTACAGTTCGATGGCACTTAAAATGTTTCAGAGCTCTTGCTAGGCCTTTGATTCTGCTTTGAAACGAATTGGGATTTATTGCATGGAAAAACTATCCTTTACGCTGTATGAGTGGGGGAGAGGGTGCAGGTGGTATGCATCAGGTCCCTATGTCTGAAACCCGGCACTCCCTAGGGCCAGGGCCTGGGCAGCAACAGAACAAGAGGAAGCAGAATCAAAGCCCCCTAGAGTGCGTGTCACTAGGGGTGGGGCCAGAGGGAAGTTAGGATTCCTGCCTGCACTCCATTACCTCCTTGTAAATGAGAACTCGTCAAAGCTTTCACATACCTTTAAACTTCCTGATGCAACACTGAACCCTATTACTTATTCCAGCACAAGTACCTGTGAAATTGCATTAAAGCTCAGTACAATGATTTTATGCGATGAATTGATTTTTCAAGAGCCTCAATGCTTCAAATGGAGTGTGCTTAGTTAAAAGGGGAAAAAAGGAGAGGGACGGAAGGGGGCATCCTCCCCCTTTGATCACCTGAAATGGGGGGGGGAGAAGAGGGGGAAATCTTAGAAAACAGCAACAACACCATAGCCCTCCAAGTGAATGAGGCACAGATCTTAGCAATGAACTTGACCCCTCCTTCAGAAATGTCACTTTGTATAGTAGGGCACTATATATATATAAAGGCACTTTGTATAGAAAATACTGAAGAAGTGTTTCAGGGCCTGGTTAGAAGCTGAAACCCCACAGTGCTGGTATCGCAGCTGGTGGCACATGGAGCACATCTGTCATCACCATAGCCTGCCCACCTTTTTGCCCGCTACCCACCCATCAGATATAATTGTGATGGGCTCACTTTCTCAGTGGAGAACGTGGAATTCAGTATTCTAGATTCCAGTCCTAACCCTGCCCCTCCTTACTTACAGGACTTAGAATAAGTCATTTCCCTGTACTCATCTGTAATATGAGAGGAGTTAGATCAGGGGATTGAGTAGTTCCCAGCCAGCATACCACCAGTCAGACATAGCGTATCATCATAAGAAAAGCAGCTCACATTTTGATAGCCCCTATTGTGTGCCAAGCACTGTGCTAAACACTTGACAAATCAGATCTTCACAACAACCATGGGAGGGAGGCACTATTATGCCTCATTTTACAGATAAGGAAACTGAGGCAGACAGAGGTTCAGTGACGTGCCCAGGGTCACACAGCTAGTAAGTGTCTGAGGTGGGATTTGAACTCACAAAGATGAATCTTTCAATTCAATGTACCACCTTTGTGTGGCCATACATATGTAGGTATATATGAGAGTTTTGTGTAGAAGTAGAGTTCAGGGTGCCGGGCCTGGTGCCCTCCTCTGAGTGGGGAACTTTGCGTTGGGAGAGGAAGTTTCCACAGTCAGGTTGGCTTGCCTCAGAGGGGTACCTGGGACCCAGAGGGGACTTGTGATCTGCCTAGGGTCCCAGGGTCAGCAGGCATTCAAGACAGGACTTGATCAAACTTGGGTCTTCTGACTCCAAGGTGCCTCTAGTGTGTAACATATGTATGCATGATGCATACATGTAAGTATGTAAAAGAGATTTCCCACAAAATCCCTGTTAAAGTATTGACTAGAGGGTACGAGCAGAATACAACACATTATAAAGAGAGAATTATGCAGAATGTTAGAAAGCATGCCATAAGAGAAGGGCATTGCCTCCTGGAATGGGGGCTATCCCTCCCCCTGTCATCTGAAGGCCCAGCCCCATCAGTAAGTGCTGTCACAAGAAGAAAGACCCAATGAAGAGGATCTCAGCTCCAAGGGCTCTTAGGATTCCTGTGTTTGCAATATTCCAAAGTGCTGCGCATGCTTTACTTTCAGGATATTCCATCGAGCTTCTAGCAAACTGTTCTAACTCTGGTTTCTCCCATTTTCTGTGCTCATCTTCATGCTTCTGCATAGAACTCTGGAGCTCCTGGGCTTCTAGGCCTCAAGGAGTACCAAATGTTTTCTTTGTTTCCAAAGGTATGCCCTGAGGCTCAAGAATTTCACCTGCTCTTCTGCTACCGAATGGGACAAGAGACTTGCAATTTTATGGTGAGTCTCATGGACAACATAAGGAAGCAACTAGAAGCCTGAAAAAAAGACTTGAGAGCTACAGAGTTCCATAAGCTGCCTATACCCGACCATTATTCTTGCTTTCTATTAAACTATTAAAGGATAACTGATGGATGGCCTCAGCAGCTGGCTGTTATAACATCGATACTGTTATCACGACGGGATTTTAATGCTTCTCCCTCCCTCCCCAACTTTCCCCATTATTTTCTTATACTTCTCAGTCTATCTAATCTTAGAAAAGCAACTAAAATATATACATATTGTCATTTTATACAGTTTATTAAACACTGTAATTAACATAATCCTTTCCTAATTACCACAGCTACCGATGCTTATCACTCCTGTACTTGAGAATGTTTAAACTAAAGAGGGACCATGCTATGAAGTATTCCAGATCTCTGATGGAGTATTTTAAGGTAATCCTTACGTTATATCTTTTGGGGAGAGCTGGTGAATGAAATTACTAATGAGATCTGACTGGCACGTTATTGAATGTCAATTTGCAAAGAACAGAATTTTTTCCAGCCAGGTTATACTGGCCGCCCCTCCTTAGGGACCCAGTGCTATGCTTACATGTGATTTGGGTCACAGGAGAGAAAATAAAATGGTTCAGTCACCTCCATATTGTCCTGATTGACCAAAAGGGCCTTGGGCAGTTTCAGTGATATTTGAAAGTCATGTTTACAGTCAGAGCATGCCTCCTGTCCCTCTCTGCACTGAAGTCCCCTTGGGAAAACCAGTAAGTGTGTGGGAATGGGAACAATAACCATTAAACAGGAACAAGGTCCACTGTCTTTCTTAGCAGAGAAAGGGCAAAGATTTATCATAAATCCTTCCCTCAAAAGGCAACAATAACCAAGCGAGGGTAGAGTTAACTCCCTCACTGAAATGACAGCGCACCTCTTTAGAATGTTTTATACTTGCAAAGCCCTCTCTCATCCATTAGCTCTTTGGATCCTCCCCGCCTCCCCCCCCCCAACCCCACAGTGATACAAGTATTACTGGCTCCATTTCACAAATGAGAAAACCAAGGCTCCAGGCCTCACCCCAAATCTCCACCTAGTATTAAGTGGTGGGGATATGGCTCCTTATCAAAATCCAGTGGTCTGCCCAGGAGGCTACACAACCTCCCAGGGAGTCTTCAGACACAAAAACTTCAGACACAGACTTCAAAAAGGCCCATCATCTGAGGTTCTGTGGCTACCCCTTCAATATAAAACCAAAAGGCTCATTCAACAAGGCCATTTTACTGCAGTCATTTGAGATCTACCAGGAAAGGAAATCACCACCTCATTGTCTATCAGAAGCTTAGAAGGAATCAGAGAGAGGATTGCTTTGGGGAGGGGTATGGGAGAGTAGAATCAGCAAACCCTAAAGTGCCCAGTGAGAAATTCCCCAGACTCTACCAGGCTTGCAGCCAGGAGGCACGACTTACCAAGAGAGTTGGTACCAAGCCTCAGGGGTACAAAGAATGGAATGAATGAAAGCCTGTGGGGAGCTTCATTCTGATGGGGAGACAACAAAGACAGGTACCTTTGTATAGGCAGATACAAAGAGAATCAGTACAAAGTGGTGCCTTCCAAGAGGGTTTGAAAAGAAAGGTAGCATTAGTCTGGCCTGCCTCAATTTCATAAAATGGAAAAAAAAATACCCGCACCTACTTCACAGAATTATTGTGAGGATCAGAAGAGCTCATATATGTCAAGTGCTTTGGAAATCTTCAAGTGATAGGTAAATGCCAGCTATCCTGATGTCAGGGCAGCTAGGTGGCACCACAGTGCATAGAGTGCTGGGCCTGGAGTGGGGAAGACTCATCTTCATCCAGCCTCAAGACATTTACTAGCTGTGTGACCCTGGGCGAGTCACTTAGCCCTATTTGCCTCAGTTCCTTATCTGTAAAATAAGCTGGAGAACAAAAAGGCAAACCATTCTTGTATCTTTAGCAAGAAAATCTCAAATGGGGTCTGGAAGAGTCCAACATGACTGAAACAACTGAGCAGCAACAAAATCCTGGTATTCCACCATTTGACAATCCCAAGAACCTGCAGAGTAAAAAACTTTCTTTTCTGGATTTTCATTAGTCATGGCTACCCCTTCAGAGTCCATTCCATCTCCCCAAGAGTTATAATTCCTAGATTATAACTGAGGAGAACAGGCTGGAATCAGAGTCACTGGTCTGGGGGATGCTGCCCTTCGGAGGGTTCTTGGCCTTGTGAGCCTGTCAGTGGCCTCTGGTCAGTGACAGTAGGTGGTAATGGCGGCTGACAAGGGTTGGCAGAGCTTTGGTGATCCTTTTCCCCACAAGGCTTTCTTCTCAAATTAGATCATTTAATTCGAGAAGAAAGCCTTGTGGGGAAAGGGATCACCAAAGCAGGCACACAAAAATACTGACAATTTGTTCTTTAAGTCATTGCAGTAGAAGTAGAAAAACAGTTCCACTTTCAAATGAAATGAGAGGCCAAATGACATAGAAAATCTCCTTGAGAGGGCTGGCTTAATTCCATAAAGTTGGTCTTCCTGTCTATAGCCCACCTTCCTAAAGAATCTAAAAGTGTCTCTTCCTACCTACGTCAAGTGGGCGCTACCCCCTGCCCCTTGCGGGTGGTGTCTTTCCACCTGGGAAAAGTTTTTTCCTCTTGTCAAAGGTGACCAGCTTCTTACATTCACAAGAACCTGTTCTGCAGACTAAATTTCATATGAGGATAATTAAGCCACTTCTTAGAAAACTGATTCTGATTTCACTGGGCCTTTTAGTAGCTCATACCTTTCATCAAGTGACTTTCATGGTCCTGATTGGGGCCCACTAATTATCCTAACCAGCTATTTTCATCAAGCACTGTGCATTGGGTGCTGACATGCCGCATACATACATCCCGGCTCCTGCTAACGAAACAGGAGGCAGCCAGGAATGCTGTAATCAATATTAATGTACTTTAAATCACACTTCCATCTGTTTCTGAATTAATAAATTACAAAATAGATTTCCTCATTCTCTCATATTTTCATTCTCTCTCTCTCTCTCTCTCTCTCTCTCTCTCTCTCTCTCTCTCTCTCTCTCTCTCTCTCTCTCTCTCTCTCTCCAGACTTCTTCCAAGGCTGCCCAGATACCATCTCCATGGGGAAGCTGTGGAAAGTAAGTATTTTTTTTAAAAATTACTTGCTTCTTCATGAAAAGGAATGAATTTCTAGGCCAAAAATACTTTTACATTTACAACTCTGTAATGAAGGTCAGTTCCTCAATGATGATGCTTTTTGTACATCCCACAGCTCTAGTCTCAGGCTTCAGCAAAGGACAGAATTGAAAAGTTGAAGGGTGATTTGATACCAGATTCTTGGTCCTTTTGATCTTTAAGCCAAATGAGGGTCATAAAAAGAGCCACTAATTAGGTGGCAAGTACCACCATTTCAGGGAGTTAAAGGAAAGTTAACTGCTATCACAACACTTTTTCAATAATTCACTCAGTACTGAAAGACCAATGAAATATTCATTGATATATATGGTAAGTGCTGTTTAATAAAACTAATAGTGATGAAAATGGAAAGGCACTTAGTCAACCAATTATTGGAGCCATAATGACAGTTTTTATATTAATGCTAAAATACTCTGACCTAAAATATAAAATCGCAGCATGTAATGATGATATTAGGCTTGAAGAAACCATCTCACTAGGGTGGCCTTATTAGAAGAGCACCAATATTGCAGAGCCTTTGTTCTTAGAGGGGCCATCGGGAAACTGGGGTTCCATTGCCACTTGTACAAAACACTGACTAGTTGTTGATGATAGATGAGGCGCCCTATACCTCTTCCTCCTTTGCCATGGGAGGGAGTTGACTAGCTCTTTTTAAGATCCTTTCTGCTTCTAAAAAAGGTTTCTTTTAACAGTGTGATTTGGAGTGTTGGACATAATTTCTGAGGTACTTGGGAAGTTGTGTAGTCTAATTCAGAGATGACACTAAATGACTCCAGTTACAATCCAGTTAAAAAATCTCTGGATTTTCCCACTTATAACAACAAATAGGGATAACTCAATGATTAAGTTTACAAAAAATTCATTAAGTATCTACTTCATGCAAGGTTAGAGACAGCAGGGCACAGCTGCTCAACCACTAGGTGCGGAGTCAACGGACTCTGGGTTCAGATTCCACCTCTGGCACTCACCAGTTGTGTGGGAGCCAGGCAGGAGGACTCATCTACAAAGACATACGCAAATAGGCTTGAAGGCATTCCCATAGCAAAATTTCCCTATAGACCCTTCCAACTTTGGATAGAGGCAAGGCACTTTGTTATGCATTTATAAAGAATACCAAGTGGGGATCACCAAAGAGGTAGCATCTGCAGCGGGCCTTGAAGCAAGACAGCAGCCTCCAGGTCTGGGTAATCTTGTGTCCTCTACTTATCTCCAAGCACCCCCATCCCCTCTGGCCTAGACCAGGGCAATAGCTTCCTGATTGGCCTCCCCATATCCATTCCCCTCCCTTTGTCTCCATCCTCTAACACAGTTGCCAAATCACTATTCCTAAAGCACAAGGATGCCAGTGGCCGTGTACCAGCTCAAGAAGCTTCCATGGCTTCCCAATGCCTCCATGATAAACACAAGCATATCTGTTCAGCACTTTAAGCCCCATCTTAACTTTCCAAGCTGATCATACATTTCTCTCTATCTATGGATCAGTGACATCCCATCTCTCACCTCAACGCTTTTGCACACAGGCTGTCTCCCAGACTTTGCCTATTGGAATCTTTAATTCCCAGAAAGCCTCAGCTCCAGTGCTACTAACCTCCAGAGGCACTTCCTTCTATGTTTTAGTGCCCCACCACCCCCAAAGTCCTACGTCTTCATTTTGTCCAGAGCTTGTGAACCTACTGTGCCCTTCCAATAAAATGTTAACTCTTTGAGGCCTAGGGCCACATCACCAGAAGCATTAATAAAATGCTTGGTGATTAAATAGGGAGGGTCTATGCAAATGTAGAAGGGGGAGGAGACAGTCTGTCTAGTTCAATGAAAAACCCCCTTATAACCCAGTTTGGCTGAGAAGGTGAATTCCTGGAAGGGAGCTCACGGGATGGGGTGGTGATTACTATGCAGTAGGCCTAAAAAGATTGACTGGAACCAGATTGTGAAAGGATTTAAATGCTAAGCTGAGTAGCTTATGTTTTATCCTAGAGGTAATACAGGGAAGAGCCATCCGGCTTTTTGAGCAAAGCAGTAACACGGTCAATCCCATGTCTTAGGAAGATTTCTCTGGCAGCTGTGCTGGAAGATAGATTGGAGAGGGGAGAGACTGGAGTCAGGGAGATGATTTAGGAGGCTATCTATCACAGTAGTCCAGGCAGTAGGTGACAAGGGTCTGAGTGATGGTGGTGGTCATCATAGCAAATGCCTGGATCTGAGAGGGGACAATTGAAGAAAATGAAAGGTTAGAGATGATTCCAAGGAAATGGACTGAATGGAATGCTGTGTCCCACTGAACAGAAACAGAAAATTTGGGAGTGGGGGATGATATAGGGCTCTGTTTTTGATATGTTGGATTTGAGCTGACTACCAGATATCCAAGAAGACCATATATGAACAAGTAGTCAAAATGTATGACTGGATATAGAAACTTGGAAGTTTTCTGTGGAGAGATGATTTTCAGATTCATAGGCACAAATGAGAAGTCAAAGATGATGAGTAAGTAAAGGCTCACAACGTTTGGATCTAGAGGTGGAAGCAGAAGCGCAGCTACGTGGGACTACGACATAGGGAAGGAGAAGGGGCATTTGAGAGGATTCCAGAAGATAACCCTAGGAGCTAGCATGGACCAGGATGTCTGTAAGGATGACCCCTAAGCCTGAGTGTGTATTTGGGAGAGGTGAGGAAAGAGTCAGTAGGGAGAGAGAAAGGGAATAAAGGGAGGGAAGGGAGTGAGAGAAAAGAGAAAGAGACTGAGAAAGATAAGGAGGAAAAGAGAACTTGAGGAGGGGTTCTAGGTCAAGAAGGGGAGAAGAAGAAGTAAGTGAAGTAAAGAAAAGCAATAGTGAAAAGAGGGAGCATGAGGGGGAAAAGGGGATCCCAAGCAGTACTCTCATGTAGGCAGGGAGAAGAGTAAAAAGGAGAAAACCATCTGCCAGCAGAATAATTTCAGTAAATTCAAGAAGCAGGTAACAGAGCAGAAAACCCAAGAGCCAATGGCAGAAGACTGACATGAAATTAGTATCAACCACACTAATTTTAGGGGAGAGAAGAAGCGACACTAACATTTAAAATGTGTTTGGGCACATAAAACTCGCTAATGTACAGGAAGCAAAAATATTAAACATGTTCTGTAATACAATAAAAACAGTAATATGGGGAACAGGCGCAAAAACACAAATAAGCTGCAGATAGAGCATCCTGAGCAATGAAACAGATAATGGGAGAGGATGTAAAAAAAGGGAAGGGGAATGAGACATGAGGGTGGGGTGCTGTAATGCAGTTCAATGCTCCTCAGAGAGTAAATGTTGTCTCGGAAAATATATACAAACAAAATAAGAAACGATCAAAGAAGTAAGCATGAGAGGAAGAGAGAGAGGGAAGGGAGTGATGAGGGAGGAGAAAGGGGGCAGGGTGAAGGAGAAGAGAGTGAGAAGGCTTCGTAAGATGGATGGATAGAAAAGATAAAGGAGAATGGCTCAGCTACTGGTAAAGAAAGGGGGGAGCTCCCCAATGCCTGGTGTTAAACTCATTTTCAGGTTCTGTGGCCCCAATTTCTGGCACACACAAGGCCTTTAATCAACGTTTGCTGCAGTCAAGTAAAAATGATGCCACCTGCCCTTCATCTCTCACACAGATGTGAAAATAAATTAAATTATGTGGAAAACACTTTAGAAAGGAAAAGTACCCTTGTAAATACAGGCCCCCGTTGTTACTAGTTTTTCACACTTTCCTATTTCAAGTATAACTGAGCCTCTTTCTCTAAATACTCAGACAAGATACTATGGGTGCAGGCAGAATTTCTTCAACATCATTTCCATATTCATAATGAAGGAAAAGCTTCACTTTAAAAAAAAGCAATAACTTATCACAATTGAATGGCTGAATTGAGGTGTGCTCTGATATTGATACAGAGGAGATAAAAGATTCTCCTTTAGAGTTCAGAAGATAAAAATGAAAAGCCCAGGGAAACCTATTCCATGCACACAAACAGAGAATGGGCAGGGTCAGACAAGTAGTTCTTAAGAAATAAGAGCATTTTTTAAAATTCAAAACTGAAAGAGTTTAAATACATACTTGAGCTTGTCAAGTTGAATTCAAAAAGGGCCTTCAAACAGTTTTAAGAAAGCAACTTCTTTATAAAGAAAGCCCACTCACTTAGGTTCTAAAGCTTTTGAATAATGGGATCAGAAGTAAGCTTAGCAGGTCACTTATTGCAGTCTCCTGGCCTTCAAGCAAGCCTGAATTCAAACATTCTACAAGTGCAGGCTTGACTCCACAAAAAGAGGGACTTGAGCATCCCTTATCTGCAATCCCATTGTTTACAACCTTTCTACTCTGGGAGATTTTCCTTGTATTGGTCCTAGAGGCCTAGTACATCAAAGAGAACAAGGAACTGAAATGTGGCAAACACCCAGGGTTAGAAAGTGGGAAGAGATGGGAACACTAAGAAAACCAAAAGAGGGTCATGTCATGGAATGGAAACTACACAGGGAGAGAGTAGCAACATATCAAATGCCACAAAGAGGTAGAGCAGTGGTTCTCAACCTTCCCAATGCTATGACCCTTTAATACAGTTCCTCATGTTGCGGTGACCCTCCCCCCCCAATCATAAAATGATTTTCCTTGCTACTTCATAACTGTAATTTTGCTACTGTTATGAATCATAATGTAAACATCTGATATGCAGGATGTATTTTCATTGTTACAAATTGAACATAACCCACAGTTGAGAACCACTGAGGTAGAGGAAGAGAGAGAGAGGGAAAAGGAAGGAGGGAGAAAGGGAGAAAGGGGGAAAGAGGAGAAGGAAAGGAAGGAAGGAAGAAATTAATACCGATATTTAAAAGAGCAATTTCATTGGCAAAATAAGGATGGGAGTCAAAAACGTAATGGTTAGACCAGTGGTTCTCAACCTTCCTAATGCCGCAACCCTTTAATACAGTTCCTCATGTTGTGGTGACACCCAACCATAAAATGATTTTCCTTGCTACTTCATAACTGTCATTTTGCTACTGTTATGAATCATAATGTAAATATCTGATATGCAGGATATATTTTCATTGTTACAAATTGAACATAACCCACAGGTTGAGAACCACTGGGTTAGAGACTCCTCATTTGTGAAATTTGATATGAAACAAAGAAGAGAAATGTGCCAACTCCAAAGGCATCATAAAGTCATGGGAGGGTTTAGTTTTAGTTCAGTGGTTCTCAACCTTCTCTGCATATTGGGCAGACACGCCTGGAGATGGATATAGGAGCAGTGCCTCAGTTCCTAAGACCATCGGAAATATGTGTTTTCTGATGGCCTCAGGTGACCCCTGTGAAAGGGTTGTTTGACCACCATCCCCAAAGGGGTCGCAACCCACAGGTTGAGAACTGCCATTTTAGTTGCTTTTAAAAGTAAGAGAAACACCTGTGCTCATCTGGGGGATACTTTTAGACGGTGGTGAGAACAGCACTTGAAGATGTTGCCAGCAAAATTGCAAAGCAAAGGCCTTTAGGACTCAGCATGGGATGGGATACAGTTGGCCATTAGTAGAACCAAAAAAATTTCTTCTGAGACTGGAGAGAAGAATTTACATGAGTAAAGAAACCCCTGCCTCTTTTTCCCCCAGAAAGTAAGAGGTCAGGTTATCCTCCTGGGTGTGAAAGCCAGAGAGAATACCTCCCTCCCTGAAGTCCCCAGATCATTTTGTTTCCTCCTTGCCTTGTCACATCCTATGTTATATTATAATTACTTATGTTCATATCTCTCTTCTGTTGGAAGATAGAGACAAGGTCTTAATCTTATTCAAATCTACCACAATGTCTACCTAAAACATTCTGATATGCAGGATGTATTTTCATTGTTACAAATTGAACATAACCCACAGTTGAGAACCACTGAGGTAGAGGAAGAGAGAGAGGGAAAAGGAAGGAGGGAGAAAGGGAGAAAGGGGGAAAGAGGAGAAGGAAAGGAAGGAAGGAAGAAATTAATACTGATATTTAAAAGAGCAATTTCAGGTCAGCCACGGTAAAAAAGGATTTGTGACCTGAAAAGACAAAGGCTAGAATAGCTATTCTGGGGACTGTTCTAAGAAATGTACAATACATGAATCAGAAAAGCAATGGAGCCTCCAGAAGTAGAGGGGCTTCCTGGTACTGACAAGATCAGTGATTCCTGATGTGCTGGCATCAAACAGAGGAATTCCAAAAAGTAGATAGTCCACTGACAATTTTTCCCCAAACATAATGGTGTTGTAACAATTCTAGATTGTGATTATGATTTCAATTCCCTGGTAAAAATACTGAGTTCAGATGTCCATACTCTAAAGTCAGTTCATAGACTGATGTGAAAACAAAAATGCTCCAAGTCCCTACTTTCTCCTAATTAATGATAGTGACATAGAAAAGGTGTATTATACACCTGTTGGAGGCTGGTAAAATAGAGCAAGTATATATTGACTTCTCTATCTGGCAATGTCCACTGCTTGGATGAAGCCAGCGATACTATGTATTATGCCATAAACAAGGAATGTAACATTTCTTTCTAACCTGTCTTCCTATAAAAACCATAGCTTCTAGTGACTAACTCCTAACACGGCAGGAAATAGCCCACATCATTTTATACCAGATGAGCAGAAGCCTCACATGGAGGTAGAGATTTATGGGCACGAGGACTGACTTTTTTACTGCTCTTCATTACTTTTCCCTGCAGAGCAACCTAAGCCAAAGAGAGCTCACACGTGTATACATGCTTTACAGAAGGGGCTGTATGTAGCTACAGGCTTCTTTAACCAGGTGGGGCGCACACTCTCAGATTTCATCTGTGGACATTCAGCTTTACTGTGCCTTGAGGTTATTAAGGGTTGTCCCCTCATTCATGCATGTGTTTTTATCACTTAGGGTTTACACATGGCCATTCAGAAAGGAAGTACTCACTGTCAGTACTCACTGAAGGGGTTCGTCCAGCAGGAGAGTGTCAGACCTAAAGTCACCTTCATTTTTTATATGTAGCACTAGTTGATAAAGGGGGAATTATCAGAATTTCTTCGTGGAATTTTCCTTTGAAAGGCAAAAAGAAAGAAAGAAAAGATAGAGACAGACATATTGTGTTCCTAACAAGGCTTTTCTCTCCTCTCACATTGGTTCTCTAAGTGGGTTTTCCAGGGATAAGCCAGTATGTTGGCCTGGGCAAGCAGTCTGAAGGAAGATGGCAAGCTGAGGAGTTTACAAACCTTGACTGTGGATTTGTAGATCTAATTCAGAAGAAAATGGCCCTGAAGGATTTTTCAGCCACGTGAATCTCACCATGTAAAAGGAGATAGCTACAGATGACCCCCACACAGTGGGCAGCCAGCAGAGGATTCCTAATTGCTAGTGTTAGAACTCAAAGAAAATCAATATCGGGACATTAGTTGTATGCTAAGTGGAGAACTCAAAACCTTCCTATTTATATAGGCAATACACAGATGAACTGCCAGCAATTAAGAGCAGATGTCCAGAGCACGCCTTCACAAGAACCCTAGTGAGATGTTCATGGACCTACTTGGTCTCAAGTTTCTAATGCAGTTCCACAGGGGGCTTTTAAGAGTTGAACTTTGCTTATTGTGGTGACTGGATTTATAGCAAACTGTCGTTGTAGTTGCCACAAAACACTCCAATAATGGGCCAGCAAGTGTTTGCTAACTGCCAATCACTGCTTCTGGTAACAGGTAGGAAAATTATTATGGCTGGGAAAGACTGGCTTTCTCTGAAAGACTGTGATATTTGTTCCCTAAATGTCAAATGTACACGTGCATCTATGTATCTATTTAAAGAACATCACTTTGGGGACCACTTAAAACCCCAAAACAAAGTTCGCCAACCTACACTAGTACTGTGGACGTAGACAGACAGCAGGGTCGAAGAAAGTGAGCGTTTCCCTTTTGAATGTTGAGAATCCAGGGGAAAACATCAGGTTGTTGGGGACAGACAACTGGCCTTTACTCTGGGGCAGAGGTGTCAGATTCATGGGCCAGATGCAAAGGGCTTCTGAACCAATTTAAATTATAACTGGGAAGTGTTTAACAAAATAAATAAAAATATTACATAGAAAATGTTCATTTGTGGTTTTCTAAGTCAATATGCAGCCTGCAGGGATCCGTTTCTATTGAAGTTTGACCCCACTGCTCTAGGGTAGCCAATTTAGAGGGAACAGCAACATTTCTTGTCTTTTGGGGGCACTGGGATTAGCTCTTCCCCACGCTGCAGACTCCACACATGTTGGGTTTCCAGTCCCACTGGCTACCAATCCCTAGTTCAGGCTCTACAACTCAACTCTACCACAGCTTGGGTTAGTGAAATCCCATCCTTCTTAAGACATCATGATGAACAAACTATACTAGTGCCTCAGTATAAAACTGTTAGGGGACTTAGTGTCTCAGTATAAAACTGTTAGGGGACTGGTCTCAGATACACCCAACTTGAGAAGTATCTTCCCAAAGCCAAACTGCACTTGAATTTTTTTGGTGGGGAGAGGAGTCTGATTTCATCAATATACTTGATAGACAGTGGCATTAGTAAGGTCCCAAAATCCATGTGAAAATTCTGCTTCCCAGATGTCATCTTCTCCGACGTCTGCATCACTATGCCTGAATTTTTTGACTTTTAAATGAATTTATATATTATTAGTCAAAAAGTATCTCTATTTGAAAAAATAGTAAAATAAAAAGACTTCTGTAATACTTGACAAAGGAAGGGAGGTATTGTGACTAGGAGAATGAGACTCTTTTTCCTTTCCATAGGAACACAGACGCACCATCACCTTTGTCCCTCAGCCCTTCATCATCAAGTGCTTTACCATCCTTGGGACCTATCGTCATTCCTCACCGAATCCACCACATGGCAGCCAGCCATGTTAACATCACCAACAATGTGCTTCGTGGTTATGAACACTGGGACATGGCAGACAGACTTACTAGAGAGAACAGAGGTAACTATTTGACCTCTCCCCTCCATAATGTGGTTTTGAAGGAGCTGTATTCTACATGGGGTGGGGGAGGGAAAGAGCATGTTTAGCCTTCAGTACCTCTTTGTTAATAGCCACTCATTCAGGTTTCCCTGGAAATAAAGGACTCTAGGGCTAAGATGTATATGGTCCCTTAACTGTTTTTATATATGTGGGGGAGGGGAGGTTAGGAAGGAAACCGGACAGAACTTAACAGGGACACATGTGCAAATAATTACTGCAGAACCTCACTCCATTACGTGTGTTAGAGCAAGGGCAGCAGGGCAGAGTGATTAGCAAATTAATTAGGGCTCCACAAAATTCTCTTATTTTTTTCTCCTTTGAGCTAAGGTGCTTCTACCTTCACTGGAGTCATTAGTGTCTGTCGGTAAAGAAAAGCCATGTTGCATTTGAGAGCAAGAACTCCAGTCCTATCAGTTTTGCCATGCGATGCCAGCAGGACTGAACTATTAGGGTCTTCCCAATCTACCCATCTATCAGCTTTCACAATACAAGTGTAAAAAGGGCCCTGGGCCTTGAGTTTTTCTTCCCTGATTTGAGGGCTGGGAAAAAGAAATGCTAGGCTTTGATAGGAATTCCACTGCTCAACTGTGAAAAGTGATTTTGCTAAGCATTGAGAAACCAAAGGCAAAAATAATCCCTTTCACCCAAAGCATTCTGATGTCTGCAGGTATGTGGATGGTCCTCATATCACTGCCAGCTTCTGGCCTAGCAGCTACAACCACTGTCTGAAGCCAGCTGGGCTTTTTTAAAGGAGACCCTGTTTTGCTCTCAAGTTTGCAGACATGCAATGTAGCTAACAATAGTATGAAAGGCACATGCACACCTCCCTGACCTACCACAGGTCACTGGTTTCACTAAATTAGAGGGAGCCATTAGCTGCACAGGCCTCTTCTTAGATAAAGAGGCAGGACTGAGCCATGTGACAGAGAGATGGGCTTTGGGATGGATTTGTTATCAACGTTAGGGTAGAATACCACTGGTCATGATAACTTGAGGCAGATTATGCCTTTAGGTGCACGTACACACATGTACGTATACACACACACACTTTATATGTGATCTGGTTAAGTTCTCAAATGATTACTTGTACTGGTGCTTAGCAGCTAGAAATCAGTGCTATATGACTAGGTTTTTTAGAAAACCTTTTGGGGCCATATGGTCAGAGATAACCAGATGTAAGTGCTTATCTTGTTGAGCTAATAATTTCCTTTGCTTTGTATCCTCATGTCTCTCATTTATCCTGTGGACCTCAAAGCACTTGAGAATTTTCCAGAATTTTTCTTTTATGTTATATCACCATAGCATTGTATCTCATGTGAGCCTCCTACTGCATACAAGAGTTGTTGGTGGCCCCCTCTGTGGCCAGAACATTTATTCCAGTAGTAATAATAATTCTGCTGAGGTCTGCAAAGTACATCTATTCATTCCCTTCTTTGATCCTCCCAATAGCCCTTAGAGAAAGTGGTTATTGGTGCTGGCATTTTTATCCCTAAAGAAACAGTGAACTTAAATGAGTTACGTGGGTTCCCATACCACTTAGTAAGTGTTGGAGGCAGGATTCAAGCCAGCTCTTGCTGACTCCAAGGCCAGCACTGGGTCCACTAGGCCACACTTTCTCAAGCATTGGCAACTTCTCCAGGCAAAGAGAGCAGCAAGTATAGGACCTGAGAACGTAAGAGTTAGAAGGGTCTGAAATACTTGAGAACAGTTGGATTAGGGGTGGGCTGATATCTTCTTGAAGCCATTCCCCAATAGGAACCCTATTATACCAAAGTCAACTAGTGGGCATCTAGTCTCAAACTTCAAGCACTGATGAGGGGGATCCTTCTGCATCCCGGGGCAGCCCAAGCTGCTCTAATTGCTTTCAAAGATTCTTCTGGTGCTGTCTAATCAGAATTGGCCCAGTGACTTCTAAGTCTATCCTCTGGTGCCCAATGCAAGCTGAATCCCTCTTCTACATGAGTTTCAAATACTTGAAATTAGCTCTCAAGTTCCCTGAATTTTTTCTTCCTTCCCCACTCCATACCATATATACACACTTCCTACCATGGACCTACTATGTGCCAGGCACTATGCTAGTCACTGGCGATTCAAAGACAAAATGTCTTTGAATCTTTGCCCAATGGTCTGTTCAGCAGTCACAGGATCATAGATCTAGAAGGGGCATAGAGGCAGAATTTGAATCCAGTCCCTAACTATGAAATCAGTACTCTTCTGGCCAAGAAAAACATGTATGTATGGATATTTAGTTACATATACATACTCACAAAGATGTTCTGATAGCTCAACTCAAAACTTCTCTCCATTTCTTACTTGGCTGTACCACTTAGGGTCTTCTCTGACTTTTCCATCATGCCCCCTGGTTGGGCACCTTCCCTAGCTCTACCCCCACCTGACCTCCTATTTTTCAGCATCCTTTTGTGTTTTGTCTTCTCCCATTAGGTTGTGAGCTCCTTGAGGGCATGGATTGTCCTTTATTCATACTTATATCCCCAGAGTTTAGTGCATTGCCTGGCACACAGTAGATCCTTAATAAATGTTTATTGACTGACATGTACATATAGTAAAGAAATGGAAAAGGCACTTAAGGCAATGATGTTAAGAATGGCTAGACCTAACTAAATGCATTCCAATTGTCTCTGTTTCTTAATTTCAAAAAAAAAGCTTATTAATAATAGTTAGCATTTATATGGCATTTTCAAATACTAACTCATTTGATCCTCACAATGTTCCCTGAGATGTAAAGTCCTATTATGAGAGTTCTACAGATGATGAGATGGAGGAAGACAAGGGTTAAGTGAAGTACCCAGAGTCAAACAGCCAATAAATGTCTAAAACTGGATTTGAACTTAGATCTTCCTAAATCCAATCTGGCATTCACTCCACTGCACCAGCCACCTAGTTGTATCTTCTTACTTGATTGATGAGAATGCAGTCTTGAAGGCTCTCCTCAGACAAAGGATGCAAGGATCCATTACAGACTGACCCACTGAGCATGGATATTAAGAGGGCATTAAACAATGCTCTCTAGTGCTGTGGAAGACATCTTGGGGAAGACCCATCAAAGAAAAACTATGCCTTTCAGTAGTGAGGGTCTCCAAATGTTATTGAAAGTTGACAGTGTACTAAATGCATCCGAAGCAAAGGCTCATCTTTTACCTTCAGAACTTTGCTACACCAGCGTGTGGTACCTTCTCTGCTGTCAGATGAGATGGTGCTAATCTTGTCATTACCACATTCTGTCAAGGAGTTGCTCAGTGTCTTGCTTGATATGGACTCAAAATAGCCCTGGCCTTTAGCCAGTAGTGCTGAAAATGCTATTAGTCAACTTATAATAAGCTCAAAGGGAAAAGAACAAAATTTGGCATCGTCTGGTCCAATTCTTAGTCATTTATGCTCAAATGCTCAGAAAGTCATTTTTACACCACAGACTTTTCAATCTGCCAGCAGTGAAGTATAGAGTCAGATCATAGGTTTATAGGATTTAGAGGTGGCAGGAAAATTAGAGCTGGAAGCTGAGATCCAGAAAGGAGAAAAGAGTGCCTTGCCAAGGCCACATGGAGCAGAGGAGGGAGGCAAACCCAGGTCTTCTCCAAATCTACTGCTTTTATTTGGATTGATTAGCATTCCAACAAGAAAAATAATCCATGGCTTCAGCTTACAGATAGCCTTGGTGCCAGCATGAAGGCCCCCAGACATTGCTCTTTTCCAGACTAACTTCTGATCCCCAGGACTCGGGCACCTGCTTCTTTGGCATTTCTGCCACTACTAGGTTTTCTACCTGGCATCTTCTGCCAAACATGATGCATGTCTTCAACTTCTCTTTTTCTCTGATATCTCAGAAACAATACCACAGTATTTCTATAGATTTGTTAAGGAGTTTTCACTACTGGCCCCTCTAGGAAAAATAGATAAGAGTTTCAAATAAAAAGCCCAAAAGGCAAATGATGAAAAATCATACAAAGCTCTATAAGAAACGCTAAGTCCCAGCTATTTACTGAGATGGAAAGTGGCTTGACCTGCTTCACTCAGCAAGCAATCAAGCATTTATTAAATGACCACTCAGTGTGTGCCTGTGCACATGCTGCCAGACTCCAAAGACAGAAACTCAAACCTAGTCCCTTCTCTCCAGTATCTGACTTGACATTTGAGTTACAGTCACTATTTGGAGCTTTCTGCCTTTCACTTTCTATATAATATACTCGGTCTTGCCTTTTCCTCCTCTTCTCAAGTAAAGGAGTTCTATTTCAACTTTCTTCACTCAAATGAATAAATTCTGACTCCTGAAGAACAGTTCTATCTAACCTCCTCTAGAACTCACTGACTTCCATCCAACCCCGCCTATGACACATCTGTTACACTCACTTTGGCTTTCCTTTATCCACTGATAATGACTCATCTCTTGGAAGGCATCTTGGCTTCTCCTTTTATCCACAGGGTTGTAACTCATTCATTTTCCATACCCTTGATATGACAATTCCAACTTAGGGTCGTTACACACAGAAACACACAGAAACACACACACACCTTCTCCTGAAGCCTGAAAGCCCTAAAAAGACCACTTTTTCCCCAAAGTGAGTCCCCACAGAGCAATCCTCAATCAGGGGCCAAATTTTACCAGTCTACACTGGTCTAAGGAAGCTAGGTGAATAGTGAATAGAGCTCTGGGTCTAAGAGTCTAGAAGTCCTGAGCTTGAACCAATTATGTGAAGAGGGAAAGGGGTGGCAGAAATAACCATTTCTGTAGCACCTTCTATTTGCCAGTCACTGTGCTAAGCACTTTACCACTGTTATCCTGTTTCATCTGGCCAAGTAACTTTTTAAGCCTTGGTTTCCTCATCTGTAAAAAAGGTGGATGATTATAGCACTTTCTTCACAGGGTTGTTGTAAACTTACTACTACTAACACCACCATCACACCAGTTTTACTACCAGAAAACCCTTCTAACAAGTTCACAGCCCAGCTCTGTCATTTATGAGTTCTCAGAAGTTGGATTTGATGCCAGGTCCCGGCTAAGTCTAAAACTCTGTAACCTTAAACATCTGTACCCTGCAGAGTCCATCCCATCTACAGCAAAATATTTATAACAGAACTTTTTATAGTAGTAGCAAAGAATCAGAAACAAATAGATACCCATCCACTACGGAATGACTAGAGAAAAATTGTGGTAGATGAATGTGGTGGGATATCACTATGTCATAAGAAACAATGAATATAAAGAATTCAGAGAAGCACAGGGAGACTTATATGAACTAATGCAGAATAAAAGAAGCAGAACAAAGGAAAACAATGTGCATAATTCAATGCAACAACATAAATAGAAAGAATGTCCTGCACCTCAAAAGCTAGTAACCAAACACTGTATAATTATAATGACCAAGATTGGCCCTAAAGAAAAGATGAGAGGGTGGCTAGGTGGTGCAGTGAGTAGAGCACTGGCCCTGGAGTCAAGAGGACCTGAGTTCAAATCCGACCTCAGACACTTAATCCTTACTAGCCCTGTGACCTGGGGCAAGTCACTTAACCCCAACTCCCCTCCAAAAAGCAAAAAAAAGAAAAGAAAAAAAAAAGAAAATGTACCGATCTTCCCTCTTCAAAGTGGGCCATTTGGAGACTTTCTAACTCAATCTAAACTTAGGCTCGTTTTACAAAGGTATGGTTTACTGAGTAGGAGAGAAGATACATTTGGAAATGTAAGTGATCTAAAAAGAAAAATATATCAGTAAAACTGAAAATAATCCCCCAAAGTTTGCTAAATTAAATTAAATTAAATTTGGTAGATGAACTAAGTGAGGAGTCAAATAATTGACTTTTCTACTGTTTAAATTTTAGGTAGCAGGGAGTAGGGAGATGGGAAGTTGCCATGCAGACCCTGGCTTAGCTCTCCAGAGTAAATTTGCCTGATGCTGTTGAACAATTTTAACTGACCTATATTCTTGTTTCCAGAATTCTTTGCAGATTTAGATTCACTGATGGGGCCTTTGACACAACACAGCACAATGACCAACCTGGTTCGTTACATCCGCCAAGGACTGTACTGGCTTCGCCTAGAGGCCCACCTGTCCTAAGGGCAGAACCGTCATCTTCATCATCCCATAGTTCTACCTCTACCAGCATGCTGACGATCACTGGTGGAACTCCACTCATTTGAGAAACATTTGTTGATTTGCTTGTTCATTTTTATGACTCTTTTGATATCTGTGGGAAGCAGGAATCAATCAATGTAAGTGGACACTACATCTCCAGAGTAGTATGTGTTAAGTTATCTAGCTATTTGGGGTCATTTTAGCTGCATCTTTCCAATCGTGTCCCCCCTCTTCTATGCTTTACAGAATCCTACATTCCCTGCAGTCTTGTTTCATGTCCACACTGCCTAAATCTTAAAAATGGAAAGAAAGCACTTTGTGAAGATGACGGATTCCTGAGAAATAAAGCATAAATGTCTTACCTATCTATAAGAAGAAACTTTAGACACAGAGAACCTGAAGAGATTAAAATTTTATAAATCATATAGCTGTCCCCCAAATCTATACTCATATGAGCCAGAAAAAAAGAAAAAAAAAGCCTTTCACTGCTTCATTACTGGTCAGGATTCATGGCTGAGGTTTTATGCTTTCCATACACTTGATCTTCAGTGACAATTTTCATTGTGAAACTCCCCAGGGAGATATCCCAATACTATCTAAGAACCAAGAGTGTTAGAAGACAAAGCAACACACCAATGCCACTCTAAAGATGCTAGCCAGTATACTATTAGAGGGTTTGTTTGGGTGGCTTTTGCTTTATCACCTGTCCTAATTCTCTGCTGTCAAATTCTAATAGTAAAGAACAAAAAAGCATGGGAGAAAGGGGTGGCATTTGTTTTGAGTGGTTTGGGCAGTCTGCTGGCACATTCCCTTTCCATTCTGGGACTTGACAAAGTTTTAATCTTTTCCTAGATGTCCCTTGAAGAAGGGCTCTCCTTGACAGTAGAGCTTGGAGCATATGTGTGTGTGTGTGTGTGTGTGTGTGTACTGCATATATATACACACATACACACACTTATATACATATATGTGTATATATACACATATATGCCTCAGTGGGAGGTGCAGAATCTAATGCTACACTATAGACATGGCTACTGCAGATGGGAGTCATCTGGTGGGACCTTGAACCAGTAATTAACCCCAATAATGCCTGCTTTAGAGCCATACTTCATATTCTGTTGGCAGGTTGGCACTATTTCATGAAAGAGATGACAAAATCCAAGTTTTCACTGCCTAGAAGTAATACTATACTGTTTGATGACCTATGGTCTGAATTCTGTGCTTGGCCCTATCAGCTCCCTATATGGGTATTTTTGCTGATTAGCCAAACAATCAATTGGGGTTGATTCTGTTCAAGTCTATACCGTCATGAAACAATTCAAATGTAATTCCAAAGAAAATTACCAGTCATCTAAGTATTTATGGGCCCTTTTTTTGCTTTGAAGGGAAAAACAACATGGATTGTACAGTAATGCTATATATACTAGTACATTTAAGAAAATCCTGAAGATCTCATCACCAAATATATCACTCAATTTGGCCACATTTCCCCATCAATTACAACTAACCATCTACACCTTTTGCCATGCTTAAAATTGAATTTATGTCCAAAAATACTGCAGTGGAAAATTATGCTCTCCATCTCATCACACACCTATGAAGTATCATCTAAACATTAGCTAACCATAACTGCCTCCTAATGCAAAACCCAGAATAGTCTTTAATCTGCTGTTCACTAAATTACAGTCAAGATTTTTTTAATGTGATTTCAAATCTGATCTTGAATATTGGGAATGAGAAGAGTTTAGGGAAGGCACATTCATAGTGGTATTTTTCTGGAGGTAGGGGCACACAAGTGTCTGCATTGTAAGAAAACCAGCCTGATGGTCTTCTGAGGATTCAGGTTTTCCATCCATCAGCTCTGTGTAATGCAAGGCCATTGTCTAGACTTATACATTCAATACAAAGAACTGTAATCCTACACTGTTGTGGACTACTGAAGAGACTTCTCAAAATTTAATCTCCACAAACACCACATCAGAGTGCCAAGGGCAGTTTTTCAAGAAAACCTATGTATTAGCTTTCCCTTGGCACTTGTAGAAGAAAGATTCATCTCTGATTTCAGGATATTTTCATCTTTCCTTGACATACAATAGGTAGGAAGCAAAGAAATCTCCTGCCTGATTTTGCCACCTTCTAGTGGCTAAATTTTAAGGCTCTGCCACCAGCAGCAGCAGCAGAATCCTAAAGTCTGACAGATGAACTTAGGCTTAGCAGCCAAATCATACCTGACCAGTCCTGTTTCAAAAACAGCTCAGTGATCAACTAAACCTGGAGGGTGAACCACTTTCTTATCCGGAGGGGATGACACTTTTGGTTTCATTGGTAGGGATTTGTACTGGTTTATCATTTGCAATGTGGTAGCTAGAGTTGTGTGTAATGTGGCTTAGTTAAGGAGACATTCTAGGGTTGACCGTGTTGATGTTTTAAGTGCATTTCCACAGCTCAAATGCTCAAGAGAGAACAGAGCCTGGGGTCCTTTCTGGCGATGATGGAGAGAAGTCCTATTTCCTTAGCTATTTTTTCCTGTCACTTCTTTAACAAAGGAATATCTCTGGAGTAATATCATGGAATCTATTTCAATTGACAGGCAGAGTTATGAAAGCCAAGCACTTTCTAAGTTCCATCAGTGCTAATTCAGAAAGCCCCCTACCCTCTTCTGTATTAGTAACACCCAATCGGGGTCCAATACCCTCTGTGATAATCCACAATACCATTAGTGGCAGTGTGAAAAGTTTCTGTTAGGCCGTAGGCTTGGATATCATTTTCATTAGCTGCAAAATTTGTTAGTAATGTTGTCATTTTAGTGTCTCGGTGTGGTAGGTAGGATTATTTTGAAGTAACTTACTAGTGTAATACTGAGGATAGAATTTTGCTACTGAGTATGATGCCAGCCAGCCTGTAGACTGCTAATCACTTACCAAATTGATTTGGGAAAACAGTGGTCTTTTCTCTGATTGGGGGACACCATTGCAAAGGTAGAATAGTTGTTGCTAGTGGAAAAAGAGATTCAAATTTAATGTGCCCTTTTTTCTGTCAGAGTAGAATGATGCACATCCTTAGTCAGTAAGCAAGTAGCTGAATTAGAGCTTTTAGTGAAATTGTGTTTTGATTACACTTTGGGACATTCTACCACTGAACCATACACATTCCATTCATTCATACCATCTTAGTTGCTTTAAAACATTTTTGATCATCTTTCCTGCCACAAATTTCTGATGTTTTATTAAAATTTCCCTTCTGGAGGTAGTGTTGGAAAGTACTTTTAAAATCATGAATGGAGTTTCCAGGGACCTAGCTACCAAATAACCAACTTCTTAACAGACACAGGGACTGTATGACCTTAAATCAGTCATTTGCCCTCTTTGGGTCCTTTTTCATCTGTGAAACAACAAAGGGCCCCTCCTCTGTGTTTCTAGGTGGAGGAACTGGCATTTCACAACCCTTTGATTCAAACACTGGGTCACTACCATTTATAACCCTTTACATACACACAAAACAATCCCTTACATTGAATTATAATGAAGTTAAACCAGCTGCTTGATGGAAAGCAGCCTAAACAACTGGCTGAATGATAGATCTTTTTTCTTTTTGCACTTCAACTGATACTACCTTAACACAGCCTTATTTGCATACTTAAAATCAAATCCTTTTCATTGGGGTTAGCAATAGAAATAGCATCTGCATATTTGACATCCACCAACAAGTAGGTAAGTAGAACAGCTAGTGTCAGATATTAGTTAGAGCATCTGATATTTTAGGGTAAAGAGAGAATGCTGTCCACCTTCCTTTCCGTTTTCCACCTCATAAACATGGAGGCCCTCTTAAAATACCATCGTGTTTTTCTCAGTAACCAGACAAGTAACCGAAGATTGCATTTTGTGTATATGAGGGGAATGGGGTGGGGGGAACCCTTCTGAGCCAGATTGCAGTTGGGGGAAGGGGGGATAACCCTTCTGAGCCAGATTGGGGGGAGGGGGGAGGGGGGTATCTTTCTGAGCCAGATTGCTGTTATAGGGATGGGCTGGGGTGGGGGGAACCTTTGTGAGCCAGACTGCAGTACTTGCCCCATTTGGATCCTGACAAGTCGAGGTAATTGAAACCTTTATGTGAGGCCCATGCAAAGTCAAGGGACACTGAACTGCATTTTCAGAATCATTATAAATAATCATTCTTGTAAGAGATTGGAACTTTTCCTTTTTATCATCTGTGCAGTATAGAAAAGCAAATGTTTGATAAAATTCGTTTAAGATGCCAAATGCACATTGATTATTGAACAGTACTCCTTACCTTACCCCCAAGTCTTGGTGGAAAAGTTGACTTTTGAATTTTTCCTTGACCTTAAGATGGAAGCTGGAAGGTAGGGGACAGGGGTGGTCCAATCTGGAGGCCTTTAAAAATCACAGCCCTCTCTAAAAGATGGAAGAAAGGAGGATACTGAAGTACAGGTGAGCTAGTACAACCCCTTACAAAAAGCAGCTAATGAAAGTTTTCAACCAAGGAGTCCTTTCACAGAGATCCTATTTCTCATCATCGGCCAAGCCTTGTATT